>CM039510.1:22821022-22876138 GCA_022432975.1 Begonia masoniana
ATGTGTTAAACAAAATAACAAGTCCAACCAGTAGTCTAGTTGAAAAATAAGTCCACGGTGAAATTAGTTATATAATAAAATATGAGTCACGGAGGCTGAAAGAAAAGAGAAGTCGTTCAGTGACTAGGCACCGTTCGCTAGATGACCAAGGCGGAATGGCAAATTGAAGAACTCCACGCCCGCTAGATGACCAACAAAAGATGATGTCTTCTGATAAGTCATCCGCTGGTTGTAAGAACTGCTTCATCCGATGGCGTTTACGCTAAGTCTACCGATAGGCAAACGACAAAAGGCGCAGCTATTAATGGACTATGTCCTACGGTCACAAACGAAAAAGGGGATGACTCAACAAATTACTATTCCGCGTCACTAAAGACAAAGGCAGAAGACGTCTAAGCTGTAATAATCATGACAGTGTTTTAAAGCTTCATCATCCTATACCGCGTTCAGCATTAGAAGCTGCCCCATCTGATGACCGGTTCAATATTTTTCAGTTGCATCATCCGATTGCGGTTCAAGACTACAAATCAGCTTTGTCCCTCCACCGCCATAATTCAAATAAAACGCGAATCTCAGTGACGTCGTTTTCCGCTTTAATTCAGAACATTATGGCGACGACGACCTTAACAAATACAATCGGCAACGGTACCTGAAATTACTTTTTTTTAATGGCAAATCGGAAACACCAAAACAGAAACTGGCTAAAAAGTCCCCTAACCGATTTGTCATCAATGTCCACAAATTCTAAATGTAACTCTATCACCAACCTAAAGCTGTAACACCACGAGTTTCGGGTTTCCGCTCCATGGGTATTTTCGTAAATAAATAAATATAGGTCCGTTTTGTGAGCGAGAGGTTTATTATGACCCTAGGAATTTATGGAGATTTTTAGAAGAATAAGTAAAAATTGTAGAACCTAAATCGATAGTGTAATGCCGAAGTTCGGTTTCTATCTATCGTGTTTTAAGTTGTAAAATAGTAAATTAGGGTCCGTTTTGCAAACGGACAGTTTCGTTAGAGCCCTAAGAATAGATATGAATATTTGGAGGAATAAGAGAATTTTGGAGAAATTAAACGGATAGGAGAAATAACGATTAAGCTAAGGAAATACAAAAGGGCATTTAGGTAATTGTCAAAGTCAGATTTTATTAAAATCAAAGCAATCTCTCTCTCCTCCCTCATTTCTTCTCCTCCACGCACGATTTCCTCTCCTTAGGCGATTTTCTCTTTTCTCTCCGTCGCCATCTCCACGGCTTGCTCTCTCCTTCGACTTCCAACGTTTTCTTCCTCCAAGTTTCTTCCCAAATCGATCCCTTAGGTAAGCTCTACGTTTTGCTTAAGTTAGTATTCGTTTTAGGGATTATTTTGAGTTAGGGTTGTGAAGAAATTTTGTAACACCCGGTTTATTAGAATTAAAATAACCAATTAATCTTCTAAGTATGAATTTTATAGAATGAAATAGGAGAAATAGCAATTAGTTAATGAGTAACTAAGTGAGGGCATAAGGGTAATTGTCAATTTATATTGTGGATAACGTATTAAGGAAAGAGTAAATGAGGTATAGCCGTCAATGCTCATTTCACTCTCGATTTTTCACGCTCAACCCAGTAGAGCTCTCCAGACGATTTCCCTTCCCCGATATCCTTCAACTTAGGTAAGTTCTTTAGTTTTCTTCATGTATGGAGGAATAGATAACCGAATTAGGGACAATGTGAGTATTTTGGAAAAGTTGAGAGAAATAGCGGTTCGGGTTTGGAGTTATTCGGGAATGCTCTATGAGTAGTGTTCCCAAACTAACTCCTTAGATTTCTGAATAGCTTAGATAAGGTTTAACATTCTGTTTATGAATATAGGTGAACAAACCCCGAAGTAGCTCTTAACCGAGCATTTGCTAGGAATCCAGGTAAGTAAAGTTTGCTTGTGCCTTCGGGCCTACATCACAGAACATTAGGATTTTTGTGTGTTTGAATATTTTCCTGTTTCATGCATCATATATTTGACAATATACGAAAATGAGTTTACATGTTTTGATATAGTGAGGAAGTGAACATTCTGAAGTGATTTATGTGAAACATTTTCTGTTAAGGGAACTAATCCAACCCTTAATGAGCCAGGGATCATACTTTGGGAAAACTGATCCAACTCCCAATTTCGAAGTGGATCCGAACATTGATCAGTATATATATATTCACTGTTAGGAAGAATTAATCCAACTCCTAATGAGACAGGGATGTTCATACTTGGGAGAAGTGATTCAACTCCCAATTTAGAGAGGAATCTGATTATAACGATGAATATGTAACAGAGATGAGAAAAGTAGAAACTGCATGCTAGGATGACATGTCTTCAGCTTTCATGCATATTGCTTTACTTGCTTAGCATAGGCTAATAGATGAGTTTTGTGATGTAGGTGAAGAAGTTTAGCAGGTGTGTTTAACTGAGTTCACAGAAGGCTAGTTGGGTTGGAGGAGTGCATCCACACAATGTTCTGGCAGCTGATGGGGCAGTTTAAATTGATGTCGTGGAGTGAAGGTTTTATTATCAATGCTTTATTTAGATGGATCGAGTTTCATAACAGTAGTGATTTCAGCGTTTTGGACAAATTGAGTTTTACTTTCTGATGTTGGTATTTTTTTGGAAATTTGAAATTTATTATTGATGGATGTAGAGTGATGCATTGGTCTGATTTGTTTATAAAGCGATTTCAGTAGAGCAGACAGGTTTCTCTTCTTAGATGGGGTCGTATAGGTATAGTTAAGAGTATTCGGAATGTCGCTCTGTTTCTATCGGTAGGTGATGCCTATCGGCAGGTATTGAGTTGTGGTTTGGTGTCTATCGGAAGATGAAAGTCTATCGGTAGATGCGGTGTGTAGTCTATCGGAAGATGAAAGTCTGTCGGTAGATGCGGTGTGTAAGTCTATCGGAAGATGAAAGTCTATCGGTAGATGCGGTGTGTAAGTCTATCGGAAGATGAAAGTCTGTCGGTAGATGCGGTGTGTAAGTCTATCGGAAGATGAAAGTCTACCGGTAGATGTCTTATGGAGTCACGCGTGAAGCACGTGTCGGCAGATGTAGTCTAATTGATCGGAAGATGTAGTGTGTATTTTAATTCTATCGGAAAGAGTTGTATTGGCATATCGGCGGAGGGTGTTGCGTTGTTTGTACACGTCATCGGTAGATGAAGTCTACCGAGTGATGTCTTTTGTTTTCCTTCCTTCCGGCTGACGTCATTGGCAGGAGTCTTCGGTTTTCTATTCCTGCTTCTTCCGTTGACTTAGTCGTCGGCAGATGCGTTGTCTTCTGAAACCGAAAGAGTATTTCGTGCCTTAAACCCTCATTCCTTTCGGCTGAATATTTCTTAACATTCCCAATGACTATTTAATAATGTTTTTCACAGTTTTGTTTAACTTCATTGTTGTTCAAAAAGAATTTCCGCTGCAAGTTTTAAATATTTGAGAAGTCTAATCTTGACTGTCGAGTGAAGCTTTGAATTTATTATCAAAATTTCTTAGTCATGATAATGTTATGGGTAGCGAACCGGGTTCAGATACTCGGGGCGTTACAGTATGGTATCAGATACATTCAGTTAAACTGTTCAAAGATTACTCATCAGTGCCGATCGTTGCATGGAAGCACTCCAACAACTGTAAGTGTTTAAGTTAATATTATTATTAGATATTTATGTGAATAATTCATCTTGTCTAGGAATATAGTGAAATGTCTAGACGACCAGGAAGACCAAGAATACCAAGAGAGACACCAAATCCGTGGAATGAGGAAGACTCTAGTGTGATTAGGCAGCTGACTGAGCTGATTGCGCCAGCAGACAGACATTGTGCGTCAGCAGTCCGATCAGCTAGGTGTGTTGTTGAGTCGGGAAGCACAGGAAGTGCCAACTCGGGTCCTGGTGGTGAGCATTCTGGAGATAGGTTTAGGAGACTAAGACCACCCACGTTTGATGGTCAGTCAACTGATCCAGTTATTGCTGAAGGATGGCTTAGGAAGATAGAGAGCATGTTCAGGTGTGCCAACATTGGAGAGGGAGACAAGGTCACATTGGCAACATTTCATCTGGCTGGAGATGCTCAACTTTGGTGGGAACTATTGAGACCGCCACTGATGTTTTGGCGATGCCTTGGTCTCAATTCAATGACATTTCTATGAGAAGTATTTTAACAGCACTGTTCAGACTGCAAAGAAGTTGGAATTTCTGAACTTGAAGCAGACGGGGTCTGTGGCCGAGTATAGTAGACAGTTTGAGTCTCTGTCCAGGTTTGCTGGACATTTTGCTCACCAGGATGAGGATAAGGTGTTCAAATTGTGCATGGACTTAAGCCTGAAATTTATAGAGGGGTTAAATTCTGTGGAATTAAGGGTTTGACATTAAGTGAAGTTGTGTCCACTGCCCTGGAAGTAGAAGAAGCTGAGAGGAAGTGTGCTGGACCGAAGGAAGCCCCACAAAGGTTTGTTCAGCCACATCCTCATAGAGGGATGAAGAGCCAAGTGAAGGCCAAAGTAGCCAAGGAGAAGGAGGAAAGGTGCAGAATGTCAGGAAATTTCCTCAGTGTCCTAAGTGCTTGAAGAACCACCCCGGGAATGCAGAATGGGATTTGGGAATGTTTCAACTGTGAGGAGGTTGGACATACATTCAAGGAGTGCTCGAAGCCTAGAGTCACCAGATGCTTCAATTGTAACAAAGTTGGACACATTAGTAGAGACTGCCCAAATCCAAAGAGTGGCCCTGCTTTGATCAAACCAAGAATATTCTCCATGATGGAGTCAAGTGAAGAACAGCCCGCTGTTGTGTCAGGTACCATATTGATCAATTCCGTGCCTGCTTTTACTTTATTAGATTCTGGCGCAACGCATTCATTTATTGCATCTGCATTTGCTGATAAGTTAGATGTACAGTTTACCCCTTCCATGCATATGTTTAATGTCGCTTTACCCTCTGGTGGAAGCATGCACTCTAACCAAGTGATGCTAGACAGTGATGTGTTAGTAGGAAATGTGAGTTTACCTGCTGATCTTATTGTTATGGATATTTTGGGATTTGATGTGATCTAGGAATGGACTGGTTGTTTAAACACCATGCCACAATTGATTGTAGAACTGGAATAGTTAGTTTCCAACCCCCTGGTAGTTTGAAACATACCTTCCAAGCTTCAGAGAAGAGTAAGGAAATGTCTGTTATGACTTCTTTAAATTTAGACCTTCACCATGCAAGGAGTACTTGTGCTTCTTGGCATGTGTTCTAGATACACAACTTGTAGAATAGGCAACTCCTCAAAATATCCTTGTTGTCCAAGACTTCCCTGAAGTGTTTCTAGATGACCTTCCCGGTTTGCCACCAGATAGAGAAATTGAGTTTGTTGTAGATGTCTACCCTGGAGCTGAACCTGTGTCTAAAAATCCCTATAGTTAGCACCTGCAGAACTCAAGGAATTAAAAGAGCAGTTGGAAGAGTTGTTAGAGAAAGGGTTCATACGCCCGAGCTTTTCACCGTGGGGTGCACCTGTCCTTTTTGTCAAAAAGAAGGATGGATCAATGCGCATGTGCATCGATTATAGAGAACTGAATAAGTTAACTGTTAAGAACAAGTATCCCCTACCTAGGATTGATGATTTATTTGACCAGCTCAATGATGCAAGAGTTTTCTCTAAGATTGATCTGAGGTCAGGTTATTATCAGTTGAAGGTTAAATCTGAAGATATCCCAAAGACTGCCTTTCGCACAAGGTATGGGCATTATGAGTTTCTGGTCATGTCTTTTGGTTTGACAAACGCACCAGCAGCCTTTATGGATCTTATGAACAGAGTGTTTCATGAGTATTTGGATAAGTTTGTCATAGTATTCATAGACGACATTCTAATCTATTCTAGAACTAAGGAGGATCATGCAAGGCACTTGAATTTGGTGTTAGGAGTACTTAGGCAGCACCAGCTCTATGCTAAGTTTTCCAAGTGTGAATTTTGGTTGGATAGAGTTCACTTTCTGGGTCATGTGATCTCTGGTGATGGAATAACAGTCGATCCAGCCAAGGTTCAAGCAGTTAAGGAATGGCCCCAACCGAAGAATGCTACTGATATTAGGAGTTTTGTTGGATTAGCAGGATATTACAGAAAATTTATTGAGGGATTTTCAAAGATTGCAACACCCCTCACTCGTTTAACTAGGAAGAATATCAAATATGATTGGACAGAAGAGTGTGAAATTAGTTTCCAGACTTTAAAACAGAAACTGATCAATGCTCCAATCCTAACCCTTCCTGCTGAGAATGGTAAATTTAGTATTTATTGTGATGCATCCAAGATTGGTCTTGGTTGTGTGTTGATGCAAGATGGAAAGGTAATAGCCTATGCTTCTAGACAGTTGAAAACTCATGAGAAGAATTACCCTACACATGACTTGGAATTAGCTGCAGTGGTTTTTGCACTTAAGATTTGGAGGCATTACTTGTATGGACAATCTTGTGAGATATTTTCTGATCATAAGAGCCTGAAGTATATCTTCACACAGAAGGAATTAAATATGAGGCAGCGCCGGTGGTTAGAGTTCGTAAAGGATTATGACTTTGAGATTAAATACCATCCCGGCAAGGCAAATGTAGTAGCCGATGCTTTGAGCAGAGTGACAACATCAGTTTCAGCATTGATTCTTGACTTACCATTGGCCTTAGAATCTGAATTCCTAAAGTTTAATCTAAAGGCAGTATCCAATGTAACAGCTATACTTTCGGCCATAACCTTAAGACCTACAATTCTTGAGAAAATAAAGGAAGCTCAGTTAAATGATGATGAATGCAGCAAGTACAAGTCAAGTATGGATTCTACGGACAATTTAGACTTTAACTGTTCTTCTGATGGAATCCTTAAGTTCAGAAACAGATGGTTTGTTCCTGCCATTATGGAACTTCGGAATGAGATTCTTTCTGAGGCTCATTCTTCTAGATTCTCAGTTCACCCTGGGAGTACGAAGATGTATAAAGATCTTAAACAGCATTACTGGTGGCCAAGTATGAAAAGAAGTGTGGCAGAATATGTAGGATCATGTTTGTGTTGTCAGCAGATTAAAGCCGAGCATCAGAGACCCTCAGGAACGTTACAACCTTTACCAGTTCCTGAATGGAAATGGGAACAAATAACCATGGATTTTGTTGTGGGATTACCTAGAACAATTAAAGGACATGATGCAATTTGGGTGATAGTTGACCGTTTGACCAAATCATCCCATTTTCTGCCTATGAAGATGACATACTCGATGGATCAAATTGCTGAGTTGTATGTTCAGGAAGTTGTTAGATTGCACGGAGTTCCAAGCACCATAGTTTCAGACCGAGATGCTAGATTTACATCTAAGTTTTGGAAGAGTTTGCACAAGGCTATGGGAACTCAGCTCAGTTTCAGCACAGCTTTCCACCCTCAAACTGATGGACAATCTGAAAGAACCATTCAAACATTAGAGGATATGCTCCGGGCATGTGTTTTGGATTTTCAAGGTTCTTGGAGCAAGTATTTGCCCTTGGTGGAATTTTCTTACAATAACAGCTTTCAGGCAACAATAGGAATGGCACCGTATGAAGCATTATATGGACGAAAATGCAGATCACCTTTGTACTGGGATGAAGTTGGCGAAGCACAGTTACTTGGTCCTGATATTGTGCAGCAAACTGTTGAGAAGGTTGCTCTCATCCGTCAGAGGATTTTAACAGCTCAAAGTCGACAGAAAAGCTATGCTGACAGGAGGCGCAGAGAGTTAGAGTTTGAAGTTGGTAGTGAGGTTTTTCTTAAGGTATCACCATTCAAAGGAGTTGTGAGATTTGGGAAGAGAGGGAAGCTTAACCCAAGATATGTTGGACCTTTCTCAATCTTGAAAAGGATTGGAAAATCAGCATATGAGCTGCAATTGCCAGACTCTATGGAAGGAATCCACAATGTGTTCCATATTTCTATGCTTAAGAAGTGCTTGAGGGATCCATCTCAGATTGTGGAACAGCAGAACATTGAAATTCAACCTACACTGACCTATGAGGAGAGACCAGTAAGAATCTTGGATTATGCAGTGAAAGTATTACGCAACAAGGAAGTTCCACTAGTGAAAGTCTTATGGCATAATCAGAATATAGAGGAGACAACTTGGGAACGCCAGCAAGACATGATGGACCAGCATCCAAGATTGTTCAGGTACTGAATTTTGAGGACAAAATTCTTTTAAGGAGGGTAGATTGTAACACCCGGTTTATTAGAATTAAAATAACCAATTAATCTTCTAAGTATGAATTTTATAGAATGAAATAGGGAGAAATAGCAATTAGGTTAATGAGTAACTAAGTGAGGGCATAAGGGTAATTGTCAATTTATATTGTGGATAACGTATTTAAGGAAAGAGTAAATGAGGTATAGCCGTCAATGCTCATTTCACTCTCGATTTTTCAGCTCAACCCAGTAGAGCTCTCCAGACGATTTCCCTTCCCGATATCCTTCAACTTAGGTAAGTTCTTTAGTTTTCTTCATGTATTGATGAATAGATAACCGAATTAGGACAATGTGAGTATTTTGGAAAAGTTGAGAGAAATAGCGGTTCGGGTTTGGAGTTTATTCGGGAACGCTCTATGAGTAGTGTTCCCAAACTAACTCCTTAGATTTCTGAATAGCTTAGATTAAGGTTTAACATTCTGTTTATGAATATAGGTGAACAAACCCCCGAAGTAGCTCTTAACCGAGCATTTGCTAGGAATCCAGGTAAGTAAAGTTTGCTTGTGCCTTCGGGCCTACATCACAGAACATTAGGATTTTTGTGTGTTTGAATATTTTCCTGTTTCATGCATCATATATTTGAAAATATACGAAAATGAGTTTACATGTTTTGATATAGTGAGGAAGTGAACATTCTGAAGTGATTTATGTGAAACATTTTCTGTTAAGGGAACTAATCCAACCCTTAATGAGCCAGGGATCATACTTTGGGAAAACTGATCCAACTCCCAATTTCGAAGTGGATCCGAACATTGATCAGTATATATATATTCACTGTTAGGAGAATTAATCCAACTCCTAATGAGACAGGGATGTTCATACTTTGGGAGAAGTGATTCAACTCCCAATTTAGAGAGGAATCCGATTATAACGATGAATATGTAACAGAGATGAGAAAAGTAGAAACTGCATGCTAGGATGACATGTCTTCAGCTTTTCATGCATTATTGCTTTACTTGCTTAGCATTAGGCTAATAGATGAGTTTTGTGATGTAGGTGAAGAAGTTTTAGCAGGTGTGTTTACTGAGTTCACAGAAGGCTAGTTGGGTTGGAGGAGTGCATCCACACAATGTTCTGCAGCTGATGGGGCAGTTTAATTGATGTCTGTGGAGTGAAGGTTTTATTATCAATGCTTTATTTTAGATGGATCGAGTTTTCATAACAGTAGTGATTTCAGCGTTTTGGACAAATTGAGTTTTACTTTCTGATGTTGGTATTTTTTTGGAAATTTGAAATTTATTATTGATGGATGTAGAGTGATGCATTGGTCTGATTTGTTTATAAAGCGATTCCAGTAGAGCAGACAGGTTCTCTTCTTAGATGGGTCGTATAGGTATAGTTAAGAGTATTCGGAATGTCGCTCTGTTTCTATCGGTAGGTGATGCCTATCGGCAGGTATTGAGTTGTGGTTTGGTGTCTATCGGAAGATGAAGTCTATCGGTAGATGCGGTGTGTAAGTCTATCGGAAGATGAAAGTCTGTCGGTAGATGCGGTGTGTAAGTCTATCGGAAGATGAAAGTCTATCGGTAGATGCGGTGTGTAAGTCTATCGGAAGATGAAAGTCTGTCGGTAGATGCGGTGTGTAAGTCTATCGGAAGATGAAAGTCTACCGGTAGATGTCTTATGGAGTCACGCGTGAAGCACGTGTCGGCAGATGTAGTCTAATTGATCGGAAGATGTAGTGTGTATTTTAATTCTATCGGAAAGAGTTGTATTGGCATTATCGGCGGAGGGTGTTGCGTTGTTTGTACACGTCATCGGTAGATGAAGTCTACCGAGTGATGTCTTTTGTTTTCCTTCCTTCCGGCTGACGTCATCGGCAGGAGTCTTCGGTTTTCTATTCCTGCTTCTTCCGTTGACTTAGTCGTCGGCAGATGCGTTGTCTTCTGAAACCGAAAGAGTATTTCGTGCCTTAAACCCTCATTCCTTTCGGCTGAATATTTCTTAACATTCCCAATGACTATTTTAATAATGTTTTTCACAGTTTTGTTTAACTTCATTGTTGTTCAAAAAGAATTTCCGCTGCAAGTTTTAAATATTTTGAGAAGTCTAATCTTGACTGTCGAGTGAAGCTTTGAATTTATTATCAAAATTTCTTAGTCATGATAATGTTATGGGTAGCGAACCGGGTTCAGATAACTCGGGGCGTTACAAATTTAGGGTTTTTGGTTAGAAATTGTTAGGGTTGTTTACTATTACTCGTTTATGAAGTTTAGTGTTAAATCGAAGTTGTTGAAGTAGATTAATGAAATTGGATGATATTTAATGTGAAGTTTAGGTTGTTGAAAACGATTTGGAAAGTATTAATGGAGTTTTGAAGCTTGTGAACACCAAGTGTTTGATGAAATGCCTAGGTGAAATGAAGTAGAATGTTTAGAAGAGTTTGTCCTAGCTCGAGACGTCGATTGTTTTGATTCGATGTTTGAAAGTCGATATTAATGTTTATTGTTAAATGCCCTAGGTGACTCAAGCTCAACGGACGGTGCTCGGCATTGCTAGGATTCCAGGTAAGTGAGCGTTAGGCTTTCCGGCCACTAAGGCCCTACGTCGTACAATGTTGAAAATGTTGAATGTATGAAGAAAGTGGTCATATGGGTAGCTAAGGAACGACGGGTAGTTAAGTAGTGCCTTAGCAATTTAGGTAGTGCTCATGTGATAAGTTTTCTGTACGTGTATGTTAGTGTTTATGTGATAGGTTTTCCCTTATGTGTATGTCTCCTCATGTACGTGTATGCTAGTGTTTATGCGATAGGTTTTCCCTTATGTGTATGCCTCCTCATGCATTATGTTTTCTTAAAATGCATATGAACTGTTTACGAACATGATTTATGAAAAGATTAAATGAAAGAACGATGAATGAGGAATGATGAATGATGAATGTGTCTTCACGGGACTATATGAATGATGAATGTGTCTTCACGGGACTATACGGGACTATACGGGACTATATGAATGTTTTCACGGGACTACGTTTTCACGGGACTATATGAATGTTTTCACGGGACTAAATGGATGTTGTTTTTATGAATAAGGAAAGATGTTTTACGAAACGAAACTGTTTTATAAATGTCATGCATATAGGTAATGTTATGTTTAGTACGCTCCTTACTAAGCATTAGGCTTAATGTAGTTATTGTATGATGTAGGTGACGAGAACGAAGGTGAGGAACCACCTTATGACAATCAAGTGTAGCGGTCGGTGGCGGAGCTCGTGGCGGCGGAGCGTGTTTTGGCAGGGCGGGTTTACTCATGGTTAGAAGTTTTTGAGAGTTTTGGTGTTGTTTAAGATAATGGCAAATTGATGGATCCTTTTGTATGAAAGAATATGTTTTAGGATGTTTGGTGATAGTATAGAAAATGTAAAATGTTTTGTGATGTTTTTGATTGTTTTCAAAACAGGTCGGATTGTTAAACGTTTAAACGGAACCACGCGGTTCATTTTTATGAAACTTCGTTATGTTTAAAGTAAATTGTGTCGTTTTGAGAAATTGGGTAAAAGTCATGTTTAATGTGTGTTTTATGGCGGTAGGATTAGATTGTGTAAAAAGGAGTGGGATAATTGTAGGGTATAAATGGTGTTGAGGGTTAAGTTTTGGGTGTTAAGTGTTTTGTGTTTACATGTGAAGTGCAGGGCGTGATAAAGGTGAAAGGAAAAAGGAGGGGAAAAAGAAGGAGAAGTCCTCTGGAAATCCAGAGGACTTGGCGCTCGGGCGCGGGTCGAGAGGCGCCCAGTCGCAGACTTCTCTGGTTTTCCAGAGAAGTTGGCGACCGTGCGCGGGAAGAGTGGCGCCCGTGCACGGGCAGCCATTTGTGGGGGCGCCCGAGCGGCCAACTAGTGGCCGCTCGAGCGGCCCTTGTGGGGGCGCACGAGCGCCCAAATGTTGGGCGCTCGAGCGGCCCCTTTGCTTTTCTGGTTTGTCCAGTTTTGCCCTTGCTTCATTTTGTTGCATTGGCCGATTGTTTTAGGTTATTTTTAATAGTTTTAAATATTGTTTTATAGGTTTTAAGTTTAGTTTGAATCATTTTAACTATATCTAAAAACTTTCCAACTGGTTTTAAAGTTTCCAAAAGATTTTAACGAATTTAATTCCGCCTAGATAATTGAAAGTTTTAATAGAGAATTTTAAAAAAAAAAAAAAATGTGACGTTACGGGTACGGGTCGTCACAGTTATGGTATCAGAGAGATAGAGTTTTAAAAGCGATTTTGTGATATGCCTGCCAAACACACCGCCGTACGGGAACTTTCCATCGACTGTAAGTGTTTAAATTTTAGTATGATTCATAGATGTTTATACTGTTTTGTCTTTGGTTTGTTTTGTGTCTAGAAACAAGAAAATGCCGAAAGCACCTAAGAAACTCGAGGAGAATCCTATTGGTCAGCTTGTGGATATGGTGCACCGACAATCAGAACAGATAGGGATTTTACTCAACCAAGATGGAAATGGTAATAGACAGGATGGTACTTCACGGAACCAGAGTGGAGAACAAACAAGGCAGTTTCGACCTCCAACATTTGATGGATGGGTTATGGAACCAATACAGGCCGAAGTGTGGGTTCAAGCAATGGAAGGATTGTTTGACATAATTAAGATGAAGGAGGTAGATAAGGTTTCATATGCGGTGTGTCACCTTGTGGAAGATGCGAGACTTTGGTGGAGTAGTATCAAGATCAGGGCAAATAAGGGGAAAATTTTATGGGGACCATTCAAGGAATTATTTTATGAAGAATATATTTACAAAGCTGCATAGACGAATAAGATGTCAGAGTTTCCCCAATTTCGACAGACAGGTACGGTCGCAGAGTACGTTAGAGAGTTCGAAGCGTTAACTCGTTCCGTCAGCCACTTAGGAAAGGAGGAAGAAAATAAGACTTTTTATTTTGTGCAAGGATTGAGGGAGGACATATATAAGGGTGTGAAAATGTGTGGAGTTAGGGGTGCTTCCTACGACGAAGTAGTTGTACAAGCTTTTGAGTTAGAAATAGAACTTCAGAATAAAAGTCAAGAGAAGTCTGTTAAGGGGTCTTTCGGTGAACTTTTGCCACCCCCAGTCGATGAAAGGCTACCACCAGCAAGGGACATTAGGAGGCCCAGTGAATCGTCGATTTTGCAGAATAGGAACAAACGACCCCGCGGATCTCGTTGGGCTCCTCTGTGCCCTACATGTTTGAAGAGTCATTTCGGGGAGTGTAGACTGCATTCAGACCGGTGTTTTAGGTGTGATGGAAGGGGACACAAAGCCAGAGATTGTCTAGGACCGTACGGGATACCACCAGGTGGTCCTTCGAGGATGATTACTAAAATCGATGATAGGGAAGCTGCCCAACCATTCGTGATTCCAAGTATGATTTTATTTCAATGGTAAATAGAACAAAGAACATTAATATGAGGTGTAGTTTAGAGTAAAGACCATGTAAAATAAGTATAAGTAGATTAGAGAATAGAGAGGCTAGAAAATGTGGGGATCCGGAGACATGATGAAGTAGACCTCAATATAAGGAGAGAAAGGTTGTTAGGCATTAAGACAAGTAACCCAGCTTTCTACTATTAGTACGTCTAAGCGAATAAAGGAACATAGTAGAAACTTTATTTTTAGGTTAGCGCAAAGTTGAAGTATTAAGACAAAAAAAAAAAAGGGGCAAGGTTTGAGATTTCAGCTCAAGTACATTGTCGAGAGAGTATGGGAGGTGTTGTTTACTTTTGCAAAGTGATGTGATTGATCGATACGAAGTCTTGGATGCATAATCTGGGCAATTACGTATAGGTGTTCGTATTGATCAATATTGGTGGGGAAAAATAAAGGGATCCAGGCGAGGTTGGTAAATTAAGAAGTGGTAATGCGTTAGACAAATAGATGTTGCTTAACCAAGGGACGTAGGGTCGAACATGAGAGTTAGAAATTTCTAGAAATGCTTAAAGGTGTAACTAATCAAAGGAGAGTTTAACGCCTTAGATTGAAAGTCAAGTTTAGAGGGTTAGTGCACCTCGTTCAAAGTTAAAGAAGATGGTGAAATCGGTAGGAGTAAGTATCAATTATGAGAAAAGTAACAAGGATAAAAGATTTCAGATTCTCCGAGTCATGAGCGTCTGATCTATGAGATGAGTCTATGGTAATATAGTTAAATTAAAAACCCCCAGACATAAGGCTTATTTTCGAGGTGGATGTAGAATCATCAGTGCTCGAGGAACTAGGAAGGCATACCTTAAGGAAGTGATGTTTCAAAAAAAAAAAAAAATTTTAGAAAGTAGTAGGGCAAGATTGGAGAATTTTAAGAGATTAGGATTAAGATTGTAAATATACATACAACAAGTTGCTAACAAGAGGACCGTTGGATAAATTGTCATAATGAAGCCAAATAGAATATTTAGAGCCTAACTATAATGAATGATAGAAGAGTAGACTAGTTGGTAAGCCTTAAAGGGAAAAAGAGGAAGAAATCCTTAAATGGTATTAAGGATAAGATTTGGGCATTTCTTAATTCGATGAGGGGTTAGATTTGAGGTAAAGCCCGAATGTGAAGTCTTACGGATCAAAGGATAGTTGAGTTATCGAGTACATTAGGAATAAGATTAAATTAGGAAAGTTTAAGGGCTCGAGCTGTATGTAACGAAGTCGAGGCCGATGATTTTGTGAATAATTAAGGTTAAAGTAACTAAACTCAAGTGTGTGAGAAAGATCGCGACTTGAGGAAGATAGAGGCTATGTAATGTAGGACAAAATGACTGGTTAGATAAATCTTTGGGCGTCAGACAGTGTCGTATGGATAAGTGAGAAGATTGACTAGATCAAATGGAAGATTAAGATTAATATAAGAGTCAAGTAGTGGAGGTGGTAGAAATTGGAGCATATCGGATGAAAGGAAGAGAGGTTGCACGAAGACTGTGCAAGTGAGCTTAGAAGTGAAATTAGTACAAAAGGTATTGGGGATGTGGCGACTGGTAAGTTACGTCGACTTGTTCGTGCACCCCCTTTAAGGTGTTGGGGCGAATAATTTAAGGAATTAGTTTGGACTTAAGAATTTGTTCGTAATTGATAACGACCGGGATAAAACTGGACAAAACGAGCGTCGTAAAGATAGTTATAGAAACTTCGAGGGTATCGTGAAAGTATCCAGGGGTAAATTTAAGCGTTTAAAGCCCCGTGTATAAGAATAGCATGAGAGTGACTAAGAAAAACGTTGTGATTGCCCAAGGTACATAGGTATAAGAGATGAGAGTGTAAAATAGAGAATAAGATAGTAGTAAAAAGAAGAATTCGAGATGGAAGTAGGATGAGAAATTTAATCATCAAGTCCTTAGTGTCATGTAATTGAAGAAGCTTTGAGGAGTTAGAAACCGAATGAACATGTAATTGAAGAAGCTTTGAGGAGTTAGAAACCGAATGAACTTAACTCGAGGTTAAATTAGAGGAAATTCGAGGTTCTAAGTGACAAAGGGATTAAGTTGAAGTCAATGAGTGTATGAGTGATTGAGTTACGAGTTCGTAGTTAGAAAGATTTTGAGCTTTGAAGATATAGGAAGCTATCAAAACCCAAATGGTGAGTGTGACCATAGGGGTGTCGAGGTTAGTATTATGAGCATTGTACTTAGATAATGCGAGGACAAGTAATTAGCAGTTTAACTATGCAATAATTTTGGGGACAAAATTCCAATTAAGGAGGGAAGGATGTAACACCCGAGTTTTCGGGTTTCCGCTCCATGGGTATTTTCGTAAATAAATAAATATAGGTCCGTTTTGTGAGCGAGAGGTTTTATTATGACCCTAGGAATTTATGGAGATTTTTAGAAGAATAAGTAAAAATTGTAGAACCTAAATCGATAGTGTAATGCCGAAGTTCGGTTTTCTATCTATCGTGTTTTAAGTTGTAAAAATAGTAAATTAGGTCCGTTTTGCAAACGGACAGTTTCGTTAGAGCCCTAAGAATAGATATGAATATTTGGAGGAATAAGAGAATTTTGGAGAAATTAAACGGATAGGAGAAATAACGATTTAAGCTAAGAAAATACAAAAGGGCATTTAGGTAATTGTCAAAGTCAAGATTTTATTAAAATCAAAGCAATCTCTCTCTCTCCCTCATTTCTTCTCCTCCACGCACGATTTCCTCTCCTTAGGCGATTTTCTCTTTTCTCCGTCGCCATCTCCACGGCTTGCTCTCTCCTTCGACTTCCAACGTTTTCTTCCTCCAAGTTTCTTCCCAAATCGATCCCTTAGGTAAGCTCTACGTTTTGCTTAAGTTAGTATTCGTTTTAGGGATTATTTTGAGTTAGGGTTGTGAAGAAATTTAGGGTTTTTGGTTAGAAATTGTTAGGGTTGTTTATTATTACTCGTTTATGAAGTTTAGTGTTAAATCGAAGTTGTTGAAGTAGATTAATGAAATTGGATGATATTTAATGTGAAGTTTAGGTTGTTGAAAACGATTTGGAAAGTATTAATGGAGTTTTGAAGCTTGTGAACACCAAGTGTTTGATGAAATGCCTAGGTGAAATGAAGTAGAATGTTTAGAAGAGTTTGTCCTAGCTCGAGACGTCGATTGTTTTGATTCGATGTTTGAAAGTCGATATTAATGTTTATTGTTAAATGCCCTAGGTGACTCAAGCTCAACGGACGGTGCTCGGCATTGCTAGGATTCCAGGTAAGTGAGCGTTAGGCTTTCCGGCCACTAAGGCCCTACGTCGTACAATGTTGAAAATGTTGAATGTATGAAGAAAGTGGTCATATGGGTAGCTAAGGAACGACGGGTAGTTAAGTAGTGCCTTAGCAATTTAGGTAGTGCTCATGTGATAAGTTTTCTGTACGTGTATGTTAGTGTTTATGTGATAGGTTTTCCCTTATGTGTATGTCTCCTCATGTACGTGTATGCTAGTGTTTATGCGATAGGTTTTCCCTTATGTGTATGCCTCCTCATGCATTATGTTTTCTTAAAATGCATATGAACTGTTTACGAACATGATTTATGAAAAGATTAAATGAAAGAACGATGAATGAGGAATGATGAATGATGAATGTGTCTTCACGGGACTATATGAATGATGAATGTGTCTTCACGGGACTATACGGGACTATACGGGACTATATGAATGTTTTCACGGGACTACGTTTTCACGGGACTATATGAATGTTTTCACGGGACTAAATGGATGTTGTTTTTATGAATAAGGAAAGATGTTTTACGAAACGAAACTGTTTTATAAATGTCATGCATATAGGTAATGTTATGTTTAGTACGCTCCTTACTAAGCATTAGGCTTAATGTAGTTATTGTATGATGTAGGTGACGAGAACGAAGGTGAGGAACCACCTTATGACAATCAAGTGTAGCGGTCGGTGGCGGAGCTCGTGGCGGCGGAGCGTGTTTTGGCAGGGCGGGTTTACTCATGGTTAGAAGTTTTTGAGAGTTTTGGTGTTGTTTAAGATAATGGCAAATTGATGGATCCTTTTGTATGAAAGAATATGTTTTAGGATGTTTGGTGATAGTATAGAAAATGTAAAATGTTTTGTGATGTTTTGATTGTTTTCAAAACAGGTCGGATTGTTAAACGTTTAAACGGAACCACGCGGTTCATTTTTATGAAACTTCGTTATGTTTAAAGTAAATTGTGTCGTTTTGAGAAATTGGGTAAAAGTCATGTTTAATGTGTGTTTTATGGCGGTAGGATTAGATTGTGTAAAAAGGAGTGGGATAATTGTAGGGTATAAATGGTGTTGAGGGTTAAGTTTTGGGTGTTAAGTGTTTTGTGTTTACATGTGAAGTGCAGGGCGTGATAAAGGTGAAAGGAAAAAGGAGGGGAAAAAGAAGGAGAAGTCCTCTGGAAATCCAGAGGACTTGGCGCTCGGGCGCGGGTCGAGAGGCGCCCAGTCGCAGACTTCTCTGGTTTTCCAGAGAAGTTGGCGACCGTGCGCGGGAAGAGTGGCGCCCGTGCGCGGGCAGCCATTTGTGGGGGCGCCCGAGCGGCCAACTAGTGGCCGCTCGAGCGGCCCTTGTGGGGGCGCACGAGCGCCCAAATGTTGGGCGCTCGAGCGGCCCCTTTGCTTTTCTGGTTTGTCCAGTTTTGCCCTTGCTTCATTTTGTTGCATTGGCCGATTGTTTTAGGTTATTTTTAATAGTTTTAAATATTGTTTTATAGGTTTTAAGTTTAGTTTGAATCATTTTAACTATATCTAAAAACTTTCCAACTGGTTTTAAAGTTTCCAAAAGATTTTAACGAATTTAATTCCGCCTAGATAATTGAAAGTTTTAATAGAGGATTTTAAAAAAAAAAAAAATGTGACGTTACGGGTACGGGTCGTCACATAAACTAATCTATCTAAGGGTTAAACCATCAAAAGTATGAAGAAAACTCACCAAGGAAAAGAGAATTTCGGAGGTTCCCCATTAGGGTTTCCAAACCATAACCAAACTTACACAAAACTCAACTAAAACCCTAACAAACTTCACTTAGATGCATCACCAACAAAACCCATCCAAAAACTAACCTTAATTCTTGCAAAAACTTGATGAAATGGAGGTGGAGAAACACTCAAATGGTGCTGCAATTTTCGTGGAAGGGAGAAAGAAGAAAGGCAAAATTTTGTCTTTTAATCCTCACTTTACTAATTTTTATAAAACACCAACTTTTTCACTTTTAAAACTTTCCACCAACCTCACTAATTTTACAAATTAACCTCCCCTTCCATGCCTCATTCAATCAACAATCCCTTCCTTTTTAACTCACATTCACTTTATTTCTTTTGACTTTTCAACCATCTTTTTCTTCTCCATAAACTTTTGACTTTTCAACACTCCATTTTTGACTTTGCAATCACTCCTTTTCTTAGCTTCATGCATGCCAACGTGGAAGACTCTCATTTCATCCCCCTTTTACCACTTAATTTATCTTTAAGTCAATTCAACTCAACACAAACTTCTAACCACTCAAACCCTAGAATTTTCTCTTAATTTCTATTCCAATTGCACTTTCTAGCTCAATAGTTTAGGAAAACTCTAGGACTATCGTTAAACCCTCACGACATCCCTAACCCTTTACAAAAAATTTTCTGGGTGTTACAACAAGATTCATCTATAAGTCTAACGCTCAATAAGTAATGCGTAAATAACATAAACGTGATATGCATTTTTGTAAAAGTATTTTGTTTCATCTTTCTTTTGTTATTTCTTTATTTCTTTATTTTTTTTCTTTATTTCTTTTCTTTACTTTTATGTTCCTCATTGATGGGCATCTTCTCAGAGAGAGTAGGCAAACTATGGGAGACACACCACTTACATCTTGCGACCTTCGTCGGGACAGTCTCGTGACCTTTGTTGAGACCTGTAACACCCTGTACTTTTTCCTTTAAATTTTCATGTCATTTTTTTTTACACTTTACACTTTAAAACAACTTTTAAGAAAACTTTAGAAAAGAACTCTAAAAAAAATCCCTTGAATAACGATTCAGGATTTGCCTACACTCGGCTCTGCCCAAGGTTTCCCCGCGATACTAGGTTTGACTCGCAATCCTAGGTTTGTCCCGCAATCGTACTTATGAATTTTCTTTACATCTTTAAATCAACATTGAATGAAATACAACTTGGAAATTTATTCCCTAAAATAAAACCATCGTATAACCTCTTAAAGTCTAAAACCCTCGTAGAAAATATTGGACATCTTTAGAATGACTAAAAACTTACGAACTTCTTTTGCAAAATATCGTGGAAAACATTCGTAAAGTTTCCTTAAGACATCTCTTTCTGAAAAAAAAAAATTCTCAAAAGCATCACATGTGGCGCACGCGCACAGTCGGCACGTGCATCGCCCTGTTGGAACGCGCGTGTCGCACACCCAGATGCGTGCACTGCGCCATCCTGATTGCGCGCACAAGGGCCAATCGATTGCCCTCGTTTGGCGATTGATCGGCGGGCTCTCTGCCCGCACCTCATGAGACTCCATCAGGCGTCGATCAATCGTGCGCATGGGGCGATCAATTGACAGGCCCGCGCCACTTGCAACACATCAGGCGCCAATCGATCGTGCGCACAGGGCGATCGATTGGCAGGCTCTCTGCCTGTGCCCCTCTATTCTCAATCATGCGCCGATCGATATCGCCCCCTGCGGCGACCGATCGGTTGGGCAAGCCTCGCGCGCACACACGCATACCAGCTCGCTCCACTTTTCCCTTTTCACCTTTTCTTCATTTTTTTGAATAGAAAATGCATAGCGGAAACTTAAAACATGTGGAAAACCCTTATATTCAAAACGTTCGTTCAAGACACATTAATTCCCAAGCAATTCCAACATTCGTCAAAACATGAAATCTTTTTCTATTTAACTTTCAAATTCATGAACATATACTAGAAATTGCTCGGAGCATAACCCACGGGTCAAAATCGTCCTAACAATATAAAAGCCCTCAAGGACGTGCTCCGTCAACTGCCTCCTCAATTTGAATAGTGTGTAAGACCATCACCTATACTCATGTCACCTACATTGTAACGCCCCCAAACCAACCCTGGCTCGGTGCGCTACTTTGCTAACAAATCCCACGTTAAAACATAATTTAAAATAAAATTGACACAGCAGAATTTAAAGCTAAGTCTCTTAAAACTCTCTTATGTCATACCTAGCTACCTAGACTCACGAATTTCCCTTATTCCTAACCTTTAAGCACCACGGCGTCCTTCCTGAAAATTTCGGCAAAGTAACGCCTGAAAATGGCGCCTCCAAAATGCTAGGTACCTGCAATAAATCAATCCCAACCAGATCCAGAATATTCTTATTTAACTAACCAGCATACGAAATCTCCAAATAGCAGTAAAGAGGGAAACTATAATACTAACATCTCTAATTGAAGAATGTCCACAGTATAGGACGACACATCACCCTTAACTATGACTATGACTATATCCAACAGATACAAATAGCTATACCATAACTGTTAAAAACATCAACTAAAAAGATATACATATTCCCAACATTTCTACAAATAGACATTTACAATAAACTACCAAAATACTAAGCCCCACATCCCCGAATACCTCGGTCGAGGCGCCCCGACAACTGCCCGCACCGACGTGCCCCGTGTGCCACCGACTGCCGCCTAATCCTGGCTCCCTCGTCAAACTCATCTGTAACACGTCACCACCTACACCATAGCACACAAAAGTAAGCCTAATGCTTAGTAAGTAGGGAAATAATGCACAGCACATCAACACATGCTCGACTCAACCCTAACATGCAGTTTCTACACACTCTGTTGTTTTCTTTTCATTTTGGTTACATTTATCTTCCACTTTCATGTGAATCAAGTAGGCACACGTCCCAACACAATCCTGGACGGCCACGCCTTGACCCACGAAGCAAGACCAGAGGCACACGCCCTAACACAATCCTGGACGGCCAACCAAATCTTTCCCAATCGATCGTAGAATCCTCATTATGTCTTCAAGCACGTACATATCGAGGCATTCATACTCACGACATATTACGTACATTAGCATAGCATCTCAAGTAAAATCCTCCGTGGGGTGCTCAGCGGGCCACGAGCCCGACGAGGCTATTCTACTCGAGACCAAGAGCATAGCATCTAAAGTAAAATCCCCCGCGAGGTGTTCAGCGAGCCGCGAGCCCGACGAGGCTATTCTACTCGAGACCAAGAGCATAGCATCTCAAGTAAAATCCCCCGCGGGATGCTCAGCGAGCCACGAGCCCGACGAGGCTATTATACTCGAGACCAAGTTGCATATCAATTTTCTTATCTTTCAATTCATTCTCACCACTCAAGCATGCAAAACACGTGGTTTCGTAGTTAGAAAACGATGATGCATGACACACGATGCATGACACAAATTAAAACACAGCAAACAAACAAACAATCCCTACCGTTCTATGGTGTAGGCCCGAAGGCAACAAACAAGCACTCCACTACTTACCTGGCGTCCTAACTCGCTGAGGATACTTGGTTCCCTGTCCACCTATGACTCGACCTATGACAAACATTCAATCTTCATTAAAATCAAGTCTACTTTCACCAATTTACTCTCAAACTACTATTTCTAGTCTAATCCAACTAAAACCTAACTAAACGGGCCACTAATTTGGGTTCGGTAAAACATACCCGAAACTTCATACGCGCATAACTTTCGCGTCGGAGATCGGAATCGAACGATTCCAGCGGCCACATACTCCTCTAATAACCTATTTTAACCTGCCAAAAGGAATTGAAAACAAATAACCCTAGCTAGGTCAAAACTGGTAAAACCCGAACTGCCCTAAACTGGAAATTTCACCATTCTGGGTTTTCCATCAATTTTCATCAAATTCCTCACCAATCGATCACCCTAACCCTCAATTAGCATAAACTAACAAGATTCGAAGACTTTACATAGGAAAACCCGAATTCCCCACATTGGAGCCCTTGGTTTTTAGCTCAATCCGAGCTCACCATAGCGCGGCAACCATCGTCGGCGTTAAGCTCGGTTAATTGACGCCAAGAAAGGACAAAAGCAGCAAGCAATCTGAGCTCAAACGAGCTCGTCCATCACAGCCCTAAATCGAACCAAAAACAGGCAAAACCAACTTACCGGGTCGGTTCGTGCGCGGAGTCAGTCGAGACGCTAGCCCATGGTTCGTCGCCGTCGTCTGGCCAGAGAACGTCGGAAACCACGGCGGTGAACGGCCGTCGATCATCGCTCGCCTCTCCCTCGTCTCTCCTCTGTTCCTCGCGCGACTCGAACGACAGAATGGCTTCGACCATTCTGTTGTTCTGTTTTTATGTTTTATTAAATAATAATAATAATAATAATAATAATAATAATAATAATAATAATAAAACTAACATTACTATTATGCCCTTCAAAAAATTTCGTTAAATCTCGTTCTTAAATTATAAATTTTCATAAACTGACCCTCACACTATACATGGCTTAAGTTCTTCAATTAGAATATCCGAACACAAATGAATTAACCAATTAGTTTAACCAAATTTATTCAATTTTCTTTTAAATTAATTAAAACAACCTATTTTATTATTCTTTTATTTTCTCTCAAATTTTTCCATTAAAAAAAATACCCGGGTGTTACATACATCATCAAGGTTCATCTAATGAGCCTAACGCTCAGCAAGTAATGCCAATAAAAATGCATGCTTGTGATTATGCACATTCGTAAAACCATGTCATTTTCACCTTTTCTTTCTTTTCTTTCTCTAGCTCTAAGTTATTAGGGGAGTCAATCACTCTATAGGGGAGCCGACCACCTCTGCCCCACCCGAAGTAGACGCTTTTTGTTCTACCTCAAGTAGAGAATGTCAAACTATAGCCCCATTAACAACCTATGCCCTACCTCAATAAGGGAATGTCAACCTCTAACCCCACAATAACCGTTACATACTTTACTTTCGTTTCATTCTTTGGCTTTCTTGTTCTTTTCTTTCTCTGGCTCTAGGTTGTAGTGGAAATAAATTACTCTAGGGGGAGCCGACAACCTCTGCCCCAATCGAAGTAGACGCCATTTGTTCTACCTCAAGCAGGGAATGTCAAACTCTATCCTCGTTGACAACCTTGGAATGTCAACCTCTAACCCCACAATAACCGTTATGTACTTTACTTTTATTTCTTTCTTTATCTTTCTTATATGAAAACTTATGATTGCAAATCATTTTCTATGCTCTTTTTAAAACATGATGTATGGTGCGTGATGCATACTCAATACTATTAACATAACATGCAAATATTTCATATCTCTAAAGCTATGCCACTTCAATCTATCAATTCATAACCTCAAGCATTATAAACATATCCTCCACGCTATAACAACAATCATCAAACAATCATAACATAATAGGAACACATACCTAAAATCTAGAACAAAACACCTCCATGACTACACTACATCTTCCACATTAAATCGTATGTAACCTTAAAATCCTAGCACCTTGTGATGTAGGCCAAATGGCCACACACATGCAACATTACTTACCTCGAGTCCTTAGCCAATTTATCGTCACCTGCTCGCTTCCTTTCGAAACTTGCAAACCTAAAGCATGTTAACCTTCAAGTTAATATAACTATTCGTATTTATCAGTTTGACCATGACACCTAACCAATCCAACAATTAAGTAATACAATTGTATATCGCCACATTCTTCTCAACTAACCTAATTTAAGAGAGTAAATCCAATTTGAAGTCAAATTCAAAAATATGCCCAAGGAAACGGTAAATATGTATGTCAATTCAAGGGTAGCCTCTCAACCAATTACTTTTGAACCACTAACAATCCAATCCAACAATCTCACCCAAAACAACAACATAAATTTACTTCATAAATTTCTACCTTAAGATTTGCCAAACATATAAGGAAAATCTGCTTACCTTCAAAGTTTGGAGAGGAGAGGAGGAATTTGTGGCTTCCCTTTGAATGGCTAACCCGACAGAGAGAGAATGAGGTTTTTGTGCGGGTTAAACGAGAGGGGGAAAAATGGGGTTGGCGTAGAAGAAGAGCTGCTGGAAGGAGAGGGAGTTGCGGATGGAAAAGGGAAAACAAGAGAACGAGAGGAGGGGAGTCGTAAGAGTTTTCAGCCAAGGAGGAAGAACAACGTGGGAGAAGGCAACTGAAAGGGAGGGATTCCAGCAAAAGAGGAAATGACTTCTTGAAGAAGCCACAAAGAGTGAGGTGTCACCCTCACATTGGAGCCTTTCCACCTACCACCTTTTTCTTTCTAACTACTAGTTAGCCTATTCCACATGATTTCTTCTCACTTCAATTGACTTTTAAATTTCCCAATTCAACTTCCCACATTTTTATAATATTCTCTATTTGACAATAAGGGGAAGGGCAAATCTTAACATATTTGTTTAATAGCACTATAAAATTCTCGGGTGTTACAAGACCTCTATTCTTTGTTGAGCCCTTTGTCATCAATCTCGCAACCATTGTCGAAGCCATGGTGTACCAGTACTAACAAGTTTATCCCCCCTAGGTCCAACCTTTGGGACAGTCTGCACTCAAGCCCCGCCCACGCAAAGCTTATTTACATATATTCATTTCGTTTCAAAACATATGCATGAAAACATTTTCATTTTTTTCTATAAAACATGATGCATGATCATTCAAACTATCAAATAAACATATCCTCGTGCAACATTATCACATATATCTATACTAAGCATACAAGCAACAAAACATATCTTTGATCAACGTCATCACATATATCTATATCTAAACATACAAGAAACAAAGCATATCATCGATAAACGTCATCACATATATCTATATTTCATCATTTACTAAGTCCATAACATCATTTGTATAAATCAAGCAACAAAACCTTAGGGTCTTGTGATGCAGACCAAAAAGTCAAACACGTGCAAGGAATACTTACCTTGGGTTTTTAGAACAATTCACAACAACTTATTTGGTTATCCCTTTGATAAGATCAATATAAAACAACCAAATTTCATGTTAGCATTCATTATACCCATATAGCTTAAACATGCATAACTCTTCATGTACTTGTCCAATTTGAGTGATTCTTGAACCTATGGTTTCTTAAGAGGTGTTTATTAACATATCAAATTCATTCAAAGTAAGTCGTCTTCCAGTTTTATGATATACATATCAATTAATTCTGTCATTCATGAAAATCTTGTTTGTCCTTCATTGTTTTCTTCCAACTTTAACCATTCATAACTTTCCACGTAGGAGTCCAATTATCATAATTCCAATGTCCAAAGATTCAAATAACATACCTATTAGCTTCGATTCAAACAGTTTAGGCATTAAAAGTTATTAAGGTAGGTCGGTGCAACTAAAACAAAACCATGTGCAAATTTGTTATTTACAATTTTTGTCCAATTTCAAAAATTCATAACTTGCAATCCTCTTGTCCATTTACCTTGCTTCTAGAGCCTATAGTTCCATTACGATGTCCAATATAACATAGTAAAATATCATAAATTTATAAGTTCATTTAATAGGTCATCGATCTTCATAAACCAAAACTGCAAAGTTTTTCCAACTTTTTTAATCAATCTCACAATAATTGCATAAACATGTCTTTGTGTCCATTTCTTTACATGCATGACTACCAACATGCATTTAACAACTTTTTAATACTTTCCAAAGCATAAAAGAATGAATCAAATTGGAAACCTCTTCATCTTTCTTGAAAACCTCTTCATAACACCCTTATTTCATCACTTTTTATTCATAGATTATCTAGTATTCTGGACTAAAATTCAAGAACTTCAAAATAAGGCTTACATTCCCTTCAAAATGGAAGAGATGAAGCTCAAATTTTGTGGCTTCTAAGCTTGCAAGATGTGAAGAAGAATAATAAGCATACAACTCTATTTATAGAGAGGAAAGGAGGAGGTGTTGACAACTCATCTAATAAGTTACCTTAGTGCCTTGACAATTAAGGAATAGGTTATTAAGTTAATCCTCATCATTTAACATTTAATTTAAGTATATGTTGGTTGCTTTTTTAGACTTTTCTAGTCGACACTTTTTGTTTCGATCGACACTTCAAGCATATTCTCTTCAATTTTGCTTGAAATTTCAACATTTGTAGGGGAAGTGTCGACCAGTCACTTATTCATAGGTCGACACCTTTAACAATATGTCTTATTTTTTAACACTATAGGTCGGCACCCACTGTTCACAAGTCGACACCCATTGTTCATAGGTTGACACCTTTAACAATTTGTCTTATTTTTTAACACTACAGGTCGACACCTACTGTTCATAGGTCAATACCTCGAATGTGATATTTTGAAATTTCAATTTCTAAATGATCATAATTTAACAAGACCAAAAACCCTCAATTAAACTTACTAAATCCTTATAAATTCATCAGCTTCTTCTCATCTAATTCATTAATATCCTTATATTAACACTAAAATTATAACCAAAACATCACATTCCTTCAAACCTAACATGCTACGATACGTTGAATTTTCTGGGTATTACATTCTCTCCCCCTTAAATAAATGTTGTCCTCAAAATTTGCTTGTTTTCAAGCTCCTTTGTCCTTATCATCTTCAGAAATAAGACAATCTAATAATCATAATTCTAAATGAACCTTATAAGCACTAGTCCTCTCATATTGGACATTACTTAGATAGTTTAATTACCACTAAGTATAAAGGATACGGATGAATCTGTTACTCAAGAATTTATCAATATATATATATATATATATATAAGTAGGCCTTAAAATCGTGTGTTATATCATAGTTGTTTGATCCTCGTTATCATTTTCAATAAGTGCAAAATCTCTTGGTGCAACTATCCTTTGTTCTTTAACCGTAAATGGCTAATTTCTAATGACATTTCCAAACTCTTTGCATTTATAACATTTCCCAGATCCGGCCATGCACTCCCCATGGTGAATCCTCTTACATTTTGGATATTGATTAGTTTGTACATCATTTGCTTTCATTAATGGGGTTTCTCCTTGCATATGCTTCTCATGTCCTTTGTTGTTTTCCATTATCAAAAGCTCTCTTAAAACCTCTTGAGTTTTGTTGTCTCTCATCCTTATGTTGGGGTTGAATTTCCTTATAGAATGTCCTATTAGATTCTCGTAACTTTTCTATTTGGTGTTTTGCTTCTTTGACTTCAAAGGCCTTTTTCACAACTTCTAAATAGGGTAGTCCTCTTTTTTTAGATATCTTTACGTCCTTCTACCTTGAGGTCTTGCACAAATTGGTGCACCTTGTGTTCATTTGTACTGGCAAGGTGTGATGCAAAACAAGACAATGCCTTGAATTTGCGAACATATTTGGAAACTTATGTGATTTGACGTAATTGAACAAATTCTACCAATTTACTTGTTTGTGTGGTGTGATTAAAATATTTTTCATAAAATACTTCCTTGAACTGTTCCCATGTCATTTCTCTTACATTGTGTGTCATTTACATTGTATCCTATTAAAATCATGCATCTTTGACCAACATATAAACCACACATGAAACTTTCTCTTCCTCCTCAATTTTAGTTCAATCAAACATATCCTCTAGAGTTCAAATCCATTCTTCAACAAGTCTTAGATTCACAATATCTCCTTCAAACTTGGGTGGCCCGAATCGTCGGAACCTTTCACAACTCATGTTCATTTGAACTGCTAGTCGTGCATCTATTTGACCATTAACTTCTTGTCTTTTTCCTCTTACCATTTTATATCCTAAAAGTTTTTTACTAAAATTCAATAAAATTTTAACAATTACTAAAATATACTTACAGTTGATGAAGTATTTTCATGTTGATGTTTGTGTTGTTACGCAGTCTACATAAATGATTGATCTTATACCATACCTATAACGCCCTATTTTTCTTCTCAGTTTTTTTTCTAAATAGTTACAAAATACCTTAAACAATCATTTGCGTAGCGGAAGACTTTTCTTTTTATTCTAAAATGTTATAAACTTTTATCTTTTGAAAACTTTTAGCCTAGTAGAAGACTTCTCGTAAATAGTTCAACATCAACAAAATACATAAACTTCATTAAATATCTTTCTAACAAAAAAACATCTTGTGAGTAATTTCTCACAGGTCAAAATCACCGTAGCAACGTCAAGCGCTCACCATGGACATACCTCATCAACTTTGTCTTTGATTCAACTTGTTAAACATGATTCCCATCATCATTATTCTTTTCCTACATCACAAGATTCATCTATGAGTCTAACGCTCTGTAAGTAATGTGTAAATAACATAAACATGATATACATTTTCATAAAAATATTTTGTTTCATCTTTCTTTCGTTATTACTTTATTTCTGTCTTTCTTTTCTTTACTTTTCTATTCCTCATTGATGGGCATCATTATCGAAAAAAGTAGGCACGATATGGGAGACACACACCTAACGTCTCGCGACCTTTGTTGAGACCTCTGTTAGTAGTCGCAACCTTTATCGACGACCTCACAACCTTTGTTGAATCGCTGGTGTACCAGAACTAACAGGCTTATCCCTCATAGGTCCAACATTTTTGGGACAGCCTGTACTCAAGCCCCCATGCGTAAAGCTTCTTTACATATATTCGTTTCATTTCAAAACATATGTAACGACCCCAGAGGAAATCGCCACACAATTCATTACTTAACCTCTTAATCATTTGATTCTTACTTCCATACACCTTGTTCATTATTAGTGTTAATATTATTCCCTCTTTGTTTTCTTTCTTTTTTCAAACATCTCTTGATCTGCATCTACCGATAGAGTTATAGACTCACATCGACCGATGATCACGTGTCCGCCACGCGACACATCTAATCCCAACCAGCAATAGAAATCCACTGGTGGTCACGGGCATTGCACGAGCCTAATTAAAGACATCGCCCGATCCCGAACATTCTCCACTAGATGTTCATATTTACCCTACATCGACCGGTGGACATGTGTACCTCACGTGACCGATTTAAAACATTACCTGAACATTAAACAATACGAAACTACTCACATCATCCGGTCACTAGACGACAAATTAACATTTACATCATCCGGTGAAGAATTACACTTCATCCACCGAATGCTAGACGACAAAATACCATTTACATCATCCGGTGAAGGAATACAGTTCATCCACCGAACGCTACACGACAAAATACCATTTACATCATCCGACGAGGAAACATACTACATCTTCCGGTGACGTCATCCGGAAGACTCAATCTTTCAACTTCCATCATTTGACATCCGCCGATGACGTCAGCCGGATGATTGCCTCATCCAGCTTCTATCATACGGCAGTAAAACACTATAATCATCAAACAACCTCATCCAATAGAACATACCACAACTCACCCGAATCTTAACTCGGTAACTATAAACCTCAATGAGTAATGTTCATAAACTCATCCAAAATACGCATAGCGGAAAACTTAAGCAACACAAACCATTCAATAATCCATAAAGTCATATTCAGACTCTAAAGTCAAACCATTCAAATCCGAATCTCATTGTTATAAGAAATTCTGTTCTACTTAGTCATTTGTTTATCATAAACTTTTCTGACTTACTGTGAGCATAACCAGGGAACTTAATCGCCTGTCCAACCTTGCACTGTCACACTGAGCATCCTCCAGCAACCAGCTTTAAACGTTCTCTTGGATTTGGGAATCCTCACCTATTAACTCTTCACCTATATCATAAGGTTCAACTATAAGCCTAATGCTTAGTAAGGAATGCAACAATAACATGAATGCATGAATGCATATTTCGGAGAAATACATGGTCATAAGTCTTTTCTTGTTCATAATCATCATCCATAATCATGGTCATAAGTCTTTTCTGACTTACTATGAGCATAACCAGGGAACTTAATCGCCTGTCCAACCTTGCACTGTCACACTGAGCATCCTCCAGCAACCAGCTTTAAACGTTCTCTTGGATTTCGGAATCCTCACCTATTAACTCTTCACCTACTTCATAAGGTTCAACTACAAGCCTAATGCTTAGTAAGGAATGCAACAATAACATGAATGCATGAATGCATATTTCGGAGAAATACATGGTCATAAGTCTTTTCTTGTTCATAATCATCATCCATAATCATGAATCATATTCATCATTCATAATCATTGTCCATAATCATTGTTCATTTTTATCATTCGTAATCATTGTTCATAATCATTGTTCATATTCATCATTCGTAATCATTGTTCATAATCAGTGTTCATATCATTATTCATATTCATCATTTAAGTTGTGTGGAATGAGAGAGGATTTGTGCCGGTAAAGGGGGTTCGATAGTGAGTTTGATCATGGTCCCTACTGCGGGTCGTTTCATATGTCCTTCTTTGGACTGTGACATATGCCGAACCGCCCCCAACCCTCACTCAACCACGTTGCAGGGATTTTTATCATCTTATCTTGTTCATAAGAAAACATGCTTTTAAAACATTTTCATGTGTATAAAACATTGATAATGCATGAACATGGGAATTCTTACTCATTCAGACTACAGAACAGAACATTCATCCAGTGTGAAAACTTACCATTAAACTAAATGTCAACATAAGTACTAGACTGTAGCATAATAACCTCTAATCGTCATATCAGTTACTATCTAGCATCCTTGTGATGTAGGGCACTATTGGCCAAAAATCCTATACATTCACTTACCTGGTGTCCTTAGCAATGAGAGCTCCTTTTCCTCAGGCTTCTTTACCTAAAACATTTACATTACAGTAGTTAAAACAAAATCCTAAAAGTTCTACTCGTAAGTCATCCTAGGGTCTAATAGCTAAGAGTCATTCCCGAATTCTTAGTTTAATACTCAATGTAGTCTGAAATCCCAAAACCAAAACAGACAGATTCGATTATCGATAACTCAGGGGTGGTTGTTTTAAATGTCCAGAGTCGATTTGATAAAAGCATTTTCACTCTCAGATTTCAAATGTTCTTATTATTAGTCGGCCATTGGAAAATCCAAAACTCCAATGCCGAGTAGAAAACAGGGCTAGCAAACTAACAGATAGCTACGTTGTCTATTGCATACCTCGGCACAGAGTAGTCGAGTAGTGGCAGAGAAAACCGATCGTCAAAGAGAGTATGCTGAAAGCAGAGAGCAAGAGCTCGGGAGAGAAGAAATCGCCGAAAAGGAAGGTGTCGGCTACAGTGGTTTAAATGAAGTTTAAAACATTTCCTTTTTCTTTATACACTGGTCATCACCCTCCATTATTACAACTTTGCCACCCAACCTAGTTTAAATCCACATGAAATTAATTATTCTTGATATAAAACTCTAAACCGTGAAGATTGATTATTTATGACCGTAAATACAGTTAGGAAGTCACCTGGTTGAAGTTGTCGGGTGTTACAACATATGTATGAAAGCATTTTCATTTTTTCTATAAAACATGATGCATGATCATTAAAACTATCACATAAACATATCCTCGTGCAACATTATCCCATGTATCTATATCTATGCATACAAGCAACAAAGCATATCATCGATCAACGTCACATTTATCTATATCTAAGCATACAAGAAACAAATCATATCCTCGATCAACGTCATCACATTTATCTATATTTCGTCATTTACTAAGTCCATAACATCATATGTATAAATCAAGCAATAAAATCTTAGGATCTGTCTTGTTTTTTAACACTGCAGGTCGACACCTTGAACGTGCTGTTTTGAAATTTCACTTTTTAAATGATCATATTTTAACAAGAGTAAAAACCATCAATTAAACTTATTAAATGATTAGGAATCCATCAACTTCTCCTCGTCTAATTCATTAATATATTATCTTAACTCTAAAACAATAACAAAAATATCACATTTCTTCAAAAGTAACATGCTATGATACGTTGAATTTTTTGAATATTACAAATGGGCACTGCACAGGATTTGAAACCTCAAACAGATTTCAAAAGATATACTTAACCAAACTCAGCCAATATAAGTCATTAATTTCAAGATTTGTACTCAATTCAATCAATTTACACGTATTTTTAATTATTTATAATTAATTTAGTACTGAAATTACATTTTTATCCTTTTGTCTTTGCATATTAGTATTTCTCCCTTCCATTGCTGCCTAGTGACAAAAATATCATACTTAATTAAATTATATATAATTAATCAATTTAATTAGGTTAGCTCATGTGTCAACATCCCGTTGACAATAGTTTTCATCCCACAAATAACTAAACCACATAACCATGGGACATTATATCCTACTTCATATCTTCTTTGAAGCCGACTTTTGACTTCCAGATTCAACAGTCAAACATTAACTATTTAAATCAAGGTCTCAACTTTATACTTCCTACAACATAACCCAATTGACATATTTGCACAGTCAGTTCGTAGCTTATGAGACATACTCTTATTCAAATAATTCTTTTAAACATTTTGACATGGTAACATTTATCTGTAGTGTATCCTCACAAATAAAATATATATCATTTTTATAACAGTTGATAAAATATATATCTAGTCGAAACATCAAATATTTGCATGCTCTATATACTGCCATGCTCATTCTAATGTTACAATTAATTGTCAGAGTTTAATAAAAAATAATGATTCAACAAGTTTTATCCGTTTTAATATTTTTTATAGGTCATTACATTCTTCTCCCTTGAAGAAATTTTGTTTTTAAGTTTAGAATATACCTCGTAATAAAGAGGTGGGGGTATCTTGCCTAAATTTCAAGTTAGCTACTTCAAGGTAACTTCCTTCTTGTGATTTTTACAATCTGGACAATTTTATAAGTATCCAAAAAAATTTTAACCTGAAAATGTCCAATAACTTTTGAAGTTGATCTGTTGCCTTTTCTTTATTTCTTATAGAAATTTTTAGAAATTTCTCATCACAATTTTTCGCATCCAATGGGAACTAGATACTTAACAGAGAATCAAACAATAGAACATGTGGCTCCCAAACTAAAAAGAATTTGAAATTTGAAATTTAATAATTAAAATATACCTTTTAATCCGGCCTCCTCATGTTGCCTCCCAAAACAAAGCACAAACTTTTGTCCACTTTCCAGTACCCTGCTTACGACTTGCCCCTTGTCTACTGATTCCAGCTTGGCCTTCGTGAGGATGAGATTTAGAAGGGTTGCACTGTAACTGTCTCGCTAACTTCGCTGTTGTTTTGCAGTTTTCTCGGCCATCTATTCTGGACATGTTCTTCTCAAGTTTCCCTCTTCATCACAGTAAAAACACGTTGATAATTACCTAGATTTACCTTGAGAAACACTTTCTTCTCTCTTTGCTCATGAAGATTTAAATTGAAATCAACATAGTCTCTCTATCATGTCTACGATTTAAGCTTCAGGCCATAATCTTGCTATAAATAGAGATTTCAAACCTTGGCCAAACATTTAGCTTCAGCAATCTCATTTCGAATAAACTATCTAGCAAAATGAGAAAGCTCTTTGACTTTTGTCACGACCTGAAGGTGGGTCTAACAGAACGCCGGGTCAGGCTACCCGATTTTTGAAAAGAACTCGATTACCCAGTCCAAGGCTTAGTTCGCAGGGGAAGACTTGAACATTTATCAGAAGGCCAAGATCCGCACAATGATTACAGATATAATAGTGCGCTAAAGTAAAACAGTTCAATACAATCTACACATCTAGATCCAAATCCAATTAAGTTAATCTAATACAAACTCAAATGTAAAATAAATCCTTACCAGGAATTCAACTAACACTCAACAAGAAAAGTAAATAAAGGAAACAATTTTTGAGCTCCAGTTACTCACTGTTCATGTTCTTTCTTAGAAAGGAGAGCGGGTCGTTTGAGGTGTGTAATTAACTCAGTAGGAATCTTATATTAAAAACATGTAAAACTTCTTTTACCTTTTTTTTCAACACATGATGCGATATCAAAAATAGTTTTCAAATCATCGTCTCATAAAAACTCATTTTTAATGTTTTACGAAAACAAGTTCTACGGGCCACCAAGGAGGCATTAACCAAATTATTGTTGTATAAATAGACGACTAGACGAAAATAGGTCTTCATCGTACTTATCATATAAAAATTCACCTTAGTGAAAAAGGAGAATCACTCAAGGACCCCTCTAGCACATAAATAAAAAAAAGCAGCGGCCGAATTCCAGCAACACCTAAGGAGCATGAAAGGAATCAAGCAACGTGAGATCCGAAGATCCAGCCCCGTTACCCAAATTGTCAGTGAACAATGGTCATCTACGAAGCAATCATATGATCGATAATAAACAACATATAATGATACCCTGATCAGGTCTACAGATTTAAAATCCAAGGAGCGCATCATCACCGCCTTATTACTCATTTCGTGACGTGCACATAAGACAACCTTCACGCAATAGAAGTTGTACTAGGATGTCTTTCCTCCTGATACTTTGACACCAAGACTTTCCAAAGTATCACGAAGATCCATCCTTTATCACAACAATAATAAAAACATACATCAATAGTAAACATGTAAATAAAACATATATATACATAAAAAACTAATGTGCTGGCGATCAGACCCCGTCAGGTTTTTCATGGGTGATAGCTCACCAAAATAGCATTTTCATAAAAACCATAAAATGTAGTGCAGATAATGTAAAACCACTACCTTTACGTTGAACGCTCAATCTTCCAATTAGGGACGCAACCTCAACAACTAGCTCGAAGTTCTCAAAGTTGTCTCAGCCTAAAACAAAACCAACGTTAAGATTATCTAACTCTACACTAAGGGAAGACACAAGGATGGGTCCCTAAATTGGGACTAGGAACTCAATCTCTAACACTATAAATGGCCGCGAACTTCAAAGTTTCCTTTAATTAAAAACCTCTGCAACTGGATCGAAGTCTCAAAGTCATCTCATCCTAAAACAAAACCAATGTTAAGATTATCCAACTCTACACTAAGGGAAGACACAAGGATGAGTCCTAAACTAGGACTAAGAACTCAATCTCTAACACTATAAACAACAGAGAACTTCAAAGTTTCCTTTAATTAAAAATCATTCGGTCAACACCTTAAGGGGACCGGTTGACACTTAGAACAATCAGGTCTGGTTGCGGTCGACACTTCATATAACACCCGATTTTACGGGATTTTATTACTCCGCTATATAATGACATTTTTGTAAATATGTCAAATTATGTCCATTTTGCAAACGGAAAGTTTTAATGGAGCCCTAACAATAAATTGGATTTATTGGAGAAATAAGAAAATTTTGGAGAAAACAAGTTAATGACTAGATAACGAAATAAGTAAAGAAACAAATAGAAAATCAATTTGGGAGGGCAAGATGGTAATTTGGCAAGTCAAAATTTATAAAATTTCACAACTCCCCTCCCACGATTTTCACTCTGCCATTTCTTTCTCCAGAAAACCCTCCAACGGCGATTTCTCCTCCCCTCTCACACGACTTCTCTTTCGGCAACCAATGCTCCTCCGATCGAATCCCGTTCTTCATGTTTCTTCTCCGAAAACACTCCCTAGGTAAGGTTCTATGGTTATGGAAAGTTTATTTCTGATTTTTGGGTTGTTAAACAGTTAGGGTTTCGTTTAGAGTTTTACAAAATAGTCGAGTTTTGCTAGAAACGGCTAGGTTTATCCTATTTATGACTCTAATGGGTGTATTTAAGATTATTAGTGAAGGTTGGTTTAATGAAGGTTGTTGGAGTTTTTGGTTGTTGGAGATTTTAAAAACTCCATTAATGGAGGTCTAAGGATTCACGAGCGCGAATTGCTCGATGAAATGCCTCAACGAGTTAAATTAGAGTTTTAGAGAGATTCCTTTAGCTAAGATTTTCGTTAGTCTTCAAAATTTGATGTTCTAGGCCTGATTTTAGTGATGGTTTCTATGAATTGGTTTAGGTGAACAACGCTCGTGGACGGAGCTCGGTGTTCTACAAACGCGAAGTAAGTCTTCGTGACTCGTTTGGCCGATTTGCCTACACCATAAGAGTAGTTGTTGATCGAGGTCTTGGTGAATTTGGATGTTTCGGGGAGATAGGATGGGTAGTTAGGGCTTTACGGTTATAGAATGCTCGTTTTAAGTTTTATTTACTATTTTGTGTTTATTGTATGTTTATTGCATCGTTTATACCCAAGCATCATTGTTTCCAAAGAGCATGTGTCACGCCCCGAGTTATATAAACCCGGTTCGTCACACCATGCCCGTACATGACTAAAAATTTCAACCGTATTATTTTTTTTTTTAAACTTGCAGCGGAAATCGTTTGAGTAAGATAGAGTTAAACAAAACTGTTGTACAATGCTTGAGTACTCAGTTGGAATTTTAAGAAATAATCGGCAAAAGGAATAAAGGTTTAAATCATGGTATACTTCGTAAGTTTCAAAAGTCAAACACATCGCCCGCCGAACAAAGTCAACAAAAAGAGGCTGAAGCAGAAAATGGAAAACATCATCCGGTGGCAAAACGACAAAGTATTCTCTACATCATCCGGTGGATTTACACACGACATCCACCGGTCACTAAACGACAAAAGACTTTCCACATCATCCGGTGGATTTACACACGACATCCACCGGTCACTAAACGACAAAAGACTTTCCACATCATCCGGTGGATTTACACACGACATCCACCGGTCACTAAACGACAAAAGACTTTCCACATCATCCGGTGGATTTACACACGACATCCACCGGTCACTAAACGACAAAAGACTTTCCACATCATCCGATGGATTTACACACGACATCCACCGGTCACTAAACGACAAAATGTACTCTACATCTTCCGACGACGTCAGCCGGATGATTTCCTTCATCCGATCGACTTTGTTCTACATCCACCGGTGACGTCAGCACGCATCTGCCGATGAGTTTACTGAGACATCATCCGATAGACAACAGAACAACAATTCAACCTACGGAAAAGAAATTTACTCACTTCATTGAAACCATTCAAAAATGTTTCAAACCATTGCATTACTAAAAATTCCAGTGGGTGCCATCACTAAATCCCAACAGAATGCTATTAACAGGAAAATCTCGAAATTGTTTTCAAAACATTGTAATAACTACTATAATGAAAAGTTCAACATACTTAAATTAAAACACTATCAACTAAACTTTCACACCAAGAGACAACAGTTAATCCGCCTCATCAATATACCCGTTCGTGGCAGAGAAGTGCTCCTTCAACCCCATCTATTCGTCAGTAAAATAAGGGAATTCACCTGCTATTTCCTCAACACCTACATCACAAAACTCATCTATTAGCCTATTGCTAAGTAAGTAAAGCAGTAATGAAATGAATTGCTGAAACATAAATTCCTAAACATGCAGTTTCTACTTTCTCATCTCAGTTGCATACACAAATGTTCATAAACTGATCTGATCCCTCGGTACCCTTGGGAGTGGGATCAATTCTCCCAATGTCATACATCCTCTACTTGATTAAGGGGCGGATGAATTCGCTTAATAGCTGTTCTGATCCCTTGGTTCCCTTGGGAGTGGGATCAATTCTCCCAATGTCATACATCCTCTACTCGATTAAGGGGCGGATGAATTCCCTTAATAGCTGTTCTGATCCCTTGGTTCCCTTGGGAGTGGGATCAATTCTCCCAATGTCATACATCCTCTACTCGATTAAGGGGCGGATGAATTCCCTTAATAGCTATTCTGTCACATTCAGTTCATACCTCACCATTCTTACATGGAAATTCGTTTTCGTAATCTTTCAGAAACATGATGCATGACATACAAAATCATTCACAACATGCATAACCCTACTGTTTTGTGATGTAGGCCCGAAGGCACATGCATACTTTACTTACCTGGTCTTCTGGATGGTTTGATTGAAATCTCCTCTGGGAATTAGCCCGAACCTAAATACATGAACCGATCATTAGTTAAACCCTCACTAAACTTCATCCTACTCAACCAGAGTCCTAAGGAAACTAATTGAGAACTCTGGTGATAATGCATTCCCGATACTGCACTAAACTGAACTGACACTCATCTATAGTATCCTCGAAACCTTCGCATTGGACTCCCTCGGCTATCTGACTGCTAACAAAAATAAGAATGGGAAAAACTTACTTAGATAGACGAAGAGTCTGGTGGGAGGTTCGCCGAGAGCTCCGCTGAGCTTGAGCTGGACACCGAAATAAATAAATGAAGAAACAGTGGCGGCTACAGTGCATAAATCTCTAAACTCCCTTAAATAGGTTATCTACTTCAAAATTGCCAAATTACATAAGTGCTCTTGCTTAGTCACTCATTAACCTAACCAACAACTTTCCCAATCCATTCACGAAATTGCACATCATTAATTGAGAAGTTAAATTCGTTTTAATTGAAACCGGATGCTACAATCTACCCTCCTTAAAAGAATTTTGTCCTCAAAATTCAGTACCTGAATAATTCTGGATATTGGTCCATCATGTCCTGCTGGCGCTCCCAAGTTGTCTCCTCAATGTTCTGGTTATGCCATAAGACTTTTACCAGTGGAATCTCTTTGTTGCGTAATACCTTTACTGCATAATCTAAGATTTTTACTAGTTTCTCCTCAAATGCAAGAGTAGGAAGGACTTCAATGTTTTGCTATTCTATAATCTGTGAAGGATCTCTAACGCATTTCTTTAGCATGGAAACATGAAACACATTATGAATTTTCTCCAAGGAGGCTGGTAACTGAAGTTGATATGCCGACTTCCCAATTCTCTTCACGATTTGGAAAGGTCCTATATATTTGGGGTTCAACTTGCCTCTTTTCCTAAATCTCACAACTCCTTTGAAAGGTGACACCTTAAGGAAAACTTCATTACCAACATCAAATTCTAATTCTCTTCGTCTTTTGTCTGCATAGCTTTTCTGCCGGCTTTGAGCTGTTAAGATTCTTTGTCAGATAAGAGCAATCTTCTCCACTATCTACTGCACAATATCAGGACCAATCATGTAATATCCGGTTTGTACGGACCTTTGATTATATATTATGTTATATTATCATTTCCTTATTTAATGGCATTTTTGGTAAATATGTCAAATCAGGTCCGATTCACAAAAAGAAAGCGTCATTACGATTCTAACGAATAATAAGAATTTTAAGGAAATTACGGGAATTTTCGGAGATCAAACACTACATTCCGAGTAAATACACTTTTTGTAATGTAAAAGACGTTTTCGTAAAAATAGCGAACGAGGCCCGAATTACGAACGGACAGTTTTAATAAATCCCAAGCGATAAATAGGAGTTATTGGCGAAATTTGGAAATTTGGAGAATTCGAACGGTTAGCCAATTAACGAAACGAAAGAAGAAAATCAAAGAAGGGCAAAATGGTAATTTGCAAAATCAATTTATAAAATATCACAAACCATTCTTTTTCACTCATTCTCTCCTTCTCTTCTCTGGAACGCACGAACAGTGAGCGAGCTCCCTCACGGCCGCCGGCGATTTCTGTCGATTCCGACCTCCGTTCTCCTCCGTTTTTCCTCCGATCTTCGTCATTTCTTCCTCTCTCGCTACTCTCGGTATGTAGCTTCAATCTCTGAGCGTTTGTTTCGAGTTTTAGTTCGATTTAGGGTTAGGGTTTAAATTAGGTTTTCCGTTAAAAACGCGATTTAGGCTTCGTAATTAATAGGTTAGCTATAATTACGTATATATTGAACGTATCGAACATTATTGGACGAAGAAAAGTCGATTTGTGAAAAAGTTATAAATTGGTAAAATTTCGGGTTTTAGGGGAAAACTCGTTAACTTGGATAATCGAGCTATAATTAATGTTCGAAAAGCTTTAATTAGCTAAGTGAAGAATTTAGGAGAATTCTTTAGCTAAGTTTTGAAATTTGGACATTTATGGTTTAAATTGGTTTTAACGTCAAATATCGTGTTTTGTCTCAGACACGACTCCCGTGGACGAAGTTTGAAATCCAGCGCGCTCAAGGTAAGTTCTCGTGACTTGCTTGACCGAAAGGTCTACACCATACTTCGTCGTCGTATCAAGGATTCTTGAGGGTTCCTTGTTTTACGTTGTTTAGGTTGGGTAGTTAGGTTAATTGTTTATAGGTTATGTTATATTGTCTGCTGATATGAACTGTTTGTTTACTTTCCGCTGATATGAACTGTTCATGCATCACGGTTTTCGAAAGTCATGAAAGGAATTTCTGCACGTGTTTTTAAGAAAAGGAACGTATATCTGAAATGAAATCTGTAACGGAATCTGAATGAATAAACGTAATCTGTCTGTTTCTGGTCACGCGAGATGGGGCTCAGGCACGGCTGTGCGTGTTGCAAGCGTGTACCCCCCCTCTCTAACCCCACGGGGTAGTCCAACCGCCGGACGGGCCCCCTTGGGTTAGTGGGTCGAGGTTTCGGTGACAATTCTGTCTGTCTGTGACGTAATGAATCTGTAATCTATAATTCTGTATCTGTAATCTGAATCTGAGCATGATTTCTGAATGGCATACGCACGCATGCATCTGCATTTACGTAGCTTACTGAGATTTCAATATCTCATATGTGTCTGTATGGTGTAGGTGATCTGCTAGGTGACGTAGATCCAGGTGAGGACGACGTTCCTCCTCCTGATGTCGGAGGCAGTTGATGGATGATGCTCGTGGGTGTGCGCTGGGCAGTCGAGGCGCAATATGACCCGTGGGGATGTATGTCTGAACTCTGGTTTATTTTGGGATGTTTTGAGTAGATAATTGTATAGTATACTTAGGTTGTTTGGATCTGGATAGGGATTAGATAACGTTTTGGTAATTGTATGTAAAACGTTTTGGTTTAAACTGTTTAATGAATGTTTTGGAAATGTTTGATTGGTTTTAGGTTGATACGGTTATGCTCGATGTTTAGAGCTATCCACGCAGTTGGACTTCGCAAAGTCCGACTCGAGTCGATTGAGTTTAGAATACGTTTTAGTTTTAATGGGTGGAGTTGAGATTTAGGTTGTGAATCATGGCAATGTCAATGTAAAGGAGGAATGTCGTGCTCTCTGGAAATCGGATTCCAGAGAGCTATGTTGTAAAGTGTTATATGAAGTAAATTGCATTAAGTGTCGAAGTGGTGAAATGGTGAAGTGGAGAAGAGAGAGGATCGCTGCATAGTGCAGCGATCGATCTCTGCTATTCAGCAGAGATCGATCGCCGCCCTTATACTTGGGTGCAGCGATCGATCTCTGCTGAAAAGCAGAGATCGATCGCTTGCTACAAGCAAGACTCCAGCGATCGATCTCTGCCAATTGCAGAGATCGATCGCCCCTTCCCCTTTTTGCCAAACGGACGGTTCTGCCCTCCCATTTCTAAATTGTTTTAAATAAGTTTTATTAATAGTTTTAGTTTATATTTCAAATGATTTACCAAACGAATTTCGATTTCGATTCCGGTTTCGGTTTCGATTTCAAGTCCGCTTTAACGTTACGTTTTAAAGTTTTATTTAAAATGTAAAAATAAAAAAATGAAAAATTTATACGGGTACGGAATTAGGGGTGTTACAGTTATGGTATCAAAGCCCCCGGGTTTTAAAATCGATTCTGTAGACTGCTCGACTGCACAGCCACTACGCGGACATCCTTCATCAACTGTAAGTCTGTTTATAGCTTTAGCTGATTTTGTTTCTTAGAGATTACTTGTTTTAAATTTTATAGGATTTTTATAAATATGGTTCGAGGAAGGGATCCTAGAGACGACGCGATGGATCGTCTTACGGAGTTATTAGACCGCCAGTCCCAGCATATGGACCGGCAAGCGCAGCAAATTACGGACTTAGTAAATCGAGAGCAACAGCGAGAGAATCAGAGGGCTCAGGAGCTGGTAGTCCCCAGTAATCTGGGCATGCAGAGGTTTCAAGGCCTACGGCCTCCAGTATTCGAAGGCCAGTCATCGGATCCGACGCGTGCCGAGGAATGGATCCGGGTGATGGAGGACATGTTGGCTTATGCCGAGGTTGGGAACGGGAGCAAGGTGGCGTATGCTACCTTTCACTTAGCGATGGATGCCCGTTTCTGGTGGGATTCCATCAAGGCAACGACGGACGTATCAGTTATGACTTGGGATCGATTCAAGTTCTTATTCTTCGACAAGTATTTCAGCCGCACAGTGAGAGTGGCCAAAAGGAACGAGTTTACGCAGTTGAAGCAGACTGGTTCAGTTGCGGATTATATTCGGAGATTTGAGGCTTTATCACGATTCGCACCTCGCCTGGTCAGCGATAATGAGGAGAAGGTGCACCACTTTATGGAGGGACTCAATCCGGAGATTCGGATGCACGTGGTAGTCTCAGGTATTATTGATGCGCCATATTCTGATGTTACAGCCAGAGCTCTGGACATAAAGGCTGCCAGGGCCACTTGTGTTAAACCGAGGGAGCCAGCGAAGGGCTTCTTCCAAGAGATCCGTCCTCAGTCTCGGAATCAGGGATGGCAGCCTGGAGCACAGCCACCTCAGCCACAGCCTAGGGGTGCGAAGAGACCTCTTGAGGGAGGAAATGATCGGGGCAAGGGAAAGCAGGTACAGGGGACTTCTCAGATGCCCTGGTGCCCCAGATGCCAGAAAGAACATAGTGGCGAGTGTCGAGTTGGCACGAACAAATGCTACAGATGTGGCGGAGTCGGCCATTTTGTTAGAAATTGCCCGCATCCGGGTCGAGATTTACCAGGCGATGATCAGAGGAGGGTTGTACCCAGGGTTTTTGCGTTGATCGGGCCTGGCGATGTTGATGATGAGGCTCAGCCTGCCGTGATTGCAGGTACTATTTTGCTTATGGGCGCTACTGTGTTTACTTTGATGGATACTGGAGCTACGCACTCCTTCGTATCGACTGCATGTATGGCTAGATTGGGGTTAGAGTCTGGGCCGTCAGGGTATGAGTACAGTGTGATGCTGCCTTCGGGAGAGCATATGCGTTCAGATCGTATTCTCCAGGGCAATATCGTCTCGGTGGGGAGTATTACCCTTTATGCTCGTTTGATAGTTATGAGCATAGAGCGGTACGATCTTATTTTGGGGATGGACTGGCTAGCACAGCACTTCGCCACCATCGATTGTCGCTCCGGGATTGTGACCTTCCGACCCCCGGATAAAGCCGAGTTTTCCTATCAGGCGAGGAACCGATTGACTGGATCGCCTATCTCTTATTCTATGGAGGTCAACGAGCAGTTCAAAGGTGCGTGCTCTATTTATTGGCCTCTGTCTTTAATTGTCAGTTGCTCAGCGGAGTGAAGCCGAGCGACATTCCTGTTGTCAGAGAGTTCTCTGGCATATTCCTTGATGATCGTCCCGGATTACCACCAGGCCGGGAGATTGAGTTCATTATTGACGTATATCCTAACTCTGCACCGAGGTTTAAGAACCCATACCGGTTGGCACCAGCCGAGTTGAGTGAGTTGAGGACTCAGCTCGATGAGTTATTGGAGAAAGGTTTCATTCGACCCAGTGTTTCACCCTGGGGTGCGCCTGTTCTATTCGACAAGAAGAAAGGCGGGACCCTAAGGATGTGCATTGACTACGGGGAGTACCAAGATGTACCGGGATTTGAGACAGCACTTCTGGTGGCCGAACATGAAGAGGGAGGTTGCCAAGTACGTTGAGACCTGCCTAGTATGTCAGCAAGTAAAGGCGGAGCACCGGAGACCCGCTGGAACGCTGTTACCACTGCCGATTCCGGAGTGGAAGTGGGAGCAGATCTCCATGGATTTCATTGTGGGGCTCCCGAGGACTACGCGAGGCCATGACGGCATTTGGGTTATTGTGGACCGATTGACAAAGTCGGCTCACTTTTTGCCTGTGAAGATGACATCGTCTATGGATCAGCTCGCCGAGCTCTATGTATAGGAGATTGTCAGATTGCACGGCGTGCCAGTTTCTATTGTCTCCGACAGAGATCCGAGATTCACGTCAAAGTTCTGGAAGAGCTTACACAAAGCGATGGGGACTCAGCTTAATTTCAGCACAGCGTTCTATCCTCAGACTGATGGTCAGACAGAGAGGACGAATCAGATTTTGGAGGATATGCACAGAGCGTGTGTGCTTGAGTTTCAAGGATCGTGGAGCAGGTATTTGCCACTGATCGAGTTCTCGTACAACAACAGCTTCCAGGCTACTATCGGTATGGCTCCGTATGAAGCCTTATATGGTCGAAAGTGCAGATCTCCGCTGTATTGGGACGAGGTTGGCGAGGCCAGCGTCGTTGGACCTGAGATTCTGCAGCAAATGGCAGAGAAGATTGCCATTATTCGACAGCGCATCGAGGTAGCTCAGAGCAGACAGAAGAGCTATGCTGACACCAGACGGAGAGAGCTAGAGTTCGAGGAAGGTGACGAGGTTTACCTTAAAGTTTCTCCGTTCAAAGGCGTTGCGAGATTCGGAAGGAGGGGTAAGTTAAACCCTCGATATGTGGGACCCTTTCCTATTCTGAAGAGGATCGGGAAGTTGGCGTACAGATTGCAGCTTCCGGCTTCTATGGAGGGTATCCACGACGTATTTCACGTATCTATGCTTCGGAAGTGCTTGCGCGATCCGTCGCATATCGTAGAGACTACAGAGATCGAGGTGCAGCCTACCTTGAGCTATGAGGTGAGGCCAGTACGTATTTTGGAGCATTCCATCAAGATTCTACGCAACAAAGAAATTCCGCTAGTCAAAGTTCTATGGCGGAATCACGAGGTGGAAGAGGCTACCTGGGAGCGACAGCAGGATATGATGACTAAGTATCCTGATCTGTTTGTGTAATTTAATTTTGTGGACAAAATTCTGAATAAGGAGGGTAGAATGTAATATCCGGTTTGTACGGACCTTTGATTATATATTATGTTATATTATCATTTCCTTATTTAATGGCATTTTTGGTAAATATGTCAAATCAGGTCCGATTCACAAAAAGAAAGCGTCATTACGATTCTAACGAATAATAAGAATTTTAAGGAAATTACGGGAATTTTCGGAGATCAAACACTACATTCCGAGTAAATACACTTTTCGTAATGTAAAAGACGTTCTCGTAAAAATAGCGAACGAGGCCCGAATTACGAACGGACAGTTTTAATAAATCCCAAGCGATAAATAGGAGTTATTGGCGAAATTTGGAAATTTGGAGAATTCGAACGGTTAGCCAATTAACGAAACGAAAGAAGAAAATCAAAGAAGGGCAAAATGGTAATTTGCAAAATCAATTTATAAAATATCACAAACCATTCTTTTTCACTCATTCTCTCCTTCTCTTCTCTGGAACGCACGAACAGTGAGCGAGCTCCCTCACGGCCGCCGGCGATTTCTGTCGATTCCGACCTCCGTTCTCCTCCGTTTTTCCTCCGATCTTCGTCATTTCTTCCTCTCTCGCTACTCTCGGTATGTAGCTTCAATCTCTGAGCTTTTGTTTGGAGTTTTAGTTCGATTTAGGGTTAGGGTTTAAATTAGGTTTTCCGTTAAAAACGCGATTTAGGCTTCGTAATTAATAGGTTAGCTATAATTACGTATATATTGAACGTATCGAACGTTATTGGACGAAGAAAAGTCGATTTGTGAAAAGTTATAAATTGGTAAAATTTCGGGTTTTAGGGGAAAACTCGTTAACTTGGATAATCGAGCTATAATTAATGTTCGAAAAGCTTTAATTAGCTAAGTGAAGAATTTAGGAGAATTCTTTAGCTAAGTTTTGAAATTTGGACATTTATGGTTTAAATTGGTTTTAACGTCAAATATCGTGTTTTGTCTCAGACACGACTCCCGTGGACGAAGTTTGAAATCCAGCGCGCTCAAGGTAAGTTCTCGTGACTTGCTTGACCGAAAGGTCTACACCATACTTCGTCGTCGTATCAAGGATCCTTGAGGGTTCCTTGTTTTACGTTGTTTAGGTTGGGTAGTTAGGTTAATTGTTTATAGGTTATGTTATATTGTCTGCTGATATGAACTGTTTGTTTACTTTCCGCTGATATGAACTGTTCATGCATCACGGTTTTCGAAAGTCATGAAAAGGAATTTCTGCACGTGTTTTTAAGAAAAGGAACGTATATCTGAAATGAAATCTGTAACGGAATCTGAATGAATAAACGTAATCTGTCTGTTTCTGGTCACGCGAGATGGGGCTCAGGCACGGCTGTGCGTGTTGCAAGCGTGTACCCCCCCTCTCTAACCCCACGGGGTAGTCCAACCGCCGGACGGGCCCCCTTGGGTTAGTGGGTCGAGGTTTCGGTGACAATTCTGTCTGTCTGTGACGTAATGAATCTGTAATCTATAATTCTGTATCTGTAATCTGAATCTGAGCATGATTTCTGAATGGCATACGCACGCATGCATCTGCATTTACGTAGCTTACTGAGATTTCAATATCTCATATGTGTCTGTATGGTGTAGGTGATCTGCTAGGTGACGTAGATCCAGGTGAGGACGACGTTCCTCCTCCTGATGTCGGAGGCAGTTGATGGATGATGCTCGTGGGTGTGCGCTGGGCAGTCGAGGCGCAATATGACCCGTGGGGATGTATGTCTGAACTCTGGGTTTATTTTGGGATGTTTTGAGTTGATAATTGTATAGTATACTTAGGTTGTTTGGATCTGGATAGGGATTAGATAACGTTTTGGTAATTGTATGTAAAACGTTTTGGTTTAAACTGTTTAATGAATGTTTTGGAAATGTTTTGATTGGTTTTAGGTTGATACGGTTATGCTCGATGTTTAGAGCTATCCACGCAGTTGGACTTCGCAAAGTCCGACTCGAGTCGATTGAGTTTAGAATACGTTTTAGTTTTAATGGGTGGAGTTGAGATTTAGGTTGTGAATCATGGCAATGTCAATGTAAAGGAGGAATGTCGTGCTCTCTGGAAATCGGATTCCAGAGAGCTATGTTGTAAAGTGTTATATGAAGTAAATTGCATTAAGTGTCGAAGTGGTGAAATGGTGAAGTGGAGAAGAGAGAGGATCGCTGCATAGTGCAGCGATCGATCTCTGCTATTCAGCAGAGATCGATCGCCGCCCTTATGCTTGGGTGCAGCGATCGATCTCTGCTGAAAAGCAGAGATCGATCGCTTGCTACAAGCAAGCCTCCAGCGATCGATCTCTGCCAATTGCAGAGATCGATCGCCCCTTCCCCTTTTTGCCAAACGGACGGTTCTGCCCTCCCATTTCTAAATTGTTTTAAATAAGTTTTATTAATAGTTTTAGTTTATATTTCAAATGATTTACCAAACGAATTTCGATTTCGATTCCGGTTTCGGTTTCGATTTCAAGTCCGCTTTAACGTTACGTTTTAAAGTTTTATTTAAAATGTAAAAATAAAAAAATGAAAAATTTATACGGGTACGGAATTAGGGGTGTTACAAATCAATTGTGCTTCTCCAACTTCTTCCCAATATAATGGAGATCTGCACTTTCGTCCATACAATGCCTCGTACGGTGCCATGCCTATTGTTGCTTGAAAACTGTTGTTGTATGAGAATTCGAACAATGGTATATACTTGCTCCAAGAACCTTGAAATTCCAGTACACATGCACGAAGCATATCCTCCAACGTTTGGATAGTTCTCTCTAATTGTCCATCAGTTTTAGGATGAAAGGCTGTGCTATAACTAAGCTGTGTTCTCATAGCCTTGTGCAAACTTTTCCAAAACTTAGATGTAAATCTGGAGTCTCGGTCTGAAATTATGGTGCTTGGAACTCCATGCAGTCTAACCACCTCGTGCACATACAACTCAGCCAATTGATCCATCGAGTACGTTATCTTCATCGGCAGAAAGTGAGCTGATTTGGTTAAATGATCAACTATTACCCAAATTGCATCGTGACCTTTTACTATTCTAGGTAATCCTATAACAAAATCCATAGTGATTTGTTCCCATTTCCATTCGGGAACTGGTAAGGGTTACAATGTTCCAGCAGGCCTTTGATGTTCAGCTTTGACTTGCTGGCAGACCAGACATGACTCCACATACTCCGCCACACTTCTCTTCATACCTGGCCACCAGTAATGTTGCTTGAGATCTCTGTACATTTTCGTACCTCCAGGATGAACAGAAAATCTGGAGGAATGTGCCTCAAATAGGATTTCCTTCCTAAGTTCAGTATCGGCCGGAACAAACCATCTATTTCGAAACTTGAGAATTCCATCAGCTGAGTAGTTGAAATCCGACTTGTCAGTAGAATCTATGCACAACTTATACTTATTACACTCAGTGTCATTCATTTGAACTTCCTTTATTTTCTCCAAAATAGTTGGCCTCAAAGATATGGCTGAAAGCATGGCTGACACACTAGACACAGCTTCCAGGTTAAATCTTAGGAATTCTGTCTCTAAAGCTATCGGTATGTCTAGAGTCAATGCAGAAACTAAAGGGGTCACTCTACTCAAAGCATCAGCCACTACATTCGCCTTGCCAGGGTGGTACTTAATCTCAAAATCATAGTCTTTGACAAACTCTAACCACCTACGTTGCCTCATATTCAGTTCTTTTTGCGTGAAAATGTATTTCAGACTTTTATGATCCGAAAATATCTCACAGGTTTGTCCATACAGGTAGTGCCTCCAAATCTTTAATGCAAAGACCACAGCAGCTAGTTCTAAGTCATGTGTAGGATAGTTCTTCTCATGTGTTTTTAACTGCCTAGAGGCATAGGCTATAACCTTTCCATCTTGCATCAATACACCACCAAGTCCAACCTTGGAAGCATCACAATAAATACTAAATTTACCATTTTCGACAGGAAGAGCTAAAATTGTGGCATTGGTCAATTTCTGCTTCAAGGTCTGGAAACTGGATTCACATTTATCAGTCCAATTATACTTCACATTTTTCCTTGTTAACAAAGTAAGGGGTGTGGCAATCTTTGAAAATCCCTCGATGAATTTTCTATAATACCCTGCTAATCCAAGGAAACTTCGGATATCAGTGGCATTCTTCGGTTGGGGCCATTCCTTAACAGCTTGAACCTTGGCTGGATCAACAGATATCCCATCTCCAGAGATCACATGACCAAGAAAGTCAACTCTGTCCAACCAAAACTCACACTTAGAAAATTTGGCATAAAGTTGGTGCTGCCTCAGCAATCCTAACACCAAGCTTAGGTGTCCTGCATGCTCATCCTTAGTTCTAGAATAGATTAAAATGTCATCTATGAATACAATGACAAACTTGTCCAAATACTCACGAAACACCTTATTCATGAGATCCATGAAGGCTGCTGGCACATTTGTCAAACCAAAAGACATAACCAAAAACTCATAATGTTCATACCTTGTGCGAAAGGCAGTCTTTGGGATATCTTCAAATTTAACCTTCAACTGGTAATAACCGAACCTAAGGTCTATTTTAGAGAAAACTCTTGCTCCTTTAAGCTGATCAAATAAATCATCAATCCTCGGCAGTGGATACTTGTTCTTAACAGTTAGCTTATTCAATTCTCTATAGTCTATGCACATACGCATTCATCCATCCTTCTTTTTGACAAAAAAGACAGGTGCACCCCATGGTGAAAAGCTAGGGCGTATGAACCCTTTCTCCAACAAATCCTCTAACTGTTTCTTCAACTCTTTAAGTTCCGTTGGTGCTAGTCTATATGGATTCTTAGATACTGGCTCAGCGCCGGGGTAAACATCTACCACAAATTCAATTTCCCTATCTAGTGGCAAACCAGGAAGGTCATCTAGAAATACTTCTGGAAAATCTTGGACAACTAAAACATTTTTGGGGCTTGATTTTTCTACTGTTTGTGTGTCTAAAACACTGGCCAAAAAGCATAAATACTCTCTGCAAAGGGAGGATCTATAACTAACAGAAGTCATTACGGTCATTTCCTTACTCTTCTTCAGGGCTTGGAAAGTATGGTTTAAACCACTAGGGGGTTGAAAACTAACAATTCCAGTTCTACAATCTATAGTGGCATAATGCTTAAACAACCAATCCATTCTTAGGATCACATCAAATCCCATTATGTCCATAACAATAAGATCAGCAGGAAAATTCATATTCCCTACCAACACCACACTATCAGGCATCATTTGACTGGAGTGCATGTGCTCACCAGAATGTAATGCTACGTTATACACATGCTCGGAAGGAGTAAACCGTACATCTAACTTATCAGCAAATGCAGAGGCTATAAAAGAATGAGTTGCACCTGAATCTATCAAAGTAAAAGCAGGTACAGAGTAAATCAATACAGTACCTGACACTACAGCAGGCTGGTCCTCATCACCTGACTCCATCATGGAGAATATTCTTGGCTTAATCTTGGCAGGGCCACCCTTCAAAGCCGGGCAGTCTCTGTTGACATGGCCAACCTTGTTACAATGGAAACACCAAACGATCCGGGGCTTTGGGCAATCCTTGTACAAGTGTCCAACCTCATCGCAGTTGAAGCACTTACCCGATCCAAATCTACACTCGCCCGAGTGATTCTTTGAACACTTTGGGCACTGAGGAAACGTCTTGGTATCTGGTACCTTCTTTCCTATCCCTTGGCTGTGCTGGCCTTCATTGGACCTCTTCACTCCTCTCTGCGGCGGTGGTTGAACAAACTTTCTCGGGGCCTCCTTTAGTCCAGCACATTTCAATTCAGCTTCTTCCACCTCCAATGCTGTGGACACAACATCACTGAAAAGCAAACCTTTATAACCAGAAAACTTGACCCCTCTGTACATTTCTGGTTTCAGTCCATTCATGAATTGAAACACCTTATCTTCATTTCGGTGAATAAAGTGTCCAGCGAATCTCGACAGGGACTCAAATTGTCTAACGTACTCAGCCACAGACCCTGTCTGCTTCAAGTTCAAAAACTCTACCTTCTTTGCTGCCTGGACTGTGCTATTAAAATATTTCTCATAGAAGATGTCCTTGTGACCAAGTCATAGTCAGAATGTCAGTGGTGGTCTCAATTGTCTTCCACCAAAGCTGGGCGTCTCCAGCAAAATGAAAGGTCGCCAGGGTGACCTTGTCTCCTTCTCTGACGTTGGCACATCGGAGCATGCTTTTAATCTTCCTCAACCACTCTTCAACAACAATCGGGTTAGATGATTTTCAATCAAACGTGGGCGGCTGAAGCTTTCGGAATCGGTCTCCAGAATGCTCATTGCTAGAACCTGAGTTGGCAGTCCCTTCTACATCTCGGTTCAGTAACAACCCCAACTGATCGGACTGCTGACGCACTAAGTCTGTTTGCTGACGTACCAAGTCTGTTTATTGCCTAATAACACTAGGTTCTTCCTCACTCCTCAAGTTTGGCATTTCCCTCGGTATCCTAGGTCTTCCTAGGCGTCTGGCCATTAAACTCACTTCCTGAACAAGGTTAACTATGTTCATAAATATCTAATTACTGAGGCTAACATAAACACTTACAAATGTTGGAGTACTTCCATGCGACGATTGGCACTGATGAGTAATCTTTTGAACGGTTTAACTGAATGTCTCTGATACCACACTGTCACGCCCCGAGTTATCTAAACCCGGTTCGTCACACCATGCCTGTACATGACTAAAAATTTCAATCGTATTATTTTTTTTTTAAAACTTGCAGCGAAAATCGTTTGAGTAAGATAGAGTTAAACAAAACTGTTGTACAATGCTGAGTACTCAGTGGAATTTTAAGAAATAATCGGCAAAAGGAATAAAGGTTTAATCATGGTATACTTCGTAAGTTTCAAAAGTCAAACACATCGCCCGCCGAACAAAGTCAACAAAAAGAGGCTGAAGCAGAAAATGGAAAACATCATCTGGTGGCAAAACAACAAAGTATTCTCTACAGCATCCGGTGGATTTACACACGACATCCACCGGTCACTAGACGACAAAAGACTTTTTACATCATCCGGTGGATTTACACACGACATCCACCGTTCACTAAACGACAAAAGACTTTCCACATCATCCGGTGGATTTACACACGACATCCACCGGTCACTAAACGACAAAAGACTTTCTACATCATCCGGTGGATTTACACACGACATCCACCGGTCACTAAACGACAAAAGACTTTCCACATCATCTGGTGGATTTACACACGACATCCACCGGTCACTAAACGACAAAATGTACTCTACATCTTCCGATGACGTCAGTCGGATGATTTCCTTCATCCGATCGACTTTGTTCTACATCCACCGGTGATGTCAGCACGCATCTGCCGATGAGTTTACTGAGACATCATCCGATAGACAACAGAACAACAACTCAACCTACGGAAAAGAAATTTACTCACTTCACTGAAACCATTCAAAAATGTTTCAAACCATTGCATTACTAAAAATTCCAGTGGGTGCCATCACTAAATCCCAACAGAATGCTATTAACAGGAAAATCTCGAAATCGTCTTCAAAACATTGTAATCACTACTGTAATGAAAAGTTCAACATACTTAAATTAAAACACTGTCATCTAAACTTTCACGCCAAGAGACAACAGTTAATCTGCCTCATCAGTATACCCGTTTGTGGCAGATAAGTGCTCCTCCAACCCCATCTATTCGTCAGTAAAATAAGGGAATTCACCTGCTGTTTCCTCAACACCTACATCACAAAACTCATCTATTAGCCTATTGCTAAGTAAGTAAAGCAGTAATGAAATGAATTGCTGAAACATAAATTCCTAAACATACAGTTTCTACTTTCTCATCTCAGTTGCATACACAAATGTTCATAAACTGATCTGATACCTCGGTTCTCTTGGGAGTGGGATCAATTCTCACAATGTCATACATCCTCTACTCGATTAAGGGGCGGATGAATTCCCTTAATAGCTGTTCTGATTCCTTGGTTCCCTTGGGAGTGGGATCAATTCTCCCAATGTCATACATCCTCTACTCGATTAAGGGACGGATGAATTCCCTTAATAGCTGTTCTAATCCCTTGGTTCCCTTGGGAGTGGGATCAATTCTCCCAATGTCATACATCCTCTACTCGATTAAGGGGCGGATGAATTCCCTTAATAGCTGTTCTGTCACATTCAGTTCATACCTCACCATTCTTACATGGAAATTCATTTTCGTAATCTTTCAGAAACATGATGCATGACATACAAAATCATTCACAACATGCATAACCCTACTGTTTTGTGATGTAGGCCCGAAGGCACATGCATACTTTACTTACCTGGTCTTCTGGATGGTTTGATTGAAATCTCCTCCGGGAATTAACCCGAACCTAAATCCATGAACTAATCATTAGTTAAACCCTCACTAAACTTCATCCTACTCAACCAGAGTCCTAAGGAAACTAATTGAGAACTCTGGTGATAATGCATTCCCGATACTGCACTAAACTGAACTGACACTCATCTATAGTATCCTCGAAACCCTCGCATTGGACTCCCTCGGCTATCTGACTGCTAAAAAAAATAAGGATGGGAAAAACTTACTTAGATAGACGAAGAGTCTGGTGGGAGGTTCGCCGAGAGCTCCGCTGAGCTTGAGCTGGACACCGAAAGAAATAAATGAAGAAACAGTGGCGGCTACAGTGCATAAATCTCTAAACCCCTTCCCTTAAATAGGTTATCTACTTCAAAATTGCCAAATTACATAAGTGTCCTTGCTTAGTCACTCATTAACCTAACCAACAACTTTCCCAATCCATTCACGAAATTGTATATCATTAATTGAGAAGTTAAATTCGGTTTAATTGAAACCGGATACTACAACATGAAAATGAATTCTGCATATGCTTTCATGAAAAGGAAATGACTAATGAAAAGATAAGATTGCACGTAAGCACGGTCACGTCGGGGAGGTGGTTCAGACATGGCTGTCCTATAGGTGAAACATGTTTTTCCCCCGAGTAGATAGAAGGGGCTATCCAACTACCGGATGTTCATTTTCATCTACTGAGAGCGAACCCCCGGTGACATCCCGCTATGTAACTAAATGAATAAAATGACTGCATGATTTCTAAATAGCATATGCAAAGCACGCATTTTCATTTACGTAGATTTTACTGAGCCTTTAGCTCATAGAATGTCTCTATGGTGTAGGTGACTTTGACACAGGTAAGGATGACGTTCCTCCACTTTATGAATGCACATGTTGATGGAGGATGCCCATGGGAGTGCGCTGGCATAGTCGGAGTGACTTTTGACCCGTGGGGGACGACGTATAGGTATTTTGGGTTAGAGATGGGTAGAAATCGTATATATAGTGTATTTTGATGGATTGGCTTAGAAATTTATGATGAAAATGGTTTATGGATAATTTGTGAACGAGAGTATAGAAAGTCTAAGTGATAGTTTTTATTTTGAAATGTTACTGGAACTGCTTGGTGACTTAAGTTTCACAAAGGATTTGTTCAGTTTTTAAATGGATCGACGCAGTTTGTTTTTATGAAATTTGGCTATATTTTTAATACGTTTCGAGTAGTTTTTGGATGATTAATGAAATGGAGAAATGTATGAGGATAGATGAGTTGTTATGTTTAAATTGTAAATGAGTATTGAGTGAGGAAAGGGGAAGGGGAGAGGAAGAGGGAATTGTGAGTCTGTGTGTTGTC
>CM039510.1:22876238-22928557 GCA_022432975.1 Begonia masoniana
GGGTTGACTTTTTCCGGAGAGACGGATCGGTTAACTCTCATCTATTGGACATACGCGATGACGTCAGCCAGGATGATTGCCTCAATCCAGCTTCTATCATACGGCAGTGAACACAATAATCATCAAACAACCTCATCCAACAGAAAATACTACAACTCACACAAATCTTAACTGGGAATATAAACCCTAATGATGTGAAAACCCTATCCATACAAGCTACACATAGCGGAAGGCTTAAGCAAAACAGACCATTATAATCCTTAAAATCATTAACAGATTCTGAAGTAAACCATTCAAAATCCGAATCTCAATTGTTATAAAGAAAACTCTATTCTACTTAGTCATCTGTTTATCATAAACTTCTCTAACTTACTATGAGTATAAACCAGGGAATTGATCGCCCTATCCAGCTTCACTGTCACATTGAGCATCCTCCAGCAACCAAGCTTAGACATCTTCATGACCTGAGTTCCTCACCTGAAAACTCGTCACCTATATCATAAGGTTTTATAACTATAAGCCTAATGCTTAGTAAGGAATGCAACACTAACATAGATGCATGAATGCATAATTTGGGAAAATCACATGCTCATAAGTCTTTTCTTAGTCATGTCTTTGCTCGTAATCATCATTCATAGTCATAGATCATAATCATCATTCATAATCATTGATCATATTCATCATTCATAGTCATTGATCATATTCATCATTCATAGTCTTTGTTTAAGTTGTGTGGATCAAGAGAGGATTTGTGCCGGTAAAGGGGGTTCGACAGTGAGTTTGATCTTGTTCCCTACTGCGGTCGTATTCATATGCCCTTCTTTGGACTGTGACATACGCTGAACCGCCCCCAACCCTCACTTAATCCACGTTGCATAAATCTTATACATATACATATATACATACATATCTTGTTCATGGAAAACATGCGTTAAAACATTTTTTTATGCTTGAGAAACATTCATGATGCATGAACATGAGAGCTTTTAACTCATCAAAGTATGACAAAGATCATACCAGAGCAGACAATTTCACATTCACTAACAGGTCATCACATGGTATAACTCGCAACATATATAAATCCTTCAAGTGCAGACAAGCTCATAATCATAAGGTAAACATTAGACATCTCAACCTAGTACTCCCACGATGTAGGGCTCTATTAGCTGGAAATCTTAATACATTCACTTACCTGGTCTCCTTAGCACTTGAGCTCCTTTCTCTTCAAACTTCTTCACCTAAACATGTGCATTACAGTAGTTAAATCAAGATCCTAAAACTCTACTCATAAATCATCCTATGATATATTAGCTAAAGTCATCCCCGAATCCTTGGTTTGATATACTGTGCAGAATCTGAAATCCAAAATAAAACAAACAGGTTCTACTATCGATTAAATCTGAGTTGGTTACTTAAAATGTCCAGAATCGATTCGGGTTGACATTACTACCCTCGGATTCTAAAATGTTCTAATACTACTCGGCCATTGATAAAAATCCGAGTTCAAATGCCGAGCTGAAAGCAGAGCTCCAAACACAAACAGATAACTACATTGTCCATTACATACCTCGGGTGCGGATTCGCAGAGGAATGCGGCTAGAAAACCGGTCGTCGAGGAGAGTTTGCTGATAGCAGACAGTAAGGACTTGCGAGAGAAGAAATCGCCGAAAGGGTGGTGTCGGCTACAGTGGTTTAAATGAGGTTTAAATCCTTTCCTTTCTCTTTAAATACAGGCCTCAATCCTCCATCATTACAACTTTGCCACTCAACCTAGTTTAGATCCACATGTAATTAATTAAGCTTGGCTAAATCCTAAACTACGAAGACTAAATATTTATGACCGTTAATACAGTTAAGGAAATCACCTGGCCGTTGACTCGGGTGTTACAACACAAAAAGGTAAGCCTAATGCTTAGCAAGTAGGGAAGTAATGCACGTTTAAACCAATGCATGCTCAACTCAACCCTAACATGCAGTTTCTACACACTCTGTTGTTTTCATTTCATTCTTGTTGCATTTATCTTTCACTTGCATGTGAATAAAGTAGGCACACGCCCCAACACAATCCAGGACGGCCACGCCTTGACCCACAGAGCAAGATTGGAGGCACACATCCTAAACAATCCGGGACGGCCATACCGAATCTCCTCTTTTGTCGATCGTAAAATCCCCAGTGTGCCTTCCGGTACGAGCAGGTCGAGGTACTCAGAATCCCCAGTGTGCTTTCCAGCACGAACAGGTCGAGGCATTCAGAATCCCCAGTGTGTTTTTTCAACACGAGCAAGTTGAGGCATTCATACGCACGACACATTACGTAATTTAGCATAGCATCTCTCGTAGGATCCCTCTCGAGGTGCTACAACGAGCCACTTGCCCGACGAGGCTATTCTACTCGAGACCTAGTTGCATATCCATTTTCATATCTTACATTCATCCTCACCACTCAAACATGCCAAACACGTGGTTTCGTAGTTAGAAAACAATGATGCATGACACACGATGCTCGACTCAAACAAAACACAACAAATAAGCAAAACAATCCCTATCGTTCAATGGTGTAGGCCCAAAGGTAACAAAACACGCATCCACTACTTACCTGATTGCTCGACAACTGATTGTCCACTTCGTCCAACTGAATTACTTGCTCGACAACCTAATCAAATAAGGAAATTCACTTAGAAAACCATTAACAAATTCTAAAGGATTTTGCGTACTAAAACTAACAACACAATAGACAATTCACACCCTAAACCCTAAAACCCAATTTTTATGCACAATTTCTAGCATCCAACTTCAAATGGCCATAACTTTCCTCGTTTTTCAACGAATTTCAACGTGCCACCCCAATCCGTAAACCTCTACACGTCTACTATCGATTGAAACACTCAAATTAACAAACTAAATAACTTGGCCGAACCGAAATATACAAAACAGAACCGGCTATCAATTATTCACAAACCGGTTTTTCACAACTTCAACTAATTCACCATTCTTACTCCCTAAACCACCTAAACTAATCCATTTAACAACAAAAGCATAAAATTTGGAAAGAAATCTAACATTTGAACCCAAATTTTTAGACTCCATGGTTAGGGTTTTCCAAACCTAACCAAAACCAACAAAACCACTCTAAACACACCTCAATGTACCAACTAAAAACCTAATAAATTTTACCTTGAAATTCATTGAAAAATTGAAGAAAAGGAAAGGAGATTGAGGGCTTCAATGGCTGCCAAGACCATGGGAAGAAAATGGGAGAAGAAAGTGTTTTTATGCATTTAACCTTCAATTTCACTAATTTATAACAAAACACTTTTTGACTTTTTTGTTTCTTCCGCCAACTTTTTAATTTTATAAAACACTCCCTATGTTAGGGTTGAGTTGAGGATGCATTGGTTTAACATGCATTACTCCCTACTTACTAAGCATTAGGCATACCTTTTTGTGTTCTGTGGTGTAGGTGACGAGATTTACCCAGGTGAGGTAGATGAGACAGCCCAGGATTAGGCAGCAGTTGGTGATGCATGGAGTATGCCGGTGCAGGCTATTGTCGGGGCGTCACGACCACTTCGTCGAGTAGTTTTTGGGAGTTTGATGTAGATAGTTTTGTGAGTATTTTTGGATTCTTGTGATCAGTATTTTGAGGACTGGTTTGTGTATAAATGTAACACCCGGTTTATTAGAATTAAAATAACCAATTAATCTTCTAAGTGTGAATTTTATAGAATGAAATAGGGAGAAATAGCAATTAGGTTAATGAGTAACTAAGTGAGGGCATAAGGGTAATTGTCAATTTATATTGTGGATAACGTATTTAAGGAAAGAGTAAATGAGGTATAGCCGTCAATGCTCATTTCACTCTCGATTTTTCAGCTCAAGCAGCCGAGCTCTCTAGGCGATTCTCCTCGCTCGGTTCTCCTTCGACTTAGGTAAGTTTCTTTTCCTTATTTCTCTTGTGGTATAGTGGTGAAATGCCTGGAGGATTGCAATGTGAGGATTTTGAGGATGCTGAGATTGAGTGTAGATTCGGGTTTTAGCGATAAGTAGGAATGCTCGGGTAGTAGAGTTTCTAACTAGATTTCTCGAACCGCTGTTTGATATTTGAAAGGTTTAGTGAAGCCTTGATTTATATTCTGTATGAACTTAGGTGAACAGACCTCCGAAGTAGCTAGCAAACCAGACAGATTTCCAGGAGCCAGGTAAGTAAAGTATTGCTTGTGCCTTCGGGCCTACATCACAAAACAATAGGTTTATGTATGCTTGAATGTTTCTATTGTCCATGCATCATGTTTTGTTAAAAGTTACGAAAATGAATTTCATGTAAGAAATGGTAAGGTATGAACTGTATGCGACAGACAAGCTATTAAGGGAACTAATCCACCCCTTAACTTATGAAGGGATTTAGACATTGGGAGAATTGATCCCACTCCCAAGGGAACCATGGGATCAGATCAAGTGTTAAGGGAATTCATCTGCCCCTTAATTAAGTAGGAGGATGTAGACATTGGGAGAATTGATCCCACTCCCAAGGGAACCATGGGATCAGATCATGTTATGAACGAATGCGTATGCCACTGAGATGAGAAAAATAGAAACTGCATATTTAGGAGTATAAGTTCAGCATTTTACTTCATTCATATACTGCTTTACTTACTTAGCATTAGGCTAATAGATGAGTTTTGTGATGTAGGCGAAGAAGTGTTAGCAGGTGTGTCTCCTGATCGTGTTGAGGAATAGTGGACGTTGGAGGAGAGCATTCAGGCTTCGGCATGGTAACTGATGGGGCGGTTTAGCATGTTGTCTACAGATGTGGAGGTTTAGTGGATAATGATTTAATCGAGTATATGAAGTTTTTAGTAAATGAGATTACAGCTATTTGACTTTGTTTTCGAGAATTTCTGATTTTCATGTTTTACTGAATTTGATCAATACAATGACTTGGAGTGTTATGAATGGATTTTTGGTAAAATGTTTAAGTCTGTTAGATAGTCGAAGCTTTCTCGGGTTATAGACAGGTTGTTTAGTCCATTGGTAGGAATTGAATAATTTTTTGTATCAGTGGATATGTGTAGAGGTTTATTGCGTTCTGTGGAAGGAAATCGTGTCTGTCGGAAGATGGAAGTCTATCGGCAAATGCCTTAAGGAGTCATGTGAGAAGCACGTGTCGGCAAATGTAGTCTATTCGATCGGAAGGTGTAGAGTATTAAGTCGTCGAGTAGTGAATCGGAAGATGTAGAGTAATCTGTTTTGTCGTTTAGTGAATCGGAAGATGTAGAGTAATCTGTTTTGTCGTTTGGTGAATCGGAAGATGTAGAGTAATCTGTTTGTCGTTTAGTGAATCGGAAGATGTAGTGTATGTTTTAATTCTATCGGAAGGAGTCATATTGTTGTTATCGGAAGATGTCGTGTGTTTATCTATTGAGAGATGAAATTGCGCTGACTTCATCGGCAGATGAAGTTATGTTGACTTCATCGGCAGATGAAGTGGTGTATGAAGTTCTCATGACTTCATCGGCAGATGAAGTTGTGGGTGAAGTCGTGTAGACGTCATCGGCAGAAGCCTTTGGTTTTCTACTTCTGCTTCTTCTGTTGACTTTGTCGTCGGCAGATGAATTCGACTTTTGTAATTCCTTGAGTAGTCCATCACTTAAAACCTTAATTCTTTTGACCGGACACTTGAAATATTTCCATTAATCTTTCCAACACTATTTTCACCGCTAGTTTAATCCCATTGTAGTCTTAAATAATTTTTCCGCTGCAAAGTTTTCAAATGTTTTGAACGTTTAGTAAACGTCAAATTTTGTATGTCGAATGAAGTTTTAAATTTATTTGAAATTTCTTAGTCATGGTCAAGTAATGAGTAGCGAACCGGGTTCAGATAACTCGGGGCGTTACAGTATGGTATCAGAGACATTCAGTTAAACCGTTCAAAAGATTACTCATCAGTGCCAACCGTCGCATGAAAGTACTCCAACAACTGTAAGTGTTTATGTTAGCTTCAGTTATAAGATGTTTATGAGTATAGATAACTTTGTGCAGAACCTTAGACAAATGGCTAGACGACCAGGGAGACCAAGAGTACCTAGGGAGATGCCAAACTTGAGGAATGAAGAAGATTCAAGTGTAATTAGCAGCTGACGGAGTTGATGCGTCAGCAGACAGATATTGTGCGACAGCAATCTGACCAGTTAGGTGTGTTATTGAGTCGGGAAACACAAGGAAGTGCCAATTCAGGTCACGTCAATGAGCATTCAGGGGATAGATTTCGTAGGCTGCAACCGCCCACATTTGATGGAAAGTCATCTAACCCGATTGTTGCTGAGGAATGGCTTCGAAAGATAGAGAGCATGTTCAGGTGTGCCAATGTTGGGGAAAGGGAGAAAGTCATTTTGGCAACGTTTCATCTAGCAGGGGATGCACAACTTTGGTGGGAGTCGCTGGAGATCACCACCGATATTGCAACCATGTCCTGGTCGCAATTCAAGGAAGTCTTCTATGAGAAATATTTTAGCACCACTGTCCAGAACGCAAAGAAGGCTGAGTTTTTGAGCTTGAAGCAGACTGGGTCTGTGGCAGAGTACAATAGGCAATTCGAGTCTCTGTCAAGGTTTGCTGGATACCTTGTCCATAGAAATGAGGATAAAGTGTTTCAATACCTGCAAGGTCTAAAGCCAGAGATTTACAGAGGAGTGAAGTACTCAGGCATTAAAGGCTTGTCATTCAGCGAAGTAGTGTCTACTGCATTGGAGGCAGAAGAAGCTGAAATGAAGTGTGCTGGACCAAAGGAAGCCCGCGAAAGTTTCTTCCAGCCCCACCAACAGAGGGGAATAAAGAGACCCGCTGATGGTCAGAGTGGCCAAGGTTCTGGAAAGAAGGTACCGGACACCAAGAAGTTTCCTCAGTGCATGAAATGTATGAAGAGCCACCCGGGCGAGTGTAAGTTTGGGACTGGTAAGTGTTATAACTGTGAGGAGTTTGGGCATTCGTTTAAGGATTGCCCGAAGCCCAGGGTCCTTCGATGTTTCCACTGTAATAAGACTGGCCACGTCATCAGAGACTGCCCAACGTTGAAGAGTGGCCCTGCTAAGATAAAACCGAGAATATTTTCCATGATGGAGTCGGGCGAAGAGGACCAGCCCGCTGTTGTGTCAGGTACTATATTGGTTAATTCTATGCCTGCTTTTACCTTGCTAGATTCAGGAGCAACCCATTCTTTTGTTGCGTCTGCTTTTGCTGATAAATTAGAAGTACAATCCACACCTTCTAGGCATGTATTCAATGTTGCTTTACCCTCTGGTGAACACTTACATTCCAACCAAGTGTTGCATGATTGCATGGTATTAGTAGGGGACAAAAATCTATCTGCTGATTTAATTGTTATGGATATAATGGGATTTGATGTAATCTTAGGAATGGATTGGTTGTTCAAACACCACGCCATAATTGATTGTAGGACTGGGATAGTTAGTTTCCAACCCCCTGGTGGTTTGAAACATACCTTCCAAGCTTCAGAGAAGAGTAAGGAAATGTCTGTTATGACTTCTTTAAATTTTAGACCTTCACCATGCAAGGAGTACTTGTGCTTCTTGGCATGTGTTCTAGATACACAACTTGTAGGTAAGGCAACTCCTCAAAATATCCTTGCTGTCCAAGACTTTCCAGAAGTGTTTCTGGATGACCTTCCCGGTTTGCCACCGGATAGAGAAATTGAGTTTGTTGTAGATGTCTACCCTGGAGCAGAACCTGTGTCTAAAAATCCATATAGACTAGCACCAACAGAACTTAAGGAGTTAAAGAAACAGTTGGAGGACTTGTTGGAGAAGGGATTCATACGCCCTAGCTTCTCACCGTGGGGTGCACCTGTCCTCTTTGTCAAGAAGAAAGATGGATCGATGCGTATGTGCATAGACTATAGAGAATTAAACAAGCTGACCATCAAAAACAAGTATCCCCTGCCTAGGATTGATGATTTATTTGACCAGCTCAATGGTGCAAGAGTTTTCTCTAAGATTGACTTAAGGTCTGGTTATTATCAGTTGAAGGTTAAATCTGAAGATATCCCAAAGACTGCCTTTCGCACAAGGTATGGGCATTATGAGTTTTTGGTTATGTCTTTTGGTTTGACAAATGCACCAGCAGCATTCATGGACCTTATGAATAGGGTTGTTTCACGAGTATTTGGACAAGTTTGTTATTGTATTCATAGACGACATTCTGATCTATTCTAGAACTAAGGAGGATCATGCTAGGCACTTGAATTTGGTGTTAGGAGTACTTAAGCAGCACCAGCTTTATGCTAAGTTCTCCAAGTGTGAGTTTTGGTTGGATAGAGTTCACTTTCTGGGTCATGTGATCTCTGGAGATGGAATATCGGTCGATCCAGCCAAGGTTCAAGCAGTTCAGGAATGGCCCCAACCGAAGAATGCTACTGATATTAGAAGTTTTCTTGGATTAGCAGGGTATTATAGAAAGTTCATTGAAGGATTTTCAAAGATTGCTACACCTCTTACTAAGTTAACAAGGAAAAATGTGAAGTACTTATGGACCGATGAATGTGAGCATAGTTTCCAAGCCTTGAAACAGAAACTGACCAATACTCCAATCCTGACCCTTCCTGCTGAGAATGGTAAATTTAGTATTTATTGTGATGCATCCAAGATTGGTCTTGGCTGTGTCTTGATGCAAGAAGGAAAAGTGATAGCCTATGCTTCCAGACAGTTGAAAACTCATGAGAAGAATTACCCTACACATGACTTAGAATTAGCTGCTGTGGTATTTGCACTTAAAATTTGGAGACATTATTTGTATGGACAATCTTGTGAAATATTTTCCGACCATAAGAGCCTGAAGTACATTTTCACACAGAAGGAACTAAACATGAGGCAACGTAGATGGTTGGAATTTGTAAAAGACTATGACCTTGAGATTAAGTACCACCCTGGTAAGGCAAATGTTGTGGCAGATGCCTTGAGTAGAGTAACAACATCAACCCCACCTATGAATTTCAGTATGCCATTAACTCTAGAGTCAGAATTCCAAAAGTTTAATCTAGAAGCAGTAACTGATGTGACAGCCATACTTTCAGCCATAACTTTAAAGCCTACCATTCTAGAGAAAATAAAGGAAGCTCAGATAACTGATAACGAGTGTAGCAAGTACAAGTCAAACATGAATTCTACGGACAAGTCAGATTTTAACCATTCTACCGATGGGGTCCTTAAGTTTAGAAATAGATGGTTTGTTCCAGCTGATACCGAACTTAGAAAGGAAATTCTTTCTGAGGCACACTCTTCCAGGTTCTCTGTCCACCCTGGAAGTACCAAGATGTACAGAGATCTCAAGCAGCATTTTTGGTGGCCAGGTATGAAAAGATGTGTGGCGAAGCATGTGGAGTCATGTTTGGTCTGCCAACAGATTAAGGCTGAACATCAAAGACCTGCAGGAACATTACAACCCCTACCGGTTCCGGAATGGAAGTGGGATCAAGTGGCAATGGATTTTGTTACAGGATTGCCTAGAACAACAAAAGGACATGATGCAATTTGGGTAATAGTTGACCGTTTGACCAAATCCACCCATTTCCTGCCGATAAAGATAACATATTCGATGGATCAACTTGCTGAGTTGTATGTGCAAGAGATCATTAGATTACATGGAGTTCCAAGCACTATAGTTTCAGACCGAGACTCTAGATTACATCTAAGTTTTGGAAAAGTTTGCATAAGGCTATGGGAACGCAACTTAACTTCAGCACAGCCTTTCACCCTCAAACAGATGGACAATCCGAGAGAACTATTCAGACCTTAGAGGATATGCTCCGAGCGTGCATATTAGATTTTCAAGGATCTTGGAGTAAGTATTTACCATTGGTAGAGTTCTCTTACAACAACAGTTTTCAGGCGACAATAGGAATGGCACCGTATGAGGCATTATATGGACGAAAATGCAGATCACCGTTGTACTGGGATGAAGTTGGTGAAGCACAACTACTAGGTCCTGATATCGTGCAGCAAACAGTGGAGAAGATTGCCCTCATCCGACAGAAAATTTTGACAGCTCAAAGCCGACAGAAAAGCTATGCAGACAAGAGGAGAAGAGAACTGGAATTTGAAGTAGAGGATGAAGTTTTTCTTAAGATATCACCATTCAAAGGAGTTGTGAGGTTTGGAAAGAGGGGCAAACTAAATCCTAGATTTATTGGACCGTTCCCAATTCTGAAGAAGATCGGGAAACAGCTTATCAGTTACAGCTACCAGCCTCTATGGGAGGAATACATAACGTGTTTCATGTCTCTATGTTAAAGAAGTGTGTGCGGGATCCAGCTCAAGTTGTCGAACAGCAAAGCATTGAAATTCAACCTACACTTACCTATGAAGAAAAGCCAGTAAAGATTTTAGATTTGCAGTAAAGGTATTACGCAACAAGGATGGTACCATTGGTAAAAGTCTTGTGGCACAATCAGAATACAGAGGAAGCAACATGGAACGCCAGCAAGACATGATGGACCAGCATCCAAGATTGTTCAGGTACTGAATTTTGAGGACAAAATTCTTTTAAGGAGGGTAGATTGTAACACCCGGTTTATTAGAATTAAAATAACCAATTAATCTTCTAAGTGTGAATTTTATAGAATGAAATAGGGAGAAATAGCAATTAGGTTAATGAGTAACTAAGTGAGGGCATAAGGGTAATTGTCAATTTATATTGTGGATAACGTATTTAAGGAAAGAGTAAATGAGGTATAGCCGTCAATGCTCATTTCACTCTCGATTTTTTCAGCTCAAGCAGCCGAGCTCTCTAGGCGATTCTCCTCGCTCGGTTCTCCTTCGACTTAGGTAAGTTTCTTTTCCTTATTTCTCTTGTGGTATAGTGGTGAAATGCCTGGAGGATTGCAATGTGAGGATTTTGAGGATGCTGAGATTGAGTGTAGATTCGGGTTTTAGCGATAAGTAGGAATGCTCGGGTAGTAGAGTTTCTAACTAGATTTCTCGAACCGCTGTTTGATATTTTGAAAGGTTTAGTGAAGCCTGATTTATATTCTGTATGAACTTAGGTGAACAGACCTCCGAAGTAGCTAGCAACCAGACAGATTTCCAGGAGCCAGGTAAGTAAAGTATTGCTTGTGCCTTCGGGCCTACATCACAAACAATAGGTTTATGTATGCTTGAATGTTTCTATTGTCCATGCATCATGTTTGTTAAAGTTACGAAAATGAATTTCATGTAAGAAATGGTAAGGTATGAACTGTATGCGACAGACAAGCTATTAAGGGAACTAATCCACCCCTTAACTTATGAAGGGATTTAGACATTGGGAGAATTGATCCCACTCCCAAGGGAACCATGGGATCAGATCAAGTGTTAAGGGAATTCATCTGCCCCTTAATTAAGTAGGAGGATGTAGACATTGGGAGAATTGATCCCACTCCCAAGGGAACCATGGGATCAGATCATGTTATGAACGAATGCGTATGCCACTGAGATGAGAAAAATAGAAACTGCATATTTAGGAGTATAAGTTCAGCATTTTACTTCATTCATATACTGCTTTACTTACTTAGCATTAGGCTAATAGATGAGTTTTGTGATGTAGGCGAAGAAGTGTTAGCAGGTGTGTCTCCTGATCGTGTTGAGGAATAGTGGACGTTGGAGGAGAGCATTCAGGCTTCGGCATGGTAACTGATGGGGCGGTTTAGCATGTTGTCTACAGATGTGGAGGTTTAGTGGATAATGATTTAATCGAGTATATGAAGTTTTTAGTAAATGAGATTACAGCTATTTGACTTTGTTTTCGAGAATTTCTGATTTTCATGTTTTTACTGAATTTGATCAATACAATGACTTGGAGTGTTATGAATGGATTTTTGGTAAAATGTTTTAAGTCTGTTAGATAGTCGAAGCTTTCTCGGGTTATAGACAGGTTGTTTAGTCCATTGGTAGGAATTGAATAATTTTTTTGTATCAGTGGATATGTGTAGAGGTTTATTGCGTTCTGTGGAAGGAAATCGTGTCTGTCGGAAGATGGAAGTCTATCGGCAAATGCCTTAAGGAGTCATGTGAGAAGCACGTGTCGGCAAATGTAGTCTATTCGATCGGAAGGTGTAGAGTATTAAGTCGTCGAGTAGTGAATCGGAAGATGTAGAGTAATCTGTTTTGTCGTTTAGTGAATCGGAAGATGTAGAGTAATCTGTTTTGTCGTTTGGTGAATCGGAAGATGTAGAGTAATCTGTTTGTCGTTTAGTGAATCGGAAGATGTAGTGTATGTTTTAATTCTATCGGAAGGAGTCATATTGTTGTTATCGGAAGATGTCGTGTGTTTATCTATTGAGAGATGAAATTGCGCTGACTTCATCGGCAGATGAAGTTATGTTGACTTCATCGGCAGATGAAGTGGTGTATGAAGTTCTCATGACTTCATCGGCAGATGAAGTTGTGGGTGAAGTCGTGTAGACGTCATCGGCAGAAGCCTTTGGTTTTCTACTTCTGCTTCTTCTGTTGACTTTGTCGTCGGCAGATGAATTCGACTTTTGTAATTCCTTGAGTAGTCCATCACTTAAAACCTTAATTCTTTTGACCGGACACTTGAAATATTTCCATTAATCTTTCCAACACTATTTTCACCGCTAGTTTAATCCCATTGTAGTCTTAAATAATTTTTCCGCTGCAAAGTTTTCAAATGTTTTGAACGTTTAGTAAACGTCAAATTTTGTATGTCGAATGAAGTTTTAAATTTATTTGAAATTTCTTAGTCATGGTCAAGTAATGAGTAGCGAACCGGGTTCAGATAACTCGGGGCGTTACAATAAATACTGGTAGTTTGACACTATATGTTTTCCGGTTTTGGTTTATAGAATTTTAAGTGTTATGCCGCTCGTTTTGGTTTTAAAATAAACAACGTCAGGTTTATTTTCTCTATTTTTTATTAACTGTTTTAAGTCGGTTTTCCATGATTTTTACGGGACACGGAGTCGGAAGTGTCGGGAAGGTGTGATTAAATTATTAGGTGATTTGGAAGTGTTTGGCTCGACGGAAAATGAAGGAAAGCATAAAACCATCAAAAAGAGGCGTGTTGGGGGCCAAACATTCGGCGCCTGCGTGCGCGCAGGAGGCGCGCGGCGCGCTGCTGTGCATGCGGTGGGCGAAGCAAGCGCGCGCGGTGCGCAATTTTTTTGTTTTTTTTATTTTACCTATTTCTAAAATGTTTTGACCCGACTTTTTTCGACGTGTTTTAAATGTATTTTACGCACGTTTTCCAACATTTTTTGAGGGTTCGAAAAACCAAAAAACCAAGTCAAAATTTTATTAGAAATTATTTTAAACGTCGTTTTAAACACGGTTTGAGTTAGCAAAGTAGCGCACCAAACCGGGGCGGGTTCGGGGCGTTACAGATCGATCGGCTCTTGTGTTTTAACCATTCTGCCCCTTTTCTTTCTCTTAATTCTTAGCATGTCCTCCTTCAATTTTTCTCTTTAAAATCCTGTAAATGTTAAGTTACTCCCAAGTGATTTCAAATGAGTTTCACACATGGTTCTCAATCGTTTTATCAAGATTTCTTTCAAATAAATTTTCCCTAGTTTTATGTTCAAAAAAAAATACGAGTCAAGAATAAGAACACGAACACGATTATGTAAGTCGCGGCCCGTTGGGTTTCTGGTCGTGACACTGTGTTTTATCGATTTGAGTGCACACAACGTTTGCCAAGAATCCAAAACATCCAGAGTTCAATAACTGTTGTGCTCGTAATCATGATATAGTTGGAATCCTTGAACCCTTCTTATCATAATGAAATAAGAACAGTTCCTCTTCATGCAATTGAAATATTATGATCTTCTTGCGACAATCAATAATTGCATAGTGTCTGGTTAGGGAATCGATACAGAGAATTACATCGTAATCTTGTATTGCCAAAATGGTCAGGTCTGTTTCCAATTCTCTGTCTCCAATATGAACTTTGCATCCTCGAATAATAATGTCGGCAGGCATTACTGTACCAGTGGATGTAGCTACTCCCAACTTATGTTCTAAAGGTTCTATTAACTTATATAATTTCTTTGAATGCACAAGGGATATAAAAGAATGGGTTGCCCCAGAATTAATTAATATAAAATAAGGTACTTCAGAAATTAGAACCACACGTGTTACTACAGTTGCATTTCCTTCAGCTTCCTCCTTTGTCATGGCGTAGACTCGAGCAAGTTCTTTTGGCTGATTTTGGCAATTTTTAGGGCAATCCTTGATAAAATATCCAGCTTGAGCACGCTTAAAAAAAGTCATTAACCCAGCTCGACATTCTCTAGTATGTGTCTTCTTGCAAGTGGGACACGTGGGTATGGTAAGCATAGCTATTTAGTTCACTGGCTCCCTTTTAATAAACATGGAGGCTCCACTGGTAGTATCATGGGTCATTGGTCATTTCGATCTAGTCTATTGCGGTGGTGGCAGTTTATTCTTTGTCGACTGTGTTACATGGCTGAACCTTCTCCGATATTCTTGAGCTTCGGAGATCTTTTGTCCCCCAATCTACGTTTTAAGGACTATTTTAACTACTGCAACAAATGGGGTGTCCCATGAAGTGTGGAGGTTGACATCCTTAAGTATCTCTGCCCTTAGTCCTTGAACAAAACGTTTTACTTTCAAAGTCTCATTGCTAATCATGTGCAAGGCAAAGCGAGAGAGTTGATCAAACTTGTGCACATATTCAATGACACTTCCAGTCTGTTTCAGGGACACAAATTCTTTCATCTTTGTATCCTTCATAGCATCGACAAAGTATTTCTCGTAGAAGAGCTCCTTAAATTGCTACCACATAATAGTAGTATCTGGATGCATTACCTTCCCTAAGTCCCACCAATATTGTGCGTCACTCCTGAACATTGTGGACGCACATGATAACTGTAACGCACCCGAACCCGACCAAGCTCGGTGCGCTACTTTGCTAACCCAAACCGTATTTAAAACGACGTTTAAAATAATTTTCAATAAACTTTTGACTCGATTTTTGGGGTTTTTGAACTCTCATAAAATGTTAGAAAACGTGCGTAAAATACTTCGAAAAAGGTCGGGTCAAAACATTTTGGAAATAGAAAAAAAAAAAATAATAAAAATTATTTTGGTGTGCTGGCACGCGCGCAGCAGCGCGCTGCGCAGTCTCCTGCGCGCGCTAGGCACCCTCTTGGGTGCCAGTGCGCCTGCATGCCCCATTTTGATGTTTTTTCCACCTTTTCTCACTTTTCTTCATTTTTCATCAAGCCAAACACCTCCAAAAATTCTAAAATTTTTACCACACAATCCTGACACCCTTATCTCGGTATCCCGCAAAAATCTTGAAAAACTGACTTAAAACGGTAATAAAGAAAATTAGAGAAACTAAACCCCACGTCGTTTGTTTTAAAACCAAAACGAGCGGCATAAAGCCTAAAATTCTATAAACCAAACCTGAAACCAAAACCGGAAAACATATAGCTTCAAACTACCAGTATTTATACACAACAGTCCTTAAAACACTGATCACAATAATCCATAATTACTTACAAAACTATCTACATCAAACTCCCACAAACTACCCGAGGAAGTTGTTGTGACGCCCCGACAATAGTCCGCACCAGCATACTCTATGCATCACCAACTGCTGCCTAGTCTTGGGCTGTCTCATCTACCTCACCTGAGTAAATCTCGTCACCTACACCATAGAACACTAAACATAAGTCTAATGCTTAGCGAGTAGGGAATAACGAATGCTGTGAAAACACAAGGCAACCAATCCTATCACATGAGGTTTCTAACACTCAGTTATGCTCATTTGCCATTCGTTGCTTTAATCATTTCATAAGCCGTGTGGATCGGGTAAGCTCACATCCTATAATCGTATAGGACGGCCATTCCCAGAACAACCCTTACGTATTTTTAGCCGTTCATCCTTCATAGAGGTCCCCTCGGGGTGTTACACTCCAGCACATAATCCCGACAAGGCACACTAAGCAAGATTTTTGTATATTAGCCAGTCATCTCTCATAGAGATCCCCTCGAGGTGCTACACACCAGCACTTGTTCCTGACAAGTCACTCTAATCAAGAATAATTTTTGCCGTTCACTTTATCTGATTACGTTTCACGCTCACACTCAAACCATGCAATAAACTCGTATTTTACTTAATTGAAAACATGATGCATGTTAACAAATATGCAACACAACACAACGCAAAACAATTAACCATTAACCCTACCATTCTATAGTGTACGCCCGAAGGCGAAACGAATCCAGACCACTACTTACCTGATTTCTTTGCTGTCAATTGCTCACTTCGTCTTATCACTTCACTAGCTCGATGACCTAAAATAATGAAAACTTAACTTGATAAGTCACCAATAAAGTCTAAGGGATTTTCTAACTAAAACTAAACAACACCTAAACAAATTGCACTCTCAAAACACAAAACCCGAGTTTTACCCAAAGTTAACAACATCCAACTTCGAACGGCCATAACATCCTCGTTTCTCAACGGATTTCGACGTGCCACCCCAATCTGTAAACCTCTACACATCTATTATCCATTGTAATCATCAAATTAACCAAACAAACACCTTGGCCAAGTCGGATTGCACAAAACAGAACCGGTGTTCTTACTCCACAAAACCGGTTTTTTCACAACTTCCACCAAATCACCATTCTAACTCCATAAACCACCTAAACTAATCCATCCAACAACAAAACATGAAATTTGGAAAGAAAAACTAACATGTGAACCCAAAAATTCGGACCTCATGGTTAGGGTTTTCCAAACCCTAACCAAACTCTCCAAAACACCTTAAAACTACCACAAATCAACACCTAAATATAATAAACCAAAAACCCAATTAATTTTACCTTAAAAACACCTTGAAAAATTGAAGAGAAGGAGGAAGATGGATCGTCTATGGAGGACTTAAAGCTTGGGAGAAAACTGTGAGAGAGAAAAGTGAAAGAGAAGACAAACCATTTAACAATTAAAACCTTAACTTTTTCCTTCTTTTAATTTTTCTCCTCCCAAGTTCTTAAATTTATAAAATTGCCGCACCCTTCCTTGCTCCATGCCTTCCAACATGAGCCCTCCTCCTAATTCACTCTTCCTTTTAATTTTTATTTCATTTATTAACTAACCTTCTATTGGTTCAACTATACTTTGAATATTCAACCGCCCCTTTTTGACTTTTCAAACACTTTTGGTTTGAATTGTCAAACTCTTTTCTCTCTTTTCTCTCATACTTGACCTAAACTAGAACTACACATGCAATAGAAATCTTCCGGGTTTTACAACAACTTTTGTCTCCACAGTCTTGGCATGCTCGATATCTCCTCAATTATTTTGATCCAATCCTCAATAGCTGCCATATCAGTCAAGTTACCATCAAAGGTTGGAGGATCCAATCTTCGAAACCTCTCTTGGTCAATATCCATGTGACATGGTCTATTCACATTCTGGGCCTATGCGCTCTCTGCCTATTTGTTAGCTGCCTTAGCTGTAGCAGCAGCTGCTTGGGCCGTGACAGTTGCTGTCTACATTAACTGTTTAATTTGTCTAGCTTGTCTCTCAATCATGTCCATCATTCGAGCGAGAATAGCATAGCGCTCAATACTATTTCTTCTACGGTTGGTCATAAATTTACATCGTAAGAATTTATTTATTCTTCTTAAAAATTTATTCTAATTTGGTAAAAATTGAACATGAATGTACTAAAATTTACATCACTAAATTCATAGAAATAAATTTCTATAGAAATAAAATAAATAAATAGATGATAAAATATACTAAAATAAAATACTTACTTGCTGATTGACAATCTTCCAGATGCATGATGTGTAACACCCGACATTTTCAGTCAGGTGATTTTCTTAACGGAATTAACTGTCACCCTTATTTTGGACCTTTTGATTTAAATTTAATACCAAGATTTGTTCCAAATTGTGTGAACTAGGTTGAGCGGCAAAATAGAAATTAGGGTGGGCTATGATCGATATATAAAGGAGATGGAAAGTTTTTAAATCTCACCAACACCACTGTAGCCGACACTTTCTCCTTTCAGCAATTTCCTCTCCCGAGCTCTCGCTCTCTAACTACCAGTAATCCTTCCTCCGACGATCGGTTCCCTTGCCATTTCTCGGATACTCTACGCTCGAGGTATGGATTAGACAATGTAGTTGTCAGTTAGTTAATAAACTCTGTTTTTCAGCTTGGTGTTGGAGTTTGGTTTCTCCAATGGCCGAGTAGCAATAGCAACATTTATAACCTGGATTTTTGTAATGTCACTTCCTAATCGATTCAGGACATTTAATATAACCGACCTTGATTAATCGTTAGTTGGACCTAGTTGTTTTAGTTTTGGATTTCTGAATGCACACAGAGAACTAGACTAGGGGATTCGGGAATGACTTTAGTTATTAGATTCTAGGATGACTTGTGATTGGAACTTTTAGGGTTTTTTTTTAACTACTGTGATGTTAAATGTTTTAGGTGAAGAAGTTCGAAGAAAAGGAGTTCAAGTTGCTAAGGAAACCAGGTAAGTGAATGTATAAGATTCCCAGCCATTAGGGCCCTACATCACAAGGATGCTAGGTAGAAACCGATACGATGATTAGAAGTTATTTAAGCTACTGTCTGTTACTTATGTGGATGTTTGACTTAATGGTATGATTTCCCGTCGGATGAATGCACTACTCTGTTGCTTGATGAGTTAGGAGTTCTAATGTTCATGCATCACGAACGTTTTATGCATATGATAATGTTTTAAGAGCATGTTTTCCTCATGAACATGATAAGAACATAAAACTTATGCAACGTGAATTAAGCGAGGGTTGGGGGTGGTTTGGCTTATGTCACTGTCCAAAAGGAAGGACCATGATTACGACCCGCAAGGGACTATGTACACTCTCACTGTCAACCCCCTTTACCGGCACAAATCCTCTCTTGATTCACACAACCTGAATGATGAATATGAATGATGAATATGAACGATGAATATGAATGATGAATATGAACGATGAATATGAATGATGAGCAGGAATGATGATTATGAACGATGAATACAAACGATGAACAAGAATGAAGACTTTGAGTATGAATATGAATAAGAAAAGATTCATAGCATTTGTTTTCCTAAAATGAGCATTCATGCATACTTGTTAGCATTGCATTCCTTAATAAGCATTAGGCTTATAGTTTAAACCTTATGATGTAGGTGAAGATTTAGCAGGTGAGGATTCCAAATTCAGTAATGATGTCTAAAGGCTGGTTGCAGAATGGTGCTCAGGGTGGAAGACTGTGGCTGGCAGGCGAATATAACCCATAATTAAGCTCATATTGTGTCAGTAAGATTTATGATGAACTGAGGTTTAAGTAGAATGGGATTATATTTTAACATTGAGCTTCGTAATAGTCTAGTTTAACTACTGAGTCCGGGGATGATTTTTAAAGATATGGAAAGAGTTACTTTAACTAAGTCTTCCGTATAAGAATGTTTGGATGAGTCTCTGATTTTCATACATATGAGTGTTGAGTTAATGTGGATTGAAGTCTATTAAGAGGTTGCATCTACCGACAGATGATTTCTATCGGAAGATGTTAAGAGGTTGCATCTACCGACGGATGATTTCTATCGGAAGGTGTATTAAGTGAGCACGTGAATTGCACATGTCTATCGGTAGATGTAAGGTATTTCAAATATCGGATGATATAAGAGCTAGTTGTCGTCTAGTGACTAGTAGATGCTTTACCATCGATCGATGCGGGTCTATGACTCTATCGGCAGATGCAATTTAAGAGATATTTAGAAATAAATGTGTCGCATGACGGGCACGTGACCATCGATCAATGCGAGTCTATGACTCTATCGGCATATGCAGTTTAGGAGATGTTTGCAAAAAAAAATATACATATATAATACTAATAATGAACAAGGTGCATGAAGTAAGAACCGATTGATTAAGAGGTTAAGTTATGAATTACATGGCGACTCCAACTGGGGTCGTTACAATTATGGTATCAAAGCAAAACTGGGTTCTAAAATCGATTCTGCAGACTGCCTCCCAGCACAGATTGCCACCTGAGTACACTCCAGCAACTGTAAGTATTTACGTTTTTAAGTAATGTCATTATGTTAAGATATATTTATGAATATTTGTTTAGGAATCTCAAAATGGTAAGAGGTCAACAAAGAGAGGCTAATGAGGATAGCAATGCCATTGCTCAGTTGACAGTGTTGGTCATGCGCCAATCTAGCCAGATCGAACAGCTGATGGCTGCTAGAGAAGAACAAGAGAATTCTAGTACTAATGCAACTCATGATCATGGTGGTGAGCTTTTTCATCGGCCTCGACCCCCGGTGTTTAATGGACATGTTTCGGATCCTGTTTATGCTGAGGAATGGATTCGAAAGATGGAGGATATGTTTAAGTATGCAAAGGTTGACGAAGGGGATAAGGTCACATATGTTGTCTTTCATTTGGAATTGAGTACAAGACATTCGTGGGATTCGATTCAGAGCACCGCTAATGTAGGAGCTATGACCTGAGAAATGTTTAAGACTGCCTTCTTTGACAAATACTTCAATAGGACTGTTCGGGCCAACAAGAAGAAGGAGTTCATGAGTTTACGTCAGTTTGGCTCTATGGCGGACTACATATGTAAGTTTGAGGCTTTATCTCGGTTTGCACCCAGACTGATAGAAGATGATGAGGATAAGATCCACCAATTTGTTCAAGGACTGAAACCAAGTCTGTATATGAGAGTAAAGACTGCTGGAATACATAATGTACCTTATGCTGAAGTGACAACTAAGGCTCTAGAACTGGAAGAGGCTGAGATATCGACATATGCACAGCACGAATCATCAAGGAAGTTTACTAAAGACGCTCAGCCGCCGCCACGTCAGAACAAAGGATGGCAACCGCAACAGAACAGGGGACCACAACAACAACAGCAAGGCATAAAGAGACCCTTCAATCCAAATGATGATCAAGGAAAAGGAAAGCGACCAATGGCCCCTTTATGCCCCACCTGTAAGAAGAACCACCCCGGCGAATGCAAGTTACTTTCTGGCCGCTGTTTTAGATGTGACAAGGTCGGACATGTAGTCAGAGACTGCCCCATGCCACCAGACCCCAATCGAGCAAGGATAGCACCTAAAGTCTTTGCTATGATGGAGGATGAAGAGACTGTGCAGCATACGGTCATATCAGGTACAATTATGATATGTAATGTTTCTGCTTATACACTTATAGACACAGGAGCCACACACTCATTTATAGCCACCTTGTTTGTCTGTAAGCATAAGTTAGGATACTTATCCACTGATAGGCTGTAATATCCGGCTCGTACGGATTTTGAAAATATTATTATTATTATTATTATTATTATTATTATTATTATTATTATTATTATTATTATTATTATTATTATTATTATTATTATTATTATTATTATTATTATTATTATTATTATTATTATTATTATTATTATTATTATTATTATTATTATTATTATTATTATTATTATTATTATTATTATTATTATTATTATTATTATTATTATTATTATTATTATTATTATTATTATTATTATTATTATTATTATTATTATTATTATTATTATTATTATTATTATTATTATTATTATTATTATTATTATTATTATTATTATTATTATTATTATTATTATTATTATTATTATTATTATTATTATTATTATTATTATTATTATTATTATTATTATTATTATTATTATTATTATTATTATTATTATTATTATTATTATTATTATTATTATTATTATTATTATTATTATTATTATTATTATTATTATTATTATTATTATTATTATTATTATTATTATTATTATTATTATTATTATTATTATTATTATTATTATTATTATTATTATTATTATTATTATTATTATTATTATTATTATTATTATTATTATTATTATTATTATTATTATTATTATTATTATTATTATTATTATTATTATTATTATTATTATTATTATTATTATTATTATTATTATTATTATTATTATTATTATTATTATTATTATTATTATTATTATTATTATTATTATTATTATTATTATTATTATTATTATTATTATTATTATTATTATTATTATTATTATTATTATTATTATTATTATTATTATTATTATTATTATTATTATTATTATTATTATTATTATTATTATTATTATTATTATTATTATTATTATTATTATTATTATTATTATTATTATTATTATTATTATTATTATTATTATTATTATTATTATTATTATTATTATTATTATTATTATTATTATTATTATTATTATTATTATTATTATTATTATTATTATTATTATTATTATTATTATTATTATTATTATTATTATTATTATTATTATTATTATTATTATTATTATTATTATTATTATTATTATTATTATTATTATTATTATTATTATTATTATTATTATTATTATTATTATTATTATTATTATTATTATTATTATTATTATTATTATTATTATTATTATTATTATTATTATTATTATTATTATTATTATTATTATTATTATTATTATTATTATTATTATTATTATTATTATTATTATTATTATTATTATTATTATTATTATTATTATTATTATTATTATTATTATTATTATTATTATTATTATTATTATTATTATTATTATTATTATTATTATTATTATTATTATTATTATTATTATTATTATTATTATTATTATTATTATTATTATTATTATTATTATTATTATTATTATTATTATTATTATTATTATTATTATTATTATTATTATTATTATTATTATTATTATTATTATTATTATTATTATTATTATTATTATTATTATTATTATTATTATTATTATTATTATTATTATTATTATTATTATTATTATTATTATTATTATTATTATTATTATTATTATTATTATTATTATTATTATTATTATTATTATTATTATTATTATTATTATTATTATTATTATTATTATTATTATTATTATTATTATTATTATTATTATTATTATTATTATTATTATTATTATTATTATTATTATTATTATTATTATTATTATTATTATTATTATTATTATTATTATTATTATTATTATTATTATTATTATTATTATTATTATTATTATTATTATTATTATTATTATTATTATTATTATTATTATTATTATTATTATTATTATTATTATTATTATTATTATTATTATTATTATTATTATTATTATTATTATTATTATTATTATTATTATTATTATTATTATTATTATTATTATTATTATTATTATTATTATTATTATTATTATTATTATTATTATTATTATTATTATTATTATTATTATTATTATTATTATTATTATTATTATTATTATTATTATTATTATTATTATTATTATTATTATTATTATTATTATTATTATTATTATTATTATTATTATTATTATTATTATTATTATTATTATTATTATTATTACGCGAAAGTTACGCGCGTTCGAAGTTTCGGGTCGGTTTTTACCGAACCCAAATTAGGGTCCGAAATTGATAGGTTTATAGTAATTACGATATAAAGGACGTATTGAACGGTATTGGACGAAGTTTGATCAATTCGTGAAAAAAGTTTAAAATCCGAGAATTTTAGGATTTTCAGAAAAGCTCGTAAATTGAGAATTTAGGTGCCGGGCGTGAATTGTTCAAATAAATAGCTCGATAAATTGGATTAGAACTTTAAGGAATTTCTTTAGTTAAGGTTTTTGACAATTTGGACGTTTATTAACTCAAACGCGTTTTAACGTCAATTCTTGTAAATGCTTAGGTAAACAGTGCTCGTGGACGAAGCTTGGATTGCAAGCGTGCACGAGGTAAGTTCTCGTGACTTGTTTGACCGAAAGGTCTACACCATACCTCGTCGTCGTATCAAGGATCCTTGAGGGTTCCTTGTTTTATGTTGTTTAGGTTGGGTAGTTAGTTACTGTTATAGGTTTTGTTGTATTGTCTTGTTGATATGTATGTTGTTTGTTTACTTTCCGTTGATTAACTGTTCATGCATCACGTGTTTTAAATGTCATGAAAACGAATTTCCGCACGACGTTTTAAAGTAAATGCAAAGAAAGAATGACCATTCGGTATACAGTTTAAATGACCCTTCGGTATACAGTTTAAATGACCCTTCGGTATACAGTTTAAATGACCCTTCGGTATATAGTTTAAATGACCCTTCGGTATACAGTTTAAATGACCCTTCGGTATACAGTTTAAATGACCCTTCGGTATATAGTTTAAATGACCCTTCGGTATACAGTTTAAATGACCCTTCGGTATACAGTTTAAATGACCCTTCGGTATACAGTTTAAATGACCCTTCGTATACAGTTTAAATGACCCTTCGGTATACAGTTTAAATGACCCTTCGTATACAGTTTATAGCAAAGCAAAGTAAAGCAATCGGTATACAGTTTATAGCAAAGCAAAGTAAAGAAATCGGTATATAGTTTATAGCAAAGCAAAGTAAAGCAATCGGTATACAGTTTATAGCAAAGCAAAGCAAAGCAAAGCAAAGTAAAGCAATCGGTATACAGTTTAAATGACCCTTCGGTATACAGTTTAAATGACCCTTCGGTATACAGTTTATAGCAAAGCAAAGTAAAGCAATCGGTATACAGTTTAAATGACCCTTCGGTATACAGTTTAAATGACCCTTCGGTATACAGTTTAAATGACCCTTCGGTATACAGTTTAAATGACCCTTCGGTATACAGTTTAAATGACCCTTCGGTATACAGTTTAAATGACCCTTCGGTATACAGTTTAAATGACCCTTCGGTATACAGTTTAAATGACCCTTCGGTATACAGTTTAAATGACCCTTCGGTATACAGTTTAAATGACCCTTCGGTATACAGTTTAAATGACCCTTCGGTATACAGTTTAAATGACCCTTCGGTATACAGTTTAAATGACCCTTCGGTATACAGTTTAAATGACCCTTCGGTATACAGTTTAAATGACCCTTCGGTATACAGTTTAAATGACCCTTCGGTATACAGTTTAAATGACCCTTCGGTATACAGTTTAAATGACCCTTCGGTATACAGTTTAAATGACCCTTCGGTATACAGTTTAAATGACCCTTCGGTATACAGTTTAAATGACCCTTCGGTATACAGTTTAAATGACCCTTCGGTATACAGTTTAAATGACCCTTCGGTATACAGTTTAAATGACCCTTCGGTATACAGTTTAAATGACCCTTCGGTATACAGTTTAAATGACCCTTCGGTATACAGTTTAAATGACCCTTCGGTATACAGTTTAAATGACCCTTCGGTATACAGTTTAAATGACCCTTCGGTATACAGTTTAAATGACCCTTCGGTATACAGTTTAAATGACCCTTCGGTATACAGTTTAAATGACCCTTCGGTATACAGTTTAAATGACCCTTCGGTATACAGTTTAAATGACCCTTCGGTATACAGTTTAAATGACCCTTCGGTATACAGTTTAAATGACCCTTCGGTATACAGTTTAAATGACCCTTCGAGTTTTCTAGCAAAGCAAAGTAACGAAATCGGTAAATAGTTATAGCAAAGCAAAGTAAAGCAATCGGTATACAGTTTATAGCAAAGCAAAGCAAAGCAAAGCAAAGTAATAAATGAATCTGTATCTGTATTTAAATCTGAGCATGTTTTCTGAATGGCATACGCACGCATGCATTTGCATTTACTAGAGCTTACTGAGATTTTATCTCATAGATGTCTGTATGGTGTAGGTGTTTACGTGGAAACAGGTGAGGACGAGCTTCCTCCTCCTGAGGCATGAGGCAGTTGACGGAGGATGGGTTGCGGTGGTGTGTTGCGCAGTCGAGGTTCATCTGACCCGTGGGGACGTATGTATAGGTTTTGAGGGTCTTCTTGGGGTATTTTGGGTTTATGAATTGTAAGATATTTTAGGATGTTAGGTAATGACATTTGTTTTGAAATTCTGGAACTGTTTGGCTGTTTAAATTAAATGTTATGAAAATGTTTTGAAATGTTTTTAGGTTGTTATGGATGGGCTGTTGGTAAACTGAATAGAACATATTAGGATGCTTGGTCTGGTAGATGATAGGTTTATGTTTTGATGTTTTGAAACGTTTTAAAATGTATTCTGGAACTGCTTGGTATTTGTTTTGAAAACAGGAGGATTTGAATAGTTTTAAACGTAACCACGCAGTTTGTTTTCGTGAAAACGTGTTTTATTTAACTATGTCCCGAGTCGTTTCGAGTGAGAGTATAGAGCGGTTATACGTTGAATTGTATTGTGAAAAGTATGATTGTTATGTAGGCAAAATTTGTATTATGAAATGGTATAGAAGGGCGTTAGGGTGTAAGATGTTGAAGTTATATTTAGGTGATAAAGAAAGAAGAATTGTTTTAAACGTTTTATTAATTGTTTTCCACTTAAATATTAAGTATAAAGGAAAAAGAAAAATTTCATACGGGAAATTAGGAATAGTATAAGGGTCGTTACAGTTATGGTATCAGAGCCCCCGGGTTTTAAAATCGATTCTGTAGACTGCTCGACTGCACAGCCACTACGCGGACATCCTTCATCAACTGTAAGTCTGTTTACAGCTTTATTTGATTTTGTTTCTTAGAGATTATTTGTTTTAAATTTTATAGGAGTTTTATAGATATGGTTCGAGGAAGGGATCCTAGAGACGACGCGATGGATCGACTTACGAAATTGTTGGACCGCCAGTCTCAGCATATGGACCGGCAAGCACAACAAATTACGGACTTGGTGAACCGAGAGAATCAGAGGGCCCAAGACTTGGTAGTTCCTGGTAATCAGGGTATGCAAAAGTTCCAAAGCCTGCGGCCTCCAGTATTCGACGGTCAATCGTCGGATCCGACACGTGCCGAGGAATGGATCCGGGTGATGGAAGATATGCTGAGTTATGCAGAGGTCGGCAACGGGAGCAAGGTGGCTTATGCTACCTTTCACTTGGCGATGGATGCCCGTTTCTGGTGGGACTCGATCAAGTCGACGACGGATGTATCAGTTATGACTTGGGATCGGTTCAAGTTTCTATTCTTCGATAAGTATTTCAGCCGCACAGTGAGAGTGGCCAAGAGGAATGAGTTCACGCAGCTGAAACAAACCGGTTCAGTTGCAGAGTATATCCGGAAGTTTGAGGCCTTGTCGCGATTTGCACCTCGCCTTGTCAGCGATAACGAGGAGAAGGTACACCAGTTTATGGAGGGCCTTAATTCAGAGATCCGGATGCACGTTGTTGTATCAGGTATTATCGATGTACCATATTCTGACATCACAGCTAGGGCTTTGGATATTGAGGCCGCCAGTGTAATATCCGGCTTGTACGGAATTTTGGATTTAATATATTATATTGATATAATATATTATATATGGCATTTTTAGTAATTATGTCAAATCAAGTCGGTTTCGCAAACAGAAAGCTTTATTGCGATCCTAATGATTAATAGGAATTTTAAGAATATTACGAGAATTTTCGGAATAGTGACGCAATATTCCGAGTAATTATGTTTCTCGTAATGTAATGGATGTTTTATTAAAATTAGTAAACGAGATCCGTTTCACGAAGAGAAAGCGTCATTATGACCCTAACAGTAAAAAAAAAAAAAAAAAAAAAAAAAAAAAAAAAAAAAAAAAAAAAAAAAAAAAAAAAAAAAAAAAAAAAAAAAAAAAAAAAAAAAAAAAAAAAAAAAAAAAAAAAAAAAAAAAAAAAAAAAAAAAAAAAAAAAAAAAAAAAAAAAAAAAAAAAAAAAAAAAAAAAAAAAAAAAAAAAAAAAAAAAAAAAAAAAAAAAAAAAAAAAAAAAAAAAAAAAAAAAAAAAAAAAAAAAAAAAAAAAAAAAAAAAAAAAAAAAAAAAAAAAAAAAAAAAAAAAAAAAAAAAAAAAAAAAAAAAAAAAAAAAAAAAAAAAAAAAAAAAAAAAAAAAAAAAAAAAAAAAAAAAAAAAAAAAAAAAAAAAAAAAAAAAAAAAAAAAAAAAAAAAAAAAAAAAAAAAAAAAAAAAAAAAAAAAAAAAAAAAAAAAAAAAAAAAAAAAAAAAAAAAAAAAAAAAAAAAAAAAAAAAAAAAAAAAAAAAAAAAAAAAAAAAAAAAAAAAAAAAAAAAAAAAAAAAAAAAAAAAAAAAAAAAAAAAAAAAAAAAAAAAAAAAAAAAAAAAAAAAAAAAAAAAAAAAAAAAAAAAAAAAAAAAAAAAAAAAAAAAAAAAAAAAAAAAAAAAAAAAAAAAAAAAAAAAAAAAAAAAAAAAAAAAAAAAAAAAAAAAAAAAAAAAAAAAAAAAAAAAAAAAAAAAAAAAAAAAAAAAAAAAAAAAAAAAAAAAAAAAAAAAAAAAAAAAAAAAAAAAAAAAAAAAAAAAAAAAAAAAAAAAAAAAAAAAAAAAAAAAAAAAAAAAAAAAAAAAAAAAAAAAAAAAAAAAAAAAAAAAAAAAAAAAAAAAAAAAAAAAAAAAAAAAAAAAAAAAAAAAAAAAAAAAAAAAAAAAAAAAAAAAAAAAAAAAAAAAAAAAAAAAAAAAAAAAAAAAAAAAAAAAAAAAAAAAAAAAAAAAAAAAAAAAAAAAAAAAAAAACCGCATTATGACCCTAACAGTATTAGAATTTTAAGGAAGTTTTGGGAATTTTTGGAGTTTAAACGCTATGTTCTGAATAAATACGCTATCGTAAAGTAAACGATGGTTCAGTAAAAATAGTAAACGTGGTCCGTTTTGCGAACGGACAGTTTTAATAAGGCCCTGACGACGAATATGAGTTATTGGCAAAATAAGGAATTTTCGAGAATCCGAATCGTTGGACGATTAACGAAACGAAGGACGAAACAAATAGATTTAAGTAAGAAGGGCAAAATGGTAATTTGCAAATCAAATTTATTTAAACATCACAATTTCTTCTCTCCCTCACATTTCCTCTCTTTCTTCTCTGGTGTTCAACGACAGAGAGCGAGCTCTCTCACGGCCGCGGCGATTCCGACTCCGTTCGAGCTCCGTTTTCCTCCGTTCTTCCTCCGATCTTCGTCATTTCTTCCCCTCTCGCTACCCTCGGTATGCATCTACGTTCTTAGAGCTTTTATTTCGAAGGTTACGGCATTTTAAATAATTAGGGTTTCGATTAAATCTCGTCAAAAACGCGAATTAGGGTTCGTAATTAATAGGTTAGCCGTAATTAAGCGTATATTGAACGTATTGGACGTTATTGGACGAAGAAAAATCAATTTGCGAAAAAGTTAAAATTTGGTAAAATCTCGGGTTTTTAGGAAAAACTCGGTAATTGAGGTTTCGAATTGTCGAGCTTGAATTGACGTTTTAAAAGCTTCGATTAATTGAGTTGGAACTTTAGGAATTGCCTTAGTTAAGGTTTTATTGAAATTGGACGTTTAGTAGTTTAAACCTGTTTTGACAAAAGTTGCGTTTTGCCCAGACGAACGACGCTCGTGGACGGAGCTCAGCGTGCTACGGACGTCAGGTAAGTCTTCGCGACTTGTTTGGCCGATTGGCCTACACCATAGATTTTGTTGATCGAGGAATTGGAGAATTGTTTGTTAAATTGCTTTGGTGGGGTAGTTAGGTTAATCGTTTTTATAGGTTGTTTGTTTGTTGTCTTGATGGTACATATGTTGTTTGTTTATATTCTGCTTATGTTATAGTATTGCACATGTTCACGCATCACGGTTTCCGAAAGGCATGAAAAATGAATTTGTATGCATGTTTTTATGAAAAAGGAAAATGTTAATGAATAAGTATGAATGTCTGTAATCTGATGTCGACGGTGGTGGTGGTTCAGACATGGCTGCTTGGGGAGCATGTCTTCCCCCCGGTTAGATACGAGGGGCTATCCAATCGCGGGATGTGCCGTTCCTATCTAGCGAGAGTGAGGCCACGGTGAAGTATGAGTATAAGTATAAGTATAAGAAATGAAATGAATAGCGAAAAGGTAGGAGGTATGTTTTTATGAACTGCACGCATAGCATGCATTGCATTCACGTAGACTTACTGAGCCTTAAGCTCACGACTTATGTTTATGGTGTAGGTGACCTCTACACAGGTGAGGATGAGATCCCTCCACCCGAGGCATGATCGGTTGATGGATGATGGCCGTGGGAGTGCGCTGAGTGGTCGAGGCGCGATACGACCCGTGGGGATGTATGTCTGGACTCTGGGTTTATTTGGGATGTCTGAATTGATAATTGTATAGAGTATTTAGGTTGTTTGGATCTGGATAGGGATTAGATAACGTTTTGGTAACTGTACGTAAAGCGTTTTCTTTAAACTGTTTATTGGATGTTTTTGAGAATGTTTTGAAATGTTTAAGGTTGTTACGGATAGCTCGGTTTTTAGAGCCATCCACGCTGTTGGACTTCGTAAAGTCTGATGCGAGTCGATTAAGTTTAGAAGATGTCTTAATTGATTGAGTTTAGGTTGGGAGTTTGGTGAATTATGGTGATGGTTGGCGTGAAGTAATAGAGATTTGCTCTCTGGAATTCGGGATTCCAGAGAGCTAATTGATTTAATTGTGAAGCAGGATGGATTGAGGAAAATGGTTAAGTGTTGAAGTTGAAGGAAAGGAAGGAAATTGAACTGAAGAAGAGGAGGATCGCTGCTTTTGGTGCAGCGATCGATCTCTGCAAACTGCAGAGATCGATCGCCGCCCTCAAGTAGGTAGGCAGCGATCGATCTCTGCAGTGGCAGAGATCGATCCCTGCCTGTGATACCTGGTCGCTGCATGCCTTGCAGCATGCAGCGATCGATCTCTGCAAGCTGCAGAGATCGATCGCTGCAATGAATTTAGCATGCAGCGATCGATCTCTGCAGCTTGCAGAGATCGATCGCTGCTCAATTGTCTTCAGCCAACGGACGGTTTTGCCCTCCCCTTTCCTGGATTGTTTTTTTAATGTTTTTATTAAATGTTTTAAGTTTTTATTAAATGTTTTATAGTTGTTTTAAAGGATTTTAAAGTTCGAATTCAATTTCGATTTCCGTTCCGATTTCAAGTACAGTTTTAATTCCGCACAAAGTTTTATTTAAAGTATAAAAGTAATGAGTAAAAAAAAAAAATTGTACGGGTAAATACGGGTACAGTATTAGGGGTGTTACAGCCAGAGCTACTTGTGTTAGACCGAGGGAGCCGGCTAAGGGCTTCTTTCGTGAGCTCCATCCTCAGAACCAGAATCAAGACTGGCAGCCAAGAGCACAGCAACAACAACAACAACAAAGAGACGTTAAAAGGCCTCTAGAGGGAGGCAACGATCGAGGGAAAGGCAAGCAGGTACAAGGTGCTTCTCGGTTACCTCTTTGCCCTAAATGTCAGAGGGAGCACAGGGGACAGTGCAGAGTAGGCATGAATGTGTGCTATTGGTGTGGAGAACCAGGCCATTTTGTTAAAGACTGCCCGAATCGAGGTCGAGATCAATCAGGCAGAGATCAACATGGCATGGATCAAAGAAAAGTTGTACCGAGGGTCTTTGCATTCATCGAGCCTGACAACGCCGACGATGGGGCCCAGCCTTCTACAATTGCAGGTATTATTTTTTTTATTACCTGTACATCGGTATGCATATGATAGATAAAATATTTAGAACTGAAATTAGTAAGGAAGAGAATAATAGATGAGTAAGATGAATTACTAGGCAAACCCCGAAGAGAAGACAATAGGACACACATATAACAATAAACGCCATATAGAAGTATCGTTCTACGTTAGTAGGATTAGTTCGATTTAATCAACGAAGTTTGTGCACTTAAGGTTTAGTAATAATTAGAGTGAATTTATGGCAGAAATCTTGTGATTCAATTGTGCTTAGAGTTGACAAGGAATTGAGTTAAACAAATGAGTGTAGCGTATGTAGTAAAGGAAAGTCAATTAGTGACTTAGCGATAGAACTCATAAAGGTAGTTCAGAGTGAGACAAGATGGTTAAATGATCATCGCTACAATGGGACAAAGATCCTAAGTGGTTAGCGACTTTAGCTTCTGGTTTGACCCATCGAGACAAGGTATTCTAAGGACATCGTTGTAAAGTGTAGCAACACAAAAAATTAATTGAGAATTTATTAGGAACCGCGAGGTGCCCAAGGAAGTGTACGGTTTGGATACTGTTGATGGGGAAGTTCTGTGGGCACATTACTAGGGAAATGTACACTCGGGAAACTAGAGTTAAGGCCAACAAAATGATTTGTGAGGCTAGTTTTGCAACTCTGATGTTTATAAAGAAATTGTTATGACCAATAGGTGAATAAGGTTGGAGTGTAATAGAGATTTAGCGTTAGAATAAATAATTTGAGAAGGCTTCGAGAGCGTGAAGTAATTAAGTACGTGTTCGATAGACACAAGATTTAAGGAAGTTAGAAACAAAAGGGACTTAATTCGCGGAATTGAAGTTGAAAATAAAGGGGAGTTTGGATTGCAACTTGGGTGTTGTTATGAGTCCTTGAACGATGGTCAACGCGAATGATGTCGGAAAGTTGAAGTTATTGCGAGGATTGAGGATAAGAGACAATCTTTAGTAGAAACAAATTAATAAGTGAGAGAGAGTTTAATGTTTGGGTGGCTAAATGCAAACCAACGCGTGCTCAGGACGTCAGGTGACAGGTACACAGTTAAAGGTTATTTGATCAAGACTTAGAGATTTGGTACAATTTGATGCGTAAACTGAAAATGAAGACTATGATTAGGAAGTTAATGTAGGAACTCGGCTGGTGTGTATCCCGATTATGGGTAGGATTGAAGGAATTCCGTTAAAAATATGGGTTACAGTCCAGAAATTGGAGGAGATTGAAGGCATTCAATTTGACTGGCGTTAGGAAGCCTAGGTATAGTTCTGACCTAAAGGGACAGCAGAAGAAAGACGTTGATAAAGAATGAATTTTGAAGTTATTAATACTAAGAGATTTAATTAGCGAGTGGTTAAGTGAAAGTTGAAAGTTGGTACATTCGCAAGTGTTGAAGTGACAAATATGTTGTCGGGTTAATTAATTGAGATTTGAGAGTTTGGATTATGCTTAGTACGTGAGAGAGGACGTGTGCGATCAAATCGAAAGTAAGAAATACGAATTTGGGGCCTATGTTGGAGAATATAGTAGGATGTTGGTTTAGAACCACGAAAAAGGACCGTAAGTACAGACGATTAACCAAAGTAAAGATGCCACGAGACAGGAGACGTTAATGTCAAGAACTATAAGCTGTGGCAAATTTTGTGGACAAAATTCTGAATAAGGAGGGTAGAATGTAATATCCGGCTCATACGGATTTTGAAAATATTATTATTATATTATATATGACATTTTTGTAAATATGTCAAATCAGGTCCGTTTTACGAAGAGAAAGCGTCATGACGATCCTAACAATTAATAGGGATTTTAAAGAAATTTAGAGAATTTTCAGAATAATATCGATATATTCCGAGTAAATACGCTTTTCGTAATATAATTTTAGTAAAAATAGTAAACGAGGTCCGATTTGCGAACGGACAGTTTTAATAGAACCCAGATAATAAGTTGGATTTATTGGCGAAATAAGAAATTCGAAATGGTCGGAAAAACAATAAACGAGGATTAATTAATCGTTAGTTTTATTATTATTATTATTATTATTATTATTAATAATAAATAAATAAAAACAAAAACAACACATTGTGTTGTTTCTTCACCGCGACCCGAGCACCCGCGACGAACGACGAACGCGAACGGCGAGCGGCATCCTTCCGACGACGACGCGGCTCCGACGACGAGCAGACTCCGGCGAGCTGAAGCCAGAGTTCGGCTCGACATTTCCGCGCAAAAACCCGATCGAAAACCGGTGAGTTTATTCCCTGTTCTTGCTCGATTTCTGGCCGGGATTGGCAAGCTCTGTTGAGCTCCGATCGCCGACCCTTTGTGGCTGTTCTCGGCGTAGTCTTGCCGAGGTTCAAGTCGGCAATGATTGCCGAGCGTTGGTGTGCCCAATTTGGGCCGAAAACAGGGAATCCCGAATTGGGGATTTCGGGTTTTCGGTGAATAACATCTAAATTTTGGTTAGTTTATGTTAATTAGGTATAAGAGGGATTGATTGGTGAGAAAATTAGTGTGAATTGATGAAAAATCGAAATGGGGGAATTTCCCGGGTTAGGGCAGTTCGGGTTTTGCTGCAATTGACCTATCTACGGTCGATTGTTTTAAAATTACTTTTGGCAGATTAAAATAGGTTGTTAGTGGAGCGCGTGGCCGCTGGAATCGTTCGATTCCGATAACCGACGCGAAAGTTACGCGCGTTCGAAGTTTCGGGTCGGTTTTTACCGAACCCAAATTAGGGTCCGAAATTGATAGGTTTATAGTAATTAACGATATAAAGGACGTATTGAACGTTATTGGACGAAGTTTGATCAATTCGTGAAAAAAGTTTAAAATCCGAGAATTTTAGGATTTTCAGAAAAGCTCGTAAATTGAGAATTTAGGTGCCGGGCGTGAATTGTTCAAATAAATAGCTCGATAAATTGGATTAGAACTTTAAGGAATTTCTTTAGTTAAGGTTTTTGACAATTTGGACGTTTATTAACTCAAACGCGTTTTAACGTCAATTCTTGTAAATTGCTTAGGTAAACAGTGCTCGTGGACGAAGCTTGGATTGCAGCGTGCACGAGGTAAGTTCTCGTGACTTGTTTGACCGAAAGGTCTACACCATACCTCGTCGTCGTATCAAGGATCCTTGAGGGTTCCTTGTTTTATGTTGTTTAGGTTGGTAGTTATGTTAGCTGTTTATAGGTTTGTTGTATTGTCTTGTTGATATGTATGTTGTTTGTTTACTTTCCGTTGATTAACTGTTCATGCATCACGTGTTTTAAATGTCATGAAAACGAATTTCCGCACGACGTTTTAAAGTAAATGCAAAGAAAGAATGACCATTCGGTATACAGTTTAAATGACCCTTCGGTATACAGTTTAAATGACCCTTCGGTATACAGTTTAAATGACCCTTCGGTATATAGTTTAAATGACCCTTCGGTATACAGTTTAAATGACCCTTCGGTATACAGTTTAAATGACCCTTCGGTATATAGTTTAAATGACCCTTCGGTATACAGTTTTAAATAATGACCCTTCGGTATACAGTTTAAATGACCTTCGGTATACAGTTAAATGACCCTTCGGTATATAGTTTTAAATGGCCATCGGTATACAGTTTATAGCAAAGCAAAGTAAAGCAATTGGTATACAGTTTATAGCAAAGCAAGGTAAAGAAATCGGTATATAGTTTTATAGCAAAGCAAAGTAAAGCAATCGGTATACAGTTTATAGCAAAGCAAGCAAAGCAAAGCAAAGTAATAAATGAATCTGTATCTGTATTAAATCTGAGCATGTTTTCTGAATGGCATACGCACGCATGCATTTGCATTTACTAGAGCTTACTGAGATTTTTATCTCATAGATGTCTGTATGGTGTAGGTGTTTACGTGGAAACAGGTGAGGACGAGCTTCCTCCTCCTGAGGCATGAGGCAGTTGACGGAGGATGGGTTGCGGTGGTGTGTTGCGCAGTCGAGGTTCATCTGACCCGTGGGGACGTATGTATAGGTTTTGAGGGTCTTCTTGGGGTATTTTGGGTTTATGAATTGTAAAGATATTTTAGGATGTTAGGTAATGACATTTGTTTTGAAATTCTGGAACTGTTTGGCTGTTTAAATTAAATGTTATGAAAATGTTTTGAAATGTTTTTAGGTTGTTATGGATGGGCTGTTGGTAAACTGAATAGAACATATTAGGATGCTTGGTCTGGTAGATGATAGGTTTATGTTTTGATGTTTTGAAACGTTTTAAAATGTATTCAGGAACTGCTTGGTATTTGTTTTGAAAACAGGAGGATTTGAATAGTTTTAAACGTAACCACGCAGTTTGTTTTCGTGAAAACGTGTTTTATTTAACTATGTCCCGAGTCGTTTCGAGTGAGAGTATAGAGCGGTTATACGTTGAATTGTATTGTGAAAAGTATGATTGTTATGTAGGCAAAATTTGTATTATGAAATGGTATAGAAGGGCGTTAGGGTGTAAGATGTTGAAGTTATATTTAGGTGATAAAAGAAAGAAGAATTGTTTTAAACGTTTTATTAATTTGTTTTCCACTTAAATATTAAGTATAAAGGAAAAAGAAAAATTTCGTACGGGAAATTAGGAATAGTATAAGGGTCGTTACATAGGCCATATAGTGTCATGTTACCGTCAGGGAAATCCTTACATTCTGAACAGATAGTGAAGGGTGATATTGTGTCCTTAGGAGATAAGAAGTTATATGTAGAGCTGATTGTAATTGACATGAAGGGATATGAAGTTATATTAGGAATGGATTGGTTATCCAGACATTATGCCACGATAAGTTGTAGGACTGGACTAGTTGAGTTTCGACCCCCAAATGGAGATCTGTATACTTTCCAAGCTATCCCAAAAATAAGTAAAATACCGATTATATACTCACTAGAGACTCAACGGTTATTGAAATATGGTTGTGAGATCTAGCTAGTGTAATTGATATTCGGGTGAAGAACAAAGTTGAACATCAAGATATTCCCATAGTTAAGGAGTTTCCTGAAGTATTTATGGATGACTTGCCCGGATTACCACCGGATAGAGAAGTTGAATTTGTAATCGATACATACCGCGAGGCATTACCTATATCCAAGAACCCTTACCACATGGCACCAGTTGAGCTTAAGGAATTAAAGGTCCAACTACAGGAATTAGTAGACAAAGGGTTTATACGCTCCAGTAGTTCTCCCTGGGTTGCACCTGTTTTATTTGTTAAGAAGAAAGATGACTCCCTAAGGGTGTGCATAGATTACCGAGAACTGAACAAGTTGACAATTAAGAATAAGTACCCCTTGCCCCGAATTGATGACTTGTTTGACCAATTACAAGGAGCTAAAGTGTTTTCAAAGATTGACTTGCGTTCGGGGTACTACCAATTGAAGGTTAAGGAGGGTGATATACCTAAGATAGCCTTAAGGACCCGCTATGGACATTATGAATTCCTTGTAATGTCATTTGGATTAACCAATGCACCTGCAGCTTTTATGGATTTGATGAACCAAGTGTTTCGTGAATATTTGGACAAGTTTGTATTCATAGATGATATTCTTATATACTCACGGACTGAAGCTGACCATGAAGAATACTTAAGAATAGTTTTGACAACCCTGAAACAGCAACAACTTTATGCCAAGTTGTCCAAGTGTGAGTTCTGGTTGGATAAGGTTAACTTCTCAGGCCATGTCATCTCTGCTGAAGGTATATCAGTAGATCCAACAAAAATTCAGGCAGTTAAGGACTGGCCACAGCCAAGAAATGCCAGTGAAGTCCGCAGTTTCCTTGGTCTGGCAGGTTATTATAGGAAGTTTATTAAGGGATTTTTAATGATAGCTAAACCTTTAACAAGTTTGAATAAGAAGGACACCAAGTACTCTTGGACTGAAGCTTGTGAAGATGGCTTCCAGACATTTAAGCTGAAGTTGACAACAGCCCCATTACTGACTCTCCCAATCGAAGAAGGAAAGTTTAGTGTTTACTGTGATGCATCCAAAGTTGGACTAGGGTGTCTTTTGATGCAAGAAGGCAAGGTGGTGGCGTATGCCTCTAGGCAGCTGAAGAGTTGTGAACAGAATTACCCCACTCACGATTTAGAGCTAGCCGAAGTTGTTTTTGCTCTAGAGATATGGAGACACTATTTATATGGTCAACAGTGTGAGTTGTTTTCTGACCATAAAATCCTGAAGTACCTTTTCACCCAAAAGGAATTAAACATAAGACAAAGACGTTGGTTGGAGTTTGTTAAGGATTATGACTTCGAAATTAAATATCACCTGGGTAAGGCCAATGCTGTGGCTGATGCATTAAGCAGAATGTCTAAGACAATGCAGCCCGCTGTATCAACCATGTCTGTACCATTATGGAAGGAAGTTCAGAAGTTTGGGTTGGAAATAGTTCGTGAGTTGTCAACTTTACTTGCTGACTTAACCATTCGACCAACTATTTTGGATAAAATCAAAGAGGCACAACAGAAGGATTCAAAGGAGAATAATAGCATGATGAGTAAGTTGCAGGATGCCTCCTCTAAATTCAGTCTCTCCAATGATGGTATTTTGAAGTTTAGAAATTGATGGTATATTCCAAATGATGAAGAACTACGTAAGTTGATCTTGACCGAGGCTCACTCGTCTCCCTTTTCTGTACATCCTGGTGGTACCAAGATGTATCGGGACTTGAAGTTATATTATTGGTGGCCAAATATGAAGAGGGATATCGCCAAGTATGTGGAGTCATGTTTTGTTTGCCAACAGGTAAAGGCAGAGCACCAACACCCAGGAGGTACTCTTCAACCCTTACCGATCCCTGAATGGAAGTGGGAAAACATTGCCATGAATTTTGTTGTAGGATTACCCAAGACAATCAAAAGACATGATAGTATTTGGGTTGTGGTTGACAGAATGACAAAATCAGCACACTTTATACCAGTAAGAATGACTTTTACAATGGAACAACTTGCTAACCTGTACATTCAGGAAATCATCAGATTGCATGGGATTCCCTTGTCCATTGTCTCCGACCGTGATCCTAGATATACCTCGAGATTTTGGCAAAGTTTGCAAGGCACGATAGGAACAAAATTGTCTTTCAGTACTGCTTTTCACCTCAAACCAATGGTCAAACTGAGAGGACCATTCAGATACTAGAAGACATGTTAAGAGCGTGTGTGCTGGATTTCCAGACATCTTGGAGTCGATATTTACCCTTGGTGGAATTCTCCTACAATAATAGTTACCAGTCCACCATTGGTATGGCACCTTATGAAGCACTTTATGGCAGAAAGTGCAGATCACCTTTGTACTGGGATGAGGTCGGTGAAGCAAACTCCTAGGTCCAGAGATCTTGCAACAGATGTCAGATAAGATTACCATTATCAGGAAAAGAATGATTACTGCACAGAGCTGACAGAAAAGTTATACAGACCAAAGGAGGAGAGATCTTGAATTTGCCATTGGAGATGAAGTTTTCTTAAAGATTTCACCGTTTAAAGGAGTACTAAGATTTGGCAAGAAGGGAAAACTTAACCCGCGATTCATTGGACCATTCCCTGTTTTGGAGAAGATCGGCAGCACAGCTTATAGACTGCTATTAACCATATCGTTGGAAAAGGTTCACAATGTTTTTCATGTGTCAATGTTAAGAAAATGCATACGGGATCCTACACAAGTTGTTAAGTCAGTGGATGTCAAAATTGAGCCAACACTAATGTATGAAGAAAAGCCAGCGCAAATTTTGGAATCTGCTGTGAAAACTCTGAGGAATAAGGAAATTCCATTGGTTAAGGACTTATGGACAAATCATGGAGTTGAAGAAGCCACATGGGAATGACGGCAAGATATGTTGGACAAATATCCGGAGCCTTTTGTTTGATCAATTTTTGGGGACGAAAATTTTGTTTAAGGAGGGGTGGATGTAACACCCGACATTTTCAGTCAAGTGATTTTCTTAACGGAATTAACTGTCACCCTTATTTTTGGACCTTTTGATTTAAATTTAATACCAAGATTTGTTCTAAATTGTGTGAACTAGGTTGAGTGGCAAAATTTAAATTAGGGTGGGCTGTGATCGATATATAAAGGAGATGGAAAGTTTTTAAATCTCACCAACACCACTGTAGCTGACACTTTCTCCGTTCAGCGATTTCCTCTCCCGAGCTCTCGCTTTCTGACTACCAGTAATCCTTCCTCCTACGATCGGTTCCCTTGCCATTTCTCGGATACTCTACGCTAGAGGTATGGATTAGACAATGTAGTTGTCAGTTAGTTGATAAACTCTGTTTTTCAGCTTGGTGTTGGAGTTTGGTTTCTCCAATGGCTGAGTAGCAATAGCAACATTTATAAACTGGATTTTTGTAATGTCACTTCCGAATCGATACTGGACATTTAATATAATCGTTAGTTGGACCTAGCTGTTTTTGTTTTGGATTTCTGACTACACATAGAGAACTATACTAGGGGATTCGGGAATGACTTTAGTTATTAGATTCTAGGATGACTTGTGATTGGAACTTTTAGGGTTTTGTTTTAACTACTGTGATGTGAAATGTTTTAGGTGAAGAAGTTCGAAGAAAAGGAGTTCAAGTTGCTAAGGAAACCAGGTAAGTGAATGTATAAGATTCCCGGCCATTAGGGCCCTACATCACAAGGATGCTAGGTAGAAACCGATACGATGATTAGAAGTTATTTAAGTTACTGTCTGTTACTTATGTTGATGTTTGACTTATTGGTATGATTTACCGTCGGATGAATGCACTACTCTGTGGCTTGATGGTTAGGAGTTCCCATGTTCATGCATCACGAACGTTTTATGCATATGATAATGTTTAAGAGCATGTTTTCCTCATGAACAAGATATGAACATAAAACTTATGCAACGTGAATTAAGCGAGGGTTGGGGGTGGTTTGGCGTATGTCACTGTCCAAAAGGAAGGACCATGATTACGACCCTCAAGGACTATGTACACTCTCACTGTCAACCGCACAAATCCTCTCTTGATTCACACAACCTGAATGATGAATATGAATGATGAATATGAATGATGAATATGAATGATGAATATGAATGATGAATATGAATGATGAATATGAATGATGAATATGAATGATGAATATGAATGATGAATATGAATGATGAATATGAATGATGAATATGAATGATGAATATGAATGATGAATATGAATGATGAATATGAATGATGAATATGAATGATGAATATGAATGATGAATATGAATGATGAATATGAATGATGAATATGAATGATGAATATGAATGATGAATATGAATGATGAATATGAATGATGAATATGAATGATGAATATGAATGATGAATATGAATGATGAATATGAATGATGAATATGAATGATGAATATGAATGATGAATATGAATGATGAATATGAATGATGAATATGAATGATGAATATGAATGATGAATATGAATGATGAATATGAATGATGAATATGAATGATGAATATGAATGATGAATATGAATGATGAATATGAATGATGAATATGAATGATGAATATGAATGATGAATATGAATGATGAATATGAATGATGAATATGAATGATGAATATGAATGATGAATATGAATGATGAATATGAATGATGAATATGAATGATGAATATGAATGATGAATATGAATGATGAATATGAATGATGAATATGAATGATGAATATGAATGATGAATATGAATGATGAATATGAATGATGAATATGAATGATGAATATGAATGATGAATATGAATGATGAATATGAATGATGAATATGAATGATGAATATGAATGATGAATATGAATGATGAATATGAATGATGAATATGAATGATGAATAGGAATGATGAATATGAATGATGAATATGAATGATGAATATGAATGATGAATATGAATGATGAATATGAATGATGAATATGAATGATGAATATGAATGATGAATATGAATGATGAATATGAATGATGAATATGAATGATGAATATGAATGATGAATATGAATGATGAATATGAATGATGAATATGAATGATGAATATGAATGATGAATATGAATGATGAATATGAATGATGAATATGAATGATGAATATGAATGATGAATATGAATGATGAATATGAATGATGAATATGAATGATGAATATGAATGATGAATATGAATGATGAATATGAATGATGAATATGAATGATGAATATGAATGATGAATATGAATGATGAATATGAATGATGAATATGAATGATGAATATGAATGATGAATATGAATGATGAATATGAATGATGAATATGAATGATGAATATGAATGATGAATATGAATGATGAATATGAATGATGAATATGAATGATGAATATGAATGATGAATATGAATGATGAATATGAATGATGAATATGAATGATGAATATGAATGATGAATATGAATGATGAATATGAATGATGAATATGAATGATGAATATGAATGATGAATATGAATGATGAATATGAATGATGAATATGAATGATGAATATGAATGATGAATATGAATGATGAATATGAATGATGAATATGAATGATGAATATGAATGATGAATATGAATGATGAATATGAATGATGAATATGAATGATGAATATGAATGATGAATATGAATGATGAATATGAATGATGAATATGAATGATGAATATGAATGATGAATATGAATGATGAATATGAATGATGAATAGTGCAGATGTACTAACCCCCCCCACCCAGGACCGTCACGTGTTCATATTCTTTCATTAGTCGTTTGCTTGACTTTTACTATTATTACATTCACTTACTATCTCTCAACAGACTTCACATTATTACATATATTTTCTCTTTTTTTTTAAACTGTAATAGAGACTCAGAACCATCAGGAAGACGAACCCTCTCATGCCTACTTCCCCCCCGCGTCGTCTCAAATTTTCACAGAGTCGAGCGACTGGACTCGGTCATCGGTTTCTTGACAATTTCGGGAAAAGAGGAAGTGCCCTCAATTCTCTTAACATAAAACCACTCGGGTTTGCATGGGTTGCATGCGTTGATAACCCTCAGAAACTTAGTCGTCTGGTCATCACGTGCATTACGCGTGACTCGCTTAACATCACCTAAAAGGAGACATCTTCCGGTGGGCACGTGGGCCTCGCGTGCTAAATTAAAACATCATCCGGTCACTAAATGACAAAAACACATTTTATATCTTCCGGTCGCTAAACGGCAAAACACATTTTACATCTTCCGGTCGCTAAACGACAAAACACAAACACATTTTACATCTTCCGGTCGCTAAACGACAAAACACATTTTACATCTTCCGGTGACGTCATCCGGAAGACTAAACCATCATACAACTATCCTTCGGCATCTGCCGATGACGTCAACCGGAAGACTAAACCATCAAACAATTCACCTTCGGCATCTGCCGATGACGTCAGCCGGAAGACTAAACCATCAAACAATTAACCTTCGGCATCTGCCGATGACGTCAACCGGACGATTGCCTCATCCAGCTTCCGTCTTACGGTAGAGAACACTAAATCATCAAATGACTCCTCCCAACAGAAAGAAAACACAACTCATTCAAAATGCATATAGCGGAAGACTTAAGCAACAGGTCATTTATAAATCTATTTAATCATTTCCTGACTCAGTGATCCACTAGACAGTTTCAAAGCTCAACGTTTTAAAATAATCTCATCCTACTTAAGCTACCATATCCTTTAACATACTGTAACATAAGAGTCTTAACCCGGGGTCATAAATCGCCTCTCCAGTCCCGCACTGTCACCTTGAGCATCCTCCAGCAACCAGCCTTAAGCATCCTCTTTGAACATAACATCCTCACCTGAACCTTCTTCACCTACACCATAAGGTTTAACTATAAGCCTAATGCTTAGTAAGGAATGCATGCTGACAAATATACATGAGTACACAATTTAGAGAGACATAAGTTCATAAACCATTCATCATTCGTGTTCATCTTTATCATTTACATAACATGTATTAAGGCAGGGAACGAGGGAGGAAGACAGGGGTACATAGTCATTTGCCTATCGCGGCAGTCGTACATAATCATTTGCCTATCGCGGCAATCATGATACATCACTCGGCCTCCCCAGTGGCAGAATTCGCGAACCATACATGTAATACCCAGCATGTACGGATTTTGGATATATTATATTATATTGTTATTTTATTATATAATGCCATTTTTGGTAAATATGTCAAATCAGGTCCGTTTCACGAAAAGAAAGTGCCATTATGACCCTAGCGAATAATAAGAATTTTAAGGAATTTACGGGAATTTTCGGAGTAACAACGTTATATTCCGAGTAATTAAGTTCTTGTAGTGTAAAAGACGTTCTCGTAAAATTAGTAAACGAGGTCCGAATTGCGAACGGTCAGTTTTATTAGATCCCGAGTACTAAATTGGACTTATTGGTGAAATAAGGAAGTTTTGGGAACTCAAATCGTTGGACGATTAACGAACCGAAGAACAAAGTTAATATAAAAACTTAGAAAAGGGCAAAATCGTCTTTAGCATTCAATTATTTATTTCTTCATTTAAAATCGAATTTGTTTCAATCGCAGAACACTTCTGCGATTGAAATCCCTCATTTTCTTCCAGTGAAGAAAAAGCCCTCGTAGAACCTCCTCTGCCGACAGTGAAATCCAACCATTCCGACTCCGATTTTCCTTCCGTTCGTCTCGTTTTCTTCACGCGTTCTCCTCCAATCGACGTTCTCGGTAAGTCTCTATAGTTTTGGAACATTGAAATCCGAGTTTCGTAAAGTTTTAAACGTTTAGGTTCGTTTAGGTTTTCGATTAAAACGAGATCTAGGCTCGTAATCGATAGGTTGTCAATGATTAAGTAAATATTGAACGTGTTGGACGTATTTGGACGAATCTAATCGATTTAGGAAAAATGTTAGAATTTACGAAATTTCGAGATTTTCGAATAAACTCGTTTAACGTAAATCCTTGTAAATTGCTTAGGTAAACAGTGCTCGTGGACGGTTTAAGCTGCTTTGGACGCGAGGTAAGTTCTCGTGAGTTTCTTTGGCCAAATCGGCCTACACCGTACATCGTGTCGTCTCGAGGCGTTTTGGAGATGCCTTTAGTTAGTTTTGCTCGGTTTGGGTAGCTAGGTCTTAGGAGTTTATAGTTTACGTTTTTTTTAAAAGTCCCGATGGTCTATGTGTTGCTTGTTTATTGTATGATATTGAACTGTTCACGCATCACTTGGTTTTAAAGAAAAGTATGAAAACGAATTTCCGCACAGAGTTTTAAAGATAACGTAAAGCATAGCATCGGCCGAAAGGCTTACAGTGCACGGCCGAAAGGCTTACAGTTCACGGCCGAAAGGCTTACAGTTCACGGCCGAAAGGCTTACAGTACACCGGCCGAAAGGCTTACAGGCCGAAAGGCATACAGTTACAGGTCACGCGAGGTGGGGCTCAGGCACGGCTGTACGGATTGTAAGCGTGTACCCCCCTCCTCTAGCTGGAAAGAGTAGTCCGCCCGCTGGATGAGCTCTCTCTGGTTAGAGGGTAGGATCTCGGTGACACCTACAGAACATTGCATAGAAAGATAAAATAAAGCATGATTTATCGAACTCATAGCACAGCATGCATCGCATTTACTAGGGCTTACTGAGATTTATCTCATAGTGTGTTTATGTATGGTGTAGGTGACATAGACTACGAGATACCAGGTGAGGACGACGTTCCTCCACCTGAGGCATAGCTCAGTTGACGGATGTTGGCTGCGGTGGTGTGCTGGCGCAGTCGAGGCTTACACGACCCGTGGGGACAGTATGTATAGATTTTGAGGGTTTTTGGCCTGTTTGACATGTATAGATGTATAGTATAGAAATTCTGGAACTGCTTGGTTTAAATTGTATTTAACGTTATATAGAAATATTTTGGGTTTAAACTGCGTTTAAATGTCACGAAAACGTCTTAAATGACTTTAGGATTTGTTATGGATAAGCTCGGTTTTTAGAGCTATCCATGCAATTGGACTTCGCAAAGTCTGACGCAAATCGATTGAGCGTTGAGTACGTTTTAATTGATCGAGTATCAGTTGAGTTTAGGTCGTGTGATATGGTGAGTGTCTGTGTAAAAAGAAGAGTTTTGCTCTCTGGAAATCGGATTCCAGAGAGCAAATAGAGGAGTTCAATTCTGTGAAAGAATTGAAGGTAAGTATGCACTAGTTGCTCTCTGGAAATCCCAGAGAGCAAGTGTTTTGGTCGCTGCTGTGCAGCGACTGGGCGCTGCAACATGCAGCGACTGGGCCCGATCGCTGCATTGTGCAGCGATCGAGCGCTGCACAATGCAGCGCCCGCGGCGATTGGGCGCTGCAATTAGCAGCGACCAGTCGCTGCTCCTTTTGAGGGCAGAATTCCAATTCTGCCCTCCTAATGTTTTATTATGTTTTATTAGTTTTAATTGATTTAATTTAATTGTTTTAAAAAGTTTTATTTAAATTGTTTTAAAGGTTAGTTTTCAATTCCGATTTCGATTCTGGTTTCGATTTCGGTTTAGCTTCCACTTAAAGTTTAATTAAATTTAATAGGATAAAAAAAATATATATTCGGGGAAAAACGGGTACAGTTTTAGGGGTGTTACAGTTATGGTATCAGAGCCCCCGGGTTTTAAAATCGGTTCTGTAGACTGCTCGACTGCACAGCCACTACGCGGACATCCTTCATCAACTGTAAGTATGTTTATAGCTTTGTTTGGTTTCTAGTTTCTTAGTATATTTGTTTTAACTTTTATATAGGAGTTATATAGCTATGGTGCGTCCACGGAATGATCGAGACGACCGTGATGATACGATTGACACGCTTAAGGATTTTATCGCCCAGCAGTCTCAGCATATGGAGAGACAGGCTGAGCAGATGGCTAGACAATCCGAGCAGCTGGGCATTATGATTGACAGAGAGGGCACTAGAGCCCGAGAGCCAGCCATTCCGGTCAATCGCGGGATGGAGAGATTTCAAAAGCTCCAGCCCCCCGTGTTTAACGGGCAGTCTACGGATCCCTCTTCGGCTGAAGAGTGGATTCGTACTATGGAGGATATGTTGGGTTACGCGAGCATCGAGGACGGACAGAAGGTAGCGTTGGTGACCTACCACCTAGCCTTGGATGCCAGATTTGGTGGGATTCAGTGAAGTCAGCCACCGATGTGACTCTTATGAGCTGGGACAGATTCAGAGAGTTATTCTACGACAAGTATTTCAGTCATACCGTTCGCGAGGCGAAGATGATGGAGTTTATGCAGTTGAGACAGACTGCTTCTATTCCCGAGTACGTCAGGAGGTTTGAGGCGTTATCTCGGTTCGCACCGCGTCAGGTTGGCATCAACGAGGACAAGGTACGGAGGTTTTTACAGGGCTTAGTCGAGAGTTCCGTATGCACCTTACTATATCGGGGGTACGGAATGTATCCTATGATGACATCGTGGCCAGGGCGCTAGACATTGAGGCAGTTGATGTGGATACTGTCAGGTCGAGGGAGCCATCCAAGGGCTTCTTCCGTGAGATCTACCCTCAGGTCAGGGGTAAGGGCTGCAACCGAGAGCGCAGCCTCAGCCACAGCAGCAGAGGGGTATTAAAAGGCCTCTGGAGGGAGGTATTGACCGGGGAAAGGGGAAGCAGTTACAGGTTACTTCTCAGGCACCAGTTTGTCCTAAATGCCAGAGGGAGCACACTGGCCAGTGCAGGATGGGCACGAATGTATGTTATTGGTGTGGGGAGCCGGGCCATTTTGTTAGGGATTGCCCGAGACGGAGTGGAGGACTGCCAGCCACTGATCAGAGGAGAGTTGTGCCCAGAGTTTTTGCCTTTATTGAGCCGGGTGACGTTGATGACGAGGCTCAGCCTGCCGTGATTGCAGGTACTATTTTACTTATGGGTGCTACTGTATTTACACTGATGGATACCGGAGCTACGCACTCCTTCGTGTCGACTTCATGTATGGCTAGACTGGGACTAGAGTCAGAGTTAGCTGGGGTCGAGTTTAGTGTGATGCTGCCTTCAGGAGAGCATATGCAGTCAGATCGTATTCTCCAGGGCAATGTAGTCTCGGTGGGGAGCAATACCCTCTATGCTTGCCTGATTGTTATGCGCATAGAGCGGTACGATCTTATTTTGGGGATGGACTGGCTAGCACAGCACTTCGCCACCATCGATTGTCGCTCCGGGATTGTGACCTTCCGACCCCCGGACAGAGCGGAGTTTCTTATCAGGCGATGAACCGATTGACTGGATCGCCTATCTCTTATTCTATGCAGGTCAACGAGCAATTCAAAGGTGCGTGCTCTATTTTTATGGCCTCAGTATTTGATGTACAGTTGCTCAGCGGATTACAGCCGAGCGACATTCCTATTGTCAGAGATTTCTCTGGTATATTTCTTGACGATCTTCCCGGATTACCGCCCGACCGGGAGATTGAGTTCACGATTGATGTCTATCCGAACACCGCGCCGACGTTTAAGAATCCGTACAGATTAGCGCCGGCTGAGTTAAGAGAGTTGAGGACTCAGCTTGACGAGCTATTAGAGAAGGGTTTCATCCGACCCAGCGTTTCGCCCTGGGGTGCGCCTGTTCTGTTTGTTAAAAAGAAGGACGGGACCCTCAGGATGTGTATTGATTATAGGGAGTTGAACAAGTTGACAGTGAAGAACAAGTATCCACTGCCCAGGATCGACGACTTGTTTGATCAGCTACAGGGTGCCCGAGTATTCTCCAGGATCGACCTGCGCTCGGGTTACTATCAGTTGAAGGTCCGAAGGGATGACGTGCCAAAGACCGCGTTCAGGACGAGGTATGGGCATTATGAGTTCCTCGTTATGTCATTTGGGCTCACTAATGCTCCTGCAGCGTTCATGGATCTGATGAACCGTGTCTTTAAGGAGTACTTGGACAAGTTCTAGTGGTATTTATTGACGACATCCTCATCTATTCTAAGACGAAGGAAGACCACGAGGAGCATTTGAGGATCGTTTTACAGATATTGAGTCAGCGCCAGCTCTATCCGAAGTTTTCCAAGTGCGAGTTCTGGCTTGACAGAGTGAGTTTCCTTGGCCATATTATATCACAGGACGGAGTTTCTGTGGATCCGAGCAAAGTCCAGGCGGTCAGTGATTGGCTGCAGCCGAAGAATGTACGTGAGGTACGTGGATTTCTCGGATTGGCCGGTTATTACCGAAAGTTTATTCAGGGGTTCTCGAAGATCGCACTTCCCTTATCACGATTGACTCGAAAGCATGAGAGATTTATATGGTCGTCTGCTTGTGATGACAGTTTTGCGGAGTTAAAGCAGAGGTTGACCACCGCTCCAGTGCTGGCACTGCCTGTTGAAGGTGTCAGATTCAGTGTTTATTGCGATGCATCTGGAGTGGGACTCGGTTGTCTTCTGATGCAAGAGGGGAGAGTCATTTCTTACGCTTCTCGGCAGCTGAAGCCGTATGAGCAGAACTACCCTACGCATGACCTCGAGTTAGCGGCTGTGGTCTTCGCACTGAAGATATGGAGAAACTATTTGTATGGGCAGCAGTGCGACGTATTCTCCGACCACAAGAGCCTGAAGTACCTATTTACGCAGAAGGAGCTGAACATGAGACAGAGACGATGGCTCGAGTTTGTTAAAGACTATGATTTTAACATCAAGTACCATCCGGGGAAGGCGAACAAGGTTGCTGATGCCTTGAGTAGAGTGCCTTCTGCGAGTCAGCCTTCATTAGCAGCGATGTCAGTTACGCTGCGATCTGAGATTGAGAGATTCGACGTGGAGATAGTGGCTGAGTTATCCGGTATGCTCGCCAACATTTCTCTCAGGCCGACTATTCTGGATCGTATACGAGAGGCTCAGCAGAGCGATTCGGAGTGTATGGAGCTTCGATCCAGTATGATGTTAGATGACTCGTCGGATTTCCATTTATCAGCGGATGGTATTCTGAAGTTCGGGCACAGGTGGTACGTGCCTAGCGACGAGAGTCTGAGGAAGGAGATATTGGCTGAGGCACATTCTTCAGCTTATTCTGTGCACCCGGGAAGTACCAAGATGTACCGGGACTTACGGCAGCACTTTGGTGGCCAGGTATGAAGAGAGAGGTCGCCCAGTACGTCGAGACCTGTTTAGTTTGTCAACAGGTTAAGGCGGAGCACCAGAGACCAGCTGAACACTACAAGCCACTGCCGATTCCGGAGTGGAAATGGGAGCAGATCTCTATGGATTTCATTGTGGGGCTCCCGAGGACTACGAGAGGCCACGACGGCATTTGGGTTATTGTGGACCGATTGACAAAGTCGGCTCACTTTTTGCCCGTGAAGATGACATCGTCTATGGATCAGCTTGCCGAACTCTAGTGCAGGAGATTGTCAGATTGCACGGAGTTCCAGTTTCTATTGTCTCCGACAGGGATCCTAGATTCACGTCAAAGTTCTGGAAGAGTTTACACAGAGCTATGGGGACTCAGCTAGATTTCAGCACAGCGTTTCATCCTCTGACCGATGGTCAGACAGAGAGGACTAATCAGATTCTGGAGGATATGCTCAGAGCGTGTGTGCTGGAGTTTCAGGGCTCTTGGAGCCGATATTTACCGCTGATCGAGTTCTCGTATAATAACAGCTACCAGGCTACTATTGGCATGGCTCCGTATGAAGCCTTATATGGTCGGATGTGTGATCTCCACTATATTGGAGCGAGGTTGGCGAGGCCAGCATCGTTGGTCCCGAGATTCTACAGCAGACGACAGAGAAGATTGCCATTATTCGACAGCGTATTATGGTAGCTCTGAGCAGGCAAAAGAGCTATGCAGACACACGACGGAGAGAGCTAGAGTTTGAAGAAGGTGACGAGGTCTACCTTAAAGTTTCTCCATTCAAAGGCATAGCGAGATTTGGAAGGAGGGGTAAGTTAAACCCTCGTTATGTGGGGCCCTTTCCTATTCTGAAGAGGATCGGGAAGCTAGCGTACAGACTACAGCTTCCAGTTTCTATGGAGGGTATCCACGACGTATTCCACGTGTCTATGCTTCGGAAGTGTCTTCGCAATCCGTCGCATATCATAGAGCCTACGGAGATCAAGGTACAGCCTACCTTGAATTACGAGGTGAGGCCGTTACGTATTTTGGAGTTTTCCACCAAGATTTTGCGCAACAAGGAAATTCCACTAGTCAAAGTCCTTTGGCGGAACCATGAGGTGGAAGAGGCGACTTGGGAACGACAACAAGATATGATGACGAGTTATCCCACGCTGTTTTGAGTGAGTTATATGTATGATTTAATTTTGTGGACAAAATTCTGAATAAGGTGGGTAGAATGTAATACCCAGCATGTACGGATTTCGGATATATTATATTATATTGTTATTTATTATATAATGCCATTTTTGGTAATATGTCAAATCAGGGTCCGTTTCACGAAAAGAAAGTGCCATTATGACCCTAGCGAATAATAAGAATTTAAGGAATTTACGGGAATTTTCGGAGTAACAACGTTATATCCGAGTAATTAAGTTTCTTGTAGTGTAAAAGACGTTCTCGTAAAATTAGTAAACGAGGTCCGAATTGCGAACAGTCAGTTTTATTAGATCCCGAGTACTAAATTGGACTTATTGGTGAAATAAGGAAGTTTTGGGAACTCAAATCGTGGACGATTAACGAACCGAAGAACAAAGTTAATATAAAAACTAGAAAAGGGCAAAATCGTCTTTAGCATTCAATTATTTATTTCTTCATTTAAAATCGAATTTGTTTCAATCGCAGAACACTTCTGCGATTGAAATCCCTCATTTTCTTCCAGTGAAGAAAAAGCCCTCGTAGAACCTCCTCTGCCGACAGTGAAATCCAACCATTCCGACTCCGATTTCCTTCCGTTCGTCTCGTTTTCTTCACGCGTTCTCCTCCATTGACGTTCTCGGTAAGTCTCTATAGTTTTGGAACATTGAAATCCGAGTTTCGTAAAGTTTTAAACGTTTAGGTTCGTTTAGGTTTCGAATTAAAACGAGATCTAGGCTCGTAATCGATAGGTTGTCAATGATAAGTAAATATTGAACGTGTGGACGTATTGGACGAATCTAATCGATTTAGGAAAAATGTTAGAATTTACGAAAATTCGAGATTTCGAATATACTCGTTTAACGTAAATCCTGTAAATTGCTTAGGTAAACAGTGCTCGTGGACGGTTTAAGGCTGCTTTGGACGCGAGGTAAGTTCTCGTGAGTTTCTTTGTGGCAAATCGGCCTACACCGTACATCGTGTCGTCTCGAGGCGTTTTGGAGATGCTTTAGTTAGTTTTGCTCGGTTTGGGTAGCTAGGTCTTAGGAGTTTATAGTTTACGGTTTTTTTTTAAAATCCCGAGGTCTAGTGTTGCTTGTTTATTGTATGCTATTGACCTGTTCACGGGGGCCTCACTTGGTTTTAAAGAAAAGGCATTAAAAAAAAAAAAAAAATCGCTGCACACGAGAATGCAGCGATCGCCCTCCTTCAAACACTCCACACTTCATCGCCAATTCCTCCTCAACCACTTCATGCTTCACAAACCCATCAATTAGCTCTCTGGAAATCTGGACTTCCGAGAGCAAAATCCTATTTACATCACGCCCTATACGCACAACAACTTTCAAATTTCAAACTTCTCTCTCTGGAATCCGATTCCAGAGAGCAAACCCCTTCTTATCCTCCATCAAATTCTCATTCATGCACCATTTTTCTTAT
>CM039510.1:23528657-23736220 GCA_022432975.1 Begonia masoniana
ATCGCTTTCGGTTGGGTAGTTAGGTTTAAATTGCTTATAGGTTACTCTATTTTGGTCTTGATGGTATATATGTTGATTGTTTACTTTCTGTCTATATCTGTTCATGCATCACGTATTTCAAATGTCATGAAAACAAATTTTTGCACGCGTTTTAAGAAAAGAAATGAACATCTGTAATTAATCTACGTAATCTGTATCTGGTTACGCGAGATGGGGCTCAGGCATGGCTGTAGGGTTTGTGAGCATGTACCCCCCCCCCTCTAAATCGAAAGTGGTAGTCCGACCGCGGGATGTATCCTTTCCATTTATAGGGCTGATATCTCGGTAACAATCTGTCTGCGACGTAATGAATCTGTATCTGTATATGAATCTGAAATCTGCATGTTTTCTGAATGGCATACGCACGCACGCATCTGCATTTACGTAGCTTACTGAGATTTCCATATCTCATATGTGTCTGTATGGTGTAGGTGACGTTCTAGGTTACGTTGACCCAGGTGAGGATGATATTCCTCCTCCTGACGTAGGAGCAGCTGATGGATGATGGCCGTGGGAGTGCGCTGAGCAGTCGAGGCGCGTTTTGACCCGTGGTGGGTGTATGTAAAGGTTTTGGGGGTTCTTCGTGATATTTTGGATTGATGATGAACTGTATAGAACATATTTAGGTTGTTTGGATCTGGATAGGGGTTAGATAACGTTTGGTAATTGTATGTAAAACGCTTTGGTTTAAATGTTAAGTTAAATGAAAATGTTTTGAAATGTTGTTTGTAGGTTGTTACGGATAGCTCGGTTTTTAGAGCTATCCACGCAGTTGGATTTCGCAAAGTCCGCTGCCAGTCGATTGAGCATTGAGCATAAGTTATAAGTATAAGTATATTAGGTTATTGATGAAAAATTGGTAAAAAGAATATGTTGTTAGTCTCTGAAATCGGATCCTGTGATTTGTGTTTTAAGTGTATGCTCTCTGGAATTCCAGAGAGCAATAGTGAAGAAAAAGGAAAGGCAGAATGAATGAATAGAAGAAAAAAAAAGAAAGAAGGCATGGATCGCTGCACTCAGTGTGCAGCGATCGATTTCTGTAAGGGATCGCTGCACTTTGTGTGCAGCGATCAGTCGCTGCAGTGGTGCAGCGACTGGTCGCTGCACACTGCAGCGCTGCTCCATTCACGAGGGCAGAATTCCGATTCTGCCCTCCCTTCTTTTAATTGTTTTATTTAAGTTTTATTAAATGTTTTAGTTTTAATTATTTATTAAAGGTTTTGTTTTAAATGCTTTTAAAGTTCTGTTTTAATTCCGACTTAAATTCTGATTTCAACTTCGGTTTAGATTCCGCATTAAGTTTTATTTAAAGCATAGAAAAGTAAAAAGTATAAAATGAAAAATTATACGGGAAATACGGGTACAGTATTAGGGTCGTTACAACTCAAAACCTATTTAAAACATAACCCGATTTCATAAAAACCAATCGCGTGGATCCGTTTAAAAACTTAACAATTCTTTCTGTTCAAAATCACCAAGTGGTTGTAAAATAAGTTTCAAAGTCATTTAAAAACATCAAAACGTAAACCTATCCACTATCCAGATTCCCAAACATCCTAATATGTTCAACTACACAATTATAAAACAATCGTGTTCCCAAAACATACATTTACTTCCCCACGGGTCATCTTCCTTCAACTGCATCATTACTCGGGTGGAGGGATTTCATCCTCACCTATGTCAAGATCACCTACACCATACAGATAAACTATGAGCTAAAGGCTCAGCAAGTTTCGTAAATGCAAATGCATGCTGTGCATAAGACTTTGTAAATCATGTAACAATTTCTTATCATTACATAGGTTGTCACCGAGATCTCAACCCGCTAAATAGAGAGGGCACATCCTGCGGTTGGACAACCCTTTCCACCTAGCGGAGGGGGGTACATGCTTGCAACACGCACAGCCATGCCTGAGCCCCACCTCGCATGACAATAAACATACATGGGTTCTTATTAGATGTGGTATTGTGACCGACCCTTCTCAGCCTTCACAATAGGTCAATAGCCCCCTTTCAGGCCACATCGCCATTTTCTTTAAACATAGTGCGGAAATTATTTTTCTATGCATTAATTGAAACCGTGATGCATGGACAATTACGTGCTTAAAGTAAACATACATCATACGTACCATCAAGACAATAAAAGCAATTAAAAGCATACCCTATAAAAGAACTAATCCTAACTACCCAACCAAAGCATTTAAACAAACAATTCCACAACAACTGTAACGACCCTAATACTGTACCCATATATACCCTTAATTACCGTACAAATTTTTCATTTTATCCTAATATCTTAAATTAAACTCTAGGCGGAAACTAAACCGAAATCGAAACCGGAATCGAAATCGGAATTAAAATCTAACCTTTAAAACATTTAAATAGAAACTTAAAACATTCAATAACAGTTAAAATAAATTATTTTCCTTAACAATTATTTGTGGGGAGGACAAAACTGTCCATCACAAACAAAATCAGGGCAGCGACTGGGCGCTGCCCCTGATCGCCGATCGCTGCACACTTGCAGCGATCCCTTCTTCAGCGACCCTCTTCAGTTTCTCTACACTTAACCAAATTAAACTTTAAACAACAAGCTCTCTGGAATTCCGATTTCCAGAGAACAGAACACTTGTAAACCTTCAAACAATGCTCTCTGGAAATCAATTCCGAGCGTAACCTTCTTATATCCAACGCGTTTTTATCACAAAATACTGCAACCAATTAGAATTTAACTCAACCAAAACCTTCTAAATTCACTAACTCAAAGCGGCACTTGCGAATCCACTGATGTATAGCTCTAAAAAAACCGAGCTTACCTTAATAACTCCTAAGAGTCATTAAAAAAAAAAAAAAAAAAAAAAAAAAAAAAAAAAAAAAAAAAAAAAAAAAAAAAAAAAAAAAAAAAAAAAAAAAAAAAAAAAAAAAAAAAAAAAAAAAAAAAAAAAAAAAAAAAAAAAAAAAAAAAAAAAAAAAAAAAAAAAAAAAAAAAAAAAAAAAAAAAAAAAAAAAAAAAAAAAAAAAAAAAAAAAAAAAAAAAAAAAAAAAAAAAAAAAAAAAAAAAAAAAAAAAAAAAAAAAAAAAAAAAAAAAAAAAAAAAAAAAAAAAAAAAAAAAAAAAAAAAAAAAAAAAAAAAAAAAAAAAAAAAAAAAAAAAAAAAAAAAAAAAAAAAAAAAAAAAAAAAAAAAAAAAAAAAAAAAAAAAAAAAAAAAAAAAAAAAAAAAAAAAAAAAAAAAAAAAAAAAAAAAAAAAAAAAAAAAAAAAAAAAAAAAAAAAAAAAAAAAAAAAAAAAAAAAAAAAAAAAAAAAAAAAAAAAAAAAAAAAAAAAAAAAAAAAAAAAAAAAAAAAAAAAAAAAAAAAAAAAAAAAAAAAAAAAAAAAAAAAAAAAAAAAAAAAAAAAAAAAAAAAAAAAAAAAAAAAAAAAAAAAAAAAAAAAAAAAAAAAAAAAAAAAAAAAAAAAAAAAAAAAAAAAAAAAAAAAAAAAAAAAAAAAAAAAAAAAAAAAAAAAAAAAAAAAAAAAAAAAAAAAAAAAAAAAAAAAAAAAAAAAAAAAAAAAAAAAAAAAAAAAAAAAAAAAAAAAAAAAAAAAAAAAAAAAAAAAAAAAAAAAAAAAAAAAAAAAAAAAAAAAAAAAAAAAAAAAAAAAAAAAAAAAAAAAAAAAAAAAAAAAAAAAAAAAAAAAAAAAAAAAAAAAAAAAAAAAAAAAAAAAAAAAAAAAAAAAAAAAAAAAAAAAAAAAAAAAAAAAAAAAAAAAAAAAAAAAAAAAAAAAAAAAAAAAAAAAAAAAAAAAAAAAAAAAAAAAAAAAAAAAAAAAAAAAAAAAAAAAAAAAAAAAAAAAAAAAAAAAAAAAAAAAAAAAAAAAAAAAAAAAAAAAAAAAAAAAAAAAAAAAAAAAAAAAAAAAAAAAAAAAAAAAAAAAAAAAAAAAAAAAAAAAAAAAAAAAAAAAAAAAAAAAAAAAAAAAAAAAAAAAAAAAAAAAAAAAAAAAAAAAAAAAAAAAAAAAAAAAAAAAAAAAAAAAAAAAAAAAAAAAAAAAAAAAAAAAAAAAAAAAAAAAAAAAAAAAAAAAAAAAAAAAAAAAAAAAAAAAAAAAAAAAAAAAAAAAAAAAAAAAAAAAAAAAAAAAAAAAAAAAAAAAAAAAAAAAAAAAAAAAAAAAAAAAAAAAAAAAAAAAAAAAAAAAAAAAAAAAAAAAAAAAAAAAAAAAAAAAAAAAAAAAAAAAAAAAAAAAAAAAAAAAAAAAAAAAAAAAAAAAAAAAAAAAAAAAAAAAAAAAAAAAAAAAAAAAAAAAAAAAAAAAAAAAAAAAAAAAAAAAAAAAAAAAAAAAAAAAAAAAAAAAAAAAAAAAAAAAAAAAAAAAAAAAAAAAAAAAAAAAAAAAAAAAAAAAAAAAAAAAAAAAAAAAAAAAAAAAAAAAAAAAAAAAAAAAAAAAAAAAAAAAAAAAAAAAAAAAAAAAAAAAAAAAAAAAAAAAAAAAAAAAAAAAAAAAAAAAAAAAAAAAAAAGCCTCCACAGTAGGTCCTGCCCCTCTCCAGGCCACAGCGCCAAGTTAAAAACATAGTGCGGAATCATTTTCATGCTTTCTTTAAAAACACGTGATGTATGAACAGTTCTATATCACAAAATAAACATAAGCATGCATACCATCAAGACTGCGGAACGTAAACCTACAAAGCAGAATAAACTAACTAACCCCAACCAAGCAATATAACATCGCGTCATCAAAAAATCCTCGCAACGACGTTCGGGGGGGGGAGTAAGGTGTAGGCCTATCGGCCGGAAAGGTATCACGAGACTTACCTTGGCACCGCTGCAATCCAAGTTTCGTCCACGAGCACTGTTTACCTAAGCAATTTAGAACGTTTATCGTTAAAACGAATTTAAACTTCTAAACGTTCAAATTCAACAAAACCTCAATCCGAGGAATTTCTTAAAGCTTTAACTTAACTAATCCAATTCATTGAGTTTGTTTTCATTTCGAGTAATTTTTACGCTCGAACCTCAATTTACAATTTACGAGTTTACCCTAAATCTCGAAATTTCGTAAATTCTAACATTTTTTCCTAAATCGATTAGATTCGTCCAAATACCACCAATACGTGTCATATATAACTTAATCATCGACGACCTATCGATTACGAGCTCTAAATCTCGTTTTTAATCGAAAACCTAAACGAATCCAAACGTTTAAAACTTTACGAAACTCGAATCCGATGCTCTAAACTATAGAGACTTACCGAGAACGTCAATTGGAGGAGAACACGTGAAGAAAAACGGAACGAACGGAGGAGAAATCGGAGTTCGGAATCGTTGAAACCCTTGGCGGCCAGAGGGTTCGTGAGAGAGAGAGAAGAACAGAGAGTTCTTCTCTGTAAATGTTTCGCTTAGAAAATCACTAAGGCTTTATGCCTTTTAATAGTCATAAACATTAACTCCACAAATGACGATTTTGCCCTTAGCTTATATTTATATTATTTGTTTCGTCCTTTCGTTCAATTAATCGGCCCCACGATTCGGATTCTCGGAAGTTCCGTATTTTGCCATTTACGTCTTAATTTTCAGTACCAAGCTTTACCAAAACTGTCCGTTCGCAATTTGGACCTCGTTTCCTATTTTTATTAAAACGTCATTACTTTACGATAGACCTAATTACTCGGATATAGTGTTACTATTCCGAAAATTCCCATAATTTCCTTAAAATTCTTATTATTCGTTAGGATCGTAATGACGCTTTCTTTTTATGAAATCGACTTAATTTGACATAATTACAAAATGCCATTATATATATATATATATATATATATATATATATATATATATATATATATATATATATATATATATATATATATATATATATATATATATATATATATATATATATATATATATATATATATATATATATATATATATATATATATATATATATATATATATATATATATATATATATATATATATATATATATATATATATATATATATATATATATATATATATATATATATATATATATATATATATATATATATATATATATATATATATATATATATATATATATATATATATATATATATATATATATATATATATATATATATATATATATATATATATATATATATATATATATATATATATATATATATATATATATATATATATATATATATATATATATATATATATATATATATATATATATATATATATATATATATATATATATATATATATATATATATATATATATATATATATATATATATATATATATATATATATATATATATATATATATATATATATATATATATATATATATATATATATATATATATATATATATATATATATATATATATATATATATATATATATATATATATATATATATATATATATATATATATATATATATATATATATATATATATATATATATATATATATATATATATATATATATATATATATATATATATATATATATATATATATATATATATATATATATATATATATATATATATATATATATATATATATATATATATATATATATATATATATATATATATATATATATATATATATATATATATATATATATATATATATATATATATATATATATATATATATATATATATATATATATATATATATATATATATATATATATATATATATATATATATATATATATATATATATATATATATATATATATATATATATATATATATATATATATATATATATATATATATATATATATATATATATATATATATATATATATATATATATATATATATATATATATATATATATATATATATATATATATATATATATATATATATATATATATATATATATATATATATATATATATATATATATATATATATATATATATATATATATATATATATATATATATATATATATATATATATATATATATATATATATATATATATATATATATATATATATATATATATATATATATATATATATATATATATATATATATATATATATATATATATATATATATATATATATATATATATATATATATATATATATATATATATATATATATATATATATATATATATATATATATATATATATATATATATATATATATATATATATATATATATATATATATATATATATATATATATATATATATATATATATATATATATATATATATATATATATATATATATATATATATATATATATATATATATATATATATATATATATATATATATATATATATATATATATATATATATATATATATATATATATATATATATATATATATATATATATATATATATATATATATATATATATATATATATATATATATATATATATATATATATATATATATATATATATATATATATATATATATATATATATATATATATATATATATATATATATATATATATATATATATATATATATATATATATATATATATATATATATATATATATATATATATATATATATATATATATATATATATATATATATATATATATATATATATATATATATATATATATATATATATATATATATATATATATATATATATATATATATATATATATATATATATATATATATATATATATATATATATATATATATATATATATATATATATATATATATATATATATATATATATATATATATATATATATATATATATATATATATATATATATATATATATATATATATATATATATATATATATATATATATATATATATATATATATATATATATATATATATATATATATATATATATATATATATATATATATATATATATATATATATATATATATATATATATATATATATATATATATATATATATATATATATATATATATATATATATATATATATATATATATATATATATATATATATATATATATATATATATATATATATATATATATATATATATATATATATATATATATATATATATATATATATATATATATATATATATATATATATATATATATATATATATATATATATATATATATATATATATATATATATATATATATATATATATATATATATATATATATATATATATATATATATATATATATATATATATATATATATATATATATATATATATATATATATATATATATATATATATATATATATATATATATATATATATATATATATATATATATATATATATATATATATATATATATATATATATATATATATATATATATATATATATATATATATATATATATATATATATATATATATATATATATATATATATATATATATATATATATATATATATATATATATATATATATATATATATATATATATATATATATATATATATATATATATATACCAGGCGATCGCTCGACACACGCTCTGGAATTTCTTCCAGAGCGTGATCAAAGAGGGCCGATCGATCTGCCTCCTTTGTTTCTCCCCTTTGCCTTCAATCCCCTACACAGTACACATACACTTCACACAATTCTTCCTTCACAATTTTTCCTTCATCAATTTACTTCTAAACATTACGTACATCACAACAATACATTTCATCATAAAGTCACTCGACACTCGTACATCCTTCATAATCTCGCTCAAAAACCAACTCGAGACATATTTAAAACGAAGTAAAATTTTGGGAAAACAAACCGCGTGGATCCGTTGAAAAACTAAACATTTCCCTATGAAACTTAAGTCACCAAGCAGTTCTAGTAAATAGTTCATAAAACAAGTTTTCCCAAAATATCAAAACATTTATAGGTCTACTATCCAGAAACCAATCATCCTAAAATGGTTCAACTATACAATTCCCCTATCTATTCACCCGTCAACCCATTTTTAACCCAAAATAATTATGTACGTCCCCACGGGTCAAAATACGCTTCGACTGCCCAACGCACTCCCACGGGCCATCCTTCATCAACATGCTCATGTGTCGGGTGGAGGAACGTCGTCCTCACCTGTATCGAAGTCACCTACACCATAGAAAATAAACTATGAGTTAAAGGCTCAGTAAATCTACGTAAATGTAAATACATGCTATGCGTGCGGGGTTTATAAAAACATGCATCTCTTTTTCATTATTTAGTTACATAGCGGGAGGTGTCACCGGGGGTTGACTCACCAGATAGAAAGGGCACATCTCGCGGTTAAATAGCACTTTCCATCTGCAGGGAGGAAAACATGCTCCTCCTCTCAGGACAGCCATGCCTGAACCCCACCCTGACGTGACCGGGATTACAAGCATTTCATATCTTTTCATTAGGCGTTTCTTTTCATGAAAACATATGCGGAAAGTTCATTTTCTATACTTTTCTAAAACATAGTGCATGAACATGGATCGTGCAATACGAGTAAAAAAAAAACATAGAACGATGCATAAAAGAACCTAGGAAAACATTCTAATACACAATCAACCTAAACTACCCATCCTATCTCTCCGAAGAATCTGAATTCACCAAAAACCTCGATCAACAACTACTCTTACGGTGTAGGCCAATCGGTCAAACAAGTCACGAAGACTTACCTCGCATCCGTTGTAATTTAAGTTCCGTCCACGAGCATTGTTCACCTATGGCAATTCACAACATTCGTCATTAAAAATCGAGTCTAAACCTTTGAGTTTCAAAAACTACAAACTTCTAGCTAAAGGAAATTTCTTAAAACTCTAATTTAACTCGTTGAGTCATTTTATCGAGCAATTCATGCTCGTGAATTTCTAAATCTCCATTAATAGAGTTTTTAAAACCTCCAACCACCCAAAACCTCAACAACCCTTATTAATTCAACTAACTCTTACCAACGACCATAAATACGCCCATTTGGACCATAAACACGGTAAACCTATCGATTTCAAACCCTAATCCACGTTTTTGACAAAACCCTAACAAAACCCTAACCGTATAACTCTGTGAAAATCGAAATCTAACGTTCAAAAACTATAGAATCTTACCAAGGGTTGTGATTGGAGAAGAGAACACGAAGAACGGAAGTCGATCGGAGGAGTGTTGGTCGCCGGAAGAAGAATCGCACAAGAGAGGAACAAAAATCGCCAGAGAGAAGCTTTTTGGGGAGAAAATCGTGAAAGTGGAGGAGGGGAAGAGGTTTTTGTGTTTTTATTATAATTTGACTTGTCAAATTACCTTATTGCCCCTCCATTAATTTTCTATTTTGTTTCTTTACTTATCTCGTTATTTAGTTAACGATTTGTTTTCTCCAAATTTTCTTATTTCACCATAAATTCCAATTTATTATTAAGGCTCCATTAAAACTTTTCGTTCGCAAAACGGACTTAATTTGACATATTTACAAAAATGTCATTATATATTGGAATAATAAAATCCCGTAAAACCGGGTGTTACAGTTCATGAGGGCCATACAATACCAGTATACGGCTCTTACTAGAAGGATTGAACGGTTGGAAATACCATCACCTAAGTACTCTCATGGAAGGAGAGTTGATGACGAAAACAAGTTTGGAAATGAGGATAAACCATATCGAATGGAAAAGTATGATAAGTTAGACCAAGAGGACGGTGACCTAAGCCACATCAAGATAAATATTTCTTTCTTCCAAAGGAAAAGTGATCCCAAGACTTTCTTGGAATAAGAACGAAAAGTGGATTCGTTGTTTGAATGTCAAAACTATACGGAAGAAAAAAAGATTAAGTTGGTCACAATGGAGTTTACCGACTATGCTAATATTTGGTGAGACCAATTGGTAAAGAATCAGAGGCGTAATGGAGAGCCCCCAATTCACACATGGTAAAGCGTGAAGGCCCTTATGAGAAAACTGTACGTTCCGACACACTATTATAGGATTTGTGCTGAAAGCTCCAAAGTTTAACTCAAGGATTTAAGAGTGTGGAACAATATTAAAAGGAGATAGAAGTCGCTATGATAAGGGCTAATATCGTTGAAGATGGGGAAGCCACAATGACAAGATTTTTGGGAGTATTAAATCGAGAAATTACGGATATAATAGATTTACAACACTACATGAATATGGAAGAGTTGCTACATAAGACAATAAAAATAGAGAGGCAATTAAAAGCACAAAGAAGCGCAAAGGTAGGAATGACTTCGAATAATTTTTTGAAATCAAATTGGAAAAGTGAAAAGTCAAACCCCAAGAGAAGATCCTAGAGGTAAAACTGTGGCTAATAACATCATTCCGCCAAAAGGAAAGGGTGAAACTACTACACTAACCCGAACTAGAGAGATCAAATATTTTTGATGCCAAGGATTTGGACATATCGCGTCGAATTGTCCAAACAAACGAGTGATGGTTTTATTGGATAATGAAGAAGTGGAAAGTGCGAGTTCAAGTGATAACGAAATGCCACCACTAGAGGATTGTAGTGACGTTGATGTGGAAGAATCAGTTAAAGGATAATTATTAGTCACAAGGAGAGCACTAAATTTGCAAGTTAAGAAGGACAAATACAAGATTCAAAGAGAAAATATATTTCATACTAGATGTCATGTCAACAACAAAATGTATAGTTTGATCATCGATAGTGGAAGTTGCATGAATGTGGCTAATACGTTGTCGGTTCAAAAATTAAACTTGAAGACCGAAAGACACCCGAAACCATACAAATTGCAATGGTTAAGTGATTGTGGGGACATCAAGGTGGCGAAACAGGTAAGTATTGTTTTGTCGATTGGAAGGTACAAGGATTGAGTTTTATGTGATTTAGTACCAATACAAGCTACTCACATCTTTTTAGGGATACCATGGCAATACGATAGATTGGTTAAACATAATAGATTTAAAAATGAGTTTTTGCTAGTTCAAAACAAGAAAATTGTGATTTTAAAACCCTTACAACCGTGGGAAGCAAGGATGGAACGAGAAAGGATAGCCAAAGAGTTTCAAAACTACAAAAAAGTTGAAAGAAAAAGGAAAAATTCGAATAACGAAGTAGTTAAAGAACCGAGTGGGAAAGGACAAAGAGAAAAGACCACTATGAAAAATGAGACAAAAGAGTCGAGGAGAGTAAAGCTAATAACAAAAACATAAAATTGAATAAATATTCTAAATTCCAACAGTAAACATATATCCAAATATTCCAAACAGAAATTTTTATTTCATACTACATATTTATTGTAAAATTTAGAACTTTGGCAAAATTAGTTATATCAAATTCAAAATTAAAACACAATCCAAAGTCAAAATCCATCCTAAGCCATAGTCCAAAATAAGAATCCGAATCAGTTTCAACATCATATGCACAGATTTATCATAAAGGAAAAATTGAAATTTCCCTAAAAATCTGAATTTCTCGCCTACAATCTCAAAGAAATTAAAATAAAAAATTTCACAGACTCAGAACAAACAAATTTTAACATTACTTTTAATAATCAAACATATTATTAAGATGAAATAATTCCTGAACATACATTTGAATAAATGAAATCACCTTATAAAATAGTTTTTGAAAACTGTTCTTGCATTTGGGACAGGTGGCTGTAATTATTCAAGTCAAAACAACTTTTTCTAAAGAAAATTTTTATTCTTGGTATTCTCTAAGTCGATGGAAGACCTGAAAAACAACAGATGACCAACCGTTTGACCTAAAAACTGTAACCATGTATTGATAAAATGCGACTCAAAATTAAGTTTGATCCATTATAGTCTAACAACTTAAATCTACGCAACGAGGTCTCACACTTTAATTAAAGGTTAAATCTCATTTAAATTTGATTTAACTTTATGACATACAATTACAATCAAATATACAAGTCTTCCATTAATTATCAATTATTCAATATAGACTCCACCCAATACTCTAAATCTAATAGCAAAATTATTTTTAATGGGTTTTAAATAATGATAATAAAATTAGAATAAAGTTCAATTTATCCTCTAACGTACAAGATAACGTTCGAGTAACTTAATGTCCGCTATTGTACAATTTAGACCTTCTTGTGAAATATTCGGTTAAATCTAGTTAAATCAGTCACATGAACATCACATGGATTCTTTTTCCCAAATTACCCTCCACTAACACTTCACTTGTAGGGGTGATCAAACCGAACCGTCTCGTGGGCCCAAATCGAATCATGGCTTTTGGGTCAGTTTGGTTCGGTTTTATGCAAAAAATTGCATTCAAGTTAGGTTGGGTGTGGGTGTGAGATTCTCGGTTTCGATTCGGGTTCAATTAGAAACCGAACCGAACCAAAACCTGAAACTCAACCCTAATTTAGGCCGATTCCACTTTCTAGACTTGTCTCCTCTGCCGTCTCCTTCTCCAGTCCACCGCCAGTCCTGCAATCTCTCGTGCGACAACTGACAGTGCGAGTGGGACTCTTCAGTGCGACTTGCTGCAGGCACATTGCGGTTCAGTTCGCGATCTCCCGCTAGACGATTTTACGTGTCGTTGTGCGATTGTCTGGCGACAGAAGCCGTCAAGGCATGGTAAGAATTTTCTCCCTCCATAACCTTTTTTTCTGTGTGAATTTGTGCAAAAGAAGTTTTCAAACTTTGAACTTAGGTTTTAAATTATTTTATCTACGGAAGCTTATTTCTCTACATTTTATCCAATCCAAATCTCAGATTTTGAAGCTATTTTTCTCCGATTTGTTATGCAGGTTCTTCTTCTACTTCTCATGGATGACCAATATTATAGAAACTCTTTCGTTGAAGAGGACTGTGAGTTAATGTTCCCGACGTTTCATTAACTTCGATTTAGGTCTTGAGTCCACAAGTTTTTGGTCCTGTTTCGCCATTTTTTTTGGTGTAGAAATGATAGTAAAAATCCTGTATTGGTGAAGGTTAGCCATTTTCCAATTTTGGTATTTGTTCTTTAGTTATTCACTCTGGATTCTCTCTTGTCGTTTGGTTTCTCAATTGCTGAATCTGGCTGGAGTTTTTCTTCATTGAATTCAGCTTCTGTTTTATTTTTTACATTTTTACGTAACCGAAACTGGATCGACTAGAACTGAACCGAAATTTTCGGTTCGATCCGGTTCGCTTTCAGTTCTGGGTAAGAGAACCGAAAACCAATGCTTCGGTTCAGTTCGGCTCCAAACCCGAACCGAAGCTTGCCCAGGGCCTATTCACTTGTCTCGCAGACACTTGCCCACTTTTCATCTTCTAACTCCGCCATTTTTTGTCTTCTCCTAGTTTTCGCCTTCTCTTTTTCTTATTTTCATCCATTCTTCACTGCTTCCCCCCCCCCCCCCCCCCCCCCCCCCCCCCCCCCCCCCCCCCCCCCCCCCCCCCCCCCCCCCCCCCCCCCCCCCCCCCCCCCCCCCCCCCCCCCCCCCCCCCCCCCCCCCCCCCCCCCCCCCCCCCCCCCCCCCCCCCCCCCCCCCCCCCCCCCCCCCCCCCCCCCCCCCCCCCCCCCCCCCCCCCCCCCCCCCCCCCCCCCCCCCCCCCCCCCCCCCCCCCCCCCCCCCCCCCCCCCCCCCCCCCCCCCCCCCCCCCCCCCCCCCCCCCCCCCCCCCCCCCCCCCCCCCCCCCCCCCCCCCCCCCCCCCCCCCCCCCCCCCCCCCCCCCCCCCCCCCCCCCCCCCCCCCCCCCCCCCCCCCCCCCCCCCCCCCCCCCCCCCCCCCCCCCCCCCCCCCCCCCCCCCCCCCCCCCCCCCCCCCCCCCCCCCCCCCCCCCCCCCCCCCCCCCCCCCCCCCCCCCCCCCCCCCCCCCCCCCCCCCCCCCCCCCCCCCCCCCCCCCCCCCCCCCCCCCCCCCCCCCCCCCCCCCCCCCCCCCCCCCCCCCCCCCCCCCCCCCCCCCCCCCCCCCCCCCCCCCCCCCCCCCCCCCCCCCCCCCCCCCCCCCCCCCCCCCCCCCCCCCCCCCCCCCCCCCCCCCCCCCCCCCCCCCCCCCCCCCCCCCCCCCCCCCCCCCCCCCCCCCCCCCCCCCCCCCCCCCCCCCCCCCCCCCCCCCCCCCCCCCCCCCCCCCCCCCCCCCCCCCCCCCCCCCCCCCCCCCCCCCCCCCCCCCCCCCCCCCCCCCCCCCCCCCCCCCCCCCCCCCCCCCCCCCCCCCCCCCCCCCCCCCCCCCCCCCCCCCCCCCCCCCCCCCCCCCCCCCCCCCCCCCCCCCCCCCCCCCCCCCCCCCCCCCCCCCCCCCCCCCCCCCCCCCCCCCCCCCCCCCCCCCCCCCCCCCCCCCCCCCCCCCCCCCCCCCCCCCCCCCCCCCCCCCCCCCCCCCCCCCCCCCCCCCCCCCCCCCCCCCCCCCCCCCCCCCCCCCCCCCCCCCCCCCCCCCCCCCCCCCCCCCCCCCCCCCCCCCCCCCCCCCCCCCCCCCCCCCCCCCCCCCCCCCCCCCCCCCCCCCCCCCCCCCCCCCCCCCCCCCCCCCCCCCCCCCCCCCCCCCCCCCCCCCCCCCCCCCCCCCCCCCCCCCCCCCCCCCCCCCCCCCCCCCCCCCCCCCCCCCCCCCCCCCCCCCCCCCCCCCCCCCCCCCCCCCCCCCCCCCCCCCCCCCCCCCCCCCCCCCCCCCCCCCCCCCCCCCCCCCCCCCCCCCCCCCCCCCCCCCCCCCCCCCCCCCCCCCCCCCCCCCCCCCCCCCCCCCCCCCCCCCCCCCCCCCCCCCCCCCCCCCCCCCCCCCCCCCCCCCCCCCCCCCCCCCCCCCCCCCCCCCCCCCCCCCCCCCCCCCCCCCCCCCCCCCCCCCCCCCCCCCCCCCCCCCCCCCCCCCCCCCCCCCCCCCCCCCCCCCCCCCCCCCCCCCCCCCCCTTGAGCACCCTCTGTTCATCTTTGTTTTGTTTTCACCATTTAAAAATCTTTTCTTCCTTTGTTCCTCACATTTCCGAAGATGAATCACTGTTATCCAAACTGCCCTAATATTAGTATTTTCTAAAAAAAATTGTGGATTGAAGATAGTTAAGCAGAGTGTGAAATGAGCCTGGCCATTGTGAGTAAATGCGCTAGGTTTATTCAAACAGTAGCTAAAATCGTTGTTGAATTTGATGGATTCAGTTTTCCGACCAAGACCCGCTTCTTAGATGGCTTCTTTCTCTTTTGTTATCATCGTTTTCCTTTCCTTCCTTTGGAGGGTCTCGCTCTGCAAATGAAGCTCTTTAAGATTTCGATTTCCCTGTGGCCACCTTCCCAACGGAGTTGCGGGTTTAGAATCGGTCAATGAAAGCAAAAAGTTTGTTGCTCAACAGAGAGAAATGTTCGGGGGTATTTTGGGAACAAAAAAATGTACATGCTTTGTGTCAAGGTCCGGGCTTGTCCAAAGCATGTTGTCTATGGCCGCCTTGCTGTTAGTTAGATTCATTTCCTTTTTAAGTAATTCTATTGTACTCTTTTTCTTTCTATTTTTGGCAAGAGTGACTCCTCGTCGCTATAGCATGTATACTACTGCCGTAGTGGAGATGGTCCGGATTGCTTTTTAGGGGGAGAGGCATGACTGCACGTAGACCCCCCTACCCACCGATGTAATTTGCTGCCCCATCAATGAACAAGCTTTTTACACAAACTCTCTTTATGCATACTATACTCAATGACGCTCTTTTCGGCTAATCTCGCTCGCTCGTTGCTTACTCGTTAGACACAAGCTCGCTCTAACGAAGTGGGCACTCGGTGCCATTGGCACGCTCGTTGGCTGACCCAGTACAAGTGTGATATTGGGTGCCGCACGGTCTTGACACGCCCCTTGAAAGTAGGACCGTGACAGTTGGTATCAAAGCCTAGTTGGCTTAAAATTGTGAGAAATCATGCCGAAGAAAAGTTCGATGGAAAGGTCGAGCGCACCATCAAATCAACTTGAGCGCCTCGTTGAGTTGGAAGAAGAAATACGGTATTTGCAAGACATACCGGATAACATTCGATTCATAGAAGAACAAATGAAGGAAATGTCTGAATTTCCTACTGAGATAGCGGCTATTCACAACAGAATAGACGCCATACCGATTCCAGAGCTGCTGAATCGGGTGGAGACTCTCGAATCCCGACAAGAAAAGGGAAAGGGAAAGGGAGTCGACACGGGAGAAAGTTCCACAGGTACAATAATCAGGATCCTGGAGCGCGTCGATGAGATCGATCTAGCTCATACCCGATTGTCTGAAACTGTTTCTCAAGTGACCGAAGACTTCAGAACAATGTTTGATTCTCTCAGGGCCGAGATTGCCAAGATCAACATTAAGCTGAACCTGACTATGAGAGCCATGGGGAGTCAAACCTAGGCTGCTGCTGCTGCTGAATTCAGTCAAGTGAAGATCCTTGAGCCAAAACCCTTTGGGGGAGCCCGGGATGCAAAAGAAATAGAGAATTTCATCTTCGACATGGAACAGTATTTCAAGGCCACTAAAACGGATGATGATTTGAAAGTGACCTTGGCCACAATGCATCTTACTGGTGATGCAAAACTATGGTGGAGATCAAAATATCATGAGATCAGTAATGGCGAATGTGTGATCGATACTTGGGAAGATCTGAAAATGCAATTGAATGATCAATTCTTTCCAAAAAATGTTGAGTTCAACGCCCGTAGACTACTCCTAGAACTGAAACAGACTGCAAGCATCCGTGAATATGTCAAGCAGTTTTCGGGACTCATGCTAAATATAAGAGATATGTCGGAAAAAAGACAAGATCTTCACTTTCATCGAAGGTCTTAAACCGTGGCCAGAACAAAATTGTATGAGCAAAGAGTGCAAAGCCTTTCAAGTGCACTTGCTGCAGTAGAGCGGTTGTTCGATTATAGCTCCGAGAACCTTGGGCCAAAAAAGATCACTCCCAGTAGCTCAAACTCCACCAAGTCCCAGAAATCAAACACTGGAACTGTTGAAAGGAAGCCATTTGCCCCCAGAGAAGGTTATGAAGCACCAAGAAATGCTAACAACCAATGACAAACAAATAGGCATATGTCTTGCTTTCTGTGCAAGGGACCTCATCGAGTAGCTGAGTGTCCACATAGAACGGCCTTAACTGCTTTACAAGCTTCGATTCGGGATGACGACTCAGCTAAGGAAGTTGTTGAAGAAGAATCAACTGAGCTTGCTGAAGTTGGGACTATGACTTTCTTGTCAGCTGTACAACAACAGATGGAGGAATTGAGGAATATCCCAGACAAAGGTCTTATGTATGTGGAGTCATTCATCGATAATAGACCTACTAAGAGTACGATGATAGACTCGAGAGCTACTCATAACTTCATTACAGAGAAGGAAATTCACCGTCTCGGTCTGAAGTTAGAAAAGAATGACGGCAAAATGAAAACAGTAAACGCAAAAGTGATGCCGGTACTCGGGATTGTACGGAGAGTCCAGTTAAAACTCAGTTCATGGACAGGACTCATTGACTTTGTCGTAGCACGGATGGATGACTTTGATATTATCTTGGGGATGGAATTCTTGATGGAACATAAAGTCATCTCAATTCCCTCAGCAAAATGTTTAGTGATCACGAGTAACAACCCAACCGTTGTTCCTGCGATTCTTAAACCACCAAGTGCTGGCAACATAAAGATGATTTCTGCTATGCAATTCAAGAAAGGGCTGAAGCATGATGACCCAATGTATATGATTGTTCCGTTGGAGTTGAGGGAAAAGAAGGAGGAGATAATACATCCTGAGATTGCAAAAGTCTTGGAGGAGTTCAAGAGCACTATGCCCAATTGCTTACCCAAGACATTACCTCCACGAAGGGACATCGATCATCAGATTCTGGATCTAAAACTCCTGCGAAAGCCCCGTATAGAATGGCTCTACAAGAACTAGCAGAACTAAGGAAGCAATTAGACGAGCTACTCGAGGCCGGATTCATCAGACCCGCTAAAGCACCTTTTGGAGCACCAGTGTTGTTTCAAAAGAAAAAAGATGGAAGTCTGCGAATGTGTATAGATTACCGGACACTCAACAAAGTCACAGTGCGCAACAAGTATCCCATTCCGCTCATCACTGATCTTTTTGATCAATTGTACAAGGCCAAGTACTTCACCAAGCTTGATCTGCGATCAGGCTATTATCAAGTAAGGATTGCAGAAGGAGACGAACCTAAGACAACCTGCGTAACAAGGTATGGAGCCTTTGAATTCTTGGTGATGCCCTTCAGACTCACAAACGCCCCTGCAACATTCTGCACCCTCATGAATCAAGTATTTCATGAATACCTTGACAAGTTTGTGGTGGTGTACCTTGATGACATTGTGGTATACAGCGAGACGCTAGAGGAACACAAGACGCATCTCCGTTTGGTTTTCGAAAAGTGAAGAGAAAACCAATTATATGTGAAGAAGGAAAAATGCTCTTTTGCTCAGGAAAGAATCGAATTCCTCGGCCACATTGTTGAACAAGGTCGTCTTCGCATGGACGCTGATAAGATAAGTGCCGTCAAAAGTTGGAAGACCCCGACATCTGTCTCCGAACTGCGTTCCTTCCTCGGGCTTGCCAATTATTACAGACGTTTTGTAGAAGGATTTTCGAAGAGAGCCACATCCCTAACGGAACTCTTAAAGAAAGGAGTTCCTTGGGACTAGAACTCCGAATGCCAGAAATCCTTTGCCAATTTGAAAGAAGCCATGATACAGGAGCCTGTGCTCGCACTAGCTGATGTTACTCAGCCATTGGAAGTAGAGACGGATGCCTCAGATTTTGCTCTAGGGGGAGTCCTGATGCAAAATGGTCATCCTATCGCCTTCGAAAGTCGCAAGTTAAAAGAAGCAGAGAGAAAATACATTGCTTCCGAGAAAGAAATGTTGGCTGTAGTCCATTGCCTGCGCGTGTGGAGACAGTATCTGCTTAGATCGAAGTTCATCGTAAAGACAGATAACAATTCAATTTGTCATTTCTTTGAACAACCAAAACTTTCAGCGAAGCAGGCACGGTGGCACGAATTAATTTCAGAATTTGATTTTCACTTCGAACACAAATCAGGCCAGAGCAATCGAGTAGCTGATGCATTAAGTCGGAAGGCAGAGTGCGCTAGTCTATGTTATCTGTCTCAACTTCAAGCAAGTAAGGTTAATGGATCCTTAAAAGATCGCATCCGGGACAGTTTACAAGACGACCCCGCAGCTCGGGCTGTAATGCAACTTGTGAAAGAAGGAAAGACTCGGCAATTCTGGATTGAAAACGATTTGTTCTTCACCAAAGGCAGCCGTTTGTATGTTCCTCGAAGCAATAACTTACGGCATACTCTTCTGCGAGAATACCACGATACCTTGTGGGCCGGTCATGCAGGCTGGCAGCGAACTTATGTGTCACGCCCCGAGTTATCTGAACCCGGTTCGTCACACAATGCCCGTACATGACTAAAAATCTCAACCGTATTTTTTTTTTAAAAAAAAAAAAGACTTGCAGCGGAAATCTTTTAAGCAAAAATAGAATTAGACGAAGCCATAAAAACAATGTTAACATAATCGTTGGAAATATTAAGAAGTAATCGGCCAATAGGAAATAGAAGTTTAAATTGAAATACTTGAGGTATCACAGAGGTCAAACGGATCTACCGATTAATAAAGTCAACGGAAGAAGCATAAACAGAAAATAGAAGGCTTCTGCCAATGACGTCAGCAGAAGGCTTCTGCAGATGACGCCAGCCAAATGAAAAACAAAGGACATCTCTCGGTAGACTGTATCTACCGGTGGCTAAACGACAAAATACACTCTACATCTTCTGATGACGTCAGCTAGATGATTTCCTTCATCCGATCGACTTTGTTCTACATCCACCGGTGACTAAATGACAAGAGTCCTCCTACACCTACCGACGACGTCAGCACGCATCTGCCGATGAGTTTACTGAGACATCATCCGATAGACTTAAACCTACACCTTCCGATTGAGTAGACTGCATGCGCCGATCACTAAACGACAAACTCTCTACTTATATCTTCCGATAGGCACATAACTATAACCCGACATCTACCGATAGACTTCTTCTACCGATAGTGAACAAAACAACATCTTCCGATAAAACAAGCTACATATACCGATCACTAAACGACATATTTCGTTCTATATCATCCGATGGCTTCCACTGAAGACATCTTCCGATAGACAACAGAACAACAACTCAACCTCTGCCGATAGACTTCATCTAACGATAGAGAACAGAACCACATCTCATCTACTCCTTGGTATACAAACACGACTCTAATTACAGAAAAGAATTTACTCACTTCACTGAAACCATTCAAAAACATTTCAAACCATTACAATACTGAAATCCAGTGAGTACCAACATTAATCCCAACAGAATACTATTAACAGGAAAATCTCGAAATTGTATTCAAAACATTGAAATCACTACTGTCATGAAAACTCAATATACTCAAATTGAAACACTGTCAACTAAACTTTCACACCGACAGACATCAGTTAATCCGCCTCATCAGTATACCAGTTCGAGACAGAGAAGTGCTCCTCCAACCCCATCTATTCGCCAGTAAACTCAGGAAATTCACCTGCAGTATCCTCAACACCTACATCACAAAACTCATCTATTAGCCTAATGCTAAGTAAGCAAAGCAATAATGAAATGATATGCTGAAACTTAAATCCTGAATATGCAGTTTCTACTTTCTCATCTCAGTTGCACATCGTTTGTTTACTGATCAGATCCCTTGATTCCCTTGGGAGTGGGATCAATTCTCCCAATGTCATACATCCTCTTCATCAGTTAAGGGGTGGATGAAGTCCCTTAATAGCTATTCTGATCCCTCAGTTCCCTTGGGAGTGGGATCAGTTCTCCCAATGTCATAAATCCTCTTCATCAGTTAAGGGGTGGATTAGTTCCCTTAACCGCCAATGCGTTTAAATCTGTACTTGCCTTTCCATAATGATGCATGAAAGTTCATTTTCGTATTCTTTCAAAAACATGATGCATAACATACAGAAAATACTCAAACATACAAAAACCTACTGTTTTGTGATGTAGGCCCGAGGGCACACACAATACTTCACTTACCTGGCTTCACCGAGAGTTCCTGGTGGTAGGATATTCCAAGAGCTGGCTCACCTAAAACATAAGCACAGCATTACTAAACTTCATTCTAAACATTAGGAAATCTAAAGGGCTAGTTCTAAGGGTTCTGTTCTTCGTCATTCCCGATTCATCGCTAAACCCCAAATCCCATCCCTCACTCTCTGTACTTCCAAAATGCACACATAGCCATCCACCAGCTATCTAGACACTAAAAACAGCAAGCAATCGAATCAAAACTCACCTTGGTTGGAGGGGAATCGCCTAGCGAGAATCCGTCGAGCTGAGAGGTAAAAAGAAATGAAACAGTGGCGGCTACTCACACTGGACTCTTCCTTAAATACGTTATCCACTATGTAAAAATTCTAATTACCATCATGCCCTCGCCTGAACATTTATTAACCTAATCAATAACTGTGATAACCCAGATGTGTAAGTATGGTACGATGGCTGCACGAACCGAAACCCGGATGGCGGTACGTCCGCGCGGGCGAACCGGAAGGTGACAGGTCGTAAAAAGGGGGTCGTCACAATCCCACATCGCTTGGGAAGTATGTGGAAATGAAACATATGTAAAGAGACCCTCCCAACATAGAAAGACGCGTTTTGGAGCACGATTGGCAACGGATCCCATAAGAACTCTGAAGTTAAAAGTGCTTCGGCGAGAGCAATTCCAGGTTGGGTGACCTTCCGGGAAGTTCTCGCCAAACAAAGCCGTGAGGGGAGGATATTGTGCTACGGCCCAATCCCCAGAGCGGACAATATCTTGCTAGGATATGGGGTCGTTACAAATGGTATCAGAGTCTGTACCCAACCGGAAATGTGGCCAACGAGGACGTTGGGCCCCCAAGGGGGGTGATTGTGATAACCCAGATGTGTAAGTATGGTACGATGGCTGCACGAACCAAAACCCGGATGGCGGTACGTCCGCGCGGGCGAACCGGAAGGTGACAGGTCGTAAAAAGGGGGTCGTCACAATCCCACATCGCTTGGGGAAGTATGTGGAAATGAAACATATGTAAAGAGACCCTCCCAACATAGCAAGACGCGTTTTGGAGCACGATTGGTAACGGATCCCATAAGAACTCCGAAGTTAAAAGTGCTTCGGCGAGAGCAATTCCAGGTTGGGTGTAACGACCCCTTATCCCAGCAAGATATTGTCCGCTCTAGGGATTGGGCCGTAGCCCAATATCCTCCCCTCACAGCTTTGTTTGGCAAGAACTTCCCGGAAGGTCACTCAACCTGGAATTGCTCTCGCCGAAACACTTTTAACTTCGGAGTTCTTATGGGATCCGTTGCCAATCGTGCTCCAAAACGCGTATTACTATGTTGGGAGGGATCTCTTACATATGTTTCATTTCCACATACTTCCCCAAGCGATGTGGGATTGTGACAACCCCCTCTTTACGGCTCGGGATTCGCCTATACTCAAGTCCGGGATTCGCCTACACTCGGCTTAGGTCCCGAGGTTTGCCCCGCAACCCGAGGTTTGCCTCGCAGTCGTCCTCATACGTTCATATTTGGGTCACCACATTGGGTGACCTTCCGGGAAGTTCTCGCCAAACAAAGCCGTGAGGGGAGGATATTGTGCTACGGCCCAATCCCCAGAGCGGACAATATCTTGCTGGGATATCCTTCCGGGAAGTTCTCGCCAAACAAAGCCGTGAGGGGAGGATATTGTGCTACGGCCCAATCCCCAGAGCGACAATATCTTGCTGGGATATGGGTGATCCCCAGAGCGGACAATATCTTGCTGGGATATGGGGTCGTTACAATAACTCTCCCAACCATTCTATAAAAGTACATCATAAATAATAAATTAAATTTTTGGTTCAATGGGACCGGGTGCTACATTATGCCCTCTTGAAAAGATGATACTACTGGCCCCAAATGAAGGGGGATGTTATGCAGTACACCAAAACATGTTTGGTGTGCCAACAAGACAAGGTAGAAAGGAACAAGATAGCGGGCCTACTGGAACCTCTACCGGTACCAGAAAGACCTTGGGAGAGTGTTTCCTTGGACTTCATCACCAATTTACCGTCTGCCAACGACTTTGAGACGATACTGGTGATCATCGACAGATTTTCTAAGTATGCTACATTTATTGCGGCCCCGAAGCACTGCCCCGCAGAGACGACTTCTCAACTCTTCTTCAAACATATCGTGAAGTTATGGGGAATTCCTCAAAGCATTGTCAGCGACCGAGATCCTCGATTCACAGGGTCTTTTTGGGTCGAACTGTTCCAGTTGCTCGGATCAAGTCTTAATATATCTTCCAGTTACCATCCTCAAACAGACGGCCAGACGGAACGTTTCAATAGCTTACTTGAGGAATATTTGCGCCACTTCATCAATACCAATCAAAAGAATTGGCCCAGTTTACTCGATGCAACACAATTCAGTTTCAATTGTCAGAAGAGTTTTTTAACGGGAATGAGTCCGTTTGAAATAGTCTACGGGAGACAACCCATCATGCCCCACACATTGGAGCAACCATATTTAGGGAAGAGTCCAAAAGCGTACAACTTCTCCAAAGAATGGAAGCAAAATACGGAAATAGCTCGCGCCTACTTAGAACGTGCCTCCAAACATATGAAGAAGTGGGCAGATAAGAAGCGGCGACCAATGGAGTTCAAGGCTGGAGACTTTGTGCTAGTTAAGTTGTTATCCGAACAACTTCGTTTCAGGGGAAAGAAGGACAAGCGACTCGTCAGAAAATACGAAGGCCCTATTGAAGTCATGGAGAAAGTCGGAAGAGCCTCCTACAGAGTTAATCTTCCAGCATGGCTCAAAATCTACCCTGTCATCCATGTCAACAATTTAAAGCCCTATCATGCAGACGACAAAGACGAAGAGAGGAACGACATCAGCAGGCCAAATATCTCCACCATCAACAAGAAGAAGAAAGAAGTTGAAGAAATCCTGGCAGAGCAGAATGTCATAATAAGTCGACGACAGTACCAGGAGTATCTGATCAGATGGAAGGGGCTTAGAGACGACGAGGTATCTTGGGAGAAGCAAGAAGATTTGGAAGACTCCGCAAAGATGATCAACGAATTCAAGCAGAAGCAGAGTTGACGAGGACGTCAACAGTTCAAATAGGGGAGAATGTCAAGATCCGGGCTTGTCCAAGGCATGTCGCCTATGGCCGCCATTGCTGTTAGTTAGATTCATTTCCTTTTTAAGTAATTCTATTGTACTCTTTTTCTTTCTATTTTTGGCAAGAGTGACTCCTCGCCACTATAGCATGTATACTACTGCCGTAGTGGAGATGGTCCGGATTGCTCTTTAGGGGGAGAGGCATGACTGCACGTAGACCCCCCTACCCACCGATGTAATTTGCTGCCCCATCAATGAACAAGCTTTTTACACACACTCTCTTTATGCATACTATACTCAATGACGTTATTTTCGGACTAATCTCGCTCGCTCGTTGCTTACTCGTTAGACACAAGCTCGCTTTAACGAAGTGGGCACTCGGTGCCGTTGTCACGCTCGTTGGCTGACCCAGTACAAATGTGATATTGGGTGCCGCACGGTCTTGACACGCCCCTTGAAAGTAGGACCGTGACACTTTGCATCCGTGTATTTTAACAGAAAAATGAACGTCAATGTAACGCCCTAATTAAAAAATCACCAATTTAAAACACTAATTTTGAAAATATTAAATGTTTTTTCAAATTGATTTGAAATCGAGGGCTAAATCATAATTTGAAAATTTAAATATTAGTTAAAAACTTTAATTTCGCGGAAAATTTGTAATAAATTTGTCAAAATCTTGAAACCATCGCATAATTAAAATAATTTATGAAACTTTATTTAAATAATACAATTCAATATAATTATTCAAAGTCTTGAATTGAAATAAAATATTAAATATCGTTTGAAAATTAAAGCATACTAATTTAAATTTTTTTCCTCGAAATCAACAATATTTTCTTCATTTGTATACTCGTTTGTCACTGGAGGGTTCTCAATCGCAGCTATTTTTTCATCAGAAAAAAATTCACCTACATTACAAAATAAAAATTATGAGAAATCTCAGTAAGTTGAAATACGTGCAAGTTGCAAAACTTTTACTTTTACCGAATTCTATTAACAGTTACATATTGGTTGAAACTCAACCTTCTTTTAAGACTTAGTTATCTCATGGCTTTGTCATCTTTTACTTTTACTTTTAAAACTTAGTTATCTCGTGTCTTCGTCAAATTTTACTTTTACTTTTACTTTTACTTTTACTTTTACTTTTACTTTTACTTTTACTTTTAAAACTTAGTTATCTCGTGTCTTCGTCAAATTTTACTTTTACTTTTACTTTTACTTTTACTTTTACTTTTACTTTTACTTTTACTTTTACTTTTACTTTTACTTTTACTTTTACTTTTACTTTTACTTTTACTTTTACTTTTACTTTTACTTTTACTTTTACTTTTACTTTTACTTTTACTTTTACTTTTACTTTTACTTTTACTTTTACTTTTACTTTTACTTTTACTTTTACTTTTACTTTTACTTTTACTTTTACTTTTACTTTTACTTTTACTTTTACTTTTACTTTTACTTTTACTTTTACTTTTACTTTTACTTTTACTTTTACTTTTACTTTTACTTTTACTTTTACTTTTACTTTTACTTTTACTTTTACTTTTACTTTTACTTTTACTTTTACTTTTACTTTTACTTTTACTTTTACTTTTACTTTTACTTTTACTTTTACTTTTACTTTTACTTTTACTTTTACTTTTACTTTTACTTTTACTTTTACTTTTACTTTTACTTTTACTTTTACTTTTACTTTTACTTTTACTTTTACTTTTACTTTTACTTTTACTTTTACTTTTACTTTTACTTTTACTTTTACTTTTACTTTTACTTTTACTTTTACTTTTACTTTTACTTTTACTTTTACTTTTACTTTTACTTTTACTTTTACTTTTACTTTTACTTTTACTTTTACTTTTACTTTTACTTTTACTTTTACTTTTACTTTTACTTTTACTTTTACTTTTACTTTTACTTTTACTTTTACTTTTACTTTTACTTTTACTTTTACTTTTACTTTTACTTTTACTTTTACTTTTACTTTTACTTTTACTTTTACTTTTACTTTTACTTTTACTTTTACTTTTACTTTTACTTTTACTTTTACTTTTACTTTTACTTTTACTTTTACTTTTACTTTTACTTTTACTTTTACTTTTACTTTTACTTTTACTTTTACTTTTACTTTTACTTTTAACGTTCAAGCTCTTGCTATCACGTATTTGCCATCAATTCCATCATTTTCATACACATGCAAATTTTCTATCTATTTTATTTTTTAAACAATTCTATGTCGATGCTCTAACATGTGTGTTTAACCATCGAAAACGTGTGATAAAATAAAATAGTAATAAAGAAAGTAATATCTATCATGTGATGTAAGGCCGTAGCCAAAACGTTGTAAAATATTGTATTTACACTTACTTGGATTCCGAGCAATTAGTGTATATCTGGATATTCCAAAAATTCTAAAATAATATCTTGCTCAAAAAAAATCTTTGGTGTTAAAATCCTACTTAATAAATCCAATTTCAAAGAAATTTGATCAGAAATTCCTTACATTGTATTCTTAGGTCGAATCAGATTGGTTGAATCGATTTGGATTAATTCGGAAAAGTTCCGAAATTTTCCTACCTAATTCGAATATCAATATTAAACTCACACTTAAATTATTCCAATTTAAGAAGAATTTGGGCAGAAATTTCTTACCGGTTCAATCTTCGATCAGCCCAGATTGATTCAGATCGAAATTTGGTTTGAGTCCGGTTCAGGTGAACAGTGCCGGTTCGGTTCGGTCCGATCGAACTTAACTGAACTGGTTCGGTTTTTGACTTGTTGGACCGGTTTGGGCTTAAAAGAAAAACCCGATTCTTCTTCCTTCCACACGTTCTGTCGAGTTCTAAGAGAGAGAGAGAGAATAAGGAGAGTGAAAGAGGATGCGACAGGGGGAAAACAGAGCGAGAGGGATGCAAAGTCTTATACCAAAGGTGTCGTCGGTGGAGGTTCGTCGTGCCAGAGAGTTCTTCACGTTGATGGTCGAGCGGTGGTCGGAGCTCACTGCTTCTGAAGACTGAGGTAAGTCTTTCTCTGCTTCAAGAACTCGAGAGGGAGAGAGAGCTGATGATGTGAGTTTCTTCCTCCACCAAAAACCTCTATTTATAGGGGAGGTTCACCCCGCCGCACCCTTCCGAGAAATCCGACTTAGCTCGGATTTTTCGAGCTGTAACTGATCAGCTCGGATTTTTAGCGGTGTCCAGTCTGATCTTCATCTGAACTTGGTCACCTTACTAGACCAAGTTCGTAGTTAAGCGTTGGATTTTTCTCATAATGGAATTTCCGAAAAATTCGAGTGTATCTCGGATTTGCTAAGCTGTAACACTCGGCTTCTCTGTTCTTTGTTGATAATCAGACTTGGTTCATTCTGGATATCCATCTTCAAACGGATTTGTTGCTGAGAATCAGCAATCTGATTTCTAAATCAGATTTTTAGCTAAGGAATGGATTGAGCAATAATTTAGGAGATTGAATTGATTGTCTAAAAATTAGGGATTGATTGAAAAATTGAAGACCTTCAATTATTAATTTGAGGAAAAATTTGATATGTTACAGTCAATGTGTAAATCACTCACAAGATAATAATTCAAAATAGTTAATATTACAATCGTAACTATTTATTCTAAACATCATCTCTTAATTACATGTAGGCACATAAGAGCAAGTGATGTGTCATCTTTTGATCAAATGAGTGTGGCTAGCAACTAAGAACATATACCACTTATTGATTAGGTTCGTGATATTTATTTATTTTTTAGACTAAAAATATAAATATTATACATCATTGTAGTTGTTAAAGGAGCCAATGCGATTGGGACCCAACTCATCAAGTAGACTTACAAAAATCCATGCATTATTCACCAACAAAAACAATAGCTTGGAATTCCAATCTGAGGAGTGGTCCATTCCTAAGTTTTTTTTATAACTTCAAATTGACGTGTCTAAATGGCAAGGCCAGAGCAGGCTAACTAATTTATCTTCTCTCTCATCAATCTTCTTCACAAACTTTCTCTCCCTATTTTTTTTAGCATTTTTATTTAATATAAATCATTTGTCCGATGCACCATCCCCCGCCCAGTGGTTTTTCCGGGCCCCCATCGCAGAATCTTGAAATGTTTGACACTCCCCAGTGCCGCCAATCTTTCTTCTTCCCGTTTCTTGACCGTTGAGTTGGACGCCCAACGGATTCCATTCCGTATTCCGGAGGGACAATCTTGGCCACGTGCATACTGTCTTCTCCTTGAGAAATTGTACCCACGGGATTGGCTACTTGACTTGAGCCTAATCGAACATATGCATCCCCTCTGTTTCCATCCCCTTTGCATTCTCAAATAAAGTAAACTATAAAATTTGGAGATTCCTGGGACTCTCAGTTTGTGTTTAAACAAAATAATCTTCAATTTTTAAATTGATTCAAATTAAACTCTGAATTTTTTTTAATAAAAATAGATCTCAAACCTTGCACTGTGAACGAATTAGACCATTGTCGATTTTGCTCTGATCAAAATCAAATCAAACCAATATAATCGGATTTTTGTAATTTTTAATTTTAGTTTTAAAAATTAATCAAAACCAAACAAACATGACCAAAACTGGCAATAACCAAGTATAAATCAATTAAAACTGACTCAAAATCGAATCCAAACGACTCAAACCAAATAAAACCCAACAAAATCTAAAACTAAGATTGAACCGAAAACAAACCGAGAAAAAAAAGAAAATTGTTCGATATTCATTTTGTTCACGGTGCAATTTTTAAAAATTAATTTTGTTAAAAAAAAAATCAAGTTGAATTGTATATATATTTTAATTATTTTATTAATAGAAATCGAAAAATTACACATTTATAGATAATTACAAGTAGAAAGACTTTCTACCTCAACTACCATGGTTAATCAATAATTTTAAGTTTAATTATTTTTCTATAAAACAAATAAATAAATAAATACTTGTAAACAAATATTAAAGTAAACTCCCTCTCCCATTTCTCAACGTTAATGGGGAAACCATAAAATATTCATCGTTCATTCAAACTGGCACTGGGATTGGATAGTTCTTCGTAGTAAACTACTATTTTACCCCTGGAAAATCTTACTTGCACCCAACCACCTTTTTTGTCTTCTTTACTAGTAGGTGTGGACTAACCCCTTTCACTACTTTTCCTTTATAATTAGAGTTTATTGTTCAATTAATTCTCTTATGACTATTTCAAAATTAATTCTCTTATGACTATTTCAAAATACAATGCTTTCTTGAGATTTAGATACATGCACGAATTGCGAAAGAGCGTAATAATCTACAATATTTTACTTCTTTTTGTGGTAAATATTATTGATGTGTGCGTCTTCATAATATCTTTCGATAATTTTTCTCTTTCGATAATTCTTCTCTTTACAATTTACCATAATTGAATTAGATTTCAGTATTCGATCATGACTTGAAAGACTTTGGACCATCATAATAAAAAGGGTAAAATGCAATTTGGCCCATACAACTATGTGAAATGAGTAATTTATATCGTAAACTTGAATAATAGGCAAGAATAACCTTAATGTATTGATAATAGGCAATATGGCCCCTATCGTCATATTTTCTATCAAAAAATAACATTTTTTCATTTATTCATTTTTTTTTTCCGAAATGCTCCTCACTAGACCGAACCGGACTAGACCGATTCAGCTAATTCCATTCTTATTTATTTATTTTTTTTAAATCCTATTTCTCAGTAAAGAGAAGACAGATGAATAGAATTAAAAAAAAATAAAAAAACCAAAGTGCAATTAGTCGAACCGGTCCGGTTCGGTTCGGTCCAGTGAGGGGCATTTCGAGAAAAAAAAAATGAACAAGTGAAAAAATATTACTTTTTGATGGAAAATATGACGGTAGAGGCCATATTGCCCATTATCAATACATTAAGGTTGTTCTTGCCTATTATTCAAGTTTATGGTGTAAATTGCTCATTTCACCTAGTTGTAGGGGTCAAATTACACTTTACCCAAATTTACGGTGTAAATTACCCATTTCACTTAGTTGTAGGGGCCAAATTGCACTTTACCCTAATAAAAAAATGATATTTCAACAGCTTACAATTGAATGAATTCGGAACTAAGAATGAATATAAAGTATACTTTTATGTGACATTCATTAACAATTTTTGTTTTATTTGTAGAATATGGACTTGTATGAAAGTTGGTCAATAGATTTAGATCCAACTCGTGACGATGATTTCTAAGAAATTTGTTTTCAAACTGAACCACGCATTAAAGATTACGCTCCAAAACAACCCACTTACCATATTTGGCTTATCGATAACTCGGCTAAGTTCGTAACGGTCGTGTTTCATGCAATAAGAAAAAAAATTGTTCTTATCACATATTGAGTAATGTTTTCTTTGAATAAGATAGAAATAATATGTTTTTATGAAATATAAAATAGTTTTTGGAATGAAGTTTCCCAAAATAGAAAAACATTTCACAAACATTAACGCTACCAATTCAAATATAGGTGTATTAGAGGAAGGGTGTTTTGGTAATTATCGGTTTACCTCCCTCTCTCTCTCTCATCTCTCTTTCTTGCAGGTTTGGTTGTCTGAGGCCATTCATTGGGAAGTATCAGGTGCATTCCGCACTGAAAAAGCAGCGAATATTATCAGAGAAAATCAAACCCTAGAAACTTCGTCTCTTCTCTCATGGTCTTCTTCCCTGCTCATACATGGACTTCCATTTCTTAATCATCACAACTTCCAACTCCTCCCTCAGGTCACTCTCTTTTACTCTTGTTCCTTTCTCTTCCATTTCACCTTACCTTCTTTCTTTCTTTTTCTTTTAGTTCTTCCTCTGTTTTGCAAAACCTTTTGTCATCCTTTTCGATGTTTTGGAAAATCATTTGATTGTTAATGGCAGCTTTTGACCTTATTCGGGGCCGCTGATTACCTTTTCTGTTTCATCTATGGGGATTATATTTGTTTCAGATGTATTTTCATTCATGTTCGGTTCAAAATAGTTCTCTTTCGGAATTTATATCTGTCAGTTAATGGATTTTCCTAAGTAAGTGACTGGTGTGGTTAAGGTTTAGTGAATTTCATCGCAAAAAAAAAAGGACCCTGCTTGAGTGCTGTTCACTGAGTTGGTATTTTTATTAGCATCTGTTGGTTTTGAAATCATTTTCACACTACTCTAAATGAAAACCTCTTTCGTTTGCTGCTTACTGTTGTTATAGTTAACTTTCTATAAATGTCATTCAAATGAGATAAAGATGGAAATTGGTATGATTTTGTTGCTGCAGAAGACTTCATATTTTCCATAAGAGTGAAATTTAAGATATATTTATTTTCCTTTCTTAATATTTGATTTCAAGAATAACCTATTATGGAAGTGATGTTTTCAGATATGTCTCTTCGTAAAATTTGAATAATTTCTTGTATGCACACTAACCTCCACTTTTCATATTTCAGGGAACTAATTTACCCAGCAAAGCTACTCCATTTACTTGTGATTCTCGCATGCATCTTTTTTGGTTTCCCTACCTGTGAACAATGCTCTGTAGATGGGTTGCAGAAATCGATGGAAACTGATGATTGCAGATTCTATCGAGATAACATTGGTTGTGCCTCTCAAGATTCTATATTTGGAAATAGTAAGTTGGGAACAGCTAATACAGCTACTAGCCAACTAAACTATGCAGGTGTTTGTACCAATTCTCATTCCTTCTGTTTCCCTTCAACATTATCTGGTTTTTCGTCCAAAGTGATGAAAACAGACTCAAATGCCTCTTGGACGCAATTTGAAGGATCATCACCTGTTGAATCAACTCATGATGATATGCTTGGTAGCAGTAAAAGTTGGTTATATGACCATGGTGTTTTTGAGTTATTTGAAGGGGAGATAATTTCTTGTTCTTTAAACTCAGTGGAGGGTGTTGATGAGCTCTCATCTATTTTAAAAACTGATAGTTCTGATGTTGATCGTTCTATCTGTAGGGAACCCTTTCATCATCAAAAGACCTCAAATTTTCGCCTTGAGAAAGATAGTGACCTGACCGAATTAAGTTCTTCTTACAGTTCTCTTTCACCCCATGTAAATATTAATCCAACTTTGTTGGATTGGGGACAGAATCCTTTATACACTCCTTCTTTAGCTTCATTGACAGTGGAAAATATGTGCACTGATAGTGTTTTACATATTTATGAACCTTTTAGTACTGACTCGCAGTTCTATCCTTGCAATGCAAGTGAAGCTTTGTTAGGACCTGGTGAGATGACTTCAATCTGTTTTGTGTTCTTACCTAGATGGTTGGGCTTGTCATCTGGCCACTTAATTTTGCAGACAAATTTTGGTGGTTTCTTAGTCAAGACTAAAGGTGTTGCTATTCAGTCCCCATATGGAATTCAGCCTTTAACTGGTGAGGATATTTCTGTTGGAGGTATGTGGATTAAGAAACTATCCTTGTTCAATCCATTTGATGAATATCTCTATATAAAAAAAATAGCTGCATGGATATCATTTTTTCAAGAGGATGCTTTCCGCCACATCGAAGCAACTTGTAGTGTAAAAAAATTTAAAAGCGTTGATGAGGTTTGCTTGCCAAGTTGGAAGGATTGGCTGCTTATTGAAAGTAGTCAAATGGGTAGGTCAGTATTGTTGGTGAGACCTGACATGCATTGGAAGATAGGTCCTCGCAGCAATGAAAACATCATAGAGATAGAATTTTCTGTAAAGCCTGAGGAAAATATAAGCAGTGGTGCAGTGTGTATACAGTTACTGAGATCTTCACAGAATAAGTATGATACGATTTTGGTTCCTTTTGAATTTAAAATTGAGGAAAAAATGGTCTTTAATGAATGTGAAAGATGTCTTTCGGTATTTCTTGAGCCTCTGTTGCAATATGAAAATGTTTCCGTCGCTGTTTCTTTGAAAAACATCGCTCCTCATGTATTGAGTGTTCTAAAGATTTTCAAAATAACTAATGGTGGGGTTTTTCCAACAAGATATTTTGAAGGATTACTACTTTTTCCAGGAACCACTACACAAGTTGCAATGATTTGTTGTAATGATCTCAATATTCAATTGGATGATTCTTTGCCTGAATTAGCTGACATGTATAAAGACTGTAAATTATTGTTTGTGGCAAATGACTCAAGTAGTTCTCATCTCGAAGTTCATTGCCAAGATGTTGTCAATTTATGTTCAAGATATTGGAAGGATTCGTTTGTCAATTATGAAAGGAAGTCCCTCCATTTTCCCTTTGATGGTTCGAAGACAAGGTCCTTGGGCAGTTACATGCAGTTGTCATCACAAATCAAAGTATGCCGATGTTATTTCCTTAAAAATCATATTTAAATATCTTATATTTGCAATTTATACCTTGATACAATGCCTGTTTCCTTTCATTGCATTATCCACTTTGTTTCCTGTGTGGGATTGGGTAGAGTAGGAACACAATGACCTGTCTTGTCACTTATTAGTTGACCGATATTCAATATTTCTTTTGAGCATCTGAAAATACTTTTGTGCAACCACCTAAAAAAGGTGCAATATCTTGGACAAGTTTTGTTAACAACCATAACAATAAGTTAGATTACTAGTGAGTGATCCTTGTGGGACAGATTTAGAGTTTATCCCTTAGTTGTTTATGTGATTCATGAACAATTAATAAAAGACATGAAATTGAATCTCTCTTCAAGAAAATTCGTTTCATATGAATGATGTGGTTACAAATCTTGTAGTTTCTGCTTCCCTATAATTGCTTTTATTATCAGTTTTGTTTCTGTTGAATTACTTCTCCAAAAGTTGGTGAAATACTTTTTTCATGTAGTTATATTTTGTACCAATATTCTGAGAGGTGCTCTTCACATTTACCATGAATCACTAACAATTCTCTCAGGTGCACTCCCTAGAGTGTCCATGTGAGACAAGAATCAGACGCCGCACTCTCTTAGAATCTATTTCTTGACATTAGTTGTCTCAGTCAGACTATTCACATGACATATGCTAACTTGCAGGATTGAGATTTCTCTTCCATTTTATAATCTTATATATTTCTATAGTATTCATATGTCACTCAGACTCCTGTTGGAATTTTATTTTTTAGTATGTGCATCAGCGGCAATTCGGTTACGTGCTAATGGCCACAATGCTTCTTTAAATTTATTTTTGAAGGTTCGAGATGGCGTAGAATTTGATGAATTGGTGCTTGGAAATTGGAAATCTCAAGGTACCACAAGCAGCATGTCTGTGCTTGATGAACAGGAGGTGTCATTTACTGTGGTCGAGGTTGGAAGTTATTGCTCTCAGTGGATCACATTAAAGAATCCTAGTGAGAAGCCAGTTATAATGCAGTTGATACTTAATTCATTAGAAATTATTGATGAATGTGATGATCTTGATCAGCCACCTCCTGATGAATTTGTTCGCAATGGCTCTTTTGTGCCAAGAAAGTATGGATTCTCTTTAGAAGAGAGTGCACTTACCGAGGCATTTGTTCATCCTCATAGCACAGTATCCCTTGGGAGAATATTCTTTTACCCTTCAAATCGATGTGGATGGAAAAGTTCAGCTCTGATAAGGAACAATCTCTCTGGTGTTGAGTGGTTGTCACTTAGAGGATTTGGAGGGTCACTTTCTCTATCCCTGCTTGATGGATCACAAAATGTGAAGAGTATAGAGTTTAACCTTGACTTGTCAACTCAGCTTAACATATCCTTTTCAGAAGTCTTAGTTTGTATGGAAATGATTGCTCATATTTGTTCGCAACCTTTGTTGAGAGAGCTCTACGCCAAGAACATAGGAGACATACCCCTCAAAGTGTCGAGAATTGAAATTGCTGGAACAGAATGTGGATCAGATGGGTTCTTAGTACAAGACTGTAAAGCTTTTGCCCTTGAACCTGGAGAGTCGAAGAAACTAGTGATTTCATACCAGACCCATTTTTCAACAGTCACGGTGCATAGAGATCTTGAATTGATCTTAGATACTGGAATGCTTGTGGTACCCATGAAAGTAAGCATACCTTTGGATATCCTCAATAAATGTAGAAAATCAGTGTTTTGGGTCCAATTGAAGAAGTTCTCCCTAGCTTCTCTAGTTCTCGCCTCTTTGATATTTGCTCTCATTTGTAGTTGGTTGGGATCAAATGGAAAGGAATCAAACGGAATAGAGGAAACCTTGTTTCCTGTATCTGACAGTAAGAATGATATCCAAAAACAGGGGTCGGCTACTCAGCATGAAAAGCAAACGACAAGACCTGCTGAAAACAACCATGTTGGGCTAAATGGTGAAAAAGAAAAAGCCCTGCAAAGCTCTTTATCGTCAAAATCCAGGGTAATTGAGAATTCTGATAATGTGGAAGGCCATCTTACAAACTCTCTCACCATCAGAACTGAAAAGGAGAGAGGAAGGCGGCGAAGGAAAAGAAAGGGTAGCGGTGGAAAATTATTAAGCCTTCTTGAGGTTTCTAGTAGCCAGAGTGGAAATTCGACTCCATCATCTCCAGTATCCCCTGTCTCATCTGGAACTCCTAAACGAACTTGGCCATTGTCTCCTAATGTGGATCAAACTGAGAATAGAAATCCATTTGTGGATGTTGAAATGAAGTGTCAGAAAGCTCAATCTTGTGAAAATGCTTCTAAAGCAGACGTATTGAATCCCGACATTCCTGGAAAGAGCTGTGTGAATAAAGACATTTTCTCTACCAAATTGCAGTTTTCAGAATCGAGGAAAAGTGCTTTAAAACCTGTCTTGCTGCCTTCTGCAACTTTTCCTTCTGCTGGTAAGACCGCGCCAAATTTGTGGCTTTCATCTGGTTTGGTTTCAACATCTAGAATTGCTCTGCATGCACGGGCTCCTGGACCAAAGCTCTTAGCCCATAAACCTGCAGAATTGGAAGAGAAGGAAAGACTTCCTGATGAATATACATATGACATCTGGGGGGACCATTTGTCTGGTCTTCATTTAATAAGTAGATCAAATGATGGTATTCCGTCCATGATCTCCAGTTCTGCTAGAAATGTTGTTTCTGATAGCTTTTTCGTTAGAGGCCCACCGACGAATGTTCCAAAGAATCAACACATAACTGTAAGTTCTTATCATCAGCAGGGATAATCTTGAATTACTCAAAATTTATAATTTGTCTCCTTTCTCAAATTTTGTTTTTGCGCATGCTCTTGCATGTCCTTTTTCAACCACAAAAACCCAGATGAAAATCCTGGATCTCTTCTTTTCTTCTGACCAAATTTTTATTTTTAATCATAGAAACGGAAGAAATTAAAGAAACTAAAAGTAAATAAGCTGTTGAATTAGATGTTGCTAAGGGTATCAAAGTATCAAAATAGTTCTAAGAGGGTGGTTGTGCTTTATGATGTTCACCTATCGCGATCATTTAATTCTAGTGCTCTATATTTGCATACTTGTTCATTATTCCCAAGGGCAGCATTGATTGCCCACCCCCAATTTTTTGTGGTCGAGCAGCAATCGGTAAAGCACATGTACATATCAGACCAAACTGAACAGTTGGTTTGTTTATTGTAGAAGTAGGTTCATTGCCCAGACCTTATTTCTGTTTGGTGTTATGTTTTCTACCGGCTCGTTGAAACTCATTTCAGAAACTGAAACACCACTTTGTTCTTAGATTTTGAGAAACCAGGTTCATTTTCAAATCTTCAGTAGTCTGTAGATTGACTTTGTTAGCAGCGTTGCGGCAACATTTGTACTATGACTACAGTCAGACATTTATCTGGCAGATGTCTCCACGATCAATGCCCCCAACTCAGATTCTAAGCTTGTCAATCTAAGATAACTAGCTATAAAAAAATAGACCCAAAACTTAGTCGAGTGAGACTTGTAGCTCACATAGACTGTTCGGCCCAAATGGCTCTGGTAGAAGAGAAAAGGTCAAATTTTTGTAGGTATAACAAAACCATGCAAGAGTGGAAAAATTGGTAACGTGTTGGCTGTAGGTGGGTGATGACTCTGAAGTTCAGAGCACACTAATTTTCTCCGCACAGACGTTGAAGCCAGCTGGGGACACCCTTGAAAGATAGGAGGTGAGCCTCATCCCACCTCCTACCCTGGCAATAAAAGCTGATTCTCCTTCCAAAGCTGTTGTAATTCATTAGATATTAATAATTTATAGACCCTTTTTGTTGTGTAGCATAGAAAGCTGTCACATAATTTATCAGCAGCCAGGATTGAATTGCTTTAAGTTGAGAGTCGACCCACTGATTTATGGGTTTTAAATGATGCTATGATGTTTTATTACGTGGTTACTTAAATGTTAGAAGATGGTATTGGGATGTGGTCCATTTAATTAGGACCACTTTTACAGCCCCAAGATTATGACTTCTCTGTTTCCATGCCTTGTTCTTCTCTCCTACGTTGCAAGCCATGTTGGAACTACAGGCCTCCAATGGCAAATGTTTGAATAACGTGTTATGAGTCATGATATGAAACTTAAAACGTTATCTTATTAAACACATTTTTCCATGTAATATTGTTTTGTTTTTGGAATCGTGACCTCACCCTGCCCCTTTAAAAGCATCCAACTCGGAGAAAGACTAAGGAAGAAAGAAATGGACCCATTTTTGTTAATTTATTTATTTTCTAATTATTATTTTTATACATTATAGATTGGTGATATTCATGGTAGCGCTAGAAATGCCGGTTACTTTTGCATACTTGTATTTTATTTGGCTAATTCATGGCTGCGCAACAACTTTTCGAGAATAATATTACTTTTGTATTCTAATTCTTTTAATTTTTTAAAATAAAACTTAAATTTGGTTACGTTAAATCTTTTCTTATCACGAGATTGAGTTAAAAATTTAGAAGTAAATCATTGATATTTAACTCATAATATATTAGTCATAATCTAGGATTGGTGGGCACTCAACAAAAGGTTCCCTTTTTTAGTTCTCATTGTTGGATCATCACCAAGTCACAAGTGGTGACAGAGACAATTTACCTCTTTTTTTAAATTAAGAAACTTACCATCTACTTTTTTTTTTAATTGTGCTTTTATTAATTTTTAAGGATCAAGTACACACCAATATAATTGTAAATAATGGGTCTTTATATCTCTAGAATACCATGCTCTAGTAATGAACTACAACCATAATTCAATCCCTACGATTTACACATTCCAAGTAAGACAAGTAACATTATAAAACACGACCAAGTAGTATTGTCTATTCATATGAACTAAATATAATAGTACACTACTGTAAAATAATAATTAAGGTAAACTGAGTATTAACTCTTAAACTTAAAAATAAAGACCAAGTAGGTCCTTATACTTTGTTTTAAGCAAATAAAACCCTTAACTTAAATACATTTACAATTAAGTTCTCGTTGTAAGGGGTACTTTTAAAGAAATCATGTTTTTGTCATGTCATATGCTATGTTGGATGATTTTTGAAAATCAATAAGTTGTTTGGGAAATAAGCTTCTACAACTCTGTATCGTCGCCAAAAGCATCTAATGCGTTGAGTTTTCTAACTTATTTCTCTCTTGAAATTGTCCAATAAAAAAAATCATAGTGATAAAAATGTGAATGATAAAGAAGAGATGAATTATTAAGGGTAAAGCGTAAATTTACCTTCAAACTTAGGGTCATGAGCAAGTAGTTCTTAAACTTTTTTTTTTTTTTGCCAAATAAGTTATTAAACTAAGAAGCGTCAATATGTAAGTCCTTGAATTAAAGGGGTGTTATTATGTAGGTCATTTGGCTCAACTTTTTTTAGAAAAATAAGTCCTTCAACGTAGGCTTTCCGTCTTTGTATTATATTTGGTTGATGATTTGAAGAGAACATTTTGGCGAGAGATTCCAGAGAAAAGATTCTCAAAGAAATTCAGAGGTTGGTTCGTGAGAGGCTCATTGATTTTTCTTCGAATCGGAGGAAATCTAGAGACTTGACATGGTTTTATAAGTTGTCACTGGCCATGATTTAGCCCTCCTTTTCGATTGACGGGTTCGTTTCTTTGCGTAAATGGAAGAGCCTTTGGATTTCTCTAATTTGAAGAAAAATCAACGAGTCTTGTAAAATCGACCCTTGAAATTCTCTAAAAATGGTTGTTTTTTTTGGGTTAAAATCATTTTAACCCTCGAAGTATGAGATTTTAAAAAAAAAATTCTGACAGTATTAACCATAACAAAACAAACCTTAAACTATAAAAAACCTATCAAAAAAACACATGGCTGTCAACCGATAATCCTCCGTTCTGAATTTTATACATAGAACGGGGAACCGTTCTTTTTAGAACGGTCCCCCGTTCAGTCAGAGAGTTCTACCCCTGCATGTTCTAGCGGGGGACATGTAACACCCCTAATTACTATACCCGTATTTCCAGTATAATTTTTCATTTTATACTTTTTACTTTTCTATGCTTTAAATAAAACTTAATGCGAAATCTAAACCGAAGTTGAAATCAGAATTTAAGTCGGAATTAAAACTGAACTTTAAAAGCATTTAAAACAAAACCTTTAATAAATAATTAAAACTAAAACATTTAATAAAACTTAAATAAAACAATTAAAAGAAGGGAGGGCAGAATCGGAATTCTGCCCTCGTGAATGGAGCAGCGCTCGGTCGCTGCAGCATGCAGCGACTGAGCGCTGCATGTGCTGCAGTGTGCAGCGACCAGTCGCTGCACTACTGCAGCGACTGATCGCTGCATGCAGTGATCAACTGATCACTGCATGCAGCGATCGATCTCTGCACCAAGCAGAGATCGATCGCTGCACACAAAGTGCAGCGATCCCTTACAGAAATCGATCGCTGCACACTGAGTGCAGCGATCCATGCCTTCTTTCTTTTTTTTTTTTTTTCTTTCTATTCCTTCATTCTGCCTTTCCTTTTTCTTCACTATTGCTCTCTGGAATTCCAGAGAGCATACACTTAAAACACAAATCACAGGATCCGATTTCAGAGACTAACAACATATTCTTTTTACCAATTTTTCATCAATAACCTAATATACTTATACTTATAACTTATGCTCAATCGACTGGCAGCGGACTTTGCGAAATCCAACTGCGTGGATAGCTCTAAAAACTGAGCTATCCGTAACAACCTACAAACAACATTTCAAAACATTTTCATTTTAACTTAACATTTAAACCAAAGCGTTTTACATACAATTACCAAAACGTTATCTAACCCCTATCCAGATCCAAACAACCTAAATATGTTCTATACAGTTCATCATCAATCCAAAATATCACGAAGAACCCCCAAAACCTTTACATACACCCACCACGGGTCAAAACGCGCCTCGACTACTCAGCACACTCCCGCGGGCCATCTTTCTTCAACCGATCATGCCTCGGGTGGAGGGATCTCATCCTCACCTGTGTAGAGGTCACCTACACCATAAAAATAAGTCGTGAGCTTAAGGCTCAGTAAGTCTACGTGAATGCAATGCATGCTATGCGTGCCGTTCGTAAAAACATGCTTCCTACCTTTTCGCTATTCATTTCATTTCATTTCATTTCATTTCATAAACGTCACCGGGGCTTCACTCTCGCTAGATAGGAGCGGCACATCCGGCGATTGGATAGCCCCTCGTATCTAACCGGGGGGAAGAACATGCTCCCCTTGCAGCCATGTCTGAACCACCGCCACCGCTCATGACCAGACAGATTACAGATTACAGACATTCATTACTTTTCATTATCCTTTTCCTTTTTATGAAAACATGCATACAAATTCCTTTTTCATGCTTTTCAGAAACCATGATGCGTGAACATGTGCAATACTATAACATGAGCAGAGTATAAGCAAACAACGTATGTACCATCAAGACGGTAAACAAGCAACCTATAAAACGAATAACCTAACTACCCAACCAAAGCAATTTAAACAACAATTCACCAATTTCCTCGAACAACCTAAAATCATATGGTGTAGGCCAATCGGCCAAACAAGACGCGAAGACTTACCTGACGTCCGTAGCACACTGAGTTCAGTCCACGAGCGTCGTTCGTCTGGGCAAAACACAACATTCATAGTTAAAAACCAATTCGAGCTTCTAACGTCCAAATTTCAAACCTTAACTAAAGAATTCTCCTAATTCCTCAAACTTAGCTAATTAAAGCATTTAGAACGTCGACTAATGCTCGATAATCCAAAATCCTCCATTTACGAGTTTTTCCCAAAAACCCGAAAATCTACTAATTTTAACTTTTTCACAAATTGATTTTTCTTCGTCCAATAACGTCCAATACGTTCGATATATACTTAATCAAGGCTAACCTATTAATTACGAACCCTAATTCGCGTTTTTCGTCGAAACCCTAATTGAAACCCTAACCCTAAATCGAACCGAAAACTCGAAATAAACGCTCAGAGATTGGAGCTACATACCGAGAGTAGCGAGAGAGGAAGAAATGACGAAGAACGGAAGAAAAACGGGAGAGAACGGAGGTCGGATCTTCGATCGGCGTCGGCGGCCGAGAGAAGAGTTTCTTCTCTGTTCGTGAACGCCAGGGAGAAAGAAGAAAATGGGGAGAGAAAAGAGTTTGTGTGATTTTATAAAAATTGATTTGCAAATTACCATTTTGCCCTTCTTCAGTTTTTATATTAGTTTCGTCCTTCGGTTCGTTAATCGTCCAGCTGTTTGGTTTGACTAAACCTCCTTATTTCACCAACAAGTCCAACTTAATATTTCGGATTTAATAAAACTGTCCGTTCGCAAATCGGACCTCGTTTACTATTTTTACGAAAACGTTCAATTACTTTACGAAAGACGTAATTACTCGGAATATAACGTTTAAACTCCGAAAATTCTCATAATTTCCTTAAAATTCTTATTATTCGTTAGGGTCATAATGACGCTTTCTTTTCGTGAAATGGACCTTATTTGACATATTTACAAAAATGCCATTTAATAACATAATATATCAATATAATATATTAAATCCAAAAATCCGTACAAGCCGGATATTACATTCTACCCTCCTTATTCAGAATTTTGTCCACAAAATTTGAACCAGCTTATGGTCCTTGATATTAACGTCTCACGTCTTGAGGCAGTACACTTCGATTTATTGTCGGTACTCACGGCCATCCTTCGTGGTTCTAAACCAAAACTCTTCACTATACTTCCCCATATTGGCCTTAAATTCATTTTCCCCCACTTTCGATTTGATCTTACGCAACCTCACTCAAGTATGGAACATAATCAAATTTCTAATTCTCAAATCAAATGACTCATCGACATATTTGTCACTTCAATATTTGCACCTGCATCAACTTTTGACTCTCCCTGAATCACTCACCGATTACATCTCCTAATATTACAAACCTCAAAGTTCTCTTTTTCCTTGGCGTCCTTCCTCTGCCGTTCACTCAGGTCAGAGCTACGTCCAAGCTTCCTAACGCCAGCCAAATTGAATGCCTACACTTCATCAAACTTTTGGGTCGTAACCCAAATTTCAACATAATCCCAACGACTCTATCTACAGTCGGGATGAACACCAACTAAACTTTTACATTAACCTCATAACCATACTCCTTACTTTCAACGGGTCTAACACATTAATTGCCTACGTATCCAAATCTTACCAACTTTCCTAATCCTACAATCAAACATTCTCTAACAGTGTACTTGTCACCAACTGACCCAAGCACACGTTGGTCTATATTTAGTCACCCAAAACGTTAAACTTTCAAACTTATTAATTGGTCTCCACTAAAATTGTCTCTAGTCTCAATCCTTGAATTAAACTTCCAATCTTACTCTTTATTGAGTCTAACACTCCCCCTAAGTCACATACCTTCCTGGACCACTTACTAATTCTGCCAGTTCTTTCAGGGAGGATTTCACATTTAATTTAACACTTGTTGTACTCCTCGAACTATGTCACCAGAATTTCTTATTAACATCGCTTCCATTCTAAGCTTCGTCCTTGAATTCTGGACTGTATTTTTAACTAAAAGTCTCATACTACTTACTTTACACTCTTTTGTCCATCTTCGATCTCTATTAACTCTGAGTGCCATAAATTCCAAAATCTCCACCCTTGATGTGCTCTAATCTGCACGTTCTAACCTAAGATTATTCGCGTAATTATTGGTCGTGACTTGCCAAACACACGTTGAACACTAGAACTCTGCCAACTTAGCCTCACTTCTATGCTTACTTAGAGGTTTTTAGTGAAAACTCTCGTTCTCTTTATTCTAAAATTCACAAATTCCACAATTTGCAGGCCTTTAAACGCCAACCTATACTTCCAATCTTAACATCTCATTTAATCCCAACAATCTCTTTTACTTCTTTCCTAATTTCACACGAGGACTACATTGAATCTACTAACTAATCTTACCACTTGTCGCTCCTCCTCGTCAGGTTCTAACTATTCTTCTCAACAATTATCCTAAGTTTAGCTCTTGTATTCTATCTTCATCTAGGAGGTATCCCTTAATAGGTTCATATCTAAACCTTCATCTTTCGTGGTTAGTCGTATCCTAATACTCCAAGGGGGTTTGCCAAATAAATCCAGTTTCTACCTATTTGAAAGCCATATCTCTTAGGGCGCATTCCTCTAATTGTTACTAAACTCTAGGTGTGCAAACTCCGTTGATTAAATTAAACTAATTATACTAATGTATAATTATACTTCTATTTAGTCTTTATTGTCCTATATGTAGTCTATGGTTTTCTCTTCGAGGTTCAACTAATAATCCTTCTTACCCACTTTCTATTTTCTTACTTTTCTATTTTTAAGTCTATATATTTATTTATCATATGCATATTTGTCATACAGGTAATTAAAACAATACCTGCAATTGCAGAAGGCTGGGCCCCATTGTTGGCGTCGCCAGGCTCAATGAAAGTAAAGACCCTCGGAACAACCTTTCTTTGATCGGTGCCCTGTTGATTTCTGCCTGGTTGATTTCGGTTCAGCAACGGGCAATTCATGAAATAGTGGCCAGCTTCTCCACACCGGTAACACCTATTGGTAAGCATCAGACAAGTACCGTAGTGCTGCTTCTGGCACTGCGGACATATAGGCTTTTGAACAGCCTCTTGGACCTGCTTTCCTTTTCCCCTCTCGCCCTTACCACCGTAGGGCCTCTTATCGCTCCTCTGTTGTTGTGACGGTCGTTGTTCATTCAGTTGCCCGTCTCGATCCTGTGACTGAGGCTGAAGTTCACGAAAGAAACCTTTTGCTGGCTCCTTCGACCTAGCACAAGTCGCTCTAGCAGCCTCGATATCCAGAGCCTTGGCCGTAACTTCCGAATAGGGCACATCTATAATACCTGAGACAATAACGTGCATCCGAATCTCAGGATTAAGTCCCTCCATAAACTGGTGTACCTTCTCCTCGTTATCGCTGACAAGACGTGGGGCAAATCGTGATAAGGCCTCAAACTTCCGTATGTAATCGGTAACCGAGCCCGTCTGCTTTAACTGCGTGAACTCATTCCTCTTTGCCACCCTCACTGTGCGGCTGAAGTATTTATCAAAGAATAAAAACTTGAACCGATCCCAAGTCATAACTGATACATCCGTAGTCGACTTGATCGAGTCCCACCAGAAACGGGCATCCAACGCTAAGTGAAAAGTGGCATAAGCCACCTTGCTCCCGTTGCCAACCTCTGCGTAATCCAGCATATCCTCCATCACTCGGATCCACTCCTCAGCACGAGTCGGATCCGATGACTGGCCATCGAATACTGGAGGTCGCAGGCCTTGGAACCTCTGCATACCCTGATTATTGGGCACTACCAGCTCCTGAGCTCTTTGATTCTCTCGCTGGTTCTCTCGATTTACTAGATCCGCTATCTGCTGTGCTTGCCGGTCCATATGCTGAGACTGGCGGTCTATCAAATCCATAAGACGATCCGTCGCGTCATCTCTAGGATCCCTTCCTCGAACCATACTTATAAACTCCTATAAAATTTACAAACAAATAATCCTAAGTAACAAAATCAAATAAAACAATAAACAGACTTACAGTTGATGAAGGATGTCCGCGTAGTGGCTGTGCAGTCGAGCAGTCTACAGAACCGATTTTAAAACCCGGGGGCTCTGATACCATAACTGTAACATCCCTAATACTGTACCCGTATTTCCCGTATAATTTTTCATTTTATACTTTTTACTTTTCTATGCTTTAAATAAAACTTAATGCGAAATCTAAACCGAAGTTGAAATCAGAATTTAAGTCGGAATTAAAACTGAACTTTAAAAGCATTTAAAACAAAACCTTTAATAAATAATTAAAACTAAAACATTTAATAAAACTTAAATAAAACAATTAAAAGAAGGGAGGGCAGAATCGGAATTCTGCCCTCGTGAATGGAGCAGCGCTGCAGTGTGCAGCGACCAGTCGCTGCATGCAGTGATCAACTGATCACTGCATGCAGCGATCGATCTCTGCACCAAGCAGAGATCGATCGCTGCACACAAAGTGCAGCGATCCCTTACAGAAATCGATCGCTGCACACTGAGTGCAGCGATCCATGCCTTCTTTCTTTTTTTTTTTTTTTTTCTTTCTATTCCTTCATTCTGCCTTTCCTTTTTCTTCACTATTGCTCTCTGGAATTCCAGAGAGCATACACTTAAAACACAAATCACAGGATCCGATTTCAGAGACTAACAACATATTCTTTTTACCAATTTTTCATCAATAACCTAATATACTTATACTTATAACTTATGCTCAATCGACTGGCAGCGGACTTTGCGAAATCCAACTGCGTGGATAGCTCTAAAAACTGAGCTATCCGTAACAACCTACAAACAACATTTCAAAACATTTTCATTTTAACTTAACATTTAAACCAAAGCGTTTTACATACAATTACCAAAACGTTATCTAACCCTATCCAGATCCAAACAACCTAAATATGTTCTATACAGTTCATCATCAATCCAAAATATCACGAAGAACCCCCAAAACCTTTACATACACCCACCACGGGTCAAAACGCGCCTCGACTACTCAGCACACTCCCGCGGGCCATCTTTCTTCAACCGATCATGCCTCGGGTGGAGGGATCTCATCCTCACCTGTGTAGAGGTCACCTACACCATAAAAATAAGTCGTGAGCTTAAGGCTCAGTAAGTCTACGTGAATGCAATGCATGCTATGCGTGCCGTTCGTAAAAACATGCTTCCTACCTTTTCGCTATTCATTTCATTTCATTTCATAAACGTCACCGGGGCTTCACTCTCGCTAGATAGGAGCGGCACATCCGGCGATTGGATAGCCCCTCGTATCTAACCGGGGGGAAGAACATGCTCCCCTTGCAGCCATGTCTGAACCACCGCCACCGCTCATGACCAGACAGATTACAGATTACAGACATTCATTACTTTTCATTATCCTTTTCCTTTTTATGAAAACATGCATACAAATTCCTTTTTCATGCTTTTCAGAAACCATGATGCGTGAACATGTGCAATACTATAACATGAGCAGAGTATAAGCAAACAACGTATGTACCATCAAGACGGTAAACAAGCAACCTATAAAACGAATAACCTAACTACCCAACCAAAGCAATTTAAACAACAATTCACCAATTTCCTCGAACAACCTAAAATCATATGGTGTAGGCCAATCGGCCAAACAAGACGCGAAGACTTACCTGACGTCCGTAGCACACTGAGTTCAGTCCACGAGCGTCCTTCGTCTGGGCAAAACACAACATTCATAGTTAAAAACCAATTCGAGCTTCTAACGTCCAAATTTCAAACCTTAACTAAAGAATTCTCCTAATTCCTCAAACTTAGCTAATTAAAGCATTTAGAACGTCGACTAATGCTCGATAATCCAAAATCCTCCATTTACGAGTTTTTCCCAAAAACCCGAAAATCTACTAATTTTAACTTTTTCACAAATTGATTTTTCTTCGTCCAATAACGTCCAATACGTTCGATATATACTTAATCAAGGCTAACCTATTAATTACGAACCCTAATTCGCGTTTTTCGTCGAAACCCTAATTGAAATCCCTAACCCTAAATCGAACCAAAAACTCGAAATAAACGCTCAGAGATTGGAGCTACATACCAAGAGTAGCGAGAGAGGAAGAAATGACGAAGAACGGAAGAAAAACGGGAGAGAACGGAGGTCGGATCTTCGATCGGCGTCGGCGGCCGAGAGAAGAGTTTCTTCTCTGTTCGTGAACGCCAGGGAGAAAGAAGAAAATGGGGAGAGAAAAGAGTTTGTGTGATTTTATAAAAATTGATTTGCAAATTACCATTTTGCCCTTCTTCAGTTTTTATATTAGTTTCGTCCTTCGGTTCGTTAATCGTCCAGCTGTTTGGTTTGACTAAACCTCCTTATTTCACCAACAAGTCCAACTTAATATTTCGGATTTAATAAAACTGTCCGTTCGCAAATCGGACCTCGTTTACTATTTTTACGAAAACGTTCAATTACTTTACGAAAGACGTAATTACTCGGAATATAACGTTTAAACTCCGAAAATTCTCATAATTTCCTTAAAATTCTTATTATTCGTTAGGGTCATAATGACGCTTTCTTTTCGTGAAATGGACCTTATTTGACATATTTACAAAAATGCCATTTAATAACATAATATATCAATATAATATATTAAATCCAAAAATCCGTACAAGCCGGATATTACAGGACAACCATGTTCCACCCCCTAACTCACCCCACCGTAGAGAACGGACATTGGTCCCTCGTTCTCCTGCAGCGCAGCCCGTGATCAACCAATAATTGATTATTGGCGGCAAACAGTCCCGTATTCTCTCCAAAGCGGTCGTTCGTTCAGCCACCCGTGATCAATTATTGGCTGATCACAGGTTGCACTGCAGGAGAACGGGGGACCATTTTGGGGGAGTGGTCCCTTGCTTTCGTGCCCTATGTAAAGTGCCGCTCACCCTCCATTCTCACAACCTTCGCTTTCTCAAACTCTCTAAAACCTCTCTCTCCACTATTATCTTGCTCTGTAGAATTTTCATTGTATAAGCGACGATGATGGATTCTGATTCACTTAGAGCAGTTGATTTAGACGAGCTAACAACTTTTGATGTTGATATGGATTGGTATTCGCATGCCACTCCTGCATATGGTGATCTTCGAGCATTCGATCACTTAGATGGAAATAAAGAAATCAAGATGCATTCGACCTTTAGAACTCTAGATGATGAGCTTCGAATACCGGCCAGTTCGGACGATGATGAGGTGGAAAACATACCGGTAAGAGAAGAATCTTCATCGAGTTTTTTTTAGAAACAATATAGTTATTTAAAGGATATTAAAGCGGAAATAGTTGAATATTCTTTCAAAAATAGTTATAAGATCAAATTCATCAAAAGTGACAAACGGCGACTAACGGCTGAGTGTGAAGATGGGTGCGAGTGGCGAATGCATGCTTCTCAATTGCAAGACGAGCTTACGTTTCAAATAAAGAGTTTGATCGATTCTCACAGTTGTTCGAGGAAAATTGCAAATCGACACGTTAGAGCAAAATGAGTGGCAGATCATTATATGGATAGGTTCAAAAGTCAATCTATGTGGCAAATCTCTTCCATTATCGAGACAGTGAGAATGATTTGACTGTTAATATTACACAAAGTATTGCTAGAAGAGCAAGAATCATAGTTCAAACAATTAACGAAGGCAAAGGCGACGAACAATACAAGCTAGTCTGGTCGTACACAGCAGAAATATGTAGATCAAATCTGGGTAGCACATTAAAAATACATACTTACGAGATAATGTTACGATCCAGCCCTGCAATCTCTCGCTAACAGGGACGATTCGCTAGCGGAAGCAACAAACCAAAATTAATAGACATAGTGTTCTTGGTTTATTCGAGAACACTTAATAACAGGAAGGGAAAAATGGAAGAATAAAAATAGAAAATGGTGAAGAAGATAAGGAATGATGTTACCTAGGTGAAGTGGAGAGGTGGGTGAGTTGGCTAACTCACAGAGAATGTCGTTTGAATTGAAGGGGTTCCTTGCTAGCCGGTAGACGTTCATTGTGCTACGTCGGAAAACTCCTTCGCTGACGAAGAGAGTTCCAGCAACAGGATGAAAGGCCCTTGAAATCTGTTTCTTCCACAGAAGAGACCGACGGGGAAGGGGCGAGGTCGAGGTGCCCATGGCTGGACCAAAGGAATCCACAGTTCCTTTGGGTGAGAAACATCCTTGTGTACAAGGAGTTCACAGCATTGAGCTTGGTTTGGCCACCCTTCTTCTGCTTCCATTCCTTATGGATTCAGAGAGAAGGTGTGATAATAAGAGTTCATCCAAGTACCGTTTCTTGGAGAACAATTTGGTTTCCAGCCAAGTGCAAAGCACCGGCGAAGAACAGAGCACCAAAACTCCACAAAGAAGATAACTTTTATTTTCCAAATATTAATCAAAAGTTGATGTTACAATCGTTTGGAGCAGACTCTTATAGCCTCTGAAAATCGAATGTTCAGAAGGAAAGAAAATGAAAAAGGAGAAAGCGAGAAAGGCTCGAAAGAGCCGTTGGAGCGTCAGCCAAAGAAATGGCCGTTGGTGATGTGGCATCTGGTCGCTTGTCTTTCAGTCGAAGGCTTTCTTCAAATGGCATCCTTCAGCCGAAGCACTTCTCTTATGGGCTTCTAATTGGATTGGAATGGGGCTTCCTCAAATGGACTTCTCCTCATATTGAATTGGGCTTCTTTCTTCATCTTAGGCTTAGTTGCTTCTTTAATTATGGCTTCTATTTGTGGGCTAATGAAATAGGCCATTTTCTCATGGCTAACTTGGAGTTGAATAACCAATTGCTTTTGGGCCATCTTGCTCTTGGGCTTTGAGTGGATCAACTCCTCTTTATGAGCCAAGCTCTATTAGGAAGTCACCTACACAATCAACACACTTTGTTAGAAATATAATAATCGGTGAACTTACCTCGATGTGCAACTTGATCCTCGGGATCCAAAGCGTATCAGATGGGGGATGATTCATTGGTATGCCAAATAATGTATATGTGCATGGCTGCTAGCATAGCAGGTTTGCTGCAGTACGATTGCCCTGTTATTTGTTTGGATGATTGTTATCTTAAGGGCTCGTGTCCTGGCAAATTACTCACAGCCGTCAGTATTAATGTCAACGATGGAATATATCTCATTGATGTTGCCAATGTCAAAAAAGAGTGGACGGACACATGGACGTGGTTCTTCCAATATTTGAAGCGAGATCTGAACACTGGATCGGGAGCCGGATGGACAATTATTTCGGATTGACAAAATGTATAATACATTTCCAATTGTTATTTCAAAATATGAGTGTTGTGGAAATTATATTGTTTGATGTTGACTATGTTTTTCTTTTCAATTATTAGTGGTGTAATTATACTGTAACGACCCCGTTAAAGGCCGTCACATAAACATAAACATCCTTCGGATAAATACTGGCTTGTTCTCTGTTTCATCCTATCTACTTCATATTATATCATTATATATATATTTTTTTTAAAATACAAAACTCCGAAACATTACAGTATCAGACGAAACTGAACCCTTCATAAACTCGACTTCTTCTTTAAACTATTGACATGCTAAGTCGCAGAATTATGCGACAATGTTCAGCCATTAACCACATAAGGGAATCGGGCTGGGAGAAGGTGTCCTTAGATCACCCGACTCCATCGATCTCGGGTTGCATAAGTTGCAGACTTTATCGGTAAGAAAGACACATCCACCGATCGTCACGTGCACTTCGCGTGACTCAATGGACATCACCCGGTAGAGGTCATCTACCGATGGGCATGTGCAATGCACGTAATCCATTGAACATCATCCGGTATTTGAAATACACTACATCACCCGGTCACTAGATGACAAACTACACTTACATCATCCAGTATTTGAAATACACTACATCGCCCGGTCACTAGACGACAAAACTACACTTACATCATCCGGTGAGTACAAATCTCGACATCATCCGGTGACGTCAGCCGGAAGGTTTAATCGATCAACCTTTACTATCCAACTCTTGCCGATGATGTCAGCCGGATGATACACTCATCCAGCTTCTAGCATTCAGCAGTAAAACACTATAATCATCAAAAACTTCAACCAACAGAAAATACCACGACTCACACAAATCTCGACTTGATAGACATAAGCCTCAAACGAATAAAAATCATAGACTCGTTCAGGAATACGTAAGCGAAAGACTCATATAAAACATGATATCCTAGGTTCTTACAATCATTCTCAAACTCAGAGGTTGAACCAGACAATTTCAAGTCCAAATAAAAACAAACATGATCTTGTCCTACTTAGACATCAGTTTTCTCATAAGTCTTACTGACATAAAATGAGCATAACCACGGGTCATAATCGCCTGCCATCCATAGACTTTCCCCCCTCTGAGTACCATCCTGCAACCAGCCTTAGACATCATCATTGAATTTGGAATCCTCACCTGATATTTTGTCACCTACATCATAAGGTTTAAACTATAAGCTTAATGCTTAGTAAGGAATGTAATACTAACATGTATACGTGAATGCATAGTTGCAAGAAAATCATGATCATGTTCGTTTCATGTTCTTCTCTTGTTCTCATTCGTGTTCTTGTTCATCACTTTCATCATATGGATTAAGAGAGGATTTGTGCCTTAAAGGGGGGATGACAGTGCAAGTGTACATAGTCCCTTTCGGGCCGTATTCATGGTCCTTCTCTTTGGACAGTGACATACGTCAAACTGCCCCCAACCCTTACTTAATCCGGTTGCATAAGTTTCATATTCATTCTCATATCTTGTTCATGGGGGAAAAACATGCTCATAAATCATTTTCATATTCTTGAGAAGTAAATCATGATGCATGACATGAATGTTCTTAAATCATCAGACTATGGAAATATCATACTAGACAGTTGACTTCATAAACTCTATCAGAACATCATATAACATAGTCCTCAAACATCCGTAAATCATCCAAGTACAAACCATCTTACTAACTTAAAACAAATATCAACCACATAACTAATTTAGTACCCTTAAGATGTATGGCCCTAATGGCCGGAAATCTTAATACATTAACTTACCTGGCTCCCTTAGCAAATTTGTGCTCCTTTTCTTCAGACTTCTTCACCTAAAACATTTACATCGCAGTAGTTAAAACAAAATCCTAAAAGTCCTAATCACAAGTCATCCTAGGATCTAGTAGTTAAAGTCATTCCCGAATTCCTTAGTCTAGTTGTAACGACCCCGGGAGGATCGCCACGAAATTCTCGACTTTACATAAAACTTTAACTCATATTTGAACTCTTTTCTCCTTCTCTTTTTTTTTCTTTAATAACAGTATACCTAACAGGCTTAAAGACTTCAACTTAATTGTTGGAAAGTTAGTCCCTCGTACATGCTTCCAATCCACGTAGAAGTTGCATGGGTCTGCATGCATCAACCGATAGACATTGCATCTTCCGGATGGCACGTGCACCCCTCATGACTCATTTAAACACCTATCGGCAGATGCGAATACTCGCATCGACCGACGATCACGTGCATCTCGTGTGACCAATTTAAAACATCCACCGATAGACATGTGAAATTCACGTGTTCATCTATGACATCTTCCGATAGCTTACAAGCTCTATATCATCCGATCACTAAACGACAAGTTATTATTTACATCATCCGGCGAGGGAATATACTTCATCTTCTGGTGAAATAGGGAAACATCATCCGATGGACATGTGCTCCCCACGTGCATAATTAAAACATGACCCGGTCACTAAACGACAAGGAAACCCTCACATCGTCCGATGGCTAAACACTCTATATCTGCCGATCGCTAGACGACAAAATGGCACTTTCATCATCCGATGGCTAACACTCTACATCTGCCGATCGCTAGACGACAAAATAGCACTTTCATCATCCGATGGTTAACACTCTACATCTGCCGATCGCTAGACGACAAAATAGCACTTTCATCCTCCGATGGCTAAACACTCTACATCTGCCGATGGAGAAACATACTACATCTTCCGGTGACGTCATCCGGAAGACTCAATGGTTCGACTCCTATCATTTGACATCTGCCGATGACGTCAGCTGGATGAATGCCTCATCCAACCTCTATCTTATGGCAGTAAAACACTATGATCATCAAACAACCTCATCCAACAGAAAATACTACAACTCACCCAAATCTTAACCTGGGAATCATAAATCCTAATGAGTGAAAACCATATCCCATACAAGATACACATAGCGGAAGGCTTAAGCAAAACAGACCATTCAATGATCCTTAAAATTGTTAACAGACTCTGAAGTCAAACCATTAAAAACCCGAATCTCCTTGTTATAAGTAAACTTTATTCTACTTAGTCATCTGTTTATCATAAACTTCTCTGACTTACTATGGGTATAACCAGGGAACTTGATCGCCTATCCAGCCTTCACTGTCACACTGAGCATCCTCCAGCAACCAAGCTTAGACATCTTCATTGACCTTGAGTTCCTCACCTGAAAACTCGTCACCTACATCATAATGTTTAAACTATAAGCCTAATGCTTAGTAAGGAATGCAACACTACATGGATGCATGAATGCACAATTTGGGAAAATCACATGCTCATAAGTCTTTTCTTGTTCATGTCTTTGCTCGTAATCATCATTCATAGCCATGGATCATATTCATCATTCATAGTCATTGATCATATTCATCATTCATAGTCATTGATCATATTCATCATTCATAATCATTGATCATATTCATCATTCATAGTCTTTGTTCATATTCATCATTCATAGTCTTTGTTTATATTCATCATTCATAGTCTTTGTTTATATTCATCATTCATAGTCTTTGTTCATCATTCATAGTCTTTGTTTATATTCATCATTCATAGTCTTTGTTTATATTCATCATTCATAGTCTTTGTTTATATTCATCATTCATAGTCATTGATCATATTCATCATTCATAGTCATTGATCATATTCATCATTCATAGTCATTGATCATATTCATCATTCATAGTCATTGATCATATTCATCATTCATAGTCTTTGTTTATATTCATCATTCATAGTCTTTGTTTATATTCATCATTCATAGTCTTTGTTTATATTCATCATTCATAGTCTTTGTTTATATTCATCATTCATAGTCTTTGTTTATATTCATCATTCATAGTCTTTGTTTATATTCATCATTCATAGTCTTTGTTTATATTCATCATTCATAGTCTTTGTTTATATTCATCATTCATAGTCTTTGTTTATATTCATCATTCATAGTCTTTGTTTATATTCATCATTCATAGTCTTTGTTTATATTCATCATTCATAGTCTTTGTTTATATTCATCAGGTTGTGTGGATCAAGAGAGGATTTGTGCCGGTCAAGGGGGGTCAACAATGAGTTTGATCTTGTTCCCTACTGCGGGTCGTATCATATGTCCTTCTTTGACTGTGACATACGCCGAACCGCCCCCAACCCTCACTTAATCCCCGTTGCATAAATCTTATACATATAAATATATACATACACATCTTGTTCATGGAAAACATGCGTTAAAACATTTTCTTATGCTTGAGAAACATTCATGATGCATGAACATGAGAGCTTTTAACTCATCAAACTATGACAAGGATCATACCAGAGCAGACAACTTCACAATCAATCACAATCACAAGGTCATCACAGGGTGTAACTCGCAACATACATAAATCCTTCAAGTGCAGACAAGCTCATAATCATAAGGTAAACATTAGACATCTCAACCTAGTACTCCTACGATGTACGGCTCTATTAGCCGGAAATCTTAATACACTCACTTACCTGGTCTCCTTAGCACTTTGAGATTCTTTCTCTTCAAACTTCCTCACCTAAAACATTTACATTGCAGTAGTTAAAACAAAATCCTAACAGTTCTACTCACAAGTCATCCTAGGGTCTAATAACTAAGAGTCATTCCTGAATCCTTAGTCTAATACCTAATGTAGCCTGAAATCCCAAAACCAAAACAGGCGGATTCGATAAATAATAACTCAGGGTTGGTTGTTTTAAATGTCCAGAATCTATTCGGAATGACATTACCAATCTCGGGTTTCAAAATGTTCCTATCAATACTCGGCCATTGAAGAATCCAAAACCTCAATACAGAGCTGAAAACAGAGCTAATAAACTAACAAATAGCCACATTGTCTAATGCATACCTCAGGCACAGAGTAGTCGAGTGGTGGCGGAGTAAACCGGCCGTCGAGGAGAGTTTGCTGATAGCAGAGAGTAAGGACTTGCGAGAGAAGAAATCGCCGGAAAGGGTGGTGTCGGCTACAGTGGTTTAAATGAGGTTTAAATCTTTTCCTTTTTCTTTAAATACTGGCCTCAATCCTCTATTATTACAACTTTGCCACTCAACCTAGTTTAGATCCACATGTAATTAATTATTCTTGGCATAAGTCCTAAACTATAAAGATTAAATATTTATGACCGTTAATACAGTTAAGAAAATCACCTGGCCGTTGACTCGAGTGTTACACTAGTTCTCTGTGTGCAGTCTGAAATCCAAAAACCAAAACAGCTAGGTTCAACTAACGATTAATCAGGGTTGGTTATATTAAATGTCAAGAATCGATTCGGAAATGACATTACTAAATCCAGATTATAAATGTTACTATTGTTACTCGGCCATTGGAGGAACCAAACTCCAACACAAACTGAAAAACAGAGCTCAACAACTAACTGACAACTATATTGTCTAACCCATACCTCGAGCGTAGAGTATCCGAGAAATAGCAAGGGAACTGGTCGTCGAAGGGAGGATTGCTGGCCGGCAGAGAGCGAGAGCTCGGGAGAGAAAATCGCTGAAGGAGAAAGTGTCGACTACAGTGGTGCTGGTGAGGTTTAAAAATTTTCCATTTCCTTTATATATCGATCACAAACCACCCTTATTACAATTTTGCCACTCAACCTAGTTTGACACCACATGAAATTAATTAAGCTTTGGCATAAAATTCTGAACCGAAAATATCAAATAAACATGACCGTTAAAACGGTTAAGAAAATCACCTGATCAACTTGTCGGGTGTTACATCCACCCCTCTTTAAACAAAATTTTCGTCCTCGAAAATTGCTCAAACAAAGAGTTCAGAATATTTGTTCAGCATGCTGTCGCTCCCATGTGGCTTCTTCAATACCATGATTCATCCATAAGACTTTCACTAGTTGAATTTCCTTATTCCTCAGAGTCTTAACTGCAGATTCTATAATCCTTACAGGTTTCTCTTCATACACTAGTGTCGGCTCGATATCGATTCCAGTTGGTTCAACAACATGTGTCGGATCACGTATGCATTTCCTTAACACTGACACATGAAAGACATTATGTACCTTTTCCAGTGATGGAGGCAATTGCAGTTTGTAAGCTGTACTGCCAATCCTTGCTAAGACAGGGAATGGTCCAATAAATCGCGGATTAAGCTTTCCCTTCTTACCAAATCTTAAAACTCCTTTAAAGGGTGAAACCTTTAAGAATACCTCATCCCCTACAGCAAATTTAAGATCACTTCTTCTTTGGTCTGCATAACTCTTCTGTCAACTTTGTGCAGTCACCATTCTCCTCCTAATAATGGCAATCTTGTCTAACATCTGTTGTAAAATCTCGGGTCCTAGGAGTTTTGCTTCACCAACTTCATTCCAATACAAAGGTGACCTTCATTTCCTGCCATACAGTGCCTTATAAGGTGCCATACCGATAGTGGACTGGTAACTATTGTTGTAGGAGAATTCAATTAAGGGAAAATGTCGACTCCAAGATGTCTGGAAATCTAGTACACACACCCTCAACATATCCTCAAGTGTCTGAATTGTCCTTTCTGATTGGCCATCTGTCTGAGGGTGAAATGCGGTGCTCAAGGTTAACTTTGTACCAAATGTACCTTGAAGACCCCGCCAAAACCTTGAGGTGAACCTAGGATCACGATCAGAGACTATGGATATCGGAATCCCATGCAATCTAATGATTTCCTGAACATACAGATTAGCAAGTTGGTCCATCGTGTATGTTGTCTTTACAGGTAGGAAGTGAGCTGACTTCGTTAATCTGTCAACCACAACCCAAATGCTGTCATGACCTTTAGTTGTCTTAGGTAATCCAACAACAAAATCCATGGCAATGTTTTCTCATTTCCATTCGGGGATCGGTAAGGGTTGAAGGGTACCTCCTGGGCGTTGATGCTCTGCCTTAACCTGTTGGCAAACCAAACATGACTCCACATACTTGGCAATATCCCTCTTCATATTTGGCCACAAAAAATGTAGCTTCAAGTCCCGATACATCTTGGTGCTACCAGGATGTACAGAGAAAGAAGATGAGTGAGCCTCAGCCAAGATCAACTCACGCAACTCCTTATCACTTGGAATGTACCATCGATTCCTAAATTTCAAAATGCCATCCATGGAGAGACTGAACTCTGAAGTGGCATCCTTTAACTTACTCATCATACTATTATTCTCCTTTGAATCCTTCTGTTGTGCCTCTTTGACCTTATCCAAAATAGTTGGTCGAATGGTTAAATCAGCAAGTAAGGTTGACAACTCAGGAACTATTTCCAACTCGAACTTCTGAACTTCCTTCCATAATGGTATAGACATGGTTGATACAGCGGGCTGCATTGTCTTTGACATTCTGCTTAATGCATCAGCCACAGCATTGGCCTTACCCGGGTGATACTTGATTTCGAAGTCATAATCCTTAACAAACTCCAACAAACGTCTTTGTCTCATGTTTAATTCCTTTTGGGTGAAGAGGTACTTCAGGCTCTTATGGTCAGAAAACACCTCACACAGTTGACCATATAAATAGTGTCTCCAAATTTTTAGTGCAAAAACAACAGCGGCTAGCTCTAAATCGTGAGTGGGGTAATTCTGTTCATAACTCTTCAGCTGCCTAGAGGCATATGCCACAACCTTACCTTCTTGCATCATAACACACCCCAGACCAACTTTGGATGCATCACAGTAAACACTAAACTTTCCTTCTTCGGTTGTGAGAGTCAAAAGTGGGGCTGTTGTCAACTTCAGCTTAAGTGTCTGGAAGCCATCTTCACAAGCTTCAGTCCAAGAGTACTTGGTGTCATTCTTTGTTAAATTAGTTAAAGGTTTAGCTATCATAGAGAATCCCTTAATGAACTTCCTATAATAACCTGCCAGACCAAGGAAACTGCGGACTTCGCTGGCATTCCTTGGCTGTGGCCAATTCTTAACGGCCTGAATTTTGGTTGGATCTACTGATATACCTTCAGCAGAGATAACGTGGCCTAAAAAGTTAACCTTATCCAGCCAGAACTCACATTTAGACAGCTTGACATAGAGTTGCTGCTGATTTAATGTCGTCAAAACCACTCTTAAATGCTCTGCATGGTCAGTCTCAGTACGTGAGTATATTAGTATATCATCTATAAACACAATCACAAACTTGTCCAAATACTCACGAAACACACGATTTATCAAGTCCATAAAAGCTACAGGCGCATTCATCAGTCTAAACGACATCACAAGAAATTCATAGTGCCCGTAGCGGGTCCTGAAGGCTGTCTTTGGTATATCACTCTCCTTAACCTTCAGTTGGTAGTAACCCGAGCATAAGTCAATCTTTGAAAACACCCTAGCTCCTTGTAATTGGTCAAACAGATCATCAATTCGGGGTAAAGGATATTTATTCTTAATTGTCAACTTGTTTAGCTCCCTATAGTCAATGCACATTCTAAGAGAACTATCCTTCTTCTTAACGAATAAAACAGGTGCACCCCAGGGAGAACTGCTAAGACGTATAAACCCCTTATCTACTAATTCCTGCAGTTGGACTTTTAATTCTTTCAACTCAACAGGTGCCATGCGGTAAGGGTTCTTAGACACAGGTAAAGCCTCAGGATAAGTATCTATTACAAACTCAATTTCTCTATCGGGTGGTATTCCGAGCAAGTCATCCAAAAATGTATCCGGAAACTCTCTGACTATGGGAATATCTTGTAGTTTTACCTTATTTTCCACCCGAACATCAGTTACACAAGCTAGAAAACTTTCACAACCACTCTTCAGTAATCGCTGAGTCTTTAGTGATGAAATAATTGGCATTTTACTTAGTTTTGGGATAGCTTGGAAGGAATACCGATCACCATTCGGGGGTCGGAACTCAACTAATCCAGACCTACAACTTATCGTGGCATAATGCCTGAATAACCAATCCATCCCTAGTATGACCTCATATCCTCTCATATCGATTACGATCAGTTCTACATATAGCTTCTTATCTCCTAAGGACATAACATCACCTTTCAATATCTGCTCAGAATGTAGGGACTTCCCCGACGGTAACATAACACCAAATGACCTCTTAGCTGGCATGAGTTCTAGTTTATGCTCAAGTACAAACAGGGTTGATACAAACGAGTGTGTGGCCCCTGTATCTATAAGTGTGTAAGCAGAAATACCACAAACCATAATGGTAACCTATTATGACTGTGTCCTGCTCGGCATCTTCATCCTCCATTAAAGCATAAACCTTTGGCGCTACCCTGACTCGATTCGGGTCTGGCGGCATAGGGCAGTCTCTGACCACGTGTCCAACCTTATCACATCTATAACAGTGGCTAGAATGTAACTTGCATTCGCCGGGGTGGTTCTTCTGACAGGTGGGGCATAGAGGAGCCAGAGGTCGCTTTCCTTTTCCTTGGTCATCATTTGGATTGAAGGGTCTCTTTATACCTTTCTGCTGTTGCTGTGGCCCTCTATTCGGTTGTGGTTGCCAACCTCTGCCCTGGCGCGGTGGTGGCTGAGTATCCTTGAAAAACTTCCTTGGCGGTTCACACTGTCCTCGTACTGCCAACTCTACCTCTTCCAATTCCAAAGCTTTAGCAGCCACTTCGGAATAAGGTATGTTATGGATCCCTGCAGTCTTCACTCCCTGGAAGAGGCTCGGCTTCAGCCCGTGGAAAAACTGGTGAATCTTGTCCTCCTCATCATCCACCAGACGGGGTGCAAACCGAGACAGTGCCTCAAACTTACAGATGTAATCAGCCACAGAACCGGTTTGACGTAGTTGCATGAATTCCATTTTCTTGCTTGCCCGAACAGCTCTGTTGAAGTACTTGTCAAAGAAGGCAGTCTTAAACATTTCCCAGGTCATAGCTCCTGCATTAGCGGTGCTCTGGATTGAGTTCCACCAATGCCTTGCATCAAGTTCCAAGTGAAAGACAGCACACGTAACCTTATCTCCGTCCTCAACTTTTGCATACCTGAACATGTCCTCCATCTTCTGAATCCATTCCTCAGCATAAACAGGGTCTGAAACTCGACCATTAAATGTCGGGGGTCGAAGCTGGTGAAAATGCTCGCCACCATGATCTTGAGCTGCATTTGAACTAGAATTTGCTTGTTCTTCTCTTGCAGTCATCAGTTGTTCGATCTGGCGAGATTGGCGCATGACCAACTCTGTCAACTGAGTAATGGCATTGCTGTCCTCATTGGTCTCTCTTTGCTGACCTCTTACCATTTTGAGATTCCTAAACAAATATTCATAAATACATCTTAACTTAATGACATTTACTAAAATCATAAACACTTACAGTTGCCGGAGTGTACTCAGGTGGCAGTCAGTGCTGGAAGGCAGTCTACAGAATCGATTTTAGAACCCGGTTTTGCTTTGATACCATAATTGTAACGACCTCGTTAAAGGCCGCGACATAAACATAAACATCATTCGGATAAATACTGGCTTGTTCTCTGTTTCATCCTTTCTACTTCATATTATATCATTATATTTTATTTTTAAAAAAAAAATACAAAACTCCGAAACATTACAGTATCAGACGAAACTGAACCCTTCATAAACTCGACTTCTTCTTTAAACTATTGACATGCTAAGTCGCAGAATTATGCGACAATGTTCAGCCATTAACCACATAAGGGAATCGGGCTGGGAGAAGGTGTCCTTAGATCACCCGACTCCATCGATCTCGGGTTGCATAAGTTGCAGACTTTATCGGTAAGAAAGACACATCCACCGATTGTCACGTGCACTTCGCGTGACTCAATGGACATCGCCCGGTAGAGGTCATCTACCGATGGGCACGTGTAATGCACGTAATCCATTGAACATCATCCGGTATTTGAAATATACTACATCGCCCGGTCACTAGACGACAAACTATACTTACATCATCCGGTATTTGAAATACACTACATCGCCCGGTCACTAGACGACAAAACTACACTTACATCATCCGGTGAGTACAACTCTCGACATCATCCGGTGAGTACAAATCTCGACATCATCCGGTGACATCAGCCGAAAGGTTTAATCGATCAACCTTTACCATCCAACTCCTGCCGATGACGTCAACAGAATGATACACTCATCCAGCTTCTAGCATTCAGCAGTAAAACACTATAATCATCAAACAACTTCAACCAACAGAAAATACCACGACTCACACAAATCTCGACTTGATAGACATAAGCCTCAAACGAATAAAAATCATAGACTCGTTCAGGAATACGTAAGCGGAAGACTCATATAAAACATGATATCCTAGGTTCTTACAATCATCCTCAAACTCAGAGGTTGAACCAGACAATTCCAAGTCCAAATAAAAACAAACATGATCTTGTCCTACTTAAACATCAGTTTTCTCATAAGTCTTACTAACATAAAATGAGCATAACCACGGGTCATAATCGCCTGCCAGCAATAGACTTTCCCCCCTTGAGTACCATCCTGCAACCAGCCTTAGACATCATCATTGAATTTGGAATCCTCACCTGATATTTCGTCACCTACATCATAAGGTTTAAACTATAAGCTTAATGCTTAGTAAGGAATGCAATACTAACATGTATACGTGAATGCATAGTTGCAAGAAAATCATGATCATGTTCGTTTCATGTTCTTCTCTTGTTCTCATTCGTGTTCTTGTTCATCACTTTCATCATATGGATTAAGAGAGAATTTGTGTCGTAAAGGGAGGATGACAGTGCAAGTGTACATAGTCCCTTTCGGGCCGTATTCATGGTCCTTCTCTTTGGACAGTGACATACGCCAAACCGCCCCCAACCCTCACTTAATCCGGTTGCATAAGTTTCATATTCATTCTCATATCTTGTTCATGGGGGAAAAACATGCTCATAAATCATTTCCATATGCTTGAGAAATAAATCATGATGCATGACATGAATGTTCTTAAATTATCAGACTATGGAAAATATCATACTAGACAGTTGACTTCATAAACTCTATCAGAACATCATATAACATAGTCCTCAAACATCCGTAAATCATCCAAGTACAAACCATCTTACTAACTTAAAACAAACATCAACAACATAACTAATTTAGTACCCTTAAGATGTATGGCCCTAATAGCCAGAAATCTTAATACATTCACTTACCTGGCTCCCTTAGCAAATTCGTGCTCCTTTTCTTCAGACTTCTTCACCTAAAACATTTACATCGCAGTAGTTAAAACAAAATCCTAAAAGTCCTAATCACAAGTCATCCTAGGATCTAGTAGTTAAAGTCATTCTCGAATCCTTAGTCTAGTTCTCTGTGTGCAGTCTGAAATCCAAAAACCAAAACAGCTAGGTTCAACTAACGATTAATCAGGGTTGGTTAAATTAAATGTCAATAATCGATTCGGAAATGACATTACTAAATCCAGATTATAAATGTTACTATTGTTACTCGGCCATTGGAGGAACCAAACTCCAATACAGGCTGAAAAACAGAGTTCAACAACTAACTGACAACTACATTGTCTAACCCAGACCTCGAGCGTAGAGTATCCGAGAAATAGCAAGGGAACTGGTCGTCGAAGAGAGGATTACTGGCCGGCAGAGAGCGAGAGCTCGGGAGAGAAAATCGCTGAAGGAGAAAGTGTCGGCTACAGTGGTGCTGGTGAGGTTTAAAAATTTTTCATTTCCTTTATATATCGATCACAACCCACCCTTATTACAATTTTGCCACTCAACCTAGTTTGACACCACATGAAATTAATTAGGCTTTGGTATAAAATTCCGAACCGAAAATATCAAATAAACATGACCGTTAAAACTGTTAAGAAAATCACCTGATCAACTTGTCGGGTGTTACATGTACTGTATAAGTAAGTTCTATCTAGGAGACTGGATTTTAAGTGGAACCGTTTCTGACCCCTTCAGCCTTTTCTAGGAACTTATTTGGAAAAGTAATTATCTCTAGGAGATTGTCCAATACAATATTTCTTGAAAATTATCCTGATCAGTACTCTCCACATTTTATTGTTTTATGTTGACTTTATTTTTCTTTCAAATATTAGGGTTTGCTGAAGGCTGTGGAAGAGGAATTTAAAGAAACCGAACACCGCTACTACCTCCGGCATATGTACGCAAATTTTAAAGGCCAATTTTGAGGCAGAGCCTACATAGATGCAATTTTGAATGCAGCCAAGGCAACTACAAGTTATCATTTCGAGCTAAAAATGAGGAAACTGCATTGCCCACATATGGCTTCGAGAAGAAGAGCCTAGATATTGGGTCAGTCATGTCTTCTCTTAGATCACCAAGTGCGAAATGGACTTAAATAATTTGTGTGAGTCATTCAATGCAATTCTATTGCCGTCCAGGAACAAACCGATCATAACCATGTTCAAGATGATCCGAAAGTGCTTGATGATTCGCATTGTGAAAAAATTTGAGCAGTTTGTTTAATCAACAGGCATCATGTGTCCCTATATAAAGAAAAAAATTGAGAAGCTAGAAAGTGCAGCTCGAAATTAGAGTGCTATGTTTGTGGGAGCTACATAATTTGAGGTCAGCAACGGTTACGAACAATACATGGTCAACATGAATACGGGTGTGTGCAACTGCACCAGGTGAGAGCTTATTAGAATCCCGTGTGTCCATTCAATTTCATGCATGCATTTCATGAGACTGACATCGAAAAATTACGTGCTTCAATGCTATTACCGGACAACTTACCTGTAGATGTATTTACGATTTATTCAACTCATGAGCTGTCTCCAAATTTGGCCTCAAATACTAGATCTGAAGGAACTAATCCCGCCCAAAAGATATTGCCAACCTAATAGACCAAAGAAGACAAGAGTGAGAGATGTCGATGAGCCGTCAAGTGCGACATTTAGTAGGCGGAACTCAAAGATGTCGTGCAGTATATGTCGCCAAAAAGGGCACAATAGTCGTACTTGTAACGCCCCGAGTCTTCCAGACCCGGTTTTGCTACCCAAAACATTGAACTGAACTAAGAGAAATTACGAAAAATTTTAAATTTTCTCTCAGTGATGATAATTCTATCTTTAATCCTCGACTTTACAGCGGAAAACTCAATAAGTAGACAACGTTTATAATTAGACAAAACGTTAAGACATTTGGCCGAAGGGAATTGGAAACTCAAGGACATCTACCGATTGACACATGCATCCCACGTGATTCATTAAACCTCATCCGATCACAAAACGACAAGACTTAATACTTACTCCTGCCGATAATAGAAAAACCTACATCTACCGATTGACACATGCATCCCACGTAATTCATTAAACCTCATCCAATCACAAAACGACAAGACTTAATATCGACTTCTACAGATTGACACATGCACATCACGTGACTCATTAAACCTCATCCGATCACAAAACGACAAGACTTAATATCGACTTCTACCGATTGACACATGCACATCATGTGACTCATTATACTCCTTCTGATAGAAGACATCATCTGATAGAATATATCATCCGATAGAAGATATCATCCGATGGAAGACATCATCAGATAAAAGACATCATCCGATGGAAGACATCATCCGATAGAAGACATCATCCGATGGAAAACATCATTCCGATAGACAGGAAACTTTCAGACTTTCACAAACTTTAACATGACTGAATAAACTAACACACAGTTGGACCATAATCTCATCTAGAATACGTGTAGCGAGGACTCTAACAAAACAGATCATTCTATCATTTCACGATCATTCTCAAACTCAGAAGTTAGTCAGTCAGGTTCCAGTATCCATTGTTTTAAGAAAGCATCCTACATAGATCTCAGTATTCATAACCTTACTAATATGATAGAAGTGGTAACCAGGAGTTGAAATCGCCTTCCAGCCACACACTGACAACCTGAACTCCTTCCAGCAACCAGCCTTAAACATCCTCATTAGACTTGAAATCTTCACCTGGTAGTTCTTCACCTACATCATAAGGTTTAAACTATAAGCCTAATGCTTAGTAAGGAGTGCAATGCTAACATGTATGCATGCATGCACAAATTAAAGGAAACACATGTTCATGATCTTTTCGTGTTCTTGTTCTTGTTCATATTCATCGTTTTTGTCATATGGATTAAGGGAGGATTTGTGCCGAAAAGGGGGTTGACAGTGAGAATGTACATAGTCCCTTGCGGGTCGTATTCATGGTCATTCTTTTAGACAGTGACATACGTCAAACTGCCCCCAACCCTCTCTTAATCCTTGTCGCATAAGTTTCATGTTCATATTGTAGTACCCGGCAATTTATCGGCTCGGGTTGTAGTGAGTATTGGTAAATGTACATTTATTTTGAAGAAATAAAATAAATGTGAATATTGGGATTTATTATGAAATTTATTGGAAAGAAGAGTTAGTGAGTAATTGAAAATTAATGGTGTAAAAGTGGGTTTTGATTTGTTAAAATAAATAGAAAAAAAAGTGGGATAAAATTTATAAGGGTTCACGTGGGGGAAAGAAAAAAAAAACCCATTTGTTTTTTTTTTTTCTCTCTCTCTCTCTCTCCCTCTCCCTCTCTTAGCAAAAGAGAACAGCCGACGAGGGCTTCTTCCCTCCAATGATTCTTCTCCGTTTTCTTCAAGACAAGGTTAGTTTTCTTTCAAATTTTAAGCGGGTTTTAGTTTTCTAAGCTAGATGAAGGTATTGGTGTGATTTTGGATGAGTTTTTGAGAGAGTTTCGAATTAGGGTTTTGTGGTAGATGAGGGATTTAGAAAATTGAGGTTCTTGGTTTAATTTTCTTGATTTTTGGATAGTTATTGATAAATTGATGGATATTGGTTGAATATTAGTTGATGATTTAAGTGTGCAAAACTATAAAATGTAAGGGCAGGTTAGGTTTTGCACAATTTCGGCTATGCTATTCAAGTTGGGTTGGTAAATAAATTTGACCATTAAAACGTAGACACCCTAAGGTTTGCATAGCATCTTGAATCATCAAATTTGGACATATATTCAATTTATTACGAAATTTTGAAGTTGGATAAAAAATTACGATTTAAAAACTGGGCAGTTTCGGTTTTCTTGAGAACTGACCTAGCTCTTGATTCCAATTTGTTAAACGGCTTGTATCATTGGATAGGGGACTCTTAGAGGAGTCCATATCAACTTGAACCACTCGATTTCATCGATAATTGATTAAGTTATGGATTTTTGAAGTTATTGTGCAAAAACTGGAAAGGTTCAGCGAGCAGTTCGTTTCTTTTGGTTTTTTGTCTTGACGCTATTTTGTTTTGGATAAATGGACGGTTCCATGTTAAAATAGACATAACGAGGTCTTCAAAACATGTTGAATAATTGAAAACGGATAAGAATTGAGGGAGTTATTGAGGTTTAAAGTTAAGCCAATTTTAAAGGCAAAATAAGAGAATATTGAAAGAAAATTGTTGAGTTTTGTTAGTTGAATGAACTTCGAGCTATTTAAGTGGTTGAATTAAATTGTTAGTGTGAATGTGACTCAAAACTAATTGGCTTGGAATATTAGGTTGAAGTATAAGTTTTTATTCAAATACCTTGGTTATATTTTTGGTTTCAAGTTGGAAGTTACTATGTTGAATTGGTTTGTTTTGTGTTAAATTGCCTTGTTGATAGTTAGACGAAGAAAGTTGTGCAATTCAGAGATTTTGAATTGATGCTTGAGGTTTATATTGTGAACTTGTATTTATTATTAGGTTGTTAAATTGACGAGACTAAAGCATTTTGGACTTTGAGCGTGTGCTACGGACGCGAGGTAAGTTCTCATGACTTACTCTGGCCGATTGGCCTACACCGTACGTCGAGGTCGTCTCGAGGAGCTTTGGTGACGTGTTTGTTTAAATTGCTTTGGTTGGGTAGTTAGGTTTAGTTCTTTTATAGATTATGTTTTTTTATAGTATTGATAGTATATATACTGTATGTTTAAATTATGCTATAAATTGTTCATGCATCACAGTTTTAAATTATGCATAGAAAATGAATTTTCGCACTACGTTTTAAAGAAAATGGCGATGTGACCTGAAAGGGGGCTATTGATCTATTGTGTGGATCGATTAAGGGTCTGTCACAATACCACATCTAATATGAATCGATGTATGTTTATGGTCATGCGAGGTGGGGCTCAGGCATGACTGTGCGTGTTGCAAGCATGTACCCTTCTCCTCTAGGTGGAAAGGGTTGTCCAACCGCAGGATGTGCCCTCTTCATTTAGGGGGTTGAGATCTCAGTGACAACCTATGTAAAGATAAGAAAATGTTGCATGATTTACGAACTCATATGCACAACATGCATTTGCATTTAGGAAACTTGCTGAGCTTTAGCTCATAGATTGTCTGTATGGTGTAGGTGATCTTGACATAGGTGAGGACGAGATCCCTCCACCTGAGGAATGATGCAGTTGAAGGAGGATGGCATGTGGGAGTGCGCTGGGCAGTCGGTGCGTTTTGACCCGTGGGGATGTGTGTATGTATTTTTGAGATTTGATGGTTAGTATAAAATGTATAGTTGAACATATTAGGATGTTTGGAATCTGGATAGTGGATATGTTTATGTTTTGATGTCTTAAACGTTTTGGTAAACTTGTTTTATGAAATGTTTTGTTAAACTGCTATTTTAATTCGTTGATGAACTGCTTGGTGATTTTTAATAGGAGTAAACGTTTAGTTTTTAAACGGATCCATACAGTTTATTTTCGTGAAAAAGTATTTCGTTTTAAATGATTTTCGAGTCGGTTTTGAATGAGGTTATTGAGGAGGTACGAGTATCGGGTGGTTTTATGTCAAATTGTATTGTGAAGATGCATGTGTGTTTAGTGATAATTGAGAATGAGGTAGAAGTGTTATGGGTAGTGTTTACGCAGGGAAAGAAGAAGGAAAGAAAGAGGAGGCAAGTCCTCTGGAATTCGGATTCCAGAGGACTTGGCGATCGATCGCCCCTCTTGGTCACGCTCTGGAAGAAATTCCAGAGCGTGTGCCGAGCGATCGCCAGGTGATGGCGATCGCTTGGCAAGAAGTGATCGCCGAAGGACGATCGTTCGCCCGGAGAGGGGCGATCGATCGCCCCTCAGTTTTCTTCACAGGCGATCGATCGCCTGTTTTGGGCGATCGATCGCCCCTTTACATTTCGGGACAATGTCCCTTTTTGCCCTCCGCCGTTGATTAAATGTTTTTAATTGTTTTAAGAAATTGTTTTAAGTTTTATTTAAATTGTTTTTAAGCAAATAGTTTTCGAACGGTTTTAACAATTTAGTCTACGATTTAAATTCCGCATAAATACTACAAAGTTTAAGGATAAGTGATAAAATGAAAAATTTATACGGTAAAATTAGGATACAGGTAAGGGTCGCTACACATATCTTGTTCATGGGAGAAATCATGCACTTCAAACATTTTCATATGCTTGAGAAATATTCATGATGCATGAGCATGAGTAATCTTAGTTAATTAGACTACTGAACAAGTCATTCATTCATCAAAGGATCATGACATCAACTCGAGTACCGAAGACAACCAGACGTTAGCACAGGTACTTTTAACATCATTAACACTTCTACTTAGTACCCTTGCGATGTAGGGCCATAATGGCCGGAAGTCTTACTCACTCACTTACCTAGTTTCCTTAGTAACTTGAGCGCTTCTCTTCAAACTTCTTCACCTAGAAACATTTCACATTACAGTGTTAAATCAAAATCCTAACTAAAAGTCATCCTACTATCTAACATAAATATTTCTAAATCTTCCTAGTCGAGCGCCTAGTGTGTCTAGATTAAACTTTCAGAACCTAAATAACCGGATTAAGTCTAACAACTAAACACGGTCTGTTATCTTAATGTCCAGAATCGAATCGAAAATGCTATTACTAAACACATATCATGATTGTCACTACCATTACTCTGTTAGTGAAGAATCCGAAACCTCAAGTTCTAGCTGAAGACAGAGCTCTAAGTAACTACCCAGTAACTACATTGTCTAAGTCTTACTTAGAGCGTGGATTGTCGAATTGGAGGCTGAAGAACTGGTCGCTGGCGAAGGAATAGCTGGCAGAGAGGGAGCTCTGGAAGGAAGGGAATCGCTGAGAGAGGAAATGTCGGCTACAATGAGGTTTTAATGAGGTTTAAGAATTCTCATAACCTATTTATACCAATTAAAATCCACCTTAATTACAAACTTGCCACCCAATCTAGTTTCACTCAACTTGCAATAAATAAGTCTTAGCATTAAATTTAAAATCATAAAGGTCAATAAAAGGGCGACAATTAAAATGGTTAAGAAAATCACCTGGCCGAAATTGTCGGGTGTTACAGTACTTGTCCTCATCGGGGATCCATTTCAGGCGTTGCTTCTCAAGAGACATTTATGGGTTTCAACACATTTGACGGGATGCAGGTACAATTCAACATATTTCGCTCATAAACACACTGTACATATGTTTTAATATAATTTTCATTATGCGCAGGAATTTTCTACACACGGCTATGGAAGAAGAAACATATGACTATCTTCGGGGTATAATTTGTTATATCGGCTTATTCGGACCAGAAGGACATCACAAAACTTAATGCTTGCAAGGCAGGTTTGAATACTTCACTCTTTTCATAATGTAACAATTTTACCGCATGTTCACCGCCTCTTTTTCTTGGAACAAATCTCATTTAATATATGTTTCGCTCCATCAATCTCGGAAGATCCATCAATATAATTGAGTACTGCATTCTTTTCATAATCTAACGAAACGTATTTTGACAACTTTTCCAAACTTACCTTGCAAGCATTAACTTGGAAACGTTGTCAAAATACGTTTCGTTAGATTAGGAAAAGAGTGGAGTACTCAATTACATTGATGGATCTTGCGTGATTGATGGAGCGAAATATATATTAAATGAGATTTGTTCTAAAAGAAACAGACGGTGAACATGTAGTAAAATCGTTACATTATGAAAATAGTGGAGTACTCAAACCTGCCTTGCAAGCATTAAGCTTTGCGATGTCCTTCTGGTTCGAAGAAGCTGATATAACAAGTGTTAAATGAAGCCTATCAAATATATCGACGGATCTCAGAGCTCTCAGCTGATCTACAAAGAACATATGAACCTAGCTATAATTATTTATTTCTTTTATAATTATTAAAAATAAAATAAAATTGAAAAAATAGGCAAAGTTTCTATTGTTTTATGACTCCCCCATAGCTATCTTCAAAAAGTTCCTGCATATTGAAATTACAAATATATACCCAACAGTCAGATCCAGTACAAATAGAAAATAAATGGTACTAGAGAACAAAAATAAACTAAATTAAAATGACAAACAGATACTGAATAATCAACAGTCAGATCCACCACATAACCTAAACTAAGTGATAAACATAAAGTAAAGTGCATTAAAATACATATATGAAATAAGGTTACAAAATAAAATTAAAAGTACATTAACTAAACTACGATAAATGTGGGACATCGTCGTCATCGCCCTCTTCACGCCAATGCTTGAAGGAGTCTGTGAGCCGTATTTGGGCCAATCTGATCTCATTGATCATCTTCTCAATCTTGTCCCACCTCTACTCCATTCTATCAAGCTTATGCTCCCACGTACTAGCCTCCGGGTGTACAATGGCAGCATAGTGGCATCCTCGGTGGCAATTGCGTCCTCCATCGGAACATCCTGAGATGTGGAAGCTCCGAGATCTCCCTTGAGCATCCAAGACCCGTCGACTTCAACTAACCCCATCCGAGTCGAATGAGACTTGTCAAATACATCGACTGATCTGTGTGATCTCATATGCTTTCCACTGGGCAGATGAAGCTAATATCACTGTACGATCTTCCAAATCAAAGTCTCGTACGACAGATTCTTATTCTTGGTTCGCCCGACCTCATGCATGTGACATGCAATCATGTATCCCGGGTCGAACATCTTGCCGCTGTAGAGCTTCTCCATGACATACAGATCCATCCAGTTGACGAGATCTCTATGACCACCTCAGCAGGAGCGTGTGGCTGATCATGTTCTGAAGAACCCTAGCTTTGACGTTCAGATTCTTCGATCTCGGCTTCACGAATGCTGCAATGCCCGAATTGCAGTGGATTTTCCTAAGGAACTCTTGTCCCTCTGCTGTTTTGGCAGAATCACATTCTCGGGAAGTGTGATAATATCTCTCTACGTCTTCTACGATAAATCCGAGCAAATCGTTGATAAGAGCTGGAGATACGACAATATCTGTACCGAATAGGTACATCTTCAAGTAGCTCGACCTCCCGGTAGCACACAAGTTCGCATAAAATAAGCGAACAATTCTGTCGCAGCTGTCACCCCTCATGTCGTACACCCCGTGCAAGGAGATGACATCAAACATTTCCTTGATATCCAAAGACTCCCAACCGCTAAAGTTAGTAGTCTTCCCATAAATAATCGAGCGGTTTTTTGTATCCCGCTCGAACTACTCTTGACACCCCTGGTTACGAAATTCCATGAACAAATAACCTAGAAGGAGGTTGCGACACTTAATCCACCGCTCAGTTTGATGGGTCACTTTCTGCCTTCCGGAGAGCATTTCGACCAATAAACATTCTTAGGGGGGCCATTTCGAGTTCAAGGATTTTTTTGGATTTTTTGATTTTCGGGTTTCTTAGTATTTTTGGCGAGAAAATAGACCGGATTTGGGATTTTCGCTAAAAAATCGAGGGTTTTTGGCGATTTTCAGCTCGGGCTTTGGGTTTTGGCTCGGTTTTAGGATTTCTTCGAAAGTTTTTTTTTGCAGATTTCGACAAAAAACGTAGGATCTGAGAATGTTGGCGGCAAAACGCTCGGATCTGAGGATTTGAAAGAGAGAAAAATCAATTTTTTGAAGAAAAATTGTCCAAATGGGGCTGTGGACTTTTATCCTAACACAAATCGGTTCCCCGTTTGAAGGTGAACACTCCCGGGTGTTCTTCACACGGGGATCATTCTAGTGGGGTGTTCACCCCCCGTTCTCCACGTGCGTTGCACGGGAAAAACTCCCCGAGATCGATCCCCCATTTAAGGGTGAACACCCCTAACGTGTTCTTCAAACGGAGACCGTTCTAGCGGGGGTCTTCACCCCTCGTTCTACATGTGCGTTGCACAGGTAGAATTTCTCGACAAAACGAGAGACTGTTTTATGTGTAAAATACAGAATGAGATGTTATTGGTTGACTACTAGAGATTTTTTTAATAGGTCTTTGATAGTTTAAATTTTTACACTTTGCCGGAGAGTTTTAACAAATAATGAATTTTTTAATAGTTACATTTTCTATAAATGCTCCTATTATATATATTTTTCATGTGAGAACACCAAGTCTAAATCTTAAAGCCAATCACGTAGCTCTCCTCGGCAAAAGCTTAATATGTGATGATGACATGGAAGAGATAAAGAAGAGAGATAGAGTGGGAAGCCATTGATTCTTGCTGTGTCTTTCTTTTTATTCTCCATTATTTTACGTGCCATGTTTTTGTTTATTTCCCTTTTCTCTTTTCCAGATCTAGCTTTGCTCAATTATTTATTTTGATTTTCAGTCTGTGTTGGCTGTTGCTTCTTTCTGAAGCTCGTCGTTTTCCTCTTCTCCTTCTTCGTCTTCTTCTTCACAGAACTTTCTTTTGTTGTTATCTTTCACTGTGTTCGAGATGTCACCCTGCAAATAATGATTTTTCTAAAGGGGTCTTCTCGCTTTCAAGTTTCCCGCTCTGGAATATGTACAAACTCTTTCCTTCCTCTTTCAATCTCTCTCTCTCTTACTGGGTTTTCTTGTTTATTTCTTCTTTTCCATTCCTTTTTTTTTGTTCAGGGAATCGCTGATTTAACTGTTCGATTTTTTCATAGTGTTAGCGCTGTTGTATCTTTCTCTCGCTTTCCATCATAGTGAAAATGAATACCAGAGTCTGCACCAGCCTTCAGACAATCAAATCTTTGAATCATGAGAAGGTTTCTTACTTTCCTTGAAAAAGACATCTCGTCGCTAACAACTTTACGATTAGTGTTTGTTTCTCGAGAAAGATAGGTCACGGCTTTCATGTCCAATGTCGCCGATGTTCATCCGAAATGCTGGTTTCTTTTATGTTGTATAAGAAAAGAATAGTTTTCCTTTCCTTTTTCCCGATTCCTTCAACAATCTGACCATTTTTGTGTTGATATATCGAAGAAGGAGAAGGCAAAGACGCAAGGAAAGGGGAAAGGGGGGGTGAATAACAATCGGCGCAAATTAAACAGAGAAAGGAAAATGGCCTTGTTACAAGATGTACTTGTCTTCTTCTTATGAATTTATTGGGTGGAAATGAACATGTTGGAGAATGTCTGCTAATTTAGATGTTATTTACAGGTTGATAAGTTGAAGAAGAAGCTCAGACATGAAGAAAATGTCCACAGAGCATTGGAGAGAGCCTTTACTCGCCCTTTGGGAGCTCTGCCTCGTCTTCCTCCTTATCTCCCTCCATATGTTAGTAGTACCTTCCATAATTCATAAATGGACTCATAATCTCTCTCTCTCTCTCTCTCTGTCTCCTGAATCTGGAAGGTAAGAATGAGTCAAAATGGGAGTTCTGAAATTAGTAAATGACGGATGAATTGGCCTGAAATCTACTTGTATGAACCATTAGCATGAGAAAACAGATTGCCAAAGATTAAACATTATGTCATGGAGAAGGGAGTGTAATGTTTCAATTTCTTTGTTCCAGACTCTTGAACTCCTTGCTGAAGTAGCTGTTCTAGAGGAGGAGGTTGTTAGGCTTGAAGAACAGATTGTGAATTTTAGACAAGGTCTCTATCAGGAAGCCGTTTATTCATCATCTAAGAGGAATGTTGAAAATTCGGTAGAGGAAATCGAGAAAACCACACCCAGAAGTTCAAAACATGGTCGGTCAAAGTCCTTCTCTCCGAATGAGTTCAATTCATCAGCGTCTTTACCCAAACGTCAACCTTCTCTAACAAGAAGTTCTTCAAGTAGAAAGCTGCTGTCATATGAAAGCACTGACAGAGATGGTAGCTGCTTTCAAAAAGCTATGAATGAGAAACAAGCTTCTAGGAAATTCAATCCATATTCATATTTTCTAGAATATGGTCAAGGAAAGGAGAGCCAATCATGGAGTAGTTTTGTCAAGGATAAGCCACTTACAGAAAAGAAAGCTACAACTCCAGTTAAGAAGCTTCCAATAAAAAATGAACCGACGGAGAAGAGTTTGGATCCGCTCGATTTGCAGGTCTCCGCCTGATGATCAGTTTTTTTAATGAGAATTTAAATATTTACATGTTCTTCATCTGATATCACTTTTCCAGTTCGATTCCAGATTAACAGAACATCAAAGAGAAAATGATAGTTCCTCTGGTTATCCTGAGATTCTATTGAATGAGCAAAAGAACTCACCAAACCAAATTTCGGAGGAAATTGTGAAGTGCTTAGCTTCAGTTTTTATGACAATAAGCACTTCAAAAGACAAAGCCCTTAAGTCGGGGACGACCAGTGAAGAAGCAGATGTATAAGATCCTTACGAAATCCATACCGGATTCAGATGTGGAGATGTTGGGGCATATCGGCATCTTTATGTGATTGAAGCAAGTTCCATTGATCTTAATCAGAAAAGTAATGCACATTTTCTCATTCATAAACTTAAGTAAGTCTTGAAAATGCTACTTAGAATAAATTTTAGTTGAAACACTATCTTAGTAGGTATTTATTTGTACGTAGTTTTATGCAGGTTTCTCCTTGAGAAGCTTGCCAGTGTCAACCTAAGGGATCTTCATCATCAAGAGAAGTTAGCTTTCTGGATTAACACCTACAATTCCTGTATGATGAGTGTAAGTAATATGTATGTTTAACCAAAAATTTTGGCTAATTTTTTAGAGCAATGCCTTCATCTGATCGATATTTGTTACTCATCAATTCAACAAAAAAATAATGTGGAAACTGAATGTAGTTTGATGAATGAAATTTACAGGCATTTTTAGAGCACGGGATTCCCGACACTCCTGAAAGAGTCGTAATATTAATGCAAAAGGTAATATCTACATACTTTCCAAATGGAAATCACACTCTGATTTAAGTACCCGATGTTATGCTTTCTGCCTCCATGTAAAGAGCCTCAAATGTGTAATATTGTAAGGTTACTGTTATTAGAGTTTGATAAAAATGCTAGCACTGCGTTAAAAATTTCAGAAAAATAGATATCTGGTGGTAACAGAGGGATTGAGTCAATTGGCCTGAGCATTATGCACCTCATTTATTTCATACAAACTCTAATGACTTTGATATTATATAGTGAATTTCTCTCTTCTGCTTGTGTTTACGTAAAATGTTTCATAATGTTTTGAGTTTGGCGGTTGATGCTCATGTCAGGCTACCATAGTTGTGGGTGGACACCTTCTCAACGTTCTTACAATTGAGCATTTCATCTTGAGATTACCTTATCACCTGAAATTTGTAAGACTACCATTTTAAACTGGATTGATTTTTGGGACAATCTCCATTTGATTTCTTATTTTCGGAGCTGTTCTTTCTCTTTATGAATCAGACCTGTCCTAAAGATGTAAAATACGATGAGATGAAAGCACGGAGCATCCTTGGCTTGGACTCGTCCGAACCCTTGGTTACATTTGCTCTCTGCTGTGGAAGCTGGTCTTCTCCTGCTGTAAGTCAACTTGTTTATCCATGATACTCTAACTAATAAAGGAAATCCTATCGAAAAATCAAACTTCTAGTTCAAAAACAAATAAAAAATGAAGAAAATCTCACAAAGTTTTGAAGATGATTCTGAACTATGGATTTCTCCACAAGAACTTGTTCAACTTCAGCTGATCTGTCATCTATTTGCAATGAAGGTGAGAGTGTATACAGGATCTAATATTGAAGAAGAGTTAGAGAAGGCAAAGAGGGATTATTTAGAAGCAGCTGTTGGAATATCGAAGGACAAGAAATTGATGATTCCAAAACTGTTGGATTGGTATCTGCTTGATTTTGCAAAGGATATGGAGTCTCTGCTTGAATGGGTGTGCCTGCAGTTGCCCAATGAACTAAGGAATGAAGCACTAAAATGCATTGACAAGAGACGAAAACTGCCTCTCTCACGGTTAGTGCAAGTCATGCCTTATGACTTCAGTTTTAGGTTGCTCTTGCATCTTTGATGTGTAAGTAGTGAATGATGTTATTAGCTGAATAAATTGATTTCTGCGGTGTAATTTGAAAATTTTGTCTGAATCTGTAAGTTGCCTTTTGTTGATACTGTAGCGAGCCGAGCGGGGCTAGTCCGCCCGTTAAAAAACTCTACTTAGGCTGAGCCGAGTAATTTTGATACGACCTTTTGTTAAAGATATCAGGGTAAAGTTCAAAATATACCCTGACAACTGGTACCCTGGACTAAATTTTTTACTGCTCTTCGACCCAAAGACGGAAATCCTCCAAATTTGCTGAATTTCAATTGGCTGTTACGGTGGAGGCTGGGGCTGTTTTGGTGGAGCTCTTTTACTGCCTATGTGGCTTTAATAGGAAGGGGAAAATGGGCAGCAAACCTTTACAATAAAAGGGGAAAGAGAAGGCTTCATGGACGTGGTGGATTGTGTGTTAACTTTTCTATTATTTCCTTTTTCCTTGTAATTTTTCCTTCTTCTTCTTCTTCTTCTTTTTCATCTCTGTAATTCTTCTGTTTCCTATGCAATTTTCAATACAATCTCCATCTGTTCTTTGAACTCCGACCAGCCATAACATTAGCTTCTTCCTTATATCTTATAACTCTGTTGTGTTTCTGTTTGCGTTTTGCCTCTCTTTCTATCCTTGCCGTTGTTATTACAAAATTTCGTCGTTAATCCATCTTTTAGCATTGTGGTTTTATCTGTTTGGGGATATATGAAAGTTGCCATTGGCTCTGTGAATATTAGAGAGAGATGAAATAAATGTTGTCTTCATATACTTCTATGTCGGTCATTAGTGCTAGAAAAAAACCTCTGCAGGTTTTATCCATTCTATTCTTTTCAATTACAGAGGAAAAAATAGAATGCACAAAATGCATTCTGTTCTTTTCACTTTTATTGAAAAGAAAAATATGCATTATGTTTTTTCCAATGAAAGTGAAATGACAACGTTTTTCAAATGCATTTTTTTTTATATTGATAGTTCTTGAATTTCAGCATAGGATTTTTGCAGATATGAGTTGACGCGGAAACTACCTCAAAAGATCCAAGTTAAGCACACAAATACTGAAATGATGCTTGGTGCTCGGTTTACTCGAGAGCAGTAAAAATGTGGCAGTGGATGAATAGTCAAATGGAAACCAAATGAAATGAAACTTGATGTGCAACTTACTTGATGCGTGAGGAACAAAGCACTGAAGCATCAAATGGAAATATGAAATGGAACAGAAACTATGCAAGACTACCCGTAGCTGATCCGATAAGCAATATTTTGCAGCTTCTAGATGAATGCCTCTTTCCAATGAAAGATGCACGTTGGGCTCGGTTTTTGTAACGACCCCAACGGAATCGCCACACAAATTCATTACTTGATCTCTTAATCATTTGATTCTTGCTTCCATACACTTTATTCATTATTATTGTTAATATTATTCCCTCTTTATTTTCTCTCTTTTTTTTTTAAACATCTCTTGATTTGCATCCACCGATAGAGTTATAGTCTCACATCGACCGATGATCACGTGTCCACCACGCGACACCTCTGATCTCAACCAGCAATAGACATCCGCCGGTGGTCACGGGCATTGCACGTGCCTAATTAAAGACATCGCCCGGTCCCGAACATTCTCCACTAGATGTTCATATTTACCCTACATTGACCGGTGGACATGTGTGCTTCACGTGACCGATTTAAAACATTTCCTGACTTAAACAATAAGAAAATACTCACATCATCTGGTCACTAGACGACAACTTAACATCTACATCATCCGGTGAAGAATTACACTTCATCCACCGAACACTAGAGGACAAAATACCATTTACATCATCCAGGCAAAGAAATACGCTTCATCCACCGAACGCTAGACGACAAAATAACATTCCCAGCATCCGGTGAAGAAATACACTTCATCCACCGAACCGCTAGACGACAAGTTAACATTTACATCATCGGGTGAAGAAACAAACTACATCTTCCGGTGACTTATTACACTACATCTGCCGATCACTAGACGACAAAATAGCACTTTCATCATCCGATGGCTTAAACACTACATCTGCCGATCGCTAGACGACAAAATAGCACTTTCATCATCCGATGGCTTAAACACTACATCTGCCGATCGCTAGACGACAAAATAGCACTTTCATCATCCGATGGCTTAAACACTACATCTGCCGATCGCTAGACGACAAAATAGCACTTTCATCATCCGATGGCTTAAACACTACATCTGCCGATCGCTAGACGACAAAATAGCACTTTCATCATCCGATGGCTTAAACACTACATCTGCCGATCGCTAGACGACAAAATAGCACTTTCATCATCCGATGGCTTAAACACTACATCTGCCGATCGCTAGACGACAAAATAGCACTTTCATCATCCGATGGCTTAAACACTACATCTGCCGATCGCTAGACGACAAAATAGCACTTTCATCATCCGATGGCTTAAACACTACATCTGCCGATCGCTAGACGACAAAATAGCACTTTCATCATCCGATGGCTTAAACACTACATCTGCCGATCGCTAGACGACAAAATAGCACTTTCATCATCCGATGGCTTAAACACTACATCTGCCGATCGCTAGACGACAAAATAGCACTTTCATCATCCGATGGCTTAAACACTACATCTGCCGATCGCTAGACGACAAAATAGCACTTTCATCATCCGATGGCTTAAACACTACATCTGCCGATCGCTAGACGACAAAATAGCACTTTCATCATCCGATGGCTTAAACACTACATCTGCCGATCGCTAGACGACAAAATAGCACTTTCATCATCCGATGGCTTAAACACTACATCTGCCGATCGCTAGACGACAAAATAGCACTTTCATCATCCGATGGCTTAAACACTACATCTGCCGATCGCTAGACGACAAAATAGCACTTTCATCATCCGATGGCTTAAACACTACATCTGCCGATCGCTAGACGACAAAATAGCACTTTCATCATCCGATGGCTTAAACACTACATCTGCCGATCGCTAGACGACAAAATAGCACTTTCATCATCCGATGGCTTAAACACTACATCTGCCGATCGCTAGACGACAAAATAGCACTTTCATCATCCGATGGCTTAAACACTACATCTGCCGATCGCTAGACGACAAAATAGCACTTTCATCATCCGATGGCTTAAACACTACATCTGCCGATCGCTAGACGACAAAATAGCACTTTCATCATCCGATGGCTTAAACACTACATCTGCCGATCGCTAGACGACAAAATAGCACTTTCATCATCCGATGGCTTAAACACTACATCTGCCGATCGCTAGACGACAAAATAGCACTTTCATCATCCGATGGCTTAAACACTACATCTGCCGATCGCTAGACGACAAAATAGCACTTTCATCATCCGATGGCTTAAACACTACATCTGCCGATCGCTAGACGACAAAATAGCACTTTCATCATCCGATGGCTTAAACACTACATCTGCCGATCGCTAGACGACAAAATAGCACTTTCATCATCCGATGGCTTAAACACTACATCTGCCGATCGCTAGACGACAAAATAGCACTTTCATCATCCGATGGCTTAAACACTACATCTGCCGATCGCTAGACGACAAAATAGCACTTTCATCATCCGATGGCTTAAACACTACATCTGCCGATCGCTAGACGACAAAATAGCACTTTCATCATCCGATGGCTTAAACACTACATCTGCCGATCGCTAGACGACAAAATAGCACTTTCATCATCCGATGGCTTAAACACTACATCTGCCGATCGCTAGACGACAAAATAGCACTTTCATCATCCGATGGCTTAAACACTACATCTGCCGATCGCTAGACGACAAAATAGCACTTTCATCATCCGATGGCTTAAACACTACATCTGCCGATCGCTAGACGACAAAATAGCACTTTCATCATCCGATGGCTTAAACACTACATCTGCCGATCGCTAGACGACAAAATAGCACTTTCATCATCCGATGGCTTAAACACTACATCTGCCGATCGCTAGACGACAAAATAGCACTTTCATCATCCGATGGCTTAAACACTACATCTGCCGATCGCTAGACGACAAAATAGCACTTTCATCATCCGATGGCTTAAACACTACATCTGCCGATCGCTAGACGACAAAATAGCACTTTCATCATCCGATGGCTTAAACACTACATCTGCCGATCGCTAGACGACAAAATAGCACTTTCATCATCCGATGGCTTAAACACTACATCTGCCGATCGCTAGACGACAAAATAGCACTTTCATCATCCGATGGCTTAAACACTACATCTGCCGATCGCTAGACGACAAAATAGCACTTTCATCATCCGATGGCTTAAACACTACATCTGCCGATCGCTAGACGACAAAATAGCACTTTCATCATCCGATGGCTTAAACACTACATCTGCCGATCGCTAGACGACAAAATAGCACTTTCATCATCCGATGGCTTAAACACTACATCTGCCGATCGCTAGACGACAAAATAGCACTTTCTGACGTCGCCGGATGATGCCTCATCCAGCTTCTATCCTACGGCAGTAAATCATTATAATCATCAAACTTCTTCATTCGATAGAACATATCACAACACACCCCGATTCTTAATTAGTAACTATAAACCTCAAAGAGTAAGGATCATAAATTAATCCAAAATACGCTAGCGGAAGATTAAGCAACACAACCATTCAATAATCCTTAAGTCGTATTGCCGATCGCTAGACGACAAAATAGCACTTTCATCATCCGATGGCTTAAACACTACATCTGCCGATCGCTAGACGACAAAATAGCACTTTCATCATCCGATGGCTTAAACACTACATCTGCCGATCGCTAGACGACAAAATAGCACTTTCATCATCCGATGGCTTAAACACTACATCTGCCGATCGCTAGACGACAAAATAGCACTTTCATCATCCGATGGCTTAAACACTACATCTGCCGATCGCTAGACGACAAAATAGCACTTTCATCATCCGATGGCTTAAACACTACATCTGCCGATCGCTAGACGACAAAATAGCACTTTCATCATCCGATGGCTTAAACACTACATCTGCCGATCGCTAGACGACAAAATAGCACTTTCATCATCCGATGGCTTAAACACTACATCTGCCGATCGCTAGACGACAAAATAGCACTTTCATCATCCGATGGCTTAAACACTACATCTGCCGATCGCTAGACGACAAAATAGCACTTTCATCATCCGATGGCTTAAACACTACATCTGCCGATCGCTAGACGACAAAATAGCACTTTCATCATCCGATGGCTTAAACACTACATCTGCCGATCGCTAGACGACAAAATAGCACTTTCATCATCCGATGGCTTAAACACTACATCTGCCGATCGCTAGACGACAAAATAGCACTTTCATCATCCGATGGCTTAAACACTACATCTGCCGATCGCTAGACGACAAAATAGCACTTTCATCATCCGATGGCTTAAACACTACATCTGCCGATCGCTAGACGACAAAATAGCACTTTCATCATCCGATGGCTTAAACACTACATCTGCCGATCGCTAGACGACAAAATAGCACTTTCATCATCCGATGGCTTAAACACTACATCTGCCGATCGCTAGACGACAAAATAGCACTTTCATCATCCGATGGCTTAAACACTACATCTGCCGATCGCTAGACGACAAAATAGCACTTTCATCATCCGATGGCTTAAACACTACATCATCAATCTTCAAGTGCAGACAAGCTCATCATCATAAGGTAAACATCAGACATCTAAAACAACCTGGTACTCCCACGATGTAGGGCTCTATTAGCCGGAAATCTTAATACATTCACTTACCTGGTCTCCTTAGCACTTTGAGCTCCTTTCTCTTCAAACTTCTTCACCTAAAACATTTACATTGCAGTAGTTAAAACAAAATCCTAACAGTTCTAATCTCAAGTCATCCTAAGGTCTGATAGCTAAGAGTCATTCCCACTCTCAGATTTCAAATGTTCTTATTATTAGTCGGTCATTGGAAAACCCAAAACTCCAATGCCGAGTAGAAAACAGGGCTAACGAACTAACAGATAGCTATGTTGTCTATTGCTTACCTCGGGCACGGAGTAGTCGAGTAGTGGCAGAGAAAACCGATCGTCGAAGAGGGTATGCTGAAAGCAGAGAGCAAGAGCTTGGGAGAGAAGAAATCGCCGAAAAGGAAGGTGTCGGCTACAGTGGTTCAAGTGAGGTTTAAAACATTTCCTTTTTCTTTATATAGTGGTCATCTCCCTCCATTATTACAACTTTGCCACTCAACCTAGTTTAAATCCACATGAAATTAATTATTCTTGGTATAAAACTCTAAACCGTGAAGATTGAATATTCATGACCGTTAATACAGTTAGGGAGTCACCTGGTTGAAGTTGTCAGGTGTTACAGTTTTGCCACTTTCTCCTTAATTCATACTATTGTAAGAGAGGAGAGAAAGATGACTAGAGAACCTATTGAGTAACCTTAGAACTTGAGTAAGCAATGGAGGCTAACTCTTCTCGATAATGTCAACTGAGGCTTACCTTTTGGCAACCGAAAACTGTGCTAGTTTTGGAAGGAAAATATGATTCTATTGATTGGTAAAAACTGAGTACAAATACCAATAACAAAACTTCAATATGTCTTAAGGTGGCTAGGGTTTTGGATTTGAATTTGGAGCAAGAGATGCCGTTGATGCAAGATTCAACACTCGACTGAGAGTCTTTTCGTGCGTGCGCCATCCATTGGTCCAGATGAAGTCGTACAAGCTGATCAAAGGCGCGGCTGGCCAGGTCATCCATCCTTGGTGCACCCCTTAGCGTCACCAGCAAAGGCTAGGTCAGCTCTTGCACATGGCTGTTGGTGGTGCTCCATTTCTGCGTGCTCCTCGCCTATGTCATCAAGGCATGCACTCCTTGCATGTAATCGGGTGGATCCTCCTTGTGTTCATACCAACATCAAAGGCCATCTCTAATCCTAACCACACAATCTAACCTAAGTACTAATGCATGCATGCACAAAAGAAATAAGGCTAAACGTTTGCCCAAAATACATGAAGGCTAATGTATGCCAACAAAATACAAAGATATCTGGTTACACGGTTTGGCTTATGGGAAGACAAATTCCCTCTTTAGTTTGAGTAGTCTCCATTTGTTATTCCCAAGTTAAGATGTGTAGAGGTTGAGCCATGTCTCCCGCGTTAGGCTTGTAGGATCGGTATTGTCTAAGAGGGGGGGTGAATTAGACCTTTTTAAATTTTAATTACTAGTCAACTTAATTTCTCTCCTAGATTAAACTTATAGATTTATCACAAGTGATCAGATAATGTAAAGAGAGAGAGAGAGAAATTCGACACCAGTATTTTTACGTGGTTCGGCCAAACTGCCTACGTCCACGCTCCAAGGCTCCTCCTTGAAGATTCCTTACTTCTCCTCAACGAGAAATCCTGATCGAGCTTTCGGGCATCGATCCAAAGCCTTTTACACAATACAGGATTGAACTTTACGGGCGTCAATCCACTGCCTTATACAAATTTAGAGTTTGTAAAGTTTTGCACAAAAACTACTCTCTCACAGGATCTGAATCTCAAGTTCGAATGTAAGAGGAGAGTAGTACGATTTACAGAGTATGAATATTTTCGCAAGTTAGGGCTCAGGAATTCAAATCGCAAAAGTTGTTCCTTTGTGCTCTAAGCTCGGCTTTTATACTCTGTCCATTTTCTGCTTGACTTCAATGCTTCTAAACCAATAATAGAAACTTTGTTACCGTTGGGAAGCATCCGTACAAGTTCAGGTAGCCGTTGCCGTTTGTAGTTGTAAATCGTCATCCCCATTAATGTTCTGGAGTTATGGCTGAAAACGACGTCACTGTAGCTTCGCGGCTAATTTGAATTCTGGCGGAAGTTCACCGGCAGATGCAACTAATGAGCGGAGACACGTCATCGGTGAATGCTGCTTGAAATGCCATCGGCAGATATATCCTTGAATTCCATCGGCAGAAGCATCTTTAAAACTCATCGGCAGAGACAATCCGTGAACTTCATCGGCACATCCTATCTTCAAAGCCATCGGCAGATGTTTCTTTAAAAACGCTATCGGCAGAAGTCTCTTTAAAAACCATCGGCAGATGAACTCTTGAAAATTGTCGTCTAGTGATCGGCATGTGCAAGCTTGAACGACATCGGTATGAGTAGCGTCAAAAGCTATCGGTAGATCCATCTTGACACGTCATCGGCAGATATCTTCAAAACCGCTTCGGCAGATGAAACAAATAAGCGCTGACCACGTCATCGGTAGATGTCTTCAAAAAATGCTTCGGCAGATGAGACTTGTAAATGTCATTGGCATATACATCTCAACACGTGATGAACCGGCATCGGCAGGAGTAGCTTCAACAGCTATCAGCAGATGCAACAGTTCTTTGTCGTGTAGCGATCGGTATATGCAAGCCTGTTGCTATTTCATTCTGTATACTCAACCCGATTTATTAGACAACTAAAATACCCTTTTCAAGGGTATTTCCATATAAACTCATATTCATTATTTTCTTTAAATACACATAATCAAATTGTACATTATTTATACAAATACATAATCAAAAACAAATTATGACTTAAACAATCTATAAGTCAACAATCTCCCCCTTTTTGATTATGACAATATAAATTTGATTAACTTTGATACTCCCCCATAATTCTAGCCGCTCCCCCATAGTATGTGCATTTTATTAACATAATCATTCATAGCAGTTCCAGAAACACAGAGTATATCCAAAGAATGTTATCCAATCAAACTCAATCAAATATAGTATTCTCCCCCATTGACATTATCAAAAAAAAAAAATGCATTCAACAGCAGAGTATGTTTAGAAAAAAATAGTCATTAAAAAAAAACAACTAAACAAAAAAAAAAAATTTATATAACTAAAAATCGCTATTTGAAAAGATCTAAATAACGATTCCAAAAAGCTCTCTGGACATAAGAGGGCACGTCACGGTGGGGATTGAAAAAGCCATCCACCAGAGCTTGAAGGAAAGCACGATCTCTTGGGAGAGGCGATTGATAGACCACCATTGCCAGACAGGGAGCAGGAGGTGGAGAAGGCTCTCAGGACAACTCCACGTCCATGCAGGAAGGAGACTCGACAGAAGGACCAGAGCACACATCCATACATGGTGGAGGAGAAGCTTCCATTGGACAGGCTGGAGGATAGGAAGATTCAGGAGCTGAGGAAGATGTAGGAAGAGTGAACTTGAGCTCAGCCTCATGAATATCTAGGGGCATGAGACGCACATCTTCAAAAATAGCAGGCCTGGAAAGGGGAAGAAGCAAATCTTCAAAGCAGGCCTCGGGATCATTGAGACCAGAGCATGATGGTTCGGGTTCAGGCTCAGGTTCAGGTGTCAACGCGGCAATGGACAATTGGAGTTTCTCAAGTTCTCTGACAACCATTCGCCTATCACCATCAATCTTTGTAGACAGCAGGCCAAGACCTGTATCCAGAGCAACGCTCATGTCCTGATGATTCTTATCAATTTTACTTTGGAGAGTACTGAGGGCAGTGCCAAGGTTGGTAATAGAGGCTTGCATCTCATTGTACTGAGCCTCTGTTAAGGAAAATCTCCTGTGATATGTTATGGGAGTTGCAGGAGTTGCAAGAGTATTGGAGAGAAGGGGTTGGACTGGAAGAGCGATTGGAGCAGGTTGGACAGGTGATGGAGGGTGCACCTCTTGCTGATCGGGAGATGGATGAGGTGAAGGTTCATGAGTTGGAGATGGAGGAGCTGAAAGTACATGGATTGGAGAGGTAGGAGCTGAAGGTTCATGGTTTGGAGATGGAGGTGCTGAAGGTTCAAGGAGTGGAGAAACTGAAGGTGGTTGAACTGGAACTGGAGGAGCCGTAGGTGGTAAGGAAAGAGTAGGTGGAGAGGGAGGTGGAGGAACTGGAGATGGTAGAGCTGGAGGACCATGAGTGAAAATGGAAGAAATAGCTCGAATTACCGGAGAGATGGAAGGAAAAACAGGCTGAGAAGGTAATACGAGAGAAGGTGGAGGAGAAGGAGGCTGTTCAGGAATAGGAAGAGGTACAGATGAGGGAGCAGAGGTGGCCTCGGAAAAAGTTGCTATGGAGGAAGGATCTGTCCTGCGCCTACGCACAAGAGGAGGAGGATCAAAGCTGGAATCCTGAGATGGAGAAATAGCACAATCAGGAATTCCTGATTCACCTTCTCCCTCAGCAGTTGGCTCCTCAGGCAGGATAAGCTTGCGTTTACCACGCCTGACAGGAACTGGCTTAGAAATCTTCTGCATAGCCTTCTTTAAGGCAGGCTCTCCTTTTTCGATTCTTTTTAATCCCATCTTGTTGAGAGTGATTTGGGAGTAATAATTGGAGGGCAGAAGTCTCACAGGCTCTTCCTCCTAAGGAAGGACAACCTCAAGATGAGCAAATAACCGCATAAGAAGCAAATTATACGGTAAGGATGTAGCCTTAGAGGATACTGCCAAAATCATCCTTCGAACCACAATGTATCCTACATTGAAAGGAGTCTTGAAATAGAGAGCAAACAGAACAAATAGCTCTATTGCGCTCACCTCATCATAATGTCCACCCTTGGGAACAATATTGAAATCTATCATATGACGAAAAACTTTGGCCCTCGGGGTCAAATGTCTGCCCTTTAACTGATCAGGAGAAGAATTAGGGTCCAAAGCAATTTCCCTGAGAAACTGTAGACCATCAGAAGTTCCAAAGAAAGGTAGCTCATGGCCTGTCACATATTTATAGGGGCAGCTATCCAAATGAGGAGCTCCCAGAAGAGCATTTATGGACTGAGGGGATATTTCTATGCATTTGTTATATACATAGCTTTTAATGGAAGGGGGATCAGTAGTAAAGCTAAGATTGGCATAGAACATCCGGATAGCTTCCGGATAGAAGAAGGATTCAGTTTCAAACAATCCTATTAACCCAAGATCCGTCAAGGGTTCTACAATGTTCATCCCAGCTAAACTTTCAAAATCAATACCTTTACTGGGAATTAATGACCTGAACTGGTAATCGGCATGAAACTTGTTCTCGGCAGCTTTAGTGAGAAAGTAGAAGGATGGAAATGCATTTGCCCTTGGAATCTCACGAGGAGGGCGATCAGAAACCTTAGCCTTTTTCTTGGCCTGAACGGAGATGGCTTGAGCTGAAGAACCGATATGCTCCATTGAAAGATGAGGAATCGAGAAAGAGGGTTGGTAGGGCAGGGGGGATTTTCTCACAGAAAGAGCGCGAAATGAAATGTCGTCGAGAAGACACATAGTTTAAACAAAGAAGGGGCATCGCTCGACGCGAGGGAGGCACACGTGTAGAACTGATAGGCATGATGAACCACACGTGTCGGCAGATTAACAATACATCTTCCGATGCTTACAGATACTATGCATCTGCCGATACTGTAACACCCCTAAAACTGTACCCGTTTTTCCCGAATATATATATTTTTTTTCCTAATAAATTTAATTAAACTCTAGGCGGAACCTAAACCGAAATCGAAACCAAAATCGAAATCAGAATTGAAATCTAACTTAAAAACAACTTAAAACTATTTAAATAAAACAATTAAAAACTATTAAATAAATTAAATAAACTTTAACAAAGGTGGGAGGACAAAACCGTCCCTGCTGCACAAAAGAAGAGGCAGCGACCGATCTCTGCAAATTGCAGAGATCGATCGCTGCATGCTATTTGCATTGCAGCGATCGATCTCTGCAATTTGCAGAGACCGATCGCTGCGTGCTATGCATTGCAGCGATCGTTCTCTGCAATTTGCAGAGAACGATTGCTGCATGCTGCAATGCATACAGCAACCAGGCGGCGATCGATCTCTGCTCTTCAGCAAAGATCGATCGCAACACGCTATGCAGCGATCCTTCACTTCCTTTCTCCTCTGTTCTGTTTTTCTCACTAAGTGCTCTCTGGAATCTGAACTTCCAGAGAGCAAAACAGCCATTTTATTTTTCATCCCATATGCTCTCTGGAATCCGATTCCAGAGAGCAACACTTCATCAAATAACACTCTGAAAATTAACTTCCATATCTATTCATGGACTACTAATTACGCAATTCAGACATACAATAACACGATACTCTAATTGCGATAAAACTTTCTAAAAACGAATGGCGTGGATAGCTCTAAAACTCGAGCATATCCGTACCAAACCTAAAACAGTTCAAATACAGTTTACTAAATCATTTGAGACGCTATACACCAAACAGTTCCAGAATTTCAAAACAAATTAAACATCCTTAGATATCTATACAATTCACAAACCCAAAATACCCCAAAAAGACTCTCAAACCTATACATACGTCCCACGGGTCGGTTAAGCCCCAACTGCGCCAGCACACCACCGCAGCCATCATCCGTCAACTGAGCTATGCCTCAGGTGGAGGAACGTCGTCCTCACCTGGTATCTCGTAGTCTATGTCACCTACACCATACATAAACACACTATGAGATAAATCTCAGTAAGCCCTAGTAAATGCGATGCATGCTGTGCTATGAGTTCGATAAATCATGCTTTATTTTATCTTTCTATGCAATGTTCTGTAGGTGTCACCGAGATCCTATACCCTCTAACCAGAGAGAGCTCATCCAGCGGGCGGACTACTCTTTCTAGCTAGAGGAGGGGGGTACACGCTTACAATCCGTACAGCCGTGCCTGAGCCCCACCTCGCGTGACCTGTAACTGTATGCCTTTCGGCCTGTAAGCCTTTCGGCCGGTGTACTGTAAGCCTTTCGGCCGTGAACTGTAAGCCTTTCGGCCGTGCACTGTAAGCCTTTCGGCCGATGCTATGCTTTACGTTATCTTTAAAACTCTGTGCGGAAATTCGTTTTCATGCTTTTCTTTAAAACCAAGTGATGCGTGAACAGTTCAATATCATACAATAAACAAGCAACACATAGACCATCGGGACTTTAAAAAAAAACGTAAACTATAAACTCCTAAGACCTAGCTACCCAAACCGAGCAAAACTAACTAAAGGTATCTCCAAAACGCCTCGAGACAACACAATGTACGGTGTAGGCCGATTTGGCCAAAGAAACTCACGAGAACTTACCTCGCGTCCAAAGCAGCTTAAACCCGTCCACGAGCACTGTTTACCTAAGCAATTTACAAGGATTTACGTTAAACGAGTTTATTCAAAAATCTCGAAATTTCGTAAATTCTAACATTTTTCCTAAATCGATTAGATTCGTCCAAATACGTCCAACACGTTCAATATTTACTTAATCATTGACAACCTATCGATTACGAGCCCTAGATCTCGTCTTTAATCGAAAACCTAAACGAACCTAAACGTTTAAAACTTTACGAAACTCGGATTTCAATGTTCCAAAACTATAGAGACTTACCGAGAACGTCGATTGGAGGAGAACGCGTGAAGAAAACGAGACGAACGGAAGGAAAATCGGAGTCGGAATGGTTGGATTTCACTGTCGGCAGAGGAGGTTCTACGAGGGCTTTTTCTTCTCTGGAAGAAAATGAGGGATTTCAATCGCAGAAGTGTTCTGCGATTGAAACAAATTCGATTTTAAATGAAGAAATAAATAATTGAATGCTAAAGACGATTTTGCCCTTTTCTAAGTTTTTATATTAACTTTGTTCTTCGGTTCGTTAATCGTCCAACGATTTGAGTTCCCAAAACTTCCTTATTTCACCAATAAGTCCAATTTAGTACTCGGGATCTAATAAAACTGACCGTTCGCAATTCGGACCTCGTTTACTAATTTTACGAGAACGTCTTTTACACTACAAGAAACTTAATTACTCGGAATATAACGTTGTTACTCCGAAAATTCCCGTAAATTCCTTAAAATTCTTATTATTCGCTAGGGTCATAATGGCGCTTTCTTTTCGTGAAACGGACCTGATTTGACATATTTACCAAAAATGGCATTATATAATAAAATAACAATATAATATAATATATCCGAAATCCGTACATGCTGGGTATTACAGATACCTACCGGTATCAAGACATCTGCCGATGACAAAAGAGAGGTACAGCATCTACCGATGCTATCACAGAAGGAGAAGCTCTAACACTTAGGAATTTTTTTTTTTTTTTTTTTTTTTTTTATAACAGAGACAGAATCTCATTTTCTCTCAACCCGAATGAGACCTAACCTTATTCTAATACTATTGAATGTCTTCTCATCCAAAGGCTTGGTAAAGATGTCTGCAAGTTGATCTACAGAATTGACAAACTCTAAAGAAACATCTCCTCTTTGAACATGATCTCTAATGAAATGATATCTGACATCTATATGCTTTGTTCTAGAGTGTTGAATAGGATTTTTAGAGATGTTTATGGCACTGGTGTTATCACACCGAATAGGAATCCTATCATAAAATAGATTATAATCTTCCAAAGTTTGTTTCATCCATAACATTTGTGCACAGCAACTGCCAGCAGCAATATATTCACTTTCAGCAGTTGATAGTGCGACAGAATTTTGTTTCTTAGAATACCAGGAAACTAGAGATTCACCAAGGAATTGACATGTTCCACTGGTGCTTTTCCTATCCACTAGACTACCTGCATAATCAGAATCTGAGTAGCCAATCAGATCGAAAGAAGTACCTTTTGGATACCATAATCCTAAGTCAGGAGTTCCACTTAAATACTTAAAGATTCTTTTGACAGCAGTTAAGTGAGATTCCTTAGGGGCAGCCTGAAATCTAGCACAGAGACACACACTGAAAAGAATATCTGGTCTGCTTGCAGTCAGATATAGAAAAGATCCAATCATACCACGATATTTCTTAATGTCTACACTGATTCCTTTTTCATTTTTATCCAACTTAGTAGTGGTGCTCATAGGAGTCTTAGAAGATTTGACAGTTTCTAATCCGAATTTCTTAAAGAGTTCCTTAATGTATTTTTCTTGACAGAAGAAAATTCCATCAGGAGATTGACTAATCTGGAATCCTAAGAAGAACTTTAACTCCCCCATCATACTCATTTCAAATTCACTCTGCATGAGGGAAGAAAACTCATTACACATATTGACATTAGTTGAGCCAAAAATAATGTCATCGACATAAATTTGAACCAACAGAATGTCCTTCTCCTTTTGCATGGTAAACAGAGTTGAATCGGAGTTACCCTTTTTGAAATTCCTTTCCTCAAGGAAATTCTTCAATCTGTCATACCAAGCTCTAGGAGTCTGCTTAAGTCCATACAGAGCTTTCCTAAGCTTGTACACATGATCGGGTTTGTCAAAAGATTCAAACCCTAAGGGTTGCTCAACAAAAACTTCTTCATTTATGAAACCATTTAAAAATGCACTCTTTACATCCATTTGAAAGAGTGTGAAGTTCTTGTAGCAGGCAAAAGCTAGAAGCATCCTAATTGATTCCAATCTAGCAACAGGGGCAAAAGATTCCTCAAAATCAATACCCTCTTCTTGAGAGTACCCCTTAGCAACCAGTCTAGCCTTGTTCCTTATTACAATCCCATATTCATCCAATTTATTCTTAAAGACCCACTTAGTTCCAATAATGGGATGAACCATAGGCTTCGGAACAAGTTCCCATACCTTGCTCCTTTCAAATTGATTTAGCTCCTCTTGCATAGCTAAAATCCAATACTCATCATTCTCGGCCTCTTCAAACTTCTTAGGCTCTACTTGAGAGATAAATGCCACATTGGCACAAAGATTCCTAAGAGAGGATCTAGTCTTAACACCTAGTGATGGATCACCTAAGACTTCATCTAATGGATGATTTCTAACATATTTCCAATCTCTAGGGAGAGTAGGATTTTCATCCTTGACAGGAATTATACCTAGAGATGTAGAAGATGGTTCTAAAGATTTTTCTGCTTGAGAGGGATCAGTAGGTTTTTCTAAGGAAAGAGAATCCAGTTGATAATTCAAAACACCATCCTCATCCACATTTATTGTGGGCTGAGGGGACTCATCAAAGTTGACATGAACGGATTCCTCTACAACTAGGGTTCTCCTATTGAAAACCCTATATGCTTTACTGGTCAGAGAATAACCAAGAAAAATTCCAATATCAGATTTGGAATCGAATTTTCCTAAGTTATCCTTAGTATTGAGAATAAAGCATTTACTGCCAAAGGCTCTAAAATACTTGACAGAGGGAGTTTTTCCACTCCAGAGCTCATATGGAGTTTTCTCTAGGATAGGTCTTATGGAGACCCGATTAAGTACATAACAGGCTGTTGCTACAGCTTCGGCCCAGAAATACTTAGGAAGGGAGTTTTCATTAAGCATAGTCCTAGCAAGCTCTTGAAGGGATCTATTCTTCCGCTCAACAACTCCATTTTGCTGAGGGGTCCTAGGAGAAGAGAAATTGTGCTCAATTCCATACTTGAGACACAGGAGTTCAAATTTCTCATTTTCAAACTCTCCACCATGATCACTACGAATAGCAACAATGGTGAGCTCCTTTTCATTTTGAACTCTTTTCCTAAAACTAGAAAAGGTGTCAAAGGTTTCATCCTTAGACTTCAGAAAATGAACCCAAGTAAATCTAGAAAAATCATCAACAATGACGAATGCATAGAATTTTCCTCCTAGACTGGTTATGTTGGAAGGACCGAAGAGGTCCATATGAAGGAGTTGGAGAGGCTTAGAAGTAGAAATTGTATTCTTAGATACAAAGGAACTTTTGATCTGCTTGCCCATTTGACAAGCTTCACAGACTTTATCCTTTTCAAAGGATATCTTAGGAATACCTCTAACTAAGTTCTCCTTAGTAATCTTAGCTAAGGTATCTATCCCTACGTGTCCTAATCTCCTATGCCAGATCCAACCGTCAATAGAAGAATTCACAGCAAAACATTTTTCAATACTACAATCAATATCATCAATGTCAATGACATAAATATTTTCTTTCCTAAAACCAGTAAAGAGAATTTTGCCATTTGCAACATCTTTAATTATACATGAATCTGATTTGAATATTACTTCATAACCTTTGTCACATAATTGACTAATGCTAAGTAGATTATGTTTTAACCCATCAACTAATAAAACATTTTCTATAACAGGATTGATAGGGTTACCTATGTTGCTAATGCCAACAATTTTGCCCTTTTTATTTCCACCAAAAGTGACACTTCCTTTCTTCTTGTTGACAACAGCGAACTTAGTTGCATCTCCAGTCATATGCCTTGAACAACCACTGTCCAGGTACCACTGATTTCTTAGAGGAGATGCATTATCCTGCAACACAGAAATTAGGTTGTCTTCTTAGGTACCCAAATCTTTTGGGTCCTAGTGTTAGGCCTGGTTCCTTTAGGAACCCATTGTAACTTACAACCATCTTTCTTGCCATTTGTTTTTAGTGGGCATACAAAGGAATTATGTCCTACTTCATTACACTTATGACATACAGTAGATTTAACAAAGAAATTCTTAAAAGCTTTCTTTTTATTAGACTTGTCATATCCTAATCCTGTTCTGTCAAAATTTGCTCTCTGACCTCCTATTATCATCTTAAATAATTTTTCACCTTTGGTGAAGTTCAGAATGATATTATTCAGATCTTCGTTTTTGCTTTTAAGCTCATCAATTTCCTTGACATGCAAGTCTACTTCTTTAGCATGCTTTTCTAATAGATCTGTATTCTCCTTTTTCAACAGATTGTATTTATTTTTCAGCATGCCAAACTGTTTAACTAAGTCATTAAAGGCGTAAATTATTTCACCTTCTTCATCATCACTATCACTATCACTAGATACATTTGAAGAAGAAGTACTAACCTTTTCCTCGAGTGCCATAAAGCACAGGTTTGCTACTTCCTCATCTTCTGATGAAAAGGCGTCTTCTTCACTATCATCCCAAGTGGCCTTCATTGCCCTTTTCTTAAACTTCTTGGGATACTTCTTTGCTTGTGGACAATCTGCCTTCATATGTCCAGGCTTTCCACACCCAAAGCACGTGATTTCCTTTTCCTTTTGAGACTTTTCACCTTTCAGAAATTTCCTTCCTTGCAGTCTTTTCCTTTGGAGAAATTTACTGAACCTCCTGGTGATGAGTGCAATATCCTCATCATTATCTTCCTCTTCTTCAGAGTCATCTTGCTTACTTGATGAGGCTTTGAGTGCAATGTCCTTTTTCTTGCTGATCTCTTTCTCCTTGAGATCTTCCTTCTCATTGGCTCTCATTGTAATCTCGTGAGTCATGAGAGATCCAACGAGCTCTTCAAGTTTAAGAACCTTCAGATCCCGAGCTTCTTGAATGACGGTCACTTTAGGTTGCCAAGCTCGTGGAAGGCATCTCAAAATTTTCCTGACTAGTTCTTCACCTGTATACATCTTACCAAGAACGTTTAATCCATTAGTAATATTAGTGAATCTAGTAAACATAGAAGATATGGACTCATCCTTTTCCATGGAGAACAATTCATACTCATGAACAAGCATGCTTAATTTGCTCTCTTTAACTTGGTTTGTTCCCTCATGAGTTACTTCTAATAAATGCCAGATTTCCTGAGCACTATCACACCCCTGAACGCTGTTGAATTCATCACGATTTAGAGCACAGTATAAGGTGTTAATGGCTTTGGCATTTAGACTCAAGTTCCTCTTGTCGGACTCAGTTAAATCAGCAGAGACCTTGGGAACACTTTTGCCATCTACAGTTTTCATGGCACTAAATGGACCATATTCTATAATGTTCCATAACTCATAGTCCATGGCTTGAATGAATATTCTCATTCTCGCCTTCCAGTAAACATAATCACTGCCATCGAATAGAGGTGGCCTAGAGATGGACTGACCCTCAATGTGTGAGGAGTTTGAGTTGAATGCCATGATTAGTATATCACAGAATACAAATACAACTTAGACAATGATAGACCTTGCTCTGATACCAATTGTAGGATCGATATTGTCTAAGAGGGGGGTGAATTAGACCTTTTTAAATTTTAATTACTAGTCAACTTAATTTCTCTCCTAGATTAAACTTATAGATTTATCACAAGTGATCAGATAATGTAAAGAGAGAGAGAGAGAAATTCGACACCAGTATTTTTACGTGGTTCGGCCAAACTGCCTACGTCCACGCTCCAAGGCTCCTCCTTGAAGATTCCTTACTTCTCCTCAACGAGAAATCCTGATCGAGCTTTCGGGCGTCGATCCAAAGCCTTTTACACAATACAGGATTGAACTTTACGGGCGTCAATCCACTGCCTTATACAAATTTAGAGTTTGTAAAGTTTTGCACAAAAACTACTCTCTCACAGGATCTGAATCTCAAGTTCGAATGTAAGAGGAGAGTAGTACGATTTACAGAGTATGAATATTTTCGCAAGTTAGGGCTCAGGAATTCAAATCGCAAAAGTTGTTCCTTTGTGCTCTAAGCTCGGCTTTTATACTCTGTCCATTTTCTGCTTGACTTCAATGCTTCTAAACCAATAATAGAAACTTTGTTACCGTTGGGAAGCATCCGTACAAGTTCAGGTAGCCGTTGCCGTTTGTAGTTGTAAATCGTCGTCGCCATTAATGTTCTGGAGTTATGGCTGAAAACGACGTCACTGTAGCTTTGCGGCTAATTTGAATTCTGGCGGAAGTTCACCGGCAGATGCAACTAATGAGCGGAGACACGTCATCGGTGAATGCTGCTTGAAATGCCATCGGCAGATATATCCTTGAATTCCATCGGCAGAAGCATCTTTAAAACTCATCGGCAGAGACAATCAGTGAACTTCATCGGCACATCCTATCTTCAAAGCCATCGGCAGATGTTTCTTTAAAAACGCTATCGGCAGAAGTCTCTTTAAAAACCATCGGCAGATGAACTCTTGAAAATTGTCGTCTAGTGATCGGCATGTGCAAGCTTGAACGACATCGTTATGAGTAGCGTCAAAAGCTATCGGTAGATCCATCTTGACACGTCATCGGCAGATATCTTCAAAACCGCTTCGGCAGATGAAACAAATAAGCGCTGACCACGTCATCGGTAGATGTCTTCAAAAAATGCTTCGGCAGATGAGACTTGTAAATGTCATTGGCATATACATCTCAACACGTGATGAACCAGCATCGGCAGGAGTAGCTTCAACAGCTATCGGCAGATGCAACAGTTCTTTGTCGTGTAGCGATCGGTATATGCAAGCCTGTTGCTATTTCATTCTGTATACTCAAACCGATTTATTAGACAACTAAAATACCCTTTTCAAGGGTATTTCCATATAAACTCATATTCATTATTTTCTTTAAATACACATAATCAAATTGTACATTATTTATACAAATACATAATCAAAAACAAATTATGACTTAAACAATCTATAAGTCAACAAGGCTCTCACTCTAAGTCATCAAAGAATTCTTCACCTGCAAAAGAAAGAAACTTGTGAGCAAAAAGACTAAATAAAGTACGGGCCTTAGTTTGTGATCAAGTGATTGACCTTTGAGGCATGTCATCCTCTTCGGGTGATTGAGGATTTAACCTCAAATCCATTGATTTGATCTCCTCGTCCACAAGTTCACTGCTAACATAAGGTGACAGATCCTGGACGTTAAAAGTGGCTGACACCCCATAATCTCCTGGCAATTCCAACTTATAAGCATTATTGTTAATATGCACTAAAACCTTAAAAGGTGATGTGCCCCCGAGGGCCGTCACTCAGTCACAAACCAAGGCACAAGCTTTATCAAACCTATTTACTAATAAGCTAAATTCTTTTGCAGGTGTTGATGGCTTCGAAGATCTCTTCGACGACTTAGATTGGGAGCCGAGCACAAAGGACATGGATCAACCTTTACACGTGCTATCGTGGGAACTTAAGAGGGAAGCACTTGAAGAAGGGATTTGTCTCCCTTTGGGATTAAAATTGTAATCGAACATTTACTTTTTTCTTTTTGACAAACATTAGCCTTCATGTAATGTTTTATAGTTGCATGCATCTTTAGACATTAGGATTAGATGTATGATACGTTAGATGGTGGTTTGGAAGATGGTTGAAATGAAGAGTGTGTTGTTACACTAGGCCAAGGCTTTGGCCCATTTTGAAGCCCATTTCCAACCAAAGCCTTCAGCCACCCTAGGTCTATAAAAACATGGCTATTGGTGTTGTAAGTGTTGTTGATGCTATGAGAAAAACTAATTTGGCTAAAGAGATCGAAGCTTGAAGACCGGTGAACGGTAAGGCTCGGTTCGGTCAAGAACCGAGGAGAGTTCTCTCCTTTGAGCTTTCAAGCCCATGGTTGCTTGAATAGCCATAGTTCCACTCTTCTTCCCTCTCTTTACAGAGTAGGATACACGAAGAAAGTGGCCATTAACCCGTTCCATTTGCTGCCATTAGCTTACAAAATATTTCTTATCAGATAGCATCTGGTGTTCTCTTTGAAACTCACGATGACCCATCCTTTGGACTGAAAATTTGAGGACATAATCTCCACTCATACACTAATAACCTCTTAAAATTTCGTTAAATTTGGATATCGTTTGGTTGGTCAAATTGCTGCTGGTATTTGCTGGTTTTTCTGTTGGTTATCGAAATCTATTTCTTTTGCTAATCTGTTGTTGTGGGTAGAAACAGGACTCCCTTGCAGATGGAATCGTATCAAAAGGGCCATCGACTCTAGGAAGTAGTTTGGATCTACGTTTAATAGAAAATCGTTCCTTACGTAAGTGTAGCCATACCAGATCTTCTTCATTGAATATTACTTCTTTTCGACATTTGTTAGCTTGTTTTGCATAAGCCTCATTCTGCTTCTCTATGACTTTATGCACTGATTCATGCAATTTCTTGATTTGTGCCGCCTTGTTAACTCTTATCGGGTTTGCAAGGTCCTTAAGTTGTAACGGCACGAGGTCCAGTGGGGTACATGAGTTGAAACCATACATAATCTCGAAGGGTGTTTGCTGGGTAGTAGAATGAACACTATGGTTGTAGGAAAATTCTAAGTGTGGTAGAAGCGTATCCCAATCGCTCAATTTCTTTCCTATAACGCTGCGTAGAAGGGTACCTAGGGTTCAGTTGACCACTTCTGTTTGTCCGTCCGTTTGGAAATGTAAGGATGTCCTAAATAACAGTTTAGTCATTATTTTCCTCCACAACGTCTTCCAAAATGTACTTAGAAACTTAAAGTCCTGATCTGACACTATGGACTATGGTATTCCATGAAGTTGGACAATTTCCTTAAAGAATAGGTTGGCAATAGAGGTCAATCTTAGGACAAGCAATGAAGTGTGCCATCTTAGAAAAACGGTCCACGACTACCATGTTGGAGTCTTTACTTCTAGCAGTTCGTGGTAGACCTAAAACGAAATCTATACTGATCTCAATCCAATGGTGAGTTGGTATTGGTAGGGGTAAGTACAATCCTTGTGGGAGGACCCTACCCTTTGCCTTTGTGATGCCCCGAGTTATCTGAACCCAGTTCGTCACACCATGCCCATACATGACTAAAAATTTCAACCATATTTTTTTTTTAAAACTTGTAGCGGAAATCGTTTGAATAAGATAGAGTTAAACAAAACTATTGTACAATGCTTGAGTACTCAGTTGGAATTTTGAGAAATAATCGGCAAAAGGAATAAAGGTTTAAATCATGGAATACTTCGTAAGTTTCAAAAGTCAAACACATCGCCCGCCGAACAAAGTCAACAAAAAGAGGCTGTAGCAGAAAATGGAAAACATCATCCAGTGGCAAAACGACAAAGTATTCTCTACATCATCCGGTGGATTTACACACGACATCCACCGATCACTAAACGACAAAAGACTTCTACATACTCGGTGGATTTACACACGACATCCACAGCTCACATAAACGACAAAAGACTTCCACATCATACCGGTGGATTACACACGACATCCACGGTCACCAAACGACAAAGACTTTCTACATCGATCACTAAACGACAAAAGACTTTCTACATCATCCGGTGGATTTACACACGACATCCACCGATCACTAAACGACAAAAGACTTTCTACATCATCCGGTGGATTTACACACGACATCCACCGGTCACTAAACGACAAAAGACTTTCCACATCATCCGGTGGATTTACACACGACATCCACCGATCACTAAACGACAAAAGACTTTCTACATCATCCGGTGGATTTACACACGACATCCACCGATCACTAAACGACAAAAGACTTTCTACATCATCCGGTGGATTTACACACGACATCCACCGATCACTAAACGACAAAAGACTTTCTACATCATCCGGTGGATTTACACACGACATCCACCGATCACTAAACGACAAAAGACTTTCTACATCATCCGGTGGATTTACACACGACATCCACCGATCACTAAACGACAAAAGACTTTCTACATCATCCGGTGGATTTACACACGACATCCACCGATCACTAAACGACAAAAGACTTTCTACATCATCCGGTGGATTTACACACGACATCCACCGATCACTAAACGACAAAAGACTTTCTACATCATCCGGTGGATTTACACACGACATCCACCGATCACTAAACGACAAAAGACTTTCTACATCATCCGGTGGATTTACACACGACATCCACCGATCACTAAACGACAAAAGACTTTCTACATCATCCGGTGGATTTACACACGACATCCACCGATCACTAAACGACAAAAGACTTTCTACATCATCCGGTGGATTTACACACGACATCCACCGATCACTAAACGACAAAAGACTTTCTACATCATCCGGTGGATTTACACACGACATCCACCGGTCACTAAACGACAAAAGACTTTCTACATCATCCGGTGGATTTACACACGACATCCACCGATCACTAAACGACAAAAGACTTTCTACATCATCCGGTGGATTTACACACGACATCCACCGATCACTAAACGACAAAAGACTTTCTACATCATCCGGTGGATTTACACACGACATCCACCGATCACTAAACGACAAAAGACTTTCTACATCATCCGGTGGATTTACACACGACATCCACCGATCACTAAACGACAAAAGACTTTCTACATCATCCGGTGGATTTACACACGACATCCACCGATCACTAAACGACAAAAGACTTTCTACATCATCCGGTGGATTTACACACGACATCCACCGATCACTAAACGACAAAAGACTTTCTACATCATCCGGTGGATTTACACACGACATCCACCGATCACTAAACGACAAAAGACTTTCTACATCATCCGGTGGATTTACACACGACATCCACCGATCACTAAACGACAAAAGACTTTCTACATCATCCGGTGGATTTACACACGACATCCACCGATCACTAAACGACAAAAGACTTTCTACATCATCCGGTGGATTTACACACGACATCCACCGATCACTAAACGACAAAAGACTTTCTACATCATCCGGTGGATTTACACACGACATCCACCGATCACTAAACGACAAAAGACTTTCTACATCATCCGGTGGATTTACACACGACATCCACCGATCACTAAACGACAAAAGACTTTCTACATCATCCGGTGGATTTACACACGACATCCACCGATCACTAAACGACAAAAGACTTTCTACATCATCCGGTGGATTTACACACGACATCCACCGATCACTAAACGACAAAAGACTTTCTACATCATCCGGTGGATTTACACACGACATCCACCGATCACTAAACGACAAAAGACTTTCTACATCATCCGGTGGATTTACACACGACATCCACCGATCACTAAACGACAAAAGACTTTCTACATCATCCGGTGGATTTACACACGACATCCACCGATCACTAAACGACAAAAGACTTTCTACATCATCCGGTGGATTTACACACGACATCCACCGATCACTAAACGACAAAAGACTTTCTACATCATCCGGTGGATTTACACACGACATCCACCGATCACTAAACGACAAAAGAAGTGCTCCTCCAACCCCATCTATTCGTCAGTAAAATCAGGGAATTCACCTGCTGTTTCCTCAACACCTACATCACAAAACTCATCTATTAGCCTATTGCTAAGTAAGTAAAGCAGTAATGAATGAATTGCTGAAACATAAATTCATAAACATGCAGTTTCTACTTTCTCATCTCAGTTGCATACACATATGTTCATAAACTGATCTGATCCCTCGGTTCCCTTGGGAGTGGGATCAATTCTCCCAATGTCATACATCCTCTACTCAATTAAGGGGCGGATGAATTCCCTTAACAGCTGTTCTGATCCCTTGGTTCCCTTGGGAGTGGGATCAATTCTCCCAATGTCATACATCCTCTACTCGATTAAGGGGCGGATGAATTCCCTTAATAGCTGTTCTGTCACATTCAGTTCATATCTCACCATTCTTACATGGAAATTCATTTTCGTAATCTTTCAGAAACATGATGCATGACATACAAAATCATTCACAACATGCATAACCCTACTGTTTTGTGATGTAGGCCTGAAGGCACATGCATACTTTACTTACCTGGTCTTCTGGATGGTTTGATTGAAATCTCCTCCGGGAATTAGCCCGAACCTAAATCCATGAACCGATCATTAGTTAAACCCTCACTAAACTTCATCCTACTCAACCAGAGTCCTAAGGAAACTAATTGAGAACTCTGGTGATAATGCATTCCCGATACTGCACTAAACTGAACTGACACTCATCTATAGTATCCTCGAAACCCTCGCATTGGACTCCCTCGACTATCTGACTGCTAAAATATAAGAATGGGAAAAACTTACTTAGATAGACGAAGAGTCTGGTGGGAGGTTCGCCGAGAGCTCCGCTGAGCTTGAGCTGGACACCGAAAGAAATAAATGAAGAAACAGTGGCGGCTAAAGTGCATAAATCTCTAAACCCCTTCCCTTAAATAGGTTATCTACTTCAAAATTGCCAAATTACATAAGTGCCCTTGCTTAGTCACTCATTAACCTAACCAACAACTTTCCCAATCCATTCACAAAATTGCACAACATTAATTGATAAGTTAAATTCGGTTTAATTGAAACCGGGTGCTACAATCTACCCTCCTTAAAAGAATTTTATCCTCAAAATTCAGTACCTGAATAATTCTGGATATTGGTCCATCATGTCCTGCTGGCGCTCCCAAGTTGTCTCCTCAATGTTCTGGTTATGCCATAAGACTTTTACCAGTAGAACCTCTTTGTTGCGTAATACCTTCACTGCATAATCTAAGATTTTTACTAGTTTCTCCTCAAATGCAAGAGTAGGAAGGACTTCAATGTTCTGCTGTTCTATAATCTGTGAAGGATCTCTAACGCATTTCTTTAGCATGGAAACATGAAACACATTATGAATTTCCTCCAAGGAGGCTGGTAACTGAAGTTGATATGTCGACTTCCCAATTCTCTTCACGATTTGGAAAGGTCCTATATATCTGGGGTTCAACTTGCCTCTTTTCCCAAATCTCACAACTCCTTTGAAAGGTGACACCTTAAGGAAAACTTCATTACCAACATCAAATTCTAATTCTCTTCGTCTTTTGTCTGCATAGCTTTTCTGCGGGCTTTGAGCTGTTAAGATTCTTTATCCGATAAGAGCAATCTTCTCCACTGTCTGCTGCACAATATCAGGACCAATCAATTGTGCTTCTCCAACTTCTTCCCAATATAATGGAGATCTGCACTTTCGTCCATACAATGCCTCGTACGGTGCCATGCCTATTGTTGCTTGAAAATTGTTATTGTATGAGAATTCGATCAATGGTATATACTTGCTCCAAGAACCTTGAAATTCCAGTACACATGCACGAAGCATATCCTCCAACGTTTGGATAGTTCTCTCAGATTGTCCATTAGTTTGAGGATGAAAGGCTGTGCTAAAACTAATCTGTGTTCCCATAGCCTTGTACAAACTTTTCCAAAACTTAGATGTAAATCTGGAGTCTCGGTCTGAAATTATGGTGCTTGGAACTCCATGCAGTCTAACCACCTCGTGCACATACAACTCAGCCAATTGATCCATCGAGTATGTTATCTTCATCGGCAGAAAGTGAGCTAATTTGGTTAAACGATCAACTATTACCCAAATTGCATCGTGACCTTTTACTGTTCTAGGTAATCCTATAACAAAATCCATAGTGATTTGTTCCCATTTCCATTTGGGAACTGGTAAGGGTTGCAATGTTCCAGCAGGCCTCTGATGTTCAGCTTTGACTTGCTGGCAGACCAGACATGACTCCACATACTCCGCCACACTTCTCTTCATACCTGGCCACCAGTAATGTTGCTTGAGATCTCTGTACATTTTCGTACCTCCAGGATGAACAGAAAATCTGGAGGAATGTGCCTCAAATAGGATTTCCTTCCTAAGTTCAGTATCGGCCGGAACAAACCATCTATTTCGAAACTTGAGAATTCCATCAGCTGAGCAGTTGAAATCCGACTTGTCAGTAGAATCTATGCACAACTTATACTTATTACACTCAGTGTCATTCATTTGAACTTCCTTTATTTTCTCCAAAATAGTTGGCCTCAAAGATATGGCCGAAAGCATGGCTGACACACTAGACACAGCTTCCAGGTTAAATCTTTGGAATTCTGTCTCTAAAGCTATCGGTATGTCTAGAGTCAATGCAGAAACTAAAGGGGTCACTCTACTCAAAGCATCAGCCACTACATTCGCCTTGCCAGGGTGGTACTTAATCTCAAAATCATAGTCTTTGACAAACTCTAACCACCTACGTTGCCTCATATTCAGTTCTTTTTGCGTGAAAATGTATTTCAGACTTTTATGATCCGAAAATATCTCACAGGTTTGTCCATACAGGTAGTGCCTCCAAATCTTTAATGCAAAGACCACAGTAGCTAGTTCTAAGTCATGTGTAGGATAGTTCTTCTCATGTGTTTTTAACTGCCTAGAGGCATAAGCTATAACCTTTCCATCTTGCATCAATACACCACCAAGTCCAACCTTGGAAGCATCACAATAAATACTGAATTTACCATTTTCGACAGGAAGAGTTAAAATTGGGGCATTGGTCAATTTCTGCTTCAAGGTCTGGAAACTGGATTCACATTTATCTGTCCAATTATACTTCACATTTTTCCTTGTTAACATAGTAAGGGGTGTGGCAATCTTTGAAAATCCCTCGATGAATTTTCTATAGTACCCTGCTAATCCAAGGAAACTTCGGATATCAGTGGCATTCTTCGGTTGGGGCCATTCCTTAACAGCTTGAACCTTGGCTGGATCAACAGACATCCCATCTCCAGAGATCACATGACTAAGAAAGTGAACTCTGTCCAACCAAAACTCACACTTAGAAAATTTGGCATAAAGTTGGTGCTGCCTCAGCAATCCTAACACCAAACTTAGGTGTCCTGCATGCTCATCCTTAGTTCTAGAATAGATTAAAATGTCATCTATGAATACAATGACAAACTTGTCCAAATACTCGCGAAACATCCTATTCATGAGATCCATGAAGGCTGCTGGCGCATTTGTCAAACCAAAAGACATAACCAAAAACTCATAATGTCCATACCTTGTGCGAAAGGCAGTCTTTGGGATATCTTTAGATTTAACCTTTAACTGGTAATAACCGGACCTAAGGTCAATTTTAGAGAAAACTCTTGCTCCTTTAAGCTGATCAAATAAATCATCAATCCTCGGCAGTGGATACTTGTTCTTAACAGTTAGCTTATTCAATTCTCTATAGTCTATGCACATACGCATTGATCCATCCTTCTTTTTGACAAAAAGGATAGTTGCACCCCATGGTGAAAAGCTAGGGCGTATGAACCCGTTCTCCAACAAATCCTCTAACTGTTTCTTCAACTCTTTAAGTTCTGTTGGTGCTAGTCTATATGGATTCTTAGATACTGGCTCAGTACCGGGGTAAACATCTACCACAAATTCAATTTCCCTATTTGGTGGCAAACCAGGAAGGTCATCTAGAAACACTTCTGGAAAATCTTGGACAACTAAAACATTTTTGGGGCTTGATTTTTCTACTATTTGTGTGTCTAAAACACTGGCCAAAAAGCATAAATACTCTCTGCAAGGGGAGGATCTATAACTAACAGAAGTCATTACGGTCATTTCCTTACTCTTCTTCAGGGCTTGGAAAGTATGGTTTAAACCACTAGGGGGTTGAAAACTAATAATTCCAGTTCTACAATCTATAGTGGCATAATGCTTAAACAACCAATCCATTACTAGGATCACATCAAATCCCATTATGTCCATAACAATAAGATCAGCAGGCAAATTCATGTTCCCTACCAACACCACACCATCAGGCATCATTTGACTGGAGTGCATGTGCTCACCAGAAGGTAATGCTACGTTATACACATGCTCGGAAGGAGTAAACCGTACATCTAACTTATCAGCAAATGCAGAGGCTATAAAAGAATGAGTTGCACCCGAATCTATCAAAGTAAAAGCAGGTACAGAGTTAATCAATACAGTACCACAGCAGGCTGGTCCTCATCACCTGACTCCATCATGGAGAATATTCTTGGCTTAATCCTGGCAGGGCCACCCTTCAAAGCCGGGCAGTCTCTGTTGACATGGCCAACCTTGTTACAATGGAAACACCGAACGATCCGGGGCTTTGGGCAATCCTTGTACAAGTGTCCAACCTCATCGTAGTTGAAGCACTTACCCGATCCAAATCTACACTCGCCCGAGTGATTCTTCGAACACTTTGGGCACTGAGGAAACGTCTTGGTATCTGGTACCTTCTTTCCTATCCCTTGGCTGTGCTGGCCTTCATTGGACCTCTTCATGTAACGACCCTAAAACCTACCCTTAATTTCCCGTTTAATTTTTTTTTTTTTTTTTTTTCATTTTATACTCTAAACTTTAACTTAGCGTTCGAGCGGAAGTAAAACTTTAAATCAGAACAGTTGAAGTATAAATGTTAAACCATTTAATTAGAACTTGAAAACAACTTAACTAAACTTAAAACAATTGAATTAAAATAATTATAACAGAAGAAAACGTTCGGCCATGAAAGCAGGGGCAAAACTAACTGTAAGGACCAGAGAAACAAGGGGGCCGCACGAACGCACAACTGGGGGCGTTCGTGCGCCCCACTTGTGGCCGCTCGAGCGGCCATGCAAGGGCCGCTCGAGCGCCCCTTCTTTTTGCCACGGGCGCTCGTGCGCAGCCCTTCCTGCGCCCGAACGCCAACCTCTCTGGAAAACCAGAGAGGTACGCGACCCGGCGCCCCTCGACCCGCGCCCGTACGCCAAACCCTCTGGATTCTTTCTTCTCCCTTTTTTTTTTCTCTCGCCCCGTAGACAACTCACACACACCCTCCCTTTCCCTTTTCTTCACCATTTCATCAACACACACATAACAACACACCCATCACGATACTCTATCCATTTCTCCTTCCTTCATCATTCATCAATACATTTCACAAACATACTTCGTCACACATACATCACATACGCTATATATAAAAAAAAACTATTCACTAACTCAAAACACGATCGAACATAACCAATTTCATGAAAACGAACCGCGTGGTTCCGTTTAAAAGTTTAACATCCCACTGTTTGAAAAACGTTTGAAACTTTACAAAATACTTTCTATTTCCTATCCAGATCCAAACATCCTATAATGTTCTAACAATTTCTATCCAAAATAACCCAAAATACCTATGTACGTCCCCACGGGTCAAAATCACGCTCCGACTGCCAGCGCACTCCCACGGGCCTCCTCCCTCAACATGCTCATTCTTCAGGCGGAGGGACATCTTCCTCACCTGTCTCAATATCACCTACACCATAGAATATAAACACGTGAGCTAGAGGCTCAGTAAATCTAAGTGAATGCACATGAATGCTATGCGTATGCTGATTTAAACTATGCATCGTTTTCATTTCTTTCATTTCAGTTCATTTCTTGTCACCGGGGCTTCTCTCTCACTAGATAGGAGCGGCACATCCTGCGATTGGATAGCCCCTCGTATCTAACCGGGGGGAAGACATGCTTTATCCGACAGCCATGTCTGAACCACCGCCACCGACGTGACCATCGTTCCATTCGTTTACCTTTTTTTTTCATTTGTAAATACATGCATAGAAATTCGTTTTTCATGTTCGTTTTTGAAACAATGATGCATGAACAAGTGTCGTGCTATAAACAACGTATAACGAGCAGAAACATACAATAATAAGGTGACAACTTACAACTTAACAAGCCATAATTCTAACTACCCTTTCTAAACTACCCGAACGCATCTCCAATATCCTCGATCGACTCAATTCGTACGGTGTAGGCCTAGATGGCCAAACAAGTCACAGAGACTTACCTTGCGTCCGTTGTTCACCGAGCTTCGTCCACAAGTGCTTGTTCACCTATAACATTTCACAATATACGTATTAATTCGAGTCTAAAATAACCAAACTCCAAAATCATTATCTCCTAACTAAATGAAACTCCCTAGAATTCTAAAACATCTCCTTGAGGCATTTCATCGAGCAACTCGTGCTCGTGATTCACCAAACTCCATTAATGGAGGTTTTTAAGCTCCAAGTTAACTAAATCTCGATTACATTTCAACAAATCAGTGGACTAAGCTCCGAAAATCATCAATACGTCTATTTGAAGCATAACTAAGCTCAATCTATCGATTTCAAACTTTGATTCACGTTTTCAACGAAAACCCTAACAAACCCTAATCGTTTTAAACTCTAAAAATCGAGATCTAACGTTCCAAAACTGTAGATTCGTACCTAGAGTCGAGGAAAGAGGAAGAAATGTGAAGAGAATCGGGTCGTCGGAGCTCTCGTCGTCGTGAAGAAGAGAAGGAGTCGCGCGGAGGGAAGAAGAAAATCGCACGGTGAGGGAGAGAATGGAGTTTACGTTGAAGTGTTGGAGAAGAAACACTTCATTTTATTTATTTACTACTATTGGCTTGGCAAATGACCAAATTGTCCTTTCATTAAATTTCTATTTGTTTTGTTAATTATTCCATTATTTAACTAACGATCCGATCTCTTCCAAAATTCTCATATTTCACCATAAATTCCAATTTATTATTACGGCCACGTTAAAACTTTCCGTTCGCAAAACGGACTTAATTTGATATATCTACAAAATTGCCGCATATTGGAATAAAATTTAAATCCCGTAAAGCCGGGTGTTACAATCCATCCACCTTAATTGAAATTTTGTCCTCAAAATTTGATTATTCAAATAACCCGGGATATTTCAACATCATGTCTTGCTGTCTCTCCCAGGTAGCCTCCTCTACGTCATGGTTTCTCCACAAAACCTTTACTAGAGGAATCTCCTTATTTCTCAACACCTTGATAGAAGACTCCAGGATTCGTACTGGCCTTTCCTCGTAGGTCAGCGTTGGTTGCACTTCAATCTCCCTTGTTTCAACGACGTGTGATGGATCACGTATACACTTTCTGAGCATAGACACGTGGAACACATCGTGAATACCCTCCATCGAAGCTGGAAGCTGCAATCTATACGCCATAGTTCCGACCCTCTTCAGGATAGGAAAGGGCCCGACAAAACGTGGATTTAACTTGCCTCGTCTTCCAAATCGCATAACGCCTTTGAACGGAGAAATCTTTAAATACACCTCGTCACCCTCCTTAAACTGTAGTTCTCTCCGTCTGGTGTCAGCATAACTCTTTTGGCGGCTTTGTGCAATCTCTATGCGTTGTCTAATAACAGCGATTTTCTCCGCTGTTTGTTGTAAAATATCAGGGCCAACAATGCTAGCTTCGCCTACCTCATCCCAATATAGCGGAGACCTGCATTTTCGACCGTATAACGCCTCATACGGGGCCATGCCAATCGTAGCCTGGAAGCTATTATTGTACGAAAACTCAATCAACGGCAGATATCGGCTCCACGAGCCCTGAAACTCTAGCACGCAAGCTCTAAGCATATCCTCAAGAATCTGGTTTGTCCTTTCAGTCTGTCCGTCAGTCTGAGGATGAAATGCCGTGCTAAAATTCAACTGGGTTCCCATTGCCTTATGTAAACTCTTCCAAAACTTTGAAGTAAATCTGACATCTCTATCAGAAACAATAGAGATGGGCACTCCGTGTAGTCTAACGATCTCCTGTACGTACAGCTCAGCTAGCTGATCCATAGAATAAGTCATTTTCACTGGCAGGAAGTGAGCCGTCTTTGTCAAACGGTCCACAATCACCCATATACCATCGTGCCCCTTTGTCGTTCTTGGGAGTCCAACAATAAAATCCGTGGATATCTGTTCCCACTTCCACTCTGGAATAGGCAATGGCTGTAGGGTTCCAGCGGGTCTTTGATGTTCTGCCTTTACCTGTTGGCAAATCAGGCAGGTTTCTACATACTTGGCAATTTCTCTCTTCATATTAGGCCACCAAAAATGTTGCCTCAAGTCTCTGTACATTTTGGTGCTCCCCGGATGCACTGAATACGCCGAGGAGTGTGCCTCAGTTAAGATCTCATTTTTCAGCTCTTCATCGTTAGGCACGTACCACCTGTGCCTGAATTTCAATACTCCGTCATCCGTCAGGTTAAAATCAGACGGACCCTCAAATGTCATGTTCGTGTGATGCCTTTCACACTCTAAATCGCCTTGTTGAGCTTCTCGTATTTTGTCTAAAATCGTAGGTCTAAGAGAAATATTAGTAAGCATGCCAGACAATTCTGCTACAATTTCCACGTCGAAGTTCTCAATCTCAGACCTTAACATTACTGACATCGACGCAAGCATAGGCTGGCTCGTTGTAGGCATTCGGCTCAAGGCATCAGCTACTTTATTCGCTTTTCCTGGGTGGTATTTAATTTCAAAATCGTAGTCCTTAACGAACTCCAACCACCGTCTTTGTCGCATGTTCAACTCCTTTTGTGTAAATAGGTACTTCAAGCTCTTGTGATCTGAGAATACTTCACACTGCTGCCCATACAGGTAATGTCTCCAGATTTTTAAAGCGAAAACCACTGCTGCGAGCTCAAGATCGTGCGTCGGATAATTTTGTTCATATGGCTTCAATTGTCTAGAAGCATAAGCGATGACCTTGCCTTCCTGCATTAACACACATCCCAGTCCAATTCCCGAGGCATCACAATAAATACTGAACTTATCGCCCTCAACTGGTAGTGTGAGAACTGGAGCTGTAGTCAATCTCTGTTTCAGCTCCACAAAGCTTTTCTCACATGCAGGAGACCATAGAAATCTTTCATTCTTTCTCGTCAACCGAGATAGAGGGACGGCTATCTTTGAAAACCCCTCGATGAATTTCCTGTAATATCCGGCTAAACCAAGAAATCCTCGTACCTCTCGTACATTCTTAGGCTGTGGCCATTGTTTGACAACCTCAATTTTTGCTGGATCCACTGAGATTCCCTCTTGAGATATGATATGACCAAGAAAATTTACTTGATCAAGCCAGAATTCACACTTAGAAAATTTTGGATACAACTGATGCTGGCAAAGAGTCTTAAGAACAATCCGTAAATGATCCTCGTGCTCCTCCTTTGTTTTAGAATAAACCAGGATGTCATCTATAAACACAACGACGAACCTGTCCAAATACTCTTTGAAGACGCGATTCATCATATCCATAAATGCTGCAGGTGCATTAGTAAGTCCAAAGGACATCACAAGAAATTCGTAATGCCCATACCTCGTTCGAAACGCTGTCTTTTCAATATCTTCTTTCCGGACCTTCAACTGATAGTAACCCGAGCGTAGGTCGATTCTTGAAAACACTCGGGCACCCTGCAATTGGTCGAATAGATCGTCGATTCGGGGCAGTGGATACTTATTCTTCACGGTCAGTTTATTTAACTCTCGATAATCAACGCACATCCTGAGAGTTCCATCCTTTTTCTTCACAAATAGGACCGGTGCGCCCCAAGGAGAAAAGCTGGGTCGAATGAACCCCTTGTCTAGTAGCTCCTCCAACTGAGATTTCAGTTCCTTCAATTCTGCAGGCGCCAATCTGTACGCATTCTTAGATACAGGCGCTGAACTCGGATAGACATCAATTACAAACTCGATCTCCCGATCAGGCGGTAGCCCAGGAAGATCATCGAGAAAAATCTCTGAGAATTCCTTAACAACTGGAAGGTCATCCGGCTTCAGCTTATCAAGCAGCCGAGTATCAATCACTGTGGCTACGAAAATAGAACATCCGTCTTTAAATCTTTCTCTGGCTAACATTGAATAAGTAGTAGGCGGTCCACTTAGCCTGTTTCTCGCTTGAAAGGTGAATTCAACTTTGTTCGGGGGGCGAAAAGTCACCATCCCGGACCCACAGTCAATCGTGGCACAATGGCGTGCAAGCCAATCCATCCCCAATATAAGATCATAAATCTCTATTCCCATAACTATCAACCGGGCATAGAGGGTGTTGTTTCCCACAGAGACGACGCTGCCCTGGAAAACCCGATCAGACCGCATATTTGCTCCCGAAGGCAGCATTACTCTATACTCGCACTCAGCCAACTCAGATACTAGCCCCAATCTACCAATGCAAGCATTTGAAATAAAGGAGTGTGTAGCTCCTGTATCTATCAAGGAAAATACTGGTACACCCATAACTAAAATAGTACCTGCTATGACAGATGGCTGTGCCACGTCGTCGACATCTCCAGGCTCAATAAATGCGAAGATCCTTGGCATAACTCTTCGCTGATCTTTACCCTGTTGATTTCTACCTGGCTGATTTCGATCCAACAACGGGCAATTCATATAATAATGACCGACCTCGCCGCATCGAAAGCAACTGTTGGTGCCCAACCGACACTCGCCAAAATGTTCCTTCTGGCACTTCGGACATAAGGGCTTTTGAGCGGCCCCTTGAACTTGTTTCCCTTTGCCCTGATCGTTTCCCCCTTCATGAGGCCTTTTAACGCCTCGTTGTTGTTGTTGTTGTCCTCTGGGTTGCCAACCCCTAGTTCGTATCTGTGGCTGGATCTCCCGAAAGAAGCCCTTGGAAGGCTCTCTCGGCTTAATACAGGTCAATTCAGCAGCTTCGAACTCCAGGGCTCTCGCTGCAATCTCCTCATAAGGCACATCCAGAATACCGGACACTATAATGTTTTTCCGTACCTCTCTATTCAGTCCATCCATGAATTGTTGTACTTTATCCTCATTGTCATTGACTAGGCGCGGAGCAAACTTAGATAAAGCTTCAAACCTTCTGATATACTCCGCCACCGTACTAGTCTGTTTCAATTGTGTAAACTCAGCCCTCTTTGCCGCCCTCACTGTACGGCTGAAATATTTGTCAAAGAACACGGTTCTAAACCGTTCCCATCTCATCAGAGTCACGTCAGTCGTAGCCTTAATGGAATCCCACCAAGATCGGGCATCCAATGCCAGGTGGAACGTGACGCACTCTACTTTCTCAGCATTGTCCACTTTGGCATATGCCAACATATCCTCCATTTTTCGAATCCACTCCTCAGCGATAGAAGGATCCGTAGATTGCCCGTCAAATGTCGGAGGCCTTAACTTTTGAAATCTCTCCATGCTTGGACCATTGGGAACGACTATATCCTGGGCTCTCCGATTCTCACGATTCTCACGAACCAAGTCCGTAATTTGTTGGGCTTGTCGATCCATATGTTGGGATTGACGATCGAGTAGGTCCGTCAGCCTATCCATAGCATCGTCTCGGGCGTCCCTACCTCGAACCATTTTCTATAATTCCTATAAATATCAAAACAAGAAATCCTAAGAAATCAAATTGAAATAAACAATTAAACGTACTTACAGTTGATGAAGGATGTCCGCGTAGTGGCCGAGCAGTCGTGCAGTCTACAGAACCGTTTTTAAAACCCGGGGGCTCTGATACCATAACTGTAACGACCCTAAAACCTACCCTTAATTTCCCGTTTAATTTTTTTTTTTTTTTCATTTTATACTCTAAACTTTAACTTAGCGTTCGAGCGGAAGTAAAACTTTAAATCAGAACAGTTGAAGTATAAATGTTAAACCATTTAATTAGAACTTGAAAACAACTTAACTAAACTTAAAACAATTGAATTAAAATAATTATAACAGAAGAAAACGTTCGGCCATGAAAGCAGGGGCAAAACTGTAAGGACAAGAGAAACAAGGGGGCCGCACGAACGCACAACTGGGGGCGTTCGTGCGCCCCACTTGTGGCCGCTCGAGCGGCCATGCAAGGGCCGCTCGAGCGCCCCTTCTTTTTGCCACGGGCGCTCGTGCGCAGCCCTTCCTGCGCCCGAACGCCAACCTCTCTGGAAAACCAGAGAGGTACGCGACCCGGCGCCCCTCGACCCGCGCCCGTACGCCAAACCCTCTGGATTCTTTCTTCTCCCTTTTTTTTTTTCTCTCGCCCCGTAGACAACTCACACACACCCTCCCTTTCCCTTTTCTTCACCATTTCATCAACACACACATAACAACACACCCATCACGATACTCTATCCATTTCTCCTTCCTTCATCATTCATCAATACATTTCACAAACATACTTCGTCACACATACATCACATACGCTATATATAAAAAAAAACTATTCACTAACTCAAAACACGATCGAACATAACCAATTTCATGAAAACGAACCGCGTGGTTCCGTTTAAAAGTTTAACATCCCACTGTTTGAAAAACGTTTGAAACTTTACAAAATACTTTCTATTTCCTATCCAGATCCAAACATCCTATAATGTTCTAACAATTTCTATCCAAAATAACCCAAAATACCTATGTACGTCCCCACGGATCAAAATCACGCTCCGACTGCCAGCGCACTCCCACGGGCCTCCTCCCTCAACATGCTCATTCTTCAGGCGGAGGGACATCTTCCTCACCTGTCTCAATATCACCTACACCATAGAATATAAATACGTGAGCTAGAGGCTCAGTAAATCTAAGTGAATGCACATGAATGCTATGCGTATGCTGATTTAAACTATGCATCGTTTTCATTTCTTTCATTTCAGTTCATTTCTTGTCACCGGGGCTTCTCTCTCACTAGATAGGAGCGGCACATCCTGCGATTGGATAGCCCCTCGTATCTAACCGGGGGGAAGACATGCTTTATCCGACAGCCATGTCTGAACCACCGCCACCGACGTGACCATCGTTCCATTCGTTTACCTTTTTTTTTCATTTGTAAATACATGCATAGAAATTCGTTTTTCATGTTCGTTTTTGAAACAATGATGCATGAACAAGTGTCGTGCTATAAACAACGTATAACGAGCAGAAACATACAATAATAAGGTGACAACTTACAACTTAACAAGCCATAATTCTAACTACCCTTTCTAAACTACCCGAACGCATCTCCAATATCCTCGATCGACTCAATTCGTACGGTGTAGGCCTAGATGGCCAAACAAGTCACAGAGACTTACCTTGCGTCCGTTGTTCACCGAGCTTCGTCCACAAGTGCTTGTTCACCTATAACATTTCACAATATACGTATTAATTCGAGTCTAAAATAACCAAACTCCAAAATCATTATCTCCTAACTAAATGAAACTCCCTAGAATTCTAAAACATCTCCTTGAGGCATTTCATCGAGCAACTCGTGCTCGTGATTCACCAAACTCCATTAATGGAGGTTTTTAAGCTCCAAGTTAACTAAATCTCGATTACATTTCAACAAATCAGTGGACTAAGCTCTGAAAATCATCAATACGTCTATTTGAAGCATAACTAAGCTCAATCTATCGATTTCAAACTTTGATTCACGTTTTCAACGAAAACCCTAACAAACCCTAATCGTTTTAAACTCTAAAAATCGAGATCTAACGTTCCAAAACTGTAGATTCGTACCTAGAGTCGAGGAAAGAGGAAGAAATGTGAAGAGAATCGGGTCGTCGGAGCTCTCGTCGTCGTGAAGAAGAGAAGGAGTCGCGCGGAGGGAAGAAGAAAATCGCACGGTGAGGGAGAGAATGGAGTTTACGTTGAAGTGTTGGAGAAGAAACACTTCATTTTATTTATTTACTACTATTGGCTTGGCAAATGACCAAATTGTCCTTTCATTAAATTTCTATTTGTTTTGTTAATTATTCCATTATTTAACTAACGATCCGATCTCTTCCAAAATTCTCATATTTCACCATAAATTCCAATTTATTATTACGGCCACGTTAAAACTTTCCGTTCGCAAAACGGACTTAATTTGATATATCTACAAAATTGCCGCATATTGGAATAAAATTTAAATCCCGTAAAGCCGGGTGTTACACTTCACTCCTCTCTGCGGCGGTGGTTGAACAAACTTTCTCGGGGCCTCCTTTAGTCCAGCACATTTCAATTCAGCTTCTTCCACCTCCAATGCTGTGGACACAACATCACTGAAGGGCAAACCTTTATAACCAGAAAACTTGACCCCTCTGTACATTTCTGGTTTCAGTCCATTCATGAATTGAAACACCTTATCTTCATTTCGGTGAATAAAGTGTCCAGCGAATCTGGACAGGGACTCAAATTGTCTAACGTACTCAGCCACAGACCCTGTCTGCTTCAAGTTCAAAAACTCTACCTTCTTTGCTGCCTAGACTGTGCTATTAAAATATTTCTCATAGAAGATGTCCTTAAAGTGTGACCAAGTCATAGTCAGAATGTCAGTGGTGGTCTCAATTGTCTCCCACCAAAGCTGGGCGTCTCCAGCAAAATGAAAGGTCGCCAGGGTGACCTTGTCTCCTTCTCCAACGTTTGCACATCGGAGCATGCTTTCAATCTTCCTCAACCACTCTTCAGCAATAATCGGGTTAGATGATTTTCCATCAAACGTGGGCGGCTGAAGCTTTCAGAATCGGTCTCCAGAATGCTCATTGCTAGAACCTGAGTTGGCACTCCCTTGTACCTATCGGTTCAGTAACACCCCTAACTGATCGGACTACTGACGCACTAAGTCTGTTTGCTGACGTACCAAGTCTGTTAATTGCCTAATAACACTAGGTTCTTCCTCACTCCTCAAGTTTGGCATTTCCCTCGGTATCCTAGGTCTTCCTGGGCGTCTGGCCATTAAACTCACTTCCTGTACAAGGTTAACTATGTTCATAAATATCTAATTACTGAGGCTAACATAAACACTTACAGTTGTTGGAGTACTTCCATGCGACGATTGGCACTGATGAGTAATCTTTTGAACGGTTTAACTGAATGTCTCTGATACCACACTGTGACGCCCCGAGTTATCTGAACCCGGTTCGTCACACCATGCCCGTACATGACTAAAAATTTCAACCGTATTTTTTTTTTAAAACTTGCAGCGGAAATAGTTTGAGTAAGATAGAGTTAAACAAAACTATTATACAATGCTTGAGTACTCAGTTGGAATTTTGAGAAATAATCGGCAAAAGGAATAAAGGTTTAAATCGTAGAATACTTCGTAAGTTTCAAAAGTCAAACACATCGCCCGCTGAACAAAGTCAACAAAAAGAGGCTGAAGCAGAAAATGGAAAACATTATCCGGTGGCAAAACGACAAAGTATTATCTACATCATCCAGTGGATTTACACACGACATCCACCGGTCACTAAACGACAAAAGACTTTTTACATCATCCGGTGGATTTACACACGACATCCACCGGTCACTAAACGACATAAGACTTTCCACATCATTCGGTGGATTTACACATGACATCCACCGGTCACCAAACGACAAAAGACTTTCTACATCATCCGGTGGATTTACACACGACATCCACCGGTCACTAAACGACAAAATGTACTCTACATCTTCCGACAACGTCAGCCGGATGATTTCCTTCATCTGATCGACTTTGTTCTACATCCACCGGTGACGTCAGCACGCATCTGCCGATGAGTTTACTGAGACATCATCCGATAGAACAAGCTATATTTACCGATCACTAAACGACAAATTTCGTTCTATATCATCCGATGGCTTCCACTGAAGACATCTCCCGATAGACAACCGAACAACAACTCAACCTACGGAAAAGAAATTTACTCACTTCACTGAAACCATTCAAAAATGTTTCAAACCATTGCATTACTAAAAATTCCAGTGGGTGCCATCACTAAATCCCAACAGAATGCTATTAACAGGAAAATCTCGAAATCGTTTTCAAAACATTGTAATCACTACTGTAATGAAAAGTTCAACATACTTAAATTAAAACACTGTCAACTAAACTTTCACACCAACAGACAACAGTTAATTTGCCTCATCAGTATACCCGTTCGTGGCAGAGAAGTGCTCCTCCAACCCCATCTATTCGTCAGTAAAATCAGGGAATTCACCTGCTGTTTCCTCAACACCTACATCACAAAACTCATCTATTAGCCTATTGCTAAGTAAGTAAAGCAGTAATGAAATGAATTGCTGAAACATAAATTCATAAACATGCAGTTTCTACTTTCTCATCTCAGTTGCATACACATATGTTCATAAACTGATCTGATCCCTCGGTTCCCTTGGGAGTGGGATAAATTCTCCCAATGTCATACATCCTCTACTCGATTAAGGGGCGGATGAATTCCCTTAACAGCTGTTCTGATCCCTTGGTTCCCTTGGGAGTGGGATCAATTCTCCCAATGTCATACATCCTCTACTCGATTAAGGGGCGGATGAATTCCCTTAATAGCTGTTCTGTCACATTCAGTTCATATCTCACCATTCTTACATGGAAATTCATTTTCGTAATCTTTCAGAAACATGATGCATGACATACAAAATCATTCACAACATGCATAACCCTACTGTTTTGTGATGTAGGCCCGAAGGCACATGCATACTTTACTTACCTGGTCTTCTGGATGGTTTGATTGAAATCTCCTCCGGGAATTAGCCCGAACCTAAATCCATGAACCGATCATTAGTTAAACCCTCACTAAACTTCATCCTACTCAACCAGAGTCCTAAGGAAACTAATTGAGAACTCTGGTGATAATGCATTCCCGATACTGCACTAAACTGAACTGACACTCATCTATAGTATCCTCGAAACCCTCGCATTGGACTCCTTCGGCTATCTGACTGCTAAAATATAAGAATGAGAAAAACTTACTTAGATAGACGAAGAGTCTGGTGGGAGGTTTGCCGAGAGCTCCGCTGAGCTTGAGCTGGACACCGAAAGAAATAAATGAAGAAACAGTGGCGGCTACAGTGCATAAATCTCTAAACCCCTTCCCTTAAATAGGTTATCTACTTCAAAATTACCAAATTACATAAGTGCCCTTGCTTAGTCACTCATTAACCTAACCAACAACTTTCCCAATCCATTCACAAAATTGCACATCATTAATTGATAAGTTAAATTCGGTTTAATTGAAATCGGGTGCTACAGCCTTGTTGCAAACAATGCATTGTTCGATAATACGATGAGCATCACGCATCATGTGAGGCCAGAAGAAATTTTCCTTAAGCATTTCTATTTCTTCTTTTCCCTTGAATGGCTAACTAAGCCCTCGCTATGAGCTTCTTTAATGAGACATCCTCTTAAGCTCTTGCTGGGAATACACAACTTACCTCCCCTAAACAAAAACCCATCCATGATGTAATATTTCCCTTCAGCCTTGGTCAGACTGTAACGACCCGGGAAGGATCGCCATGTAATTCATGACTTTACTCACTCCTTTCACTCTTTTATATACCTTTTTTTTTACTAAGCAGCAGAAATACTAATTCTGTAGTCACATGTAGGACATGGACAATGAAACAAGACAGTTGGCTGGGGGATTTTAAAAAAAAGGCATCTGCCGAACTCAACGACAAAACTTCACTCTCATCTGCCGATCACTAAACGACAAGGCAGGAGAGGGCTCACATCTACCGATAAACCAAAGCTACATCTTCCGGTTATCCCGTGCATTTCACGTGATTCATTAATCACCCATCGGTAGATGTAAGTTCTCACATCAACCGACAGTCACGTGCATCCCACACAATTCATTAAACGTTCGTCGGCAGATATACAAACTGCATCTGCCGATGACGTCAGCCGGCAGCTAATCAAACTGCGTCTGCCGTTGTCGTCAGCAGGAAGGTATATAAACTACATCTACCGATGACGTCAGCAGGAAGATAAACAAACTGTATCTGCCGATGACGTCAGCAGGAAAATATATAAACTACATCTACCGATGACTAGGCGACAGGGAAAAAGACTCCTACATCACCCGATATAAACACACTGTATCTACCGACAGAAATCTCACTACTTCTACCGATAGCAAAAGAAAATCCTTTATATTTACCGACTGATAACATACTACAGCTACCGATAGAAAACAACCTGCATCTACCGATAGAAAACACACCACTCCTACCGGTAGGACTAAACAACATCTCCCAATAGACATAATCATGAACAAGTCTCAAACTTTCTAGACTTAACATTTCTGTAAACAGAAATCAATGATTCCCTCAGAGTACATATATCGGAAGTCTTAAACAAAAGATATTCAATAAACTGTACCATCCTCTATCCAATGAGCATCCAGATAATTTCCAATCCCAGTACTATGAAATAACTTCATTCTACTTATACTTCCATATTAAAATCTTTTTTTTTTTTTTTTTTTTTTTTTTTTTTTTTTTTTTTTTTTTTTTTTTTTTTTTTTTTTTTTTTTTTTTTTTTTTTTTTTTTTTTTTTTTTTTTTTTTTTTTTTTTTTTTTTTTTTTTTTTTTTTTTTTTTTTTTTTTTTTTTTTTTTTTTTTTTTTTTTTTTTTTTTTTTTTTTTTTTTTTTTTTTTTTTTTTTTTTTTTTTTTTTTTTTTTTTTTTTTTTTTTTTTTTTTTTTTTTTTTTTTTTTTTTTTTTTTTTTTTTTTTTTTTTTTTTTTTTTTTTTTTTTTTTTTTTTTTTTTTTTTTTTTTTTTTTTTTTTTTTTTTTTTTTTTTTTTTTTTTTTTTTTTTTTTTTTTTTTTTTTTTTTTTTTTTTTTTTTTTTTTTTTTTTTTTTTTTTTTTTTTTTTTTTTTTTTTTTTTTTTTTTTTTTTTTTTTTTTTTTTTTTTTTTTTTTTTTTTTTTTTTTTTTTTTTTTTTTTTTTTTTTTTTTTTTTTTTTTTTTTTTTTTTTTTTTTTTTTTTTTTTTTTTTTTTTTTTTTTTTTTTTTTTTTTTTTTTTTTTTTTTTTTTTTTTTTTTTTTTTTTTTTTTTTTTTTTTTTTTTTTTTTTTTTTTTTTTTTTTTTTTTTTTTTTTTTTTTTTTTTTTTTTTTTTTTTTTTTTTTTTTTTTTTTTTTTTTTTTTTTTTTTTTTTTTTTTTTTTTTTTTTTTTTTTTTTTTTTTTTTTTTTTTTTTTTTTTTTTTTTTTTTTTTTTTTTTTTTTTTTTTTTTTTTTTTTTTTTTTTTTTTTTTTTTTTTTTTTTTTTTTTTTTTTTTTTTTTTTTTTTTTTTTTTTTTTTTTTTTTTTTTTTTTTTTTTTTTTTTTTTTTTTTTTTTTTTTTTTTTTTTTTTTTTTTTTTTTTTTTTTTTTTTTTTTTTTTTTTTTTTTTTTTTTTTTTTTTTTTTTTTTTTTTTTTTTTTTTTTTTTTTTTTTTTTTTTTTTTTTTTTTTTTTTTTTTTTTAACACACCACTCCTACGGTAGGACTAAACAACATCTCCCAATAGACATAATCATGAACAAGTCTCAAACTTTCTAGACTTAACATTTCTGTAAACAGAAATCAATGATTCCCTCAGAGTACATATATCGGAAGTCTTAAACAAAAGATATTCAATAAACTGTACCATCCTCTATCCAATGAGCATCCAGATAATTTCCAATCCCAGTACTATGAAATAACTTCATTCTACTTATACTTCCATATTAAAATCATTAATAATGTTCATAGAGCATAAAGAACTTATTCGCCAATCCAGCCTTCACTGTCACACTGAGCATTCTCCAACAGCCAAACTTAGACTTCCTCATTTAACTTGAATCCCTCACCTGAAAACTCGTCACCTACATCAAAGGTTTAAACTATAAGCCTAATGCTTAGTAAGGAATGCAACAATAACATGAATGCATGAATGCATAATTCAGAGAAAAACGTGGTCATGAGTCTTTTCTTGTTCATAATCATTATTCCATATTCATCATTCATAACATAATTCACATCGCTGAAACACATTCATCGTTCGTATTATAGTCCATATCGCTGAACCATATTCGTTATTCATATCATTGTTCATGTTGCGTGGGATGAGAGAGGATTTGTGCCGGTAAAGGGGGTTCGACAGTGAGTTTGATCATGGTCCCTACTGCGGGTCGTATTCATATGTCCTACTGTGGACTGTGACATACGCCGAACCGCCCCCAACCCTCACTCATCCACGTTGTAGGGATTTTATCATCTTATCTTGTTCATGAGAGAACATGCTTTTAAAACATTTTCATGTGCATAAAACATTGATAATGCATGAGCATGGGGTTCTTTAACTCGTCCAAGCTGTAGGACAGAACATTCAGCCAGTATGAAAAGCTTACTATCGAACCAATCGTCGACATAAATGCTAGACAGTAACATGAAAGAACTACTAATCATCGTACGAGTTTCTACTTAGCATCCTTTGATGTAGGGTCCTATTGACCGAGAAACCTATACATTCACTTACCTGGTCTCCTTAGCACTTTGAGCTCTTTCTCTTCAAACTTCTTCACCTAAAACATTCACATTGCAGTAGTTAAAACAAAGTCCTATAATTTCTAACCTCAAGTCATCCTAGGGTCTAATAGACAAAGCCATCCTGAATCCTTAGTCTAACGCTCTGTGCAAAACCTGAAATCCAAGAACTGAAATAGACAGATTCGACTATCGGTTACTCAGGGTTGATTGTTTTTTAAATGTCCAAAACTGATTCGGAATGACATTATCACTCTCAGATTAACAATGGACTATATTATTACCCTGTTGTTTAAGGATTTGAGTTACGAGTTCAAGCTGAAAACAAAGCTAAACGATTAACTGATAACTACATTGTCTAACTCATACCTCGAGCGTAAGGTAACCGAGAAATAGCAAGGGAACTGGTCATCGAAGGAAGGATTACAGGCAGGCAGAGGGCGAGAGCTTGCGAGAGAAGGAATCGCCGAGAATGGAGGATGTCGGCTACAGTGAGTTAATGAGGTTTAAATCATTTCCACTTCCTTTAAATATCGGTCTAAGCCCTCTATTATTACAACTTTCCCCCTCGACCTAGTTTAAACCCACATGTAATTAATTACACTTGTCTTAAAATTCTAAACCGCGAAGATTAAATGTTCATGACCGTTAATACAGTTAGGAAAATTACCTAGTCGTAACTCGGGTGTTACACAGACACTTAAGATAATATGGACCAAAGTTTGGGTTTGAGCCATACCTGTCCCTAATCCATGCGAAACCAAAGAATCTAGTTCCCAGCTCAGTTAGGAGGAAGTGTCTCCTAGACAGTGCATCAATAACTACATTGGTTTCTCCCTTCACATATTTAAGGGTATAAGAAAATTTTACCCAGAATTTCACCCATGTCACATGTCTCTTGTGTTCTTAATGCTCTAGGACCCGTATGACGGCTTAGAATTCTTTGTCATACGTTGAATAGTTTAAGGCGGCTTGTAACACCCAAGATTTTTGGGTTCCTACTTACTAAGGGCATTTTCATAAATAGAGGAATCTGTGCCCGTTTTGTGAACGAGAAGTTTTAATAGAGCCCCTATAATAGATGAGAATTTCTGGTGAAGTGAGCACAATTTGGAGAGAACGAATCGTTAGTTAAATAATGAAATAATTGACGAAACTAATAGAAAATCAATTGGAAGGGCAGAATGGTAATTTGCCAAGCCAAATTAATTATAAAACTTCACAACTTCTTTCCCCTCCCATGATTTTTCATTCTACCATTTCTTCCTCTAGAGGGTTCCAGGCGATTCCCTTCTTCCCCTCGCGCGATTCCACTTCCGGCGACGAACGACTTCCTTCCGGCGATCGATCCTTCACATTTCTTCTCCAAAAACAACCCTTAGGTAAGATTCTATGCTTAAGGACGTTGTTGTACAAGTTTTGGAGTTATTATTAACTAGGGTTTTGTTTAGGGTTTTATCGAAATTGATGGTTTATGTTAAAAATGGATGGGTTTGCGGTATTTATGACTCTAGTGGATGTATTGACGATTATTGGAAGTAGTTGTTTAATCTATTGGTGTATGTTCAAGATTTTGAAAGTTCGATGATTTAGGCTCGGTTCTAATGCCGTGGGCTGTAAAATGTTCTAGGTGGACCAGCTCAAAACGAGAAGCCCTGCATGCTAAGGACGCGAGGTAAGTCTTCCTGACTTGCTTGGCCGATTTAGCCTACACAACAAGAGAGTTATTGGTTGAGAATTTGGTGATTTAAATGCTTTAGTGTAGGCTGGATGGGTAGATAGGGTACTTACGATTTATAGAATGTCCTGCCTAAGCTTTATTTACTGCTTTATGCTTGTTATACGTTTAATGCATCGTTCACGCTTATGCATCATAGTTTTCAAAAAAAAAAACATGAAAAGGAATTTCTCGCATTAAGTTTCATGAAAGAAATGGCTAAAAGAAAAGATATGAATGCATGTAATCTGGTCACGTCTAGGGTGGGGTTCAGACATGACTGTCCTGAGAGGAGGAGCATGTTTTTCCCTCGGTAGATGGAAAGGGCTGTCTAACCGCGAGATGTGCCCTCTCCATATGGTGAGAGTCAACCCCCGGTGACACCCTCCTCTATTATGAAATGTAAAGAATGAACATGACTGTATGATTTTATGAACTGCATATGCACGTCATACATTTTCATTTACGTAGATTTACTGAGCCTTTAGCTCATAGTTTATCTCTATGGTGTAGGTGACTTCGATACAGGTGAGGATGAGATTCCTACACCCGATGTATAAGCTGGTTGAAGAGGTGTGCCCGTGGAAGTGCGCTGTGCAGTCGGTGCCATTTTGACCCGTGGGAGCCAAGGATAAGTATTTTGGGTATTTTGGGATGTGTTCGGGCTGCAGGGTGTTAGTTAGGAAAAATGTATAGACTGTCATTTTAGGGTATTTGATGTCTGGATAGTGTAGATATTTAAATCGATGAAATTGAAGATGATTTTTGACGTTTAATACTTCTGGAAACTCTGGGTGAATGGTGTGTAGGTACAGATAAAAATAATGTGAAGGCAGCTCTCTAGACAAAATCCAGAGAGCTAGCCGATCGATCGCCACCAAGGGGCGATCGATCGGGTATTGCATGGTTTAGAGTCAGAGTTTTATAAGTCTAGATGTCGTCCAAGGTCGTTGTCCAAGTTCCATGGACAATAGCCCGTGGACGAATAGGGTTTAAGTAGCCTGTGGACAAGTAAGTCACGTGGACGAATAAGTCTCGTGGACGAATAAGTCACTTGGACGAATGTGGACGATAAATTTTAGTTAAGTATTCTATAAGAAAGTTATCGTCCAAAGTCCATGGACGATAAAGTTCAGTTAATTGTTTCTGTAAGAAAGTTATCGTCCAAAGTCCGTGGACGATAAAGTTCAGTTAAGTGTTTCTGTAAGAAAGTCATCGTCCAAAGTCAATGTCCAAGTCCCGTGGACGAATAAGCCTTGGGGACGAATAGAGTCCGTGGACGAATGAAGTCTGTGGGCGAGAACTGTCGTCCACGTCGCCTTCTACTTCTGTCGTCCACGTTGCCGTATGCTTCTATCGTCCACGTTATCTGCTATTTTTGTTGTCCACTCTGACTACTGTTTTTAGTCGTCCACACTGCCTACAGTTTTTGTCGTCCACGCCTCCTAAGATTTTTGTCGTCCAAACCCGATAGAGAGAAATATCCTCCTCCACTGTTTAAATTGATGAAACCCGAGAGGTATTTCCTTCTGTTTTCGTCGTCCAAACCTGATAGAAAGAAACATCCTCCTCCACTGCTTAAATTGATGAAACCCGAGAAGAACTAAGTGATTATTTATTCCGAGAGAAATTAAGTGATAGAACCCGAGAGGAAAAATTTATTCTCTGCCCATATTTCTATGGTTTTAGCATTCACACCTAAGTTAAATTTTATTTTAGGTTTTCACAAATGAATAGTCTTCTGCTGAATACCCATGTACATGCATGATGAAAAGGAATGAACGAAAGTTTAATTTTTTTGTGATTTTTAAGAATAGTACGAGGGTAAATTTACGGGGTGTTACACGGCTCCTTTGAGCTTCTCACTAAATTATGTAAGTTGTCTTCCTTCTTGCATGAAGATTGCTCCGATGCCAACTCCCGACTCATCATTCTCGACCTCAAAAACCTTGTTTAAGTCAGGAAGTGCTAAAACAGGCGAGTTGCATAGCTTTTCCTTTATCAGCTCAAAACTCTACTGACAAGCTGGGGTCTATTGAAATTCCTGACCCTTTTTGGTGCAATCCGTGAGGGATGCAACGATGGAACTAAAACCCTTGATAAGCCTCCAATAAAATGAGCGAGTCCGTGGAAGCTAGGTACGTCCGTTGCTCCTTTAGGGGTATGTCAGTCCTTTATGACCTTGATATTTTCTTCATCAGTTTTCATTCCATTCTTGGAAATAATAAACCTTATGAAGTACACTTTCTCTTAGGTAAAAGAGCACTTTTTAAGATTGTCAAATAACTTGACATTTCTAAAGGTTTGAAATAGGATACTAAGGTGGTTTAGGTGTTATGAAAGGTCTAAACTGTATCCCAATATGTAATCAAAGTAGACGACAATGAATTTTCCTAGGAATTCCTTAAGCACGTGGTGCATCAAGCTGAAGGTACTTGGGGCATTTGAAAGCGCAAATGACATCACCATCCATTCAAACAACCCATATTTCATCTTGAAGACTGTCTTCCATTCGTCACCTTCTTTCATCCTAATTTGATGGTATCTGCTCTTGAGGTCCACTCTTTGAAAATACCGCAGCTCCACCTTGCTCATTCAACATATCCTTTAACCAGGGGACGAGAAATCTATACTTAACCGTGATTTGGTTAATAGCTCGACTATCCACACACATCCTGATGGTTCCGTCTTTCTTTGGGACTAATAAAGTAGACACTGCACAAGGGCCCATGGACTCTCTAATATATCCTTTGTCCAATAATTCGTGCACTTGACTTTGTAATTCCTTCATCTCTTCAGGGTTCATCCTATATGATGGCCGATTTGGTAGTGTAGCCCTGGTTTTAAGTCTATTTGGTGTTCTATACCACGTAAAGGTGGTAGTCATTGTGGTAATTCCTTGGGAAAGACATCTTGATATAGTTTGACTAAGTTCTGGACGAGAATAAGTGTCTCTCCTAGTTGCATAATTCTATCTCTAAACATTATCATGATAAGGGGTCCCCCCTTTAGCACAAATGTTACTAATTCTTTCTTGGTAATGAGAAGACTTGCCTTGTTTTGCTCCTCCTTTCTAGCCGCATCATCTTTGGCAATTTGTTCGGGTGTCATGGGTGCTAACTTAATTGTCTTACCTCCGAACTTCAAGGAGTAGTATTTTAAGAACCCATCATGGGTTATCTTTCGGTCATATTGTCATGGTTGTCCTAAAAATAGATGACTCACATTCATTGACACTATGTCACAAAGGATAGAATCCTTGTACTTGCTTATAGTGAAGTCGATAACTACTTGCTTGGTGACCTTGATGTCATCCTTATAGTCTAACCATTTTAATTTGTAAGGGCTAAGATGTAACAATGTAGGGTTTCAAATTGTAATTTTTAAAATTCAATTTGGAGATAATCAATCATTCCAATATTTGATTTATGAAAATTTTCCAATCAAACCAAATAAATCAAAATTTCATATCTTTCCTAAAAATCAGAGGAATACCAAACAAAATAAAAATTCGAATGAACCTAGATCTCATGAGGAGAAGTGTTCAGAATCAACTGAACAAATCACTCATTTGGAAATCCGGCGCTGATCAGTAGCAACCGAAAAATCCGAGCTGAACTCAGATTTCACAGAGAGGCGCGGGGTGAACTCCCCTATAAATAGAGAGCTCTGGTGATGGAAGAAATCATCCCACATCTCTCTTGTCCCTCTCGAGTTCCTCAGAGAGCTTACCTTAGTTTGCAGCTCCGATCACCGCAGCAGTGAGCTCCGACCCAGCAGTGCTCCGACGAAGTTTTCCTCTCTAGCAGCCGAGCCCCAACAGAACTCCTCCGGTTGAGAAGGCGAGCTCTCTAACAATCACAGCAACGTAAGATCCCTTCTCTCTTGCTCCATTTCTCTCTGTCGTGCTCTCCCTCTCTCTCTGATACTGTCTCTCTCTCTCTATCGGCGGAAATCGCGAAGAAGAAAGACAGTGGTTTAGTTTTAAGGAAAAACTTAACCGGTTCACTTAATTCAATCCAGACCGAATCGGACCAGCAGTGAACCAAATCGACCCGGCCCTACTCATCGACCCGACACTATTCACCGACCAGGCACTGTTCACCGACCCGATCCGACCCGGCACTATTCACCAAACCAAACCCGAACCAAATTTCTACCTGAATCAAATCGGACCAATCGAAGATTTAACCGGTAAGAAATTTCAGCCCAAATTCTTCTAAAGTTGGAATAATTTAAGTGAGACTTTAACATTGATATCCGAATTAGGCAGGAAAAATCTTGGAACTATCCGATTCAATTCAAATCGATCCAACCAATCCAATCCAACCTAAGATTTCAACGTAAGGAATTTCTGCTCAAATTTCTTTGAAATTAGATTTATTAAGTAGGATTTTAATACCAAAGATTTTATTTGAGCATGATATTATTTTAGAATTTTTGAAATATCCCGATATACACATATTGCTCAGAATCCAAGTAAGTGTAAATACAATGTTTTGACTACGGCCCTACATCACATGATAGATATTACTTTCTTTATTATTGTTTTAATTTATCACACATTTTTTTATGGTTGAGCACATATATTAGAGCATCGACATAGAAATATTAAAAGATAAAATAAATAGAACATTTGCATGTGTATGAAAAAGTAAAAGAAAATTGACGTCAAATACGTGATAGCAAGAGCTTGATCGTTAAAAGTAAAAGTAAAAGTAAAAGATGACGAAGCCATGAGATGGTTAAGTCTTAAAAGAATGTTGAGTTTCAACCAGTATGTAACTATTAACAGGATTCAGTAAAACTAAAAGTTTTGCAACTTGCACGTATTTTCACTTACTGAGATTTCTCATAGCTTTTAACTTGTGATGTAGGTGAATTTTTATATGAGGAAGAACTAGCTGCAATTGAGAACCCTCCAGTGGCAAGCGAGCATACAGAAGAAGAAGATATTATTGAGTTCTAAGAAAAAGATTTAATTTAGTATGCTTTAAATTTTTAAATAATATTTAAGGTTTTATTTCAATTTAAGATTTTGAATAATTATGTTGAATTTTTATCATTAAATAAAGTCTCATAAATTGTTTTAATTATGCGATGATTTCAAGATTTTGACAAATTTATTACAAAGCTTCTGCGAAATTAAAGTTTTCAATTAATGTTTAAATTATGATTTAGCGCTCAATTTCAAATCAATTTGGGAAAAATTTTAGGGTTTTCAAAATTAGGGTTTCAAATTGGAGATTTTTAAATGGGGACGTTACATGAGATCTGTGCTAGTTCTCTATCTTAATTTATCTACCATCTTTTGGGAAGCTACGTTGGCACAACTTCCTCCATCAATTATCAATGAACACACTTTGTCCTTGACTAAACATCGACTGTGAAATATGTTTTCACATTGACAGTCTTCCTTTGTGTTCTTTGATATGAGGACTCGGCGAATGATCATGAGTAGAGGCCCTTCATGGGCATGAAAGACTGCATCCTCGGGTTCACTTTCCTCTACAACTACTTCTTCTTCTTGATCGTCCTCGCTTTCCCATTCTCCAGTTGTCTCCCTGACTACCATCACACGTCGATTTGGGCACTCAATAGAATAATGACTCTTACCTAAACACTTGTAACACTGGATTTCAAGTGTCCTTGGCTTGTTGACACCTTCTCCGACAGGTTTACTACTTGGTATAGGTTTGCTACTTGATTCTCTAGAAGGCCAGTATCGAGTAAATGACTTCTTTCTTTTAGTCCAAGTAGTAGCCTTGTTGATCTCTGGGGGTTTTGAGGTAAACTTAGAGGCATAGTTGGTTGTCCTCTTCCTCTTAAGTTGCTCTCAACCTTTAAATCAAATTGTACAACCATATCCATAGTCTCTAGTGGTTGTAACTCCACGGTGTCTCCAATATCTTAGTTTAATCCTCGTATAAAACTAGTTATGACATGTTCCTCAGGTTCGTCCAATCCTCCACAAATTCTGAGTGTCTCAAATTCGATGAGATACTCCTCTACTGATTGACTGTTTTGTTTGAGGTTTTGTATTTGTAGGAATAATTCATGTTTGTAATGGCTAGGTACAAACCTCCTTGTCATGAGAGCCTTCATCACTCTCCATGTGGTGACAGGATCATCTCCAATCCATAACTTTTGGGACTTTAGGTTAGCCCACCAAAGTGCAGGATATCCTGAGAGTTCGACAGATACCAATTGTAACTTAACTCTCTCATAGTATTCATAGTAGTCGAATACCTTTTCGACTTTGTCTACCCAATCTTGAAAAGTAGCTATGTCACAAGTTGCACTGAATGGGGAAATAGATAACTTAACGTTCTTAAGGTCCTCACTATCTCTATGTCGTCTAGGGATATAATATTCTTCCTCCTCTTCGGTCCATTCCTCATCCTCAAAATTCCCTCAGTTTTGATATATCCTCCTATGGGGTTCGCTTCTTCTCGTACGAGGTAGTTCTTGAGATTCTCTAGGACATACACCTAACTTACTTAAGAGTTGATCCAATTTTTGGTTAAGGGAATCAATTTGTCCATAGACACTTGACTTTCCCACCCACGTGAGGGTTTTGAGTCTCTGGTTGGGGTACTTCTTTACCTCAGTTTAGATCACGAATAATTCCACTTCGTGTCTTCATTTTCTAACCTAAATTTTAGTAAGGAAATTTATAGAATGCGCATCTAAACTTAAGATTTATTTATTTATTTATTTTTTTTGGAATATCTTAATGAATAAAACTAAATGCAACAAAATCACTAACCAAACAAAACTAACGCTATCAAATTCTATTAAAACAACTTACTAAAACAAAAGAAAAAGAGCACTAACATTCACTTAGAAAAACTGAAACTACTTAAACAAAGAAAACACCACAATACCCAGATATCAACTTATGTTCAGCAAAATAAAATAACAAGTATCACACGTTATAATATGCTGTATTTGTGGTCCTTAAATACTGGATAATATTATGAGAATAAGCTGTAAAATGATAAATAATGATGCAAGAACAACAACTCAAAGCAAAACAGTTTTATGCAACAATTAATGGTGATAAACTACTAGAACAACAACCAATACAGCAAAAAAAAAAAGAAAAACACTAAGATTAGTAAGAACAAATGAACTGTAGGATGCTGATTGTTTTATCCTCAAGGTTTAGGTGAAGTGAAGATATTTTTTGTAAGATGTATCAATAGATATAAATAACAACAACATCAAGACAACATGTTATATAGCAGCAAAAATTGATGTTAGCGATAAAAGGATAACCCGATTTGAAATGAGAATGCAGCCAACAAAACTCGATGGAATAAATGATCAAACACGTTCAATGATACACAAAGGAAGCAGTCTAGGCTCTGATACCAACTGACGTGGAAACTACATGAAAAGATCCGAGTTAAGCACATAAATACTGAAATGATGCTCGGTGCTCAGTTTACCTAAGAGCAGTAAAAATGTGGCAGTGGATGAATACACAAATGGAAACCAAATGAAACGAAATTGACGTGCAACTTACTTGATGGGTGAGGAACAAAACACTGAAGTATCAAATGGAAATATGAAATGAAACAGAAACTATGCAAGACTACCCGTAGCTGATCCAATAAGCAATATTTTGCAACTTTTGGATGAATGCCTCTTTCTAATGAAAGATGCAATAGCGTTGGGTCTGGTTTTACCACTTTTTTCTTAATTCCTACTCTTGTAAGAGAGGAGAGAAAGATGGCTGGAGAACCTATCGAGTAACCTTAGAACTTGAGTAGACAATGGAGGCCCACTCCTCTCGGTAATGTCAACCGAGGCTTACCTTTCGGCAACCAAAAATCATTCTGGTTTTGGAAGGAAAATATGATTCTACTGAATGACAAAAACTGAGTATAAACACCAATAACAAAGCTTAAATATGTTCTAAGGTGGCTAGGGTTTTGGATTTGAATTTGGAGCAATAGAAGCCATTGATGGAGATCCATCGCTCGACCGAGAGTCTTTCTGTGCACGTGCCATCCATTGGTCGAGATGAATTCGTACGAGTTGATCAAAGGCGCAGCTTGGCCAGGTCATCCATCCTTGGTGCGCCCCTTAGCGTCTCTAGCAAAGGCCATGTTAGCTCTTGCACATGGCTGTTGGTGGTGCCGCACTTCCGTGTGCTCCTCGCCTATGTCATCAAGCTGTGCACTCCTTGCATGTAATTGGGTGAATCCTCTTTGTGTGCATACCAACAACCGAGGACACCTCTAATCCTAACCACATAATCTTACCTAAGTACTAATGCATGCATGCACAAAAGAAATAAGGCTAGACGTTTGCCCAAAATACATGAATGTCAATGTATGCCAACAAAATACAAAGATACTTGGTTACACGGTTTGGCTTCTGGGAAGACAAATTCTCTCTTGAGTTTGAGTAATCTCCATCCGTGATTCCTAAGTTAAGATGTGTAGAGGTTGAGCCATGTCTCTCACGTTAGGCTCCCACTCTATGTCATCAACGAAATCTTCACTTGAAAAAGAAATAAACTTGTGAACAAAAAGACTAAATAAAGTATGAGCCTTAGTTTGTGATAGAGTGATTGGCCTCTGAGGCATGTCATGAGTTGTGATAGATAACCCCATGAAGGCAAGTACGATTCAAGATTTTGTTGATTGTGAGAGCCTAACCCGTACTGGTGGGGTGCATAATCCCAAATCACTTGAAAGAATGGTTGTTTTCTTAGAAAAGTTCTAATCTCTGCCTAGTACAACCTATTTTCAGATAATCCCATAAAGAAAATAGTGAAGGCTTCGACTCAAAGAGGACAATATTGTACTAGGAGGACTGAAGACTTCACAAATGGTATCAGAGTCAAAGTACAACCAAAAAAGTGGATGACGGGGAGGTCTGTAGCAACCGGTATGAAGCTTTTATTTTTATGGAAGTAAGTGATTTTGATTTGGTTGCTTAAATATGTTAAGGTTTGACTAACTGAGGGAAAATGTGTAATTTATGAAGGTTAGTGTATAAAAGAGGCTAGCTAAGGGTTTTAGCTGCCACTGTTTCATTTCCTCATTTGTCATTCAGCTTGCTCAACAGACTTCCTCTCGGCGATTCTCCTACCCGATTCTTCTTCGACCTAGGTGAGTTTTACCTTGATTTCTTGCTACATTAGTGATTATCGAGGATTGAGGGAATTGTAAATGTGAGTTTTGAGAATGCGGTAAGTGAGAGTAGTTTCAGTTTTGAGATGAATCGGGAATGCACTATGAACAGAACTCCCAAACTAGTTTCCTTAAATTTCTGGATAGTTTAGAATGAAGTTTAGCAAAGATCTAACTAATATTCTGTTTATGGTTTTAGGTTTGAGCAAAACCCGAAGTAGTTTGTAACCGAGCTTTTTCAGGAAGCCAGGTAAGTGGAGTATGTTTGTGCCTTCGGGCCTACATCACAAAACAATAGGTTTATACATGTTTGAATGTTTTTAGTATGTCATGCATCATGTTTTTGAATGAATACGAAAATAAATTTACATGTAATGGCATGGTAAGACATGAACAGATTGTAACAGATCAGCTATTAAGGGAACTAATCCGCCCCTTAATCGAGTAAGAGGATGTATGACTTTGAGAAAATTGATCGACTTCCCAATGGAACATAAGGATCAAATCAGCTATTAAGGGAACTAATCCGCCCCTTAATCGAGTAAGAGGATGTATGACTTTGAGAAAATTGATCTGGTTCCCAATGGAATCGAGGGATCAGATCAGAGAAAGAATGTAATTACAACTGAGATGTAAAAGTAGAAACTGCAAGACTAGGATTTATGTTTCAGCATATCATTTCATTATTACCTCACTTATTTAGCATTAGGCTAATAGATGAGTATTGTGATGTAGGTGAAGAAGTGTCAGCAGGTATGTTCTCTGAGCATGTTGAGGACTAGGCTGGTTGGAGGAGTGCATTCATGCATCGACTTGGCAAACTGATGGGGCGGTTTAACTTGTGGCAGTAGGTGTGAAAGCTTAGCGAACAATTGTTTAGTTTAACTATGCTGAGAATTTTAATGACATCGGTAGTTTTAGTATTTTTGATAGTAGTGATAGTTTTAAATTTTTCGTTGTACTTTTGAAAGGATTCTGAGGATAAAACATGGTTGATTTTGATGAGAGTTATTTTCTGGATTTTTAGTAAGTTGTGGATTCAAGTTGTTTTAAATGTTTACAAAAATTTATAAGTTCTTTTAGCAGTTAGAGTTGTTCATTTGTATAGAGTGTAAATGGTTGATGCGTTTTTCTGTTGTCCATCGGTAGATGTTGTCTATCGGTAGAAGTTGTCTATCGGTAGATGTTGTCTATCGGTAGAAGTTGTCTATCGGTAGGTGTTGTCTATCGGTAGATGTTGTCTATCGGTAGACGCTGTCAATCAAAAGATGTGTTCTGTTTCTACCTCCACCGCTGACACTGTTTGCCGGAAGAAATCTTCTGTTTTTTCTTCCACTGCTGACACTGTTTGGTGGAAGAAGTCTTGTTTTTCTGCTTCCACCGCTGACACTGTTTGGCGAAAGAAGTCTTCTGTTTTTGCTTCCACCGCCGACACTTTTTGGCGGAAGAAGTCTTCTATTTCTACTTCTACCGCTGAGACTCTTTTTGGCGGATGTTGTCTTTTGAAATTTTAAGACATTTAAATATTCAAAACCTTTATGTCTTCGGTTTTCTTTTGGCCGATTGTTTCTATCATTTAACTGTTATATCAGTATTGTTTTAGTCATTTGTTTTAATCCTGTTTTACACAGATATTTTCCGCTGCAAGTTTTAATGTCTTACTTTTTATTTTATAAAAGTCGAATTTTGACCGTGGAGTGAAGTTCTAAAAATTTTCTAAGAATTTCTTAGTTATGTACAGTGTTATGAGTAACGAACTGAGTTTATTAAATTCGGGGCGTTACAAGGTCGGACCCCCAAGTTGGAGATGGTGACAACCCATCCTATGAAGACAATGATGACCCAATATTTTATTTATTATGAGGGTACAACTCATACAAGTGGGGGTGCATAATCTCACATTACTAAAGTAGATGATTTATAAAAAGAGTTCTCCTTCTTACCAAGTACAACACGTTTGTAATAACCTCAACAATAAAAATGTGTAGGATTCAGTTAAAAGTGGACAATATTGTACTACGAGAATTGAGGACTCCACATGAATAGTGACAAGCTATCTGTAGAATAAATTATGTAGAAATTTAGTGAGAACAACAACTTATGTGCGAGGATAAAGTTAGTTGGTGATTGTAACGACCCCAAAATTCATTTTTGTTTTCTCCCAAATTTGAAACTCTATAAATTTTCCCCAAATCGATTTACAAATTACGTTTATTTAGATTGTTATAAAACCTTAAATTACCGAATTAAGAAATCCTTGAAAATAGTAAAAATCATTTATTATGTAGAAACTTTTAAAAAACTAATTTCAAATTAAACAACTATGGACTAAATCTTATTTATTAGTATTGCAAACACCAACATAGTCAATTCCAAATCCCCAATAAATTTTTTAAACTTTAATTGCTAATAAGTCAACAACAATTTATGTAAAACAAAATCTAAATACGAAATATATTTTGAATGATAATAAAATTGAAAATAACTTGAAATTACTCTTCTGAACCAACAACAACATCCTCCTTTGTATGCTCGCCTGGCTCCAAAAAATTCTCGATCAGCACGAGTTCATCTTCAGTAAAAACTCACCTACATCACAAAACTAATGCGTGAGATAAACTCAGTAAGATAAAAACACGTGCATATGAATTTAATTACGTACATTACCCAATTCCATGCTTAAAGTTACATACTAGTGATTTCTTTCCCTCATAAAATTTCATCGGCCATCTCAAATTTATAACCATATGTTCAGGCTTTCATTAGCCATATCATGCGTTCAGACTTTCATTAATCATCTCATGCTTTCTTTAAATTTTATTCATTTTCAAGCATTTATATTTGTATACATTATGTCATACCATTTTTATTTTTCTACAATCCTATGTCAAATGCCTATACATGCGTGTCCAAGTAAAATTCATAATTTGAATAATAAGATAATTTAAATAAAATAATTTAAATATACGTTTTATGATGTAGGGCCTACGGCCAAAACGTGGAATCCTAGTGTCTTTACTTACCTAAATTTAGGTCTTGGTTTTTCCTGAGCGTTTGAATAATTATCACTGCATAAGTGATGTGCCAACAAGCCCTACCCATCGAGCACTAACCAATGTATGTATTCTAACTATTTTTCATCTAACCAGTTTGTGAATTTTGTAGGTAAAAGCCTTCTTTAAGCTTGGATTGAAATTGTTGAATAGGAAATTTGTCTTTGTGATGACCCGGATGTGTAAGTATGTGTACGATGGCTGCACGAACTAGAACCCGGATGGCGGTACGTTCACGCGGGCGAATCGGAAGGTGACGGGTTGTAAAAAATGGGGTCGTCACAATCCCACATCGCTTGGGGAAGTATGTGAAAATGAAACTTATGTAAAGAGACCCTCCCAAGATAGCAAGATGCGTTTTGAAGCACAATTGACAGCGGATCTCATAAGAACTCCGAAGTTAAAAGTGCTTCGACGAGAGTAGTACCAGGTTGGGTGACCGACTAGGAAGTCTTCGCCAAACAAAGCCGTGAGGGGAGGATATTGGGCTGCGGCCTAATCCCCAGAGCGGACAATATCTTGCTGGGAAAAGGGGTCGTTACAACCTTCTCGTAATCAAAGCTTTTGTACCAAGCATTTTCCTTTTAATTTGTAGTTATTTTTCGGCAAACATTGACCTTTATTTGTTGTTTATTTTTTGTAGAAAAATGTTCCCGTTTATCTTTAAATCATGTAATCGTGGAGAGCTCATGTAACGCCCCCGAACCCGACCCGGCTCAGTGCGCTACTTTGCTAAGCTATCCCGCATTTAAAACGACGTTTAAAATAATTTTTGATAAAATTTTGACTCGGTTTTTGGGTTTCTCGGACCCTCGATTTTTTGTTGGAAAACATGCCCAAAATACGTTTAAAATATGTCAGAAAATGTCGAGTCAAAACATAGTAGAAATAAGAATTAAAAAAAAAATTAAAAAAAAAGTTGCTGGGTGCGCACACTGGGCGCTGCGCGCGTGCCTAGGCACCGCGCGGGCGCCTGCCGGCCCAGCACCCGATCGATCGTATCGATCGGGCCTCCTCGGGTTTTTTCGGCCAAAAATGCATTTTTTTCACTTTTTTTCAACTTTCCTCACTTTTCTTCATTTTTCATCAAGCAGAAAACCTCTAAAAATTCTAAAATTTTTACCACACGATTCGGACACCCTTAACTCCGTGTCCCGTAAAAATCTTGAAAAACTGACTTAAAACGGTAATAAAGAAAAATAGAGAAACTAAAACCGACATCGTTTGTTTTAAAACCAAAACTTGCGGCATAACGCCTAAAATTCTATAAACCAAAACCAGAAAACATATAGTTTAAAATTCCAAATATGTGCAACCACTATCCAACAACACAACCGACTCGTAAACGTCCAAAATAACTAAGAAAATATTTACAACACAACATACCAAATCTCTCCACTTTTCTAACTTTTCTCCAAGCAAATCCTTTCCAAAATACTTAAAAACATTCTACATCAAACTCCCACAAAATACTCGAGGAAGTGGTCGTGACGCCCCGACAATAGCTCGCATCGGCGTACCCCGTACTCCTCCGACTATTGCCTAGTCCTGGGCTGTCTCCTCTACCTCACCTGAGTAAAAGTCGTCACCTACACCATAGAACACAAAACATAAGCCTAATGCTTAGCAAGTAGGGAATAACAAATGCGACAACACAATGCAATCAACCTAACACATGCAGTTTCTAACACTCAGTTGTGCTTGTTTGCTGTTCGTTGCTTTAATCATTTCTTAAGCCGTGTGATTTGAGTAGGCACACATCCTATAACCGTCTGGGACGGCCACACTCAGAACCACCAGAGCAAGACCAGACAGCTCTCATCCCATAATCGTCTAGGATGGCCATACATGATCTCCCTCGTCGATCGTAGAATCCTATAATAGTCTAGGAATTCATACTCTCGACCTTTACGTATTTTAGCCGGTCATCTCTCATAGAGTTCCCTTCGGGGTGCTACACTCCAGCACATAATCCCGACAAGGCACACTAGTCAAGATGCATATTTTAGCCGGTCATCTTTCATAGAGGTCCCTCTGGGATGCTACACTCCAGCACATAATCCCGACAAGGCACACTAATCAAGATGCATTTTCCAATTTACTTTATCTGATCACATTTCACCGCTCACCATCACACTATGCAAGAAACTCGTATAAAACCATGATGCATGTCAACGAATAATGCAACACAACACAACACGAAATAAATAACCATTAACCCTACCGTTCTATGGCGTAGGCCCGAAGGCGAAAGGATAGCAACCACTACTTACCTGATGTCTCGGTACGTTCTCGTTCACTTCGTCCAACCGAATTACACATTCGACAACCTAAACAAATAGGACAATTCACTTAGAAAACCATTAATAAGTTCTAAATGAGTTTTTTCTAACTAAACTAACCACACATATAAACCTAAAACCCCAAAACTCGATTTTTACTACAAATTCTAACTTCCAACGGCCATAACTTTCTCGTTTTTCAACAAATTTTAACGTGCCACCCCACTTCGGAAACCTCTACACGTCTACTATCCATTGCAATACTTAAATTAACCAAATAAACCACTTGGCTAAACCAAAAATGCAAAAACAGAACCGGCACACTTTGAGTTAAAAACACGTTTTTCACAACTTACTTCCAATCTTCCATTTCTCTCTAAAAACCACCTAAACTAATCCATTCAACAATTAAAACATAAATTTTGGAAAGAAAACACTCCTTTGAAACCAAAAATTCTGACTCCATGGTTAGGGTTTTCTAAACCCTAACCAAACTCTTCAAAATCACCTCAAAAACACTAAAAATCAACCCCTTAATGTATAAAACTAAAAACCCCACTAAATTTACCTTGAAAACACCTTGAAAAATTGAAGAGAGGGGAGAGGAAGAATCGGCTATGGAGGACTTGGAGCTTGGGAAAAAACCGTGGGAGAGAAGTGAAAGAGAAGAAAGAAAACCAAGCCATTAAAACCACTACTTTTCTTTCTTTTAATTTTTCTCCACCAAAATTTCAAATTTTGAAATTTAACCCTCCCCTTCCTCCTTTGATTTCCAACGTGGGGTCCTCCTTTAATCCCTCATTTGCCATTCAATTTAAAAAATTTTATTTCACCTAATTAACTAACATCCTATTGGTTCATAAAGTTTGACTGTTCAACCCTTTGTTTTTACTTCTAATTTCATAAACTTCTTCACCCTTTCTCTTCCAACTTTATATACCAATACAACTTGTTAGAAAATATTTTAATTAACCTTAAACTCTCCTAATAGTCTAATCTAAAGGCTAAAGTAATAGAAAATTTTCAGGTGTCACAGCTCAGGTTCCATAGAAGATCAGGTTTTGAGAACACAGGTTATCGTACCAAAAGAAGTTGAGCACGTAGCAAAGAGAAGTTGGGCATGCAGCACAAGGGAGATCGGCGCGCGTAGGAGACCACGAGCAGCAACAGCAGCACACATACGGGAATGCGTGCATGCACGAGAGCAGGCAGCGCACACACATGGGTGAGTCGTACACTCCAACGGCTAGTTTTTGAGCGAAGCTTCCAACGGCTATTTTTGAGCTTCTTTCCTTTTCTTCTAACGATAGTTCTCTCTTCTATTTAAGCTCTTCCCTTAGCTATTGTAACAGACTTTTGATTAAATATTTGGAATACATTGAAGTTCATCTTCATTTTCGGAGTTTCCCGTGGCATCTCTCTTGGTGTTCATCCTCGGTGCGTTCATTAGATGGATTCGCCAAACTGTTCTGCCAAGTTCTGGGTTACTTGGAGGTGCTCTTACATCCTTCCTTCTCTCCTCACTCTCTCTGAGTTGGAATTAAGAAGAAGGTGGGCGAAACCTATCCTCTAAACACTAAGTTGCTTTTGGGTCAGCCATGGGCATTCCCTCAGATTCCACTCATCTCGTCGGCCTCTTCTGATGGAGGAGCAGCGAATGCAAGGGCCCTTATCCTGTTGCTGGAATTCTTTTCGTCTGCGAAGTAGTTTTCTTCCGAACGGCGCTTTGGACACCTAATGGACCGGCAAAGACTCTCTTCAATCCAACAACGTCTCTGAGATATTTACAGGTAGTTCTACCAGGTAATACCCAACAACCACCTCATCACCATTCTACGCTATCTGTAACACCCGGCATTTTTGCCACGTAATTGTTTCCCCGTATTGTATTTAAATTATTTAAATACAATGTGTATTTTGGTTGAAATGGTGGAATGTTTAAGAGGAGACCAAACTAATGTTTAACTAAGCATAACACTAAGTTTAAAACCAATGGAAGGGCAAATTAGGAAGAAATTAAGGTTGGTGGGAGAAATCAAATGGATGATTGACATGTGGCAGCTTGTTGAAGAAGTTAAGTTCTTCCCTCTACGTGAAACCTTCTTCATTTCACTTCTCTGCTCTCTCTTCCTCTTCTCAGCATACTCTCTCCTAGACGACAAGCAACCATCGAAGCACCTTCGATCTTCTTAGACTTCCTTTTGTTTTCTGTCAAAGGTAAGCATCTACTCATGCTAACAAGTTTGGACAAGTTTAATGTGGGTTTTTACCAAAGTTTAGGGTTATGGTATTTGGAGAAAACTCACTGTTCTTGGATGAAAACACACCAGTTTGTTTTCTAAGAGTTTGGAGCAGATTCTACCAACTTACTAGTTAACATTTGCAGCTATTTAATACCTCTTCATGCATACTGCAGGTCCGAGCATTCCAGGGACATTCGAGCATCTGACACCGTAGCAAACAGGTAAGTTCATAAGCATAGATCCGGCCCTTAAGGCCCTACATCAAGGAGGTACTAGGTTTTCTGTTCTGTCGGGTTGTTTTGGGTAGAAGAGTTAGAGTTATGTTCTTAAATGTCTGGCTTTTATTTATCTTCTGCTGTCTATTGTTTTATTCTGTTATTTGCCGGTTAAAGTTCAGGCACCGTTCATGCATGCACTGTTTTCCTAAAAATTCATGCAAAACCGATTTCTGTACACTGTTTGAAATTAATAAGATAAAACCCGACTGAAATGTACCTGATTAAGTGTGGGACGGGGACTGGCCCCTCTGGTTTTATCCCTCCCTGGGAATCTGAAAATATTGTCCCTGGCAAGGACCCTCTGGTTTTATCCCTCCCTGAGAATCTGAAAACTGCCGTGCCTGATATTGCACCTACTAAACCAGTTCCCCTATAAGCCCCACTTAATTCTTCTGCCACTGTAATGTAATGTTCTGTTCTGTCACTGAATTTCTAAAAGTTCATGCATTGCATATGCAACACTGCATTCTGATTATGTCCTTACTGAGTTTTAGACTCATAGGTGAACTCTCTGATGTAGGTACTGAACCTGAAACCGAGGACCTTGTTCCTCAAAATGACGATCTGATGTAATTGGTGGATCGAGCTCACAGGGTGGTTGTGGCAATCAGACATGCTTCTGCTCTGAGGTTTCAGTTTTTAAGTAAAGTTTATGTGTGTAGGTTTTACTTAACTCTGGTGTTTTGTTTCAAAACTCTGTCTGGATTTTTTTGTTAGAAATCTGATTTATGTATAGGTTTTGTTGGTGTATTCTAAGACCTCTGTATTTGACAGTTGTAATTATGTCTTGGAATGTATTGAAATTATTCTTAAACTGCTGGGATTTCCTTTTATTAGTTTGTGCATGGATGGCTTCTAGTTTGGAACTATCCATGCAGTCCGTTTCTTCGAATCTGTCAATTGCAAAGTATGTTCTACGACCTTGTTTGGAATCGGGTTTGAGGGTTTGAAGCCCTTATGCCTTCTGTTTGAGGTTTTCTGTTCCTAGGACTTCCTGTTAAAAATTGTTAAGTTTCACCTTAGAAACTATATCATCCGATCACGTCCACCGCTGCCCGTTTCCTTCTGTTAAATTATATCTTCTGGCTGACGTCACCCAAGTCTTCCGCCCAGCGTATTATGTCTTCCGGCTGATGTCAGCATAATGTCTTCCGCCCAGTTTAAAACCCCGTCTTCCGGCTGACGTCACCCAAGTCTTCCGCTCAGTGTAAATATGTCTTCCGGCTGACGTCATCCCAGTTTTTTTGCCAGTATAATGCTTATATCTTCCGGTTGACGTCATCCATCTTCCGGCTGACGTCATCTCCTCATCCGATCTAAGTTACTGTCTGTGTCTTCCGCCTGACGTCACCCATCTGCCGGCTGACGTCACTACCTCTTCTGCCCAGTTTTACTCAGCCTCTTCCGCTGAATACTGTTCGTCTTTTGTCGTATCTGAATCCACCGATACCTCAAATCTTCCGCCTGACGTCATCTCCGCTTCCGTCTTTGCATTTACATCTTCCGGCTGACGTCATTCAAAGTCTTCCGCTGCTCCTTTAAACTAAGTCTTCTGTCGGATATTCGCTTAAGTCTTCCGCTAATGTTTCCTGGTTCCTCCTCCGCCAACCTTATGCTAATTTCTGTTCTGTTATCCATTATTGAAACATGTTTTAAATTTCTACACCCAAGAACTCTCTCTCTCTCCCTGTAAATGTTTAAAAAGTATAATGTCCACTGTTTTGACCGATCTGTTTAAAAAAAAAAACTAGTCACCGTTTTCCGTCCACTGTCCCGGAGTGATGGCTCCGATCCCGGACTCGGATCGGGTTCGGATTTGGGTCGTCACAGTTGTGGTATCCGAGAGACACGGTTTTAAAACCGATTCTGTGAAATGTCTGACTGCGCAACCCGCCACGTGAGATCGCTCCACCAACTGTAAGTGTTTAAAATTTCTGTAAAAGTCCTGTTTATTAAGTTAGGTTATTCTGTTTATAGGGTTTATTAGAAATGGTGAGAGGACATCAAGAAGAGTCAAGCGAAAGCTCTCGAGCCATTGACCGACTAACAGAACTGGTGGGTGCACAGCCACGCATGGTTGAACGCATGATGGCCAGAGAAGATGATAGAAACAATAACCACGAAAACAACAATCATACTAATGCCCCGCGTGACAACAGTGGAGATAGGTTCCGGCGACTCCAGCCGCCTTCATTCGATGGACTGTCTACAGACCCGACTCGTGCTGAAACCTGGATTCGAACAATGGAGAAGATGTTCAGTTATGCAGAAGTAGAAGACAACAAGAAAGTTAATTGTGCCACGTTTTATCTCACCGAAAGTGCTGGATTCTGGTGGGACACAGTGCAGTCTACTACCGTGGCTTTAAGCTGGGAAGGATTCACGAAGATCTTCTACGAGAAGTACTTTGACCGAGGAGTGAGGAAGGAGAAGTTGCTTGAATTCTCTCGGCTGCGACAGTATGGGTCGGTGGCCGAATATGTTCAGAAATTTGAGTCATTGTCCCGATATGCAACACACATGGTGGCCACTGATGAGAACAAGGTGCACCAGTTTATTCAAGGTTTAAAGATGGACCTTCTGCGAGGGATCACAACTGGAGGTTTTGATGAGGCACCATATGTGAAAGTGGTGGCCAAGGCTTATCAGTTAGAGGCCTTAGAAATGAAGTCCCAGAGGCAGAGAGATCCACCAAGAGGGATTATTAGAAATGTTCCTCAACAACAACAACAACAACAACAACAACAACAACAACAACAACAACAACAACAACAACAACAACAACAACAACAACAACAACAACAACAACAACAACAACAACAACAACAACAACAACAACAACAACAACAACAACAACAACAACAACAACAACAACAACAACAACAACAACAACAACAACAACAACAACAACAACAACAACAACAACAACAACAACAACAACAACAACAACAACAACAACAACAACAACAACAACAACAACAACAACAACAACAACAACAACAACAACAACAACAACAACAACAACAACAACAACAACAACAACAACAACAACAACAACAACAACAACAACAACAACAACAACAACAACAACAACAACAACAACAACAACAACAACAACAACAACAACAACAACAACAACAACAACAACAACAACAACAACAACAACAACAACAACAACAACAACAACAACAACAACAACAACAACAACAACAACAACAACAAAACAACAACAACAAAGAGGCCAGAATTTTCAACCCCAACAGCAGCAAAACAGGGGCATTAAGAGGCCCAATGAGACTGTCCTGTATCAAGATAAGGGCAAGAAGGGCTCCTCAACCTCTAGTATGCCCGCGGTGTCAGAAGCCTCACAAAGGATAATGCAGGCTTGCTACAGGCCAATGTTTCCGATCCGGCAAAGTAGGCCATCTTGTTCGGGATTGCCCAATGCCCGACACCAGAACAGGTCAAGCCGTACCCAGAGTTTTTGCAATGATGGAGGATGTTGATGATGCTGATCTGCACACAGCAATCACAGGTACAATTTCAGTATGTGATGCACTTGCTTATACTTTATGGGACACGGGGGCCACACATTCGTTTGTGGCCATGGACTTCGTAGTTAGACAAAAGGTTAATTGCACGACGTCAGATCAGCCCTACAGCGTTATGCTACCGTCCAGAGAGTTTATGCACTCCGAGCAGGTGGTACGGGGCGATATAGTGTCAGTAGGAGACCAGAAGTTGTACGCTAACCTTATTGTTATTGGTATGAAAGGGTACGATGTCATTCTGGGGATGGACTGGCTGTTTAGACATCATGCCACCATCGACTGTAGGTCCGGGCTAGTGTCGTTTAAACGCCCGAATGAAGTAGAATTCTCTTATCAGGCGGTACCAAAGAAACACCGTATGCCAGTTATATTTTTCTTAAAAGCTCAACGGCTGATGAAGTCAGGGTGCATTGGATTTCTGGCCCATGTAATAGACGTACGAAGGCAAGGTGAGGTGGAACTTCAAGATATTCCGGTAGTCCGAGACTTTCCTGAGGTTTTCTTAGATGACTTACCGGGGTTGCCACCTGATCGCGAAATCGAGTTTGGAATTGACGTGTACCCAGGTGCGGAACCAGTATCGAAGAATCCGTACCGTATGGCACCAATCGAACTGAAAGAATTGAAGACTCAACTGAAAGAGTTAGTGGACAAGGGTTTTGTACGCCCTAGTTTCTCTCCGTGGGGTGCTCCCATCTTGTTTGTTAAGAAGAAGGATGGGTCCCTACGGATGTGTATTGACTACCGTGAGCTGAACAAGTTAACGATCAAGAATAAGTACCCGTTGCCAAGAATCGACGATTTATTTGACCAGCTGCAAGGGGCTCGGGTATTTTCTAAGATTGACTTGCGTTCCGGTTATTATCAGTTGAAGGTCAGAGCTGATGATATTCCAAAGACCGCCTTCAGGACCCGGTACGGGCATTACGAGTTCCTGGTGATATCGTTCAGGTTGACTAATGCCCCCGCGGCATTTATGGACTTGATGAATAGGGTATTCCAGGAGTTCTTGGACAAATTCGTAATCGTCTTCATCGACGACATCCTGGTTTACTCTCGGACTGAAGAGGAGCATGGAGAGCACTTGGCAATTGTGCTGTCAACTCTAAAACAGCATCACTTGTTTGCCAAGCTATCAAAGTGCGAATTCTGGTTGAGCAAGATTAATTTCCTGGCCACGTGGTGTCTGCAGAGGGAGTTTTTGTAGACCCGGCCAAAATTCAGGCCGTAAAGGATTGGCCAAAACCAAGGAATGCCAGCGAAGTACGAAGCTTTATCGGACTAGCTGGTTATTACAGAAAATTCATCAAGGGATTTTCTGTGATAGCAAAGCCTATGACCAGCTTAACAAGGAAGGACATCAAGTTCAGGTGGTCTGAAGCATGTGAGGTGAGCTTTCAGACACTTAAGCAGAAATTAACCACTGCTCCTCTGTTAGTATTGCCAGTTGAAGAAGGCAAGTTCAGCGTATATTGTGATGCGTCGAAAATTGGCTTGAAATGCGTATTGATGCAAGAAGGGAAAGTGGTAGCATACGCGTCCAGACAATTGAAGAGCCATGAAGAAAACTACCCTACTCACGACCTTGAGTTAGCTGGCAGTTGTATTTGCGTTGAAAGTATGGAGACACCACCTTTATGGACAGTCATGTGAGGTGTTCTCTGATCACAAGAGTTTGAAGTACCTCTTTACCCAGAAAGAGTTGAATATGTGGCAGAGGCGGTGGTTAGAATTTGTAAAAGACTACGATGTTGAGATCAAATACCACCCTGGTAAAGCTAATGTGGTAGCTGATGCGTTAAGCAGGATGCCAGCTACTATGCAACCAGTAAGGTCGGCCGTATCAATGCCTTTGAGGACGGAGATACAAAAGTTCGATATGGAGATAGTTTCTGGGCTATCGGCCATATTAGCGGACTTGACGCTACGACCCACCGTCCTGGACCAAATCAAGGAAGCCCAGAAGACCAATTCAAAGGAGATGGCTGATATGGTGAGCAAAGTACCAATGGCTTCTTCCAATTTCAGTTATTCGGGAGATGGAATTCTGAAGTTCAAAAACAGATGGTATGTTCCGAAAGACGAACAGCTACGGATGCACATCTTGTCGGAAGCCCATTCATCTTCTTTCTCTGTACATCCTGGAAGCACGAAGATGTATCAGGATTTGAAGCTTCACTTCTGGTGGCCGAATATGAAGAATGAAGTGGCCAAATATGTGGAGTCTTCCATGATATGTCAACAGGTCAAAGCTGAACATCAACGACCAAGTGGAACGCTTCAACCTCTCCCGATCCCCGAATGGAAATGGGAGAATATAACAATGGATTTCGTTGTTGGCCTACCAAGAACAGCTAAGGGCCATAATAGCATTTGGGTCATAGTGGACAGATTGACGAAGTCGGCCCACTTTCTACCTGTGAAGACGACATTCTCCATGGATCAGTATGCTGAGCTATATATTAGTGAGATTGTTAAGCTGCATGGCATTCCGGTGTCGATTGTTTCAGACCGAGATCCTAGATTCACTTCCAGGTTTTGGAAAAGTTTGCAAAGCTCCTTGGGCACTAGATTGGACTTCAGCACTGCGTTTCATCCATAGACGGATGGACAATCTGAGAGGACGATTCAGACACTGGAAGATATGCTAAGGTCGTGCGTGCTGGAATTTCATGCTCCTTGGAGTAGATACTTGCCACTCGTGGAGTTTGCCTACTACAATAGCTATCAGGCTACAATTGGTATGGCTCCATATGAAGCCCTCTACGGCAGAAAGTGTAGATCCCCATTGTGTTGGGATGAGGTCGAAGAAACCAAGCTTATCGGCCCTGAGATATTACAGCAGATGTCCGAGGTGATAGCTGCTATCAAACAACGAATAAAAATTGCTCAGAGTCGACAGAAGAGTTATGCAGATAATAGGAGAAGAGACTTAGAGTTCGCCGAGGGCGATGAGGTATTCCTGAAGGTGTCGCCTTTTAAGGGCGTGATGAGATTCGGTAGGAAAGGAAAGTTCAGCCCACAGTTCATTGGCCCTTTTCCCATCCTGAAGCGTGTGGGAAACATGGCTTATAAACTACAGTTGCCAGCCTCGATGGAGGGGGTCCACAATGTCTTCCATGTTTCGATGCTGAGAAAATGTGTACGAGATCCAACGCAGATCGTGGAGCATGTGGACTTTGATATCATGCCGACGCTGACCTATGAAGAAAGGCCTATACAGATATTGGATATGTCACTCAAAGTGTTGCGTAATCGAGTGGTCCCATTGGTGAAAGTTTTGTGGCGAAATCATAATGTGGAGGAGGCCACATGGGAAAGACAAGAGGATGTTAGAGCACAATATCCAGACCTCTTTGCTTAGGCAAATTTTGGGGACAAAATTTCTGTTAAGGTGGGTGGAATGTAACACCCGGCATTTTTGCCACGTAATTGTTTCCCCGTATTGTATTTAAATTATTTAAATACAATGTGTATTTTGGTTGAAATGGTGGAATGTTTAAGAGGAGACCAAACTAATGTTTAACTAAGCATAACACTAAGTTTAAAACCAATGGAAGGGCAAATTAGGAAGAAATTAAGGTTGGTGGGAGAAATCAAATGGATGATTGACATGTGGCAGCTTGTTGAAGAAGTTAAGTTCTTCCCCCTACGTGAAACCTTCTTCATTTCACTTCTCTGCTCTCTCTTTTCTCTTCTCGGCATTCTCTCTCCCAGACGACAAGCAACCATCGAAGCACCTCTGATCTTCTTGGACTTCCTTCTGTTTTCTGTCAAAGGTAAGCATCTACTCATGCTAACAAGTTTGGACAAGTTTAATGTGAGTTTTTACCGAAGTTTAGGGTTATGGTATTTGGAGAAAACTCACTGTTCTTGGATGAAAACACACCAGTTTGTTTTCTAAGAGTTTGGAGCAGATTCTACCAACTTACTAGTTAACATTTGCAGCTATTTAATACCTCTTCATGCATACTGCAGGTCCGAGCATTCCAGGGACATTCGAGCATCTGACACCGCAGCAAATAGGTAAGTTCATAAGCATAGATCCGGCCCTTAAGGCCCTACATCAAGGAGGTACTAGGTTTTCTGTTCTGTTGGGTTGTTTTGGGTAGAAGAGTTAGAGTTATGTTCTGAAATGTCTGGCTTTGATTTATCTTCTGCTGTCTATTGTTTTATTCTGTTATCTGCTAGTTAAAGTTCAGGCACCGTTCATGCATGCACTGTTTTCCTAAAAATTCATGCAAAACCGATTTCTGTACACTGTTTGAAATTAATAAGATAAAACCCGACTGAAATGTACCAGGTTAGTATGGGACGGGGACTGGCCCCTCTGGTTTTATCCCTCCCTGGGAATCTGAAAATATTGTCCCTGGCAAGGACCCTCTGGTTTTATCCCTCCCTAGGAATCTGAAAACTGCCGTGCCTGATAGTGCACCTACTAAACCAGTTCCCCTATAAGCCCCACTTAATTCTTCTGCCAATGTAATGTAATGTTCTGTTCTGTCACTGAATTTCTAAAAGTTCATGCATTGCATATGCACCACTGCATCCTGATTATGTCCTTACTGAGTTTTAGACTCATAGGTGAACTCTCTGATGTAGGTACTGAACCTGAAACCGAGGACCTTGTTCCTCAAAATGACGATCTGATGTAATTGGTGGATCGAGCTCACAGGGTGGTTGTGGCAATCAGACATGCTTCTGCTCTGAGGTTTCAGTTTTTAAGTAAAGTTTATGTCTGTAGGTTTTACTGAACTCTGGTGTTTTGTTTCAAAACTCTGTCTGGATTTTTTTGTTAGAAATCTGATTTATGTATAGGTTTTGTTGGTGTATTCTAAGACCTCTATATTTGACAGTTGTAATTATGTCTTGGAATGTATTGAAATTATTCTGAAACTGCTGGGATTTCCTTTTATTAGTTTGTGCATGGATGGCTTTTAGTTTGGAACTATCCATGCAGTCCGTTTCTTCGAATCTGTCAATTGCAAAGTATGTTCTACGTCCTTGTTTGGAATCGGGTTTGAGGGTTTGAAGCCCTTATGCCTTCTGTTTGAGGTTTTCTGTTCGTAGGACTTCCTGTTAAAAATTGCTAAGTTTCACCTTAGAATTTATATCATCCGATCACGTCCACCGCTGCCCGTTTCCTTCTGTTAAATTATATCTTCCGGCTGACGTCACCCAAGTCTTCCGCCCAGCGTATTATGTCTTCCGGCTGATGTCAGCATAATGTCTTCCGCCCAGTTTAAAACTCCGTCTTCCGGCTGACGTCACCCAAGTCTTCCGCTCAGTGTAAATATGTCTTCCGGCTAACGTCATCCCAGTTTTTCCGCCAGTATAATGCTTATATCTTCCGGTTGACGTCATCCATCTTCCGGCTGACGTGTAACACCCCTAATAATGTACCCATTTACCCGTATAAATTTTTCATTTTATTTTACACTTTAAGCGGAAACTGAATCGGAATTGAAGTCGTCAGTGATGTTTGGAAAACCATTTAAAACAAACATAAAATTGTTAATAAAACAATTAAAACTATTTAATTAAAAACTAATTTCGATTAAAACAAGTCGGAAGGGCAAAACTGTCCGGCCCTAAAAACACAGGGGCAGCGACCAGTCGCTGCAGCATGCAGCGACTGATCGCTGCATATGCTGCAGCGACTGGTCGCTGCACAGCATGCAGCATGCAGCGATCGATCTCTGCATGCTGCAGAGATCGATCTCTGCAGAGATCGATCGCTGCACACCCTGTGCAGCGATCATGCAGCATGCAGCGATCCATGTTCCTTCGATCGCCTTCTCTCATCATTTCTCTACTGCCATTATTTTTCAAGTGCTCTCTGGAAACTCCAGAGAGCAAAACCACAATCTGATCTGCTCTCTGGAATCCGATTCCAGAGAGCAACAATTCCTCAAATAACATAATATTTTAAACACGATAAAACTTCTTAAAAATGAACTGCAAGGATACGTTTAAAAGTTGTCTAATCCTCCTGTTTCAAATTCCAAGCAGTTTCAGTAAAAACTATCAAAACACAGATTATAAACAGGTTTCCAAAAACAGTTAAAACATCAAATATGAACCTAACATCTATCCATATCCAAACATCCTAACATGTTCGTCTATACATACGTGTCATCCATTAAATCCCCCAAAATACTTACACAGACATCCCCACGGGTCAAAACGCACCGACTGCTCAGCACACTCCCACGGGCCATTCTCCGTCAACTGCCTCATACGTCCAGAGGAGGAACGTCGTCCTCACCTGGCTCGATGTCACCTATAACGTCACCTACACCATACAGACACCTATGAGCTAACAGGCTCAGTAAATTCTACGTAAATGTAGATGCGTGCTGTGCATATGGAGTTCAGAAATCATGCATAACAGAGCGTCGCAGACAGTATATCACCGAGATCTCATCCCCCTAACCGAAGGGGGCCCATCCAGCAGTCGGACTACCCCGTGCGGTTAGAGGAGGGGGTACACGCTTACAACACGTACAGCCGTGCCTGAGCCCCACCTCGCGTGACCAGATAACAGATTACGTTCATTAATTACAGTACATGAGATGTGGTATCGGCCAGACCCTTAATCGGCCCGCACGATAGATCAAGAGCCCCCAATTTCTGGGCCACATGGTTTTCAGAAAACATCGTGCAGTGCTGAAATTCGTTTTCATGCCAAGTTAAAATACGTGATGCATGGACAGTTCAATATGAAAGTAAACAAACAAGCATGCGTACCATCAATACTGTAAATGAAATAACCTACGAAATGTTTAAACCTAACTACCCAACCAAAGCAATTAAAAAAATCCATCCTCTAAGATCCTCGACGCTAAATCGAAGTACGGTGTAGACCAATTGGTCAGAATAAGTCACGAGAACTTACCTTGAGCGCGCTGAATCTCAAGCTTCGTCCACGGGAGTCGTGTGTCTGAGGCAAAACACAATATTTGTTGTTAAAGCCAATTCAAGCTATCGACGTCCAAATTACAAACCTTAACTAAAGAATCATTCCTAAATTCTTAACTTAGCTAATCGAAGCGTTTATAACGTCAATTAATGCTCGATAATCTAAAACTTCAATTAACGAGTTTTTCCTCAAAAACCCGAAAATCTCTAACTTTTTAACATTTTCACAAATTGATTTAACTTCGTCCAATAACGTCAAATACGTCCAATATATACTTTATTACAGCTAACCTATTAATTACGAACCCTAAATCTCGATTTCTAATAAAACCCTAACAAAACCCTAACTTTAAAACGATCCGAGAAGTGAAAACTAACGCTATAGAATCATAGATCCATACCTAGGATTGCGATTGGAGGAGAAATCACGAAGAACGGAGGAAGAATGGAGGTCGGAATCGTCGAAGGAATCGCGCGGGCAGAGAGGAGATAGCTCTCTGTCGATTTCGTGAAACAGAGAAGGAGAAGAAGTGAGGGAGAAGGAAGAAAAGTTGATTTTTAATATAATTTGGTTTGACAAATTACCAAAATGCCTTTAGCTCTTATTTCTATTTTGTTTCGTCATTCGGTTCGTTAATCGTCCAACTATTCGGGGTCATCAAACTTCCTTATTTCACCAACAAGTCCAACTTACTATTTGGGATTTAACAAAACTATCTGTTCGCAAAACGGACATCGTTTACTATTTTTACTAAAACGTTCTTTACATTGCGATAGCTGTAATTACTCGGAATATAGCGTTTAATCTCCGAAAATTCCCACAATTTTCTTAAAATTCCTATTAATCGTTAGGATCGTAATGCCGCTTTCCGTTTGCGAAACTGATTTGATTTGACATATTTATGAAAATACCATAATATAATAAAATATGAATATCATATATTAAATCAAAAATCCGTACAAGCCGGATATTACATTCTACCCACCTTATTTAGAATTTTGTCCACAAAATTAAATCATACAAATAGCTCAGGATATTTAGTCATCACATCCTGCTGTCGCTCCCACGTAGCCTCTTCCACCTCGTGGTTGCGCCACAAGACTTTGGCCAGTGGAATCTCTTTGTTGCGTAAGACTTTGGTGGAATACTCCAAAATGCGTACTGGCCCCACCTCGTAAGTCAAGGTAGGCTGTACCTCGATCTCTGTAGTCTCCACGACGTGCGATGGATCACGTAAACATCTCCGAAGCATAGATACGTGGAATACATCGTGGATACTCTCCATAGAAGCCGGAAGCTGTAGTCGATACGCCATCTTCCCGATCCTCTTCAGAATAGGAAAGGGCCCCACATAACGAGGGTTTAACTTACCCCTCCTTCCAAATCTCGCAACGCCTTTGAACGGAGAAACTTTAAGGTAGACCTCGTCACCTTCCTCAAACTCTAGCTCTCTCCGTCTAGTGTCAGCATAGCTCTTCTGTCTGCTCTGAGCTACGTCGATACACTGTCGAATAATGGCAATCTTCTCTGCCGTCTGCTGTAGAATCTATGGACCAACGATGCTGGCCTCGCCAACTTTGTCCCAATATAACGGAGACCTACACTTGCGACCATACAGCGCCTCATATGGAGCCATGCCAATCGTAGCCTGGAAGCTGTTGTTGTACGAGAACTCAATCAGGGGGCAAATATTGGCTCCACGAGCCCTGAAACTCCAGCACATAAGCTCTGAGCATATCCTCAAGTATCTGATTCGTTCTCTCTGTCTGTCCATCAGTCTGAGGATGAAATGCGGTGCTGAAATTAAGCTGAGTCCCCATAGCTTTGTGCAGACTCTTCCAGAACTTCGATGTGAATCTCGGATCTCTGTCTGAAATAATCGAAACTGGCACGCCATGCAGTCTGACAATCTCCTGCACATAAAGCTCGGCGAGCTGATCCATGGACGATGTCATCCTCACAGATAAGAAGTGGGCCGACTTTGTCAATCGGTCCACAATAACCCATATGCCATCATGGCTCTTCGCCGTCCTCGGGAGCCCCACAATGAAATCCATGGAGATCTGCTCCCACTTCCACTCCGGAATCGGCAGTGGCAATAACGTTCCTGCCGGTCTCTGGTGCTCTGCCTTCACCTGTTGGCATACTAAACAGGTCTCAACGTACTTGGCAACCTCCCTCTTCATGTTCGCCCACCAGAAGTGCTGTTTCAAATCCCGGTACATCTTGGTACTTCCCGGGTGCACAGAATGTGCCGAAGAATGTGACTCGGCCAATATCTCCTTCTTCAGATCCTCGTCACTAGGCACGTACCACCTATGCCTGAACTTCAGAATACCATCATCAGATAAATGGAAATCCGTCAAGTCTCCCAAGGTCATACTCGATCGAAGCTCCATACACTCTGAATCACTCTGCTGAGCCTCACGTATACGACCAAGAATAGTCGGCCTGAGAGAAATGTTGGCGAGCATACTGGACAACTCAGCCACTATCTCCACATCGAATCTCTCAATCTCAGACCGCAGCGTAACTGACATCGCTGCTAATGAAGGCTGACTCGCAGAAGGCATTCTACTCAAGGCATCAGCAACCTTGTTCGCTTTTCCCGGATGGTACTTGATATCAAAATCATAGTCTTTGACAAACTCAAGCCATCTTCTCTGTCGCATGTTCAGCTCCTTCTGCGTAAATAAGTACTTCAGACTCTTGTGGTCGGAAAATATCTCGTACTGCTGCCCATACAAATAATGTCTCCATATCTTCAGTGCGAAGACCACAGCTGCTAACTCAAGGTCGTGCGTAGGGTAATTCTGCTCGTACAGCTTCAACTGCCGAGAAGCATATGCAATAACTCTACCCTCCTACATCAACACACAACCAAGTCCCACTCCAGATGCATTGCAGTAAATACTGAATCTGACACCTTCAACAGGTAGCGCCAGTACTGGAGCGGTGGTCAATCTCTGCTTTAACTCCATAAAACTATCTTCACAAGCAGCCGACCATACAAACTTCTCGTTCTTCCGAGTCAATCGTGTAAGAGGAAGTGCGATCTTCGAGAATCCTTCTATAAACTTTCGATAATAACCGGCCAATCCGAGAAATCCACGCACCTCACGTACGTTCCTCGGCTGTGGCCAATCTCTGACCACCTGAATCTTGCTCGGATCCACAGAAACTCCGTGCTGTGATATAATATGGCCAAGGAAGCTCACTCTATCAAGCCAAAACTCACATTTCGAAAACTTTGGATACAACTGGCATTGACTCAGAATCTGTAAAACGATCCTCAGATGCTCCTCGTGCTCTTCCTTAGACTTAGAGTAAATCAGGATATCGTCGATGAAGACTACCACAAACTTGTCCAGATACTCCTTGAAGACACGGTTCATCAAGTCCATGAACGCTGTAGGGGCATTAGTAAGTCCGAAAGACATAACAAGGAACTCATAATGCCCATACCTCGTTCGGAATGCCGTCTTCTGAATATCGTCACGCCGGACCTTCAGTTGATAATAACCCGAGCGTAGGTCAATCCTGGAAAACACTCGGGCACCCTGGAGCTGATCAAACAAGTCATCAATCTGAGGCAGTGGATACTTATTCTTCACCGTCAATTTGTTCAACTCTCTGTAATCAATGCACATCCTGAGGGTCCCGTCTTTCTTCTTGACGAATAGAACAGGCGCACCCCAGGGTGAAACACTGGGTCGAATGAAACCTTTCTCTAATAACTCATCAAGCTGAGTCCTCAAATCTCTCAACTCGGCCGGTGCCAACCGGTATGGGTTCTTAAACCTCGGTGCGGAGTTAGGATATACATCGATAGTGAACTCAATCTCCCGGTCCGGTGGTAACCCGGGAAGGTCATCAAGAAAAATCCCAAAGAACTCTCTGACAATAGGAATGTCGCTCGGCTTTTCTCCGCTGAGCAACTGACAATCAAATACAGAGGCCAAATAAATAGAGCATGCACCTTTAAACTGCTCGTTGACCATCATGGAATAAGAAACAGGCGAGCTACTCAATCTGTTCATCGCCATGTAAGAAAACTCGGCTTTACCCGGGGGTCGGAAGGTCACCATCCCGGATCGACAATTGATGGTGGCGAAGTGCTGTGCTAGCCAGTCCATCCCTAAGATCAGATCATAGTGTTCTTGTAATATCCGGCTTGTACGGACTTTTGGATATATTATATTATATTGATATTTTAATAACACGTGGCATTTTCGGTAAATATGTCAAATCAGGTCCAATTTACGAAAAGAAAGCGTCATTACGATCCTAACGAGTAATGGGAATTTTAAGGAAATTATGGGAATTTTCGGAGATTAACCGCTATATTCCGAGTAATTACCTATATCGTAATATAATTGACGTTTTAGTAGAAATAGTAAATGGAGTCCAAATTGAGAACGGACAGTTTTAATAAAGCCCTAGCGATGAATATGAGCTATTGGCAAAATATGGAATTTTCGAGAATCCGAATCGAAGGACGATTAACGAAACGAAGGACGAAACAAATAGATTTAAGTAAGTAGGGCAAAATGGTAATTTGCAAATCAATTTTTATAAATTAACACAAATCTTCTTTTCCCTCATTCTTCTTCTTCTCCTCTGTTGCGTGAAGGAATTTCAGAGAGAGAGCTCCCCTGGCCGCCGGCGATTTCCAACTCCGTCCGACCTCCGTTTTCTTCCGTTCTTCCTCCGTTCTTCGTCATTTCTTCTCCTCTCGCTACCCTCGGTATGTATCTACAACCTTAAGGCTTTTATTTCGAAGTTTACGGCGTTTTAAATAATTAGGGTTTCGATTAAATCTCGTCAAAAACGCGAATTAGGGTTCGTAATTAATAGGTTAGCCTTGATTAAGTATGTATTGAACGTATTTGACGTTATTGGACGAAGATAATTCAATTTGTGGAAAAGTATAAATTTAGGAATTTACGGGTTTTCGGAAATAACTCGTAATATGGATTTCCAGATTTATCGGGCGTTGTGTCGTTGTTTAAAAGCTTCGATTTGTTAAATTAAGGATTTTATTAGTTTGGACATTTAATCGTTTAAATTGGGTTTAACGACAAATATCGTGTTTTACCTCAGACACGCGACTCCAGTGGACGAAGCTTGAGATCCAGCGCACTCGAGGTAAGTTTTCGTGACTTACTTTGACCCAAAGGTCTGCACCATACTCCGTCGTCGTCTCGGGAATACTCGAGGAACTGTTTGTTTTATGTTACTCTGGTTGGGTAGTTAGGTTAGTTGTTTATAGGTTCTGCTTTACTGCCATGAATGTATGCACGTTGTTTGTTTACTTTCCGCTGATATGAACTGTTCATGCATCACGGTTTTCGAAAGTCATGAAAAGGAATTTCTGCACGTATTTTTAAGAAAAGGAACGTATATCTGAAATGAAATCTGTAACGAAATCTGAATGAATAAACGTAATCTGTCTGTTTCTGGTCATGCGAGATGGGGCTCAGGCACGGCTGTGCGTGTTGCAAGCGTGTACCCCCCCTCTCTAACCCCACGGGGTAGTCCAACCGCCGGACGGGCCCCCTTGGGTTAGTGGGTCGAGGTTTCGGTGACAATTCTGTCTGTCTGTGACGTAATGAATCTGTAATCTGTAATTCTGTATCTGTAATCTGAATGGGACGTATATCTGAAATGAAATCTGTAACGTAATCTGAATGAATAAACGTAATCTGTCTGTTTCTGGTCATGCGAGATGGGGCTCAGGCACGGCTGTGCGTGTTGCAAGCGTGTACCCCCCCTCTCTAACCCCACGGGGTAGTCCAACCGCCGGACGGGCCCCCTTGGGTTAGTGGGTCGAGGTTTCGGTGACAATTTTGTCTGTCTGTGACGTAATGAATCTGTAATATGTAATTCTGCATCTGTAATCTGAATCTGTATCTGTATCTGTTTCTGTATCTGAAAGGAATGAAAATGAATCTGTAATTTGTAATTCTGCATCTGTAATCTGAATCTGTATCTGTATCTGTTTCTGTATCTGAAAGGAATGAAAATGAATCTGTAATCTGTAATTCTGTATCTGTAATCTGAATCTGAGCATGATTTCTGAATGGCATACGCACGCATGCATCTGCATTTACGTAGCTTACTGAGATTTCAATATCTCATATGTGTCTGTATGGTGTAGGTGATCTGCTAGGTGACGTAGATCCAGGTGAGGACGACGTTCCTCCTCCTGATGTCGGAGGCAGTTGATGGATGATGCTCGTGGGAGTGCGCTGAGCAGTCGAGGCGCTTTTGACCCGTGGGGATCGTCTGTGTACGTATTTTGGGGGATTAATGTTAATTATGAATGTATAGACATTTTAGGTTGCTTGGATTCTGGATAGGGATTAGATAACATTTTGGTAAATGTATGTAAAACGTTTTGTTTTGAACTGTTTAATGAATGTTTGAAAATGTTTTGATTGACTTTAGATTTGGTATTGGTATGCTCGGTTTTTAGAGCTACCCATGCAGTTGGACTTCGCAAAGTCTGCTGCGGGTCGGTTGAGTTAAGTCATAAGTGTTATGAGGTAAAATGAGAGAATGGGCAATAAGTGTTATGAGGTAAAATGAGAGAATGGGCAAAGAAGGGTGTGAAATTCTGCTCTCTGGAATCGGATTCCAGAGAGCTTGATGAGTTTGTGTTGCTCTCTGGAATTTGAGATTCCAGAGAGTAAGTGTGAAGGAAGCAAGAAGGAAGTGAAGAAGGAAGTGAAGGGTGGGTCGCTGCAAGGTTGCAGCGACTGGGCGCTGCATGTTTGCAGCGACCAGTCGCTGCATGTTTGCAGCGACAGTCGCCAGTCGCTGCATGTTTGCAGCGACTGGGCGCTGCATGTTGCAGCGATCAGTCGCTGCAACATGCAGCGAATGCAGCGCTTGGGCGCTGCAATTTGCAGCGCCCGGTCGCTGCTACATTTCTGAGGGCAGAATTCCGATTCTGCCCTCCCTTCTTTTAATAGTTTTATTTTAAGTTTTAATAAATGTTTTAGTTTTAATTATTTATTAAAAGGTTTTGTTTTAAATGTTTTTAAAGTTCAGTTTTAATTCCGACTTCAGTTCTGATTTCAACTTCGGTTTAGATTCGGTATTAAATTTTATTTAAAGCATAAAAAGGTAAAAAGTATAAAATGAAAAATTTGTACGGGTAAATAGGTACAGTATTAGGGGTGTTACAGTTCTATGCCCATAACAATAAGGCGAGCATAGAGGGTATTACTTCCAATTGAGACAATATTGCCCTGCACAATCTGACGTGACTGCATACGCTCTCCTGAGGGCAACATCACACTATATTCGCACTCTGCTAACTCTGGCTCTAATCTCAGTCTAGACATGCAAGCAATCGATATAAAGGAGTGTGTAGCTCCTGTATCCATCAAAGTAAATACAGCTGTACCCATAATCAGAATAGTACCTGCCATCACAGCAGGCTGATCATCATCATCAACATCGGCTGGCTCTATAAATGCGAAGATCCTCAGGGTCACTTTCCTCTGATCTCCACCTAACTGGTCTCGGCCAGGCTTCGGGCAATCTCTGACGTAATGGCCAAGCTCCCCACATCTAAAGCATCGGTTAGTGCCAACACGGCACTCACCACTGTGTTCTCTCTGACAAATAGGGCACCACGGTATCTGAGAAGCCCCCTGGACTTGCTTCCCTTTACCCCGATCAATACCTCCCTCAAGAGGTCTCTTCACACCCCTCGGCTGCTGCTGGGGCTGCGCTCTAGGCTGTAAACCTCGGTTCTGCGACTGAGGTCGTATCTCACGGAAGAAGCCCTTAGCTGACTCCCTCGGTCTAACACATGTAGCTCTGGCAGCCTCTATATCCAAGGCTCTAGCTGTGACGTCAGAAAAGGGTACATCAATAATACCTGAGACAACCACGTGCATCCGGATCTCCGGATTAAGTCCCTCCATAAACTGGTGCACCTTCTCCTCATTATCGCTAACAAGACGAGGTGCAAATCTGGATAATGTCTCAAACCTCTGAATATAATCAACAACCGAACCAGTCTGCTTCAGCTGCATAAACTCGTTCCTCTTGGCCACCCTCACTGTGCGGTTGAAATACTTATCGAAGAATAGAAACTTGAACCGATCCCAAGTCATAATAGATACGTCCGTCGTCATCTTAATCGAATCCCACCAGAAACGGGCATCCATCGCTAAGTGAAAGGTAGCATACGCCACCTTGCTCCCGTTCCCCACCTCGGCATAAGCTAACATATCCTCCATAACTCGGATCCATTCCTCAGCAACAGTAGGATCCGATGATCGACCATCAAACACTGGAGGCCGTAGACCCTGAAACTTCTGCATGCCCTGGTTATTGGGAACTACCAAATCGTGGGCTCTCTGGTTCTCCCGATTCACTAAGTCCGTAATCTGTTGCGCCTGCCGGTCCATATGCTGAGACTGGCGATCTATCAACTCCGTAAATCGATCTAGCGCGTCATCTCTAGGATCTCTTCCTCGAGTCATAGTGTATAAAGCTTAAAACAAATTAAACAGATAATCCTAAGAAATAAAATCAAATAAAGCTATAAACAGACTTACAGTTGATGAAGGATGTCCGCGTAGGGGCTGTGCAGTCGAGCAGTCTACAGAATCGATTTTAAAACCCGGGGCTCTGATACCATGATTGTAACACCCCTAATACTGTACCCATTTACCCGTATAAATTTTTCATTTTATTTTACACTTTAAGCGGAAACTGAATCGGAATGGAAGTCGTCAGTGTTGTTTGGAAAACCATTTAAAACAAACATAAAATTGTTAATAAAACAATTAAAACTATTTAATTAAAAACTAATTTCGATTAAAACAATCGGAAGGGCAAAACTGTCCGGCCCTAAAAACACAGGGGAAGCAACCAGTCGCTGCAGCATGCAGCGACTGATCGCTGCATATGCTGCAGCGTGCAGCGACCAGTCGCTGCATTGCTGCAGCGACTGGTCGCTACACAGCATGCAGCATGCAGCGATCGATCGCTGCACACTCTGTGCAGCGATCCATGTTCCTTCGATCGCCTTCTCTCATCATTTCTCTACTGCCATTATTTTTCAAGTGCTCTCTGGAAACTCCAGAGAGCAAAACCACAATCTGATATGCTCTCTGGAATCCGATTCCAGAGAGCAACAATTCCTCAAATAACATAATATTTTAAACACGATAAAACTTCTTAAAAACGAACTGCATGGATACGTTTAAAAGTTGTCTAATCCTCCTGTTTCAAATTCCAAGCAGTTTAAGTAAAAACTATCAAAACACAGATTATAAACAGGTTTCCAAAAACGTTTAAAACATCAAATATGAACCTAACATCTATCCATATCCAAACATCCTAACATGTTCGTCTATACATACGTATCATCCATTAAATCCCCCAAAATACTTACACAGACATTCCCACGGGTCAAAACGCACCGACTGCTCAGCACACTCCCACGGGCCATTCTCCGTCAACTGCCTCATACGTCTGGAGGAGGAACGTCGTCCTCACCTGGCTCAATGTCACCTATAACGTCACCTACACCATACACACACCTATGAGCTAACAGGCTCAGTAAATTCTACGTAAATGCAGATGCGTGCTGTGCATATGGAGTTCAGAAATCATGCATAACAGAGCGTCGCAGACAGTATATCACCGAGATCTCATCCCCCTAACCGAAGGGGGCCCATCCAGCGAACAGACTACCCCGTGCGGTTAGAGGAGGGGGGTACACGCTTACAACACGTACAGCCGTGCCTGAGCCCCACCTCGCGTGACCAGATAACAGATTACGTTCATTAATTACAGTACATGAGATGTGGTATCGGCCAGACCCTTAATCGGCCCGCACGATAGATCAAGAGCCCCCAATTTCTGGGCCACATGGTTTTCAGAAAACATCGTGCAGTGCAGAAATTCATTTTCATGCCAAGTTAAAATATGTGATGCATGGACAGTTCAATATAAAAGTAAACAAACAAGCATGCGTACCATCAAGACTGTAAATGAAATAACCTACGAAACGTTTAAACCTAACTACCCAACCAAAGCAATTAAAACAATCCATCCTCTAAGATCCTCGACGCTAAATCGAAGTACGGTGTAGACCAATCGGTCAGAGTAAGTCACGAGAACTTACCTTGAGCGCGCTGAATCTCAAGCTTCGTCCACGGGAGTCGTGTGTCTGAGGCAAAACACGATATTTGTCGTTAAAGCCAATTCAAGCTATCGACGTCCAAATTACAAACCTTAACTAAAGAATCATTCCTAAATTCTTAACTTAGCTAATCGAAGCGTTTATAACGTCAATTAATGCTCGATAATCTAAAACTTCAATTAACGAGTTTTTCCTCAAAAACTCGAAAATCTCTAACTTTTTAACATTTTCACAAATTGATTTAACTTCGTCCAATAACGTCAAATACGTCCAATATATACTTTATTACAGCTAACCTATTAATTACGAACCCTAAATCTCGATTTCTAATAAAACCCTAACAAAACCCTAACTTTAAAACGATCCGAGAAGTGAAAACTAACGCTATAGAATCATAGATCCATACCTAGGATTGCGATTGGAGGAGAAATCACGAAGAACGGAGGAAGAACGGAGGTCGGAATCGTCGAAGGAATCGCGCGGGCAGAGAGGAGATAGCTCTCTGTCGATTTCATGAAACAGAGAAGGAGAAGAAGTGAGGGAGAAAGAAGAAAAGTTGATTTTTAATATAATTTGGTTTGGCAAATTACCAAAATGCCCTTAGCTCTTATTTCTATTTTGTTTCGTCCTTCGGTTCGTTAATTGTCCAACTATTCGGGGTTATCAAACTTCCTTATTTCACCAACAAGTCCAACTTACTATTTGGGATTTAACAAAACTATCCGTTCGCAAAACAGACATCGTTTACTATTTTTACTAAAACGTTCTTTACATTGCGATAGCTGTAATTACTCGGAATATAGCGTTTAATCTCCGAAAATTCTCACAATTTCCTTAAAATTCCTATTAATCGTTAGGATCGTAATGCCACTTTCCGTTTGCGAAACTGATTTGATTTGACATATTTATGAAAATGCCATAATATAATAAAATATGAATATCATATATTAAATCAAAAATCCGTACAAGCCGGATATTACATGACGTCATCTCCTTATCCGATCTCAGTTACTGTCTGTGTCTTCCGCTTGACGTCACCCATCTTCCGGCTGACGTCACTACCTCTTGTGCCCAGTTTTACTCAGCCTCTTCCGCTGAATACTGTTCGTCTTTTGTCGTATCTGAATCCACCGATAGCTCAAATCTTCCGCCTGACGTCATCTCTGCTTCCGTCTTTGCATTTACATCTTCCGGCTGACGTCATTCAAAGTCTTCCGCTGCTCCTTTAAACTAAGTCTTCCGTCGGATATTCGCTTAAGTCTTCCGCTAATGTTTCCTGGTTCCTCCTCCGCCAGCCTTATGCTAATTTCTGTTCTGTTATCCATTATTGAAATATGTTTTAAATTTCTACACCCGAGAACTCTCTCTCTCTCCCTGTAAATGTTTTAAAAGTATAATGTCCACTGTTTTGACCGATCTGTTTCAAAAAAAAAAAACTAGTCACCGTTTTCCGTCCACTGTCCCAGAGTGATGGCTCCGATCCCGGATTCCGATCGCGTTCGGATTTGGGTCGTCACACTATCTTATCTATTTTTACGTGTTTTTAGTGTCTTGTTTGCGGTGTTCTTTGAGCACCAAACTTCTGTTTATTTTTCATCTTTCGCTTGCATGTCATTTAGGTCTCAAACAACGTCATTAAGTAAATTTTTTTAAGACCAATTTAAATTTTGTATATAATGATTTTATCAAAAAATAAAGTGAAATTCATACACAAACCTTAGATTTGAATCAAATTGGCCTACATTTGGAACTTGGGTGCCAGTTCGGATTGACTAACTAGACCAGTTTTGGCTTTTAAAACAAGTTGGGTTGATTGTGCTAAAAGCTTCTCCTTCTACATCTTCATGCGAGAGAGAAAACGAGAGCTCCATTTCACACAACACTGTGAATTTTTGATGACGTTGGAGTGAGTGCATGTGACATTGTCGATGGACGTTGGGTTGTCGGTTCGGTCGGAGAGGAGTCTCCGTTGACGTTAAAAAGAATTCGGGCGAAAGAGGGAAATTTATTGAAGGAAACATTCGGCTGTTCAAAGCAAGGTTGATGCTTTCTTAGAGAATTTCAGCCAGGTCTGAGCAGCTTAAGGTGGTCAGAAGACAGGTGTGGCGATTCCGGCGAGGTGGGTGTTTCTTCGGTTGTTTTCAGGTTTACAGAACAAGAGAGAGAAATAAGTTTGATTTGTTTGGTGTGATTTCTTTTTCACAGAGCTACTTAATTTTCTAGGGAATGATTTCAATTCTTTTCTTAGACAGAATGATACGAATCTGACCCCTAATCTAGTGAGACTCAATAACGAAGTAGGAAGGAGATAATGTTCTTGTTGTTTCTTTTAAACTGCCAATTGAAGATCTATTAATTGGGTTTGAATGTTTCCTTGAGTGGTTAATTGGAATTCAACAATGATACGTTTGGAGTTGAGGGAAAGAATTAATTTCATATTCAAATTTGTTGCATTAGAAATCCATTCAATTTTGAGCCGATTAGGTTGAAATTGAGGGAATCAATTTGATTGAATGTTTGTTTTTAGAGTTTGATTTGGATTAATCGAAAAAATTGAATCCCTAATTTAGACTAATTTGGGTATAAATTTTGATATGTTACATTGATAATTGTGATGTGAATGAACGTCAATATTCAAAAGTCAATCCTCTTTCAAATAAAGAATTATAATATGTGAACTCATAATCACATAACATGGAGAGTAGACATGCTACAATATTCAGGTGGCAAGACAATACGTAGAAAGATTTAAAAGTCAATCTACATTAGATATTCTTTTCGTTTGAGATAGTGATGAATGATTACAATGTCAAAATTAGACAAAGTCTAACTGCAAGATACTTCGATGAAGAAGATTTGAGGTTGACTCTACTATGTTTGTTGTCTATTCCATATGATCCTTTCAAAGATACTATTTTATATAATTGAGATACTCTAATTCTGGAAGAAGTTTACGATGTCTTGTTATCAAATGAGAAGATGAAGCGAATTGTAGTTTGATCCAAGTCTCAAGCAAAGGGACTCATCATTTGGGGTAGAAAACAAAAGTCGAACAATAATGGTAATAATAGTGTTCAAGGTTTGAAAGACAGATAAAGGTCTAGGAAACTATGATAGGACTTGTTACTTTTCTCATATGAATGGGCACATTAAATCCGAGTGCCGTAAATCGCAGAAGAAAAAAAAAGAGAGCGACCAATGAGAAGGAAAAATAACCGAAGACATCCGATAAACTCATGTTGCAAGGGAAGAGAGACCAATGAGAAGGAAAAATAACCGAAGACATCCGATAAACTCATGTTGCAAGGGAAGATGACAATGGTGATGAAGATCTTCTAGTTGCGTCTAAAGGAATCTCAAAGTCTTGCAAAGATTGGAATATGTACTCAGGTTGTACGTTTCATATCTATTTCAATATTTTTAACATATCAGATCGTGTTTAGAGATGCTCAGTTGATGGGCAATAATACACCTTGTCAGATAGTTGGTATTGAGACAACCATAATCAAAATGTTTGGAGTTGTCAAGATAGTTGGTAATGTGTGTAACATCATTTATTTACCTAAACATCGCTAAATGAATATTGTAATATCCGGCTTGTACGGATTTTTGATTTAATATATGATATTCATATTTTATTATATAATTGCATTTTCATAAATATATCAAATCAAATCAGTTTCGCAAACGGAAAGTGTCATTACGATCCTAACGATTAATAGGAATTTTAAAGAAATTATGAGAATTTTCGGAGATTAAACGCTATATTCCGAGTAATTACCTTTATTGTGATGTAAAGGACGTTTAAGTAGAAATAGCAAACGAAGTCCAAATTGCGAACGGACAGTTTTGATAGAACCTAAATAATGAATAAGGGCTATTGGCAAAATAAGGAAATTTGGAAAGTCTAAATCGTTGGACGATTAACGAAACGAAGGACGAAACAAATAGAATTAAGTGCTAAGGGCAAAATGGTAATCTGCCAAACCAATTTTATAAAATCACAATTCTTTCTTCTCTCCCTCACTTTCTCTCTTCTTCTGTTTCACGAAAACAACAGAGAGCTATTTTCTCTCTCGGCCATTCAACGATTTCTCCAATCCAACTCCGATTCACGCTCTGTTCGTTCCGTTTTCTTCGCGATTTCTCCTCCTTTTGCAACCCTAGGTATGAGCCTACAATCTTAGAGCTTTTATTTCGACGTTTACGGCAGTTTTAGACAATTAGGGTTTCGATACTTTTTCGTTAAAAACGTGAATTAGGGTTCGTAATTAATAGGTTAGCCGTGATTAAGTTTATATTGCACGTATTTGACGTTATTGGACGAAGTTAAATCAATTTGTGAAAAAGTTAAAATTGGTAGATTTTCGGGTTTTTAAGGAAAAACTCGTCAATTGAGGTTTTGGATTATCGAGCGTTAATTGACGTTGTAAACGCTTCGATTAGCTAAGTTAAGGATTTAGGAAAATTCTTTAGTTAAGATTTGTAATTTGGACGTCAATAGCTTAAATTGCTTTTAACGACAAATATCGTGTTTTGCCTCAGACATACGACTCCCGTGGACGAAGCTTGAGATTCAACGCGCTCAAGGTAAGTTCTCGTGACTTACTTTGACCGATTGGTCTACACCGTACTTTGATTTAGCGTCGAGGATCTTAGAGGATGGATTGTTTTAATTGCTTTGGTTGGGTAGTTAGGTTTAAACGTTTCGTAGGTTATTTCATTTACAGTCTTGATGGTACGCATGCTTGTTTGTTTACTTTTATATTGAACTGTCCATGCATCACGTATTTTAACTTGGCATGAAAATGAATTTTTGCACTGCACGATGTTTTCTGAAAACCATGTGGCCCAGAAATTGGGGGCTCTTGATCTATCGTGCGGGCCGATTAAGGGTTTGGCCGATACCTCATCTCATGTACTGTAATTAATGAACGTAATCTGTTATCTGGTCACGCGAGGTGGGGCTCAGGCACGGCTGTACGTGTTGTAAGCGTGTACCCCCCTCCTCTAACCGCACGGGGTAGTCCGACCACTGGATGGGCCCCCTTCGGTTAGGGGGATGAGATCTCGGTGATATATTGTCTGCGACGCTCTATTATGCATGATTTCTGAACTCCATATGCACTGCACGCATCTGCATTTACGTAGAATTTACTGAGCCTGTTAGCTCATAGGTGTCTGTATGGTGTAGGTGACGTTATAAGTGACATTGACCCAGGTGAGGACGACGTTCCTCCTCCGGACGTATGAGGCAGTTGACGGAGAATGGCCCATGGGAGTGTGCTGAGCAGTCGGTGCGTTTTGACCATTGGGGATGTCTGTGTGAGTATTTTGTGGGATTTAATGGATGATACGTATGTATAGACGAACATGTTAGGATGTTTGGATATGGTTAGATGTTAGGTTCATAATTGATGTTTTAAACGTTTTTTGGAAATCTGTTTATAATCTGTGTTATGATAGTTTTTACTGGAACTGCTTGGAATTTGAAACAGGAGGATTAGACAACTTTTAAACGTATCCATGCAGTTCGTTTTTACGAAAGTTTAACGTATGTTTAGGTTGTTTAATTCGTTGATTTAGGACATGAAAAAGAGATGAGTTTTATGTGGAAAAAGTAAGGTGGAAACTCTCTGTGTTTAATGGTTAGTTCTCTGGAATCTCGGATTCCAGAGAGTAGTTTTGGTCGCTGCACAATGCAGCGACTCGTCGCTGCACAATGCAGCGATCGGGCGCTGCATTGTGCAGCGCCTACAGCGACTGATCGCTGCCTTTCTTTTCCTCTGTTTTTCGATTTTACCCTCCACCGATCGATAAATGTTTTAATTGTTTTATTAATTGTTTTTAAATAGTTTTAAGTTTATAAACGTTTTTGTTTTAAGTGATTTACAACGTAGACTTCAATTCCGATTTAATTTCCGCTCAAAGTGTAAAATGAAATGAAAAATTTATACGGGCAAAATGGGTACAGTATTAGGGGTGTTACAAATATGCACAGCCACTACGCGGACATCCTTCATCAACTGTAAGTCTGTTCATAGCTTCATTTGATTTTGTTTCTTAGGATATCTGTTTAATTTGTTTTAAGCTTTATACACAATGACTCGAGGAAGAGATCCTAGAGATGACACGCTAGATCGATTTACGGAGTTGATAGATTGCCAATCTCAGCATATGGACCGGCAAGCGCAACAGATTACGGACTTAGTGAATCGGGAGAACCAGAGGGCCCAGGATTTGATAGTTCTCAATAACCAGGGCATGCAGAAGTTTCAGGGCCTACGGCCTCCAGTATTTGATGGTCGATCATCGGATCCTACTGTTGCTGAGGAATGGATCCAAGTTATGGAGAATATGTTAGCTTATACTGAGGTGGGGAACGGGAGCAAGGTGGCGTATGCTACCTTTCACTTAGCGATGGATGACCGTTTCTGGTGGGATTCGATTAAGGTGACGACGGACGTATCTATTATGACTTGGGATCGATTCAAGTTTCTATTCTTCGATAAGTATTTCAGCCGCACAGTGAGGGTGGCCAAGAGGAACGAGTTTATGCAGCTGAAGCAGACTGGTTCAGTTGCTGATTATATTCGGAAGTTTGAGGCGTTATCCAGGTTTGCACCTCGTCTTGTTAGCGATAATGAGGAGAAGGTGCACCAGTTTATGGAGGGGCTTAATCCGGAGATTCGGATGCACGTCGTGGTCTCGGGTATTATTGATGTGCCCTATTCTGATATCACGGCCAGAGCTCTGGATATTGAGGCTGCCATAGCCACTTGTGTTAGATCGAGGGAGCCAGCGAAGGGCTTCTTTCGAGAGATCTGTCCTCAGTCACAGAACCGAGGAGGGCAGCCGAGAGCACAGCCGCCTCAGCAGCAGCCGAGGGGTGTGAAGAGACCTCTTGAGGGAGGTAACGATCGGGGTAAAGGGAAACAAGTACAGGGGGCTTCTCAGATACCGTGGTGCCCCATATGTCAGAGGGAACACAGTGGTGAGTGCCGTGTTGGCACTAACCGATGCTTTAGATGTGGGGAACTTGGTCATTACGTCAGAGATTGCCCGAAGCCTGGCCGAGACCAGTTAGGCGGAGATCAGAGGAGAGTTATGCCCAGGATCTTCGCTTTTATCGAGCCTGGTGATGTTTATAACGAGGATCAGCCTGCCGTGATAGCAGGTACTATATTGATTACTGGCGTTCCTGTATTTTCTTTATTAGACACTGGGGCTACACATTCTTTTGTTTTCACCGCTTGTGTGTCGAGATTGAGGCTTGCGCCTGAGTTAGCAGAATGAGAGTATAGTGTGATGCTACCTTCAGGAGAGCGTATGCAGTCAGGTCGTATTGTTCAGGGCAATATTATCTCGATTGGGGATCGCACCCTCTATGCTCGCCTTATTGTTATGGGCATCGAGCATTATGATCTTATCTTAGTGATGGACTGGCTTGCGCAGCACTACGCCACCATAGACTGTCGATCCGGGATTGTGACCTTCCGACCCCCGGATAGAGCCGAGTTTTCTTATCAGGCGATGAGCAGATTGAGTAGCTTGCCTATTTCTTATTCCATGAAGGTCAACGAGCAGTTTAAAGGTGCGTGCTCTATTTATTTGGCCTCTGTATTTGATTGTCAGTTGCTCAATGGATTGAAGCCGAGCGACATTCCTATCGTCAGAGAGTTCTCTGGGATCTTTCTTGATGATCTTCCTGGATTACCACCAGACCGGGAGATCGAGTTCACTATCGATGTCTATCCAAACTCCGCGCCGAGGTTCAAGAACCCGTATCGGTTGGCACCAGCTGAGTTGAGAGAGCTGAGGACTCAGCTTGATGAGCTGTTAGAGAAGGGATTTATTCGACCCAGTGTTTCACCCTGGGGTGCTCCTGTTCTATTCGTCAAGAAGAAATACGGGACCCTCAGGATGTGCATTGATTACAGGGAGTTGAACAAATTGACGGTGAAGAATAAGTATCCACTGCCCCGGATTGACGATTTGTTTAATCAGCTGCAAGGTGCCCGAGTATTTTCGAGGATTGATCTACGCTCGGGTTACAATCAGTTGAAGGTCATGATGGATGATGTACCGAAGACGGCTTTCTGAACGAGGTATGGGCATTATGAGTTCCTTGTCATGTCTTTTGGACTTACTAATGCCCCTGCAGCGTTTATGGATCTGATGAACCGTGTCTTCAAGGAGTATCTGGACAAGTTCGTGGTGGTTTTCATCGACGACATATTGATCTACTCTAAAACGAAGGAAGAACACGAGGAGCATCTGAGGATTGTTCTGAGGACCCTATGTCAGCACCAGTTGTATCCGAAATTCTCCAAATGTGAATTTTGGTTGGATCGGGTCAGTTTTCTTGGCCATGTCATATCGCAGGATGGAGTTTCTGTTGATCCGAGCAAAGTTCAGGCGGTCAGAGATTGGCCACAGCCGAAGAACGTACGTGAGGTGCGTGGATTTCTCGGATTAGCTGGCTATTATCGAAAATTTATAGAGGGATTCTCGAAGATCGCACTTCCCCTTTCATGACTGACTCGGAAGAACGAGAGATTTATATGGTCGTCTACTTGTGATGATAGTTTTATGGAGCTTAAGCAGAGATTGACCACCGCTCCAGTACTGGCGCTACCTGTTGAAGGTGTCAGATTCAGTATTTACTGCGATGCATCTGGAGTGGGACTGGGTTGTGTATTGATGCAGGAGGGTAGAGTTATTGTATATGCTTCTCGGCAGTTGAAGCCGTATGAGCAAAATTACCCTACGCACGACCTTGAGTTAGCAGCTGTGGTCTTCGCACTGATGATATGGAGACATTACTTGTATGGGCAGCAGTGCGAGATATTTTCCGACCACAAGAGCCTGAAGTACTTATTTACGCAGAAGGAGCTGAACATGCGACAGAGAAGATGGCTTGAGTTTGTCAAAGACTATGATTTTGATATCAAGTATCATCCGGGAAAAGCGAACAAGGTTGCTGATGCCTTGAGTAGAATGCCTTCTGCGAGTCAGCCTTCATTAGCAGCGATGTCAGTTACGCTGCGGTCTGAGATTGAGAGATTCGATGTGGAGATAGTGGCTGAGTTGTCCAGTATGCTCGCCAACATTTCTCTCAGGCCGACTATCCTTGGTCGTATACGTGAGGCTCAGCAGAGTGATTCAGAGTGTATGGAGCTTCGATCGAGTATGACCTTGGGAGACTCGTCGGATTTCCATTTATCTGATGATGGTATTCTGAAGTTCAGGCATAGGTGGTACGTGCCTAGTGACGAGGATCTGAAGAAGGAGATATTGGCCGAAGCACATTCTTCGGCATATTCTCAGCTCGCCGAGCTTTATGTGCAGGAGATTGTCAGACTGCATGGCGTGCCAGTTTCTATTGTCTCAGATCGAGATCCGAGATTTACCTCGAAATTCTGGAAGAGTCTGCACAAAGCTATGGGGACTCAGCTTAATTTCAGCACCGCATTTCATCCTCAGATTGATGGACAGATAGAGAGGACGAATAAGATTCTGGAGGATATGCTCAGAGCATGTGTGCTGGAGTTTCAGGGATCGTGGAGCAGGTATTTGCCACTGATCGAGTTCTCGTACAACAACAGCTTCCAGGCTACGATTGGCATGGCTCCATATGAGGCGCTGTATGGTCGCAAGTGTAGGTCTCCGTTATATTGGGACGAGGTTGGCGAGGCCAGCATAGTGGGTCCAGAGATTCTACAGCAGACGGTAGAGAAGATTGCCATTATCCGACAGCGTATCGAGGTAGCTCAGAGCAGACAGAAGAGCTATGCTGACACTAGACGGAGAGAGCTAGAGTTTGAAGAAGGTGACGAGGTCTACCTTAAAGTTTCTCCGTTCAAAGGCGTTGCGAGATTTGGAAGGAGGGGTAAGTTAAACCCTCGTTATGTGGGGCCCTTTCCTATTTTGAAGAGGATCGGGAAGATGGCGTATCGACTACAGTTTCTGGCTTCTATGAAAAGTATCCACAATGTATTCCACGTATCTATGCTTCGGAGATGTTTACGTGATCCATCGCACGTCGTGGAGACTACAGAGATCGAGGTACAACCTACCTTGACTTACGAGGTGGGGCCGGTACGCATTTTGGAGTATTCCACCAAAGTCTTACGCAACAAAGAGATTTTACTGGTCAAAGTCTTGTGGCGCAACCACGAGGTAGAAGAGGCTACGTGGGAGCGACAGCAGGATGTGATGACTAAATATCCTGAGCTATTTGTATGATTTAATTTTGTGGACAAAATTCTAAATAAGGTGGGTAGAATGTAATATCCGGCTTGTACGGATTTTTGATTTAATATATGATATTCATATTTTATTATATAATGGCATTTTCATAAATATGTCAAATCAAATCAGTTTCGCAAACGGAAAGTGTCATTACGATCCTAACGATTAATAGGAATTTTAAAGAAATTATGAGAATTTTCGGAGATTAAACGCTATATTCCGAGTAATTACCTTTATTGTGATGTAAAGGACGTTTAAGTAGAAATAGCAAACGAAGTCCAAATTGCGAACGGACAGTTTTGATAGAACCTAAATAATGAATAAGGGCTATTGGCAAAATAAGGAAATTTGGAAAGTCCGAATCGTTGGACGATTAACGAAACGAAGGACGAAACAAATAGAATTAAGTGCTAAGGGCAAAATGGTAATCTGCCAAACCAATTTTATAAAATCACAATTCTTTCTTCTCTCCCTCACTTTCTCTCTTCTTCTCTGTTTCACGAAAACAACAGAGAGCTATTTTCTCTCTCGGCCATTCGACGATTTCTCCAATCCAACTCCGATTCGCGCTCTGTTTGTTCCGTTTTCTTTGCGATTTCTCCTCCTTTCGCAATCCTAGGTATGAGCCTACAATCTTAGAGCTTTTATTTTGACGTTTACGGCGTTTTAGACAATTAGGGTTTCGATACTTTTTCGTTAAAAACGCGAATTAGGGTTCGTAATTAATAGGTTAGCCATGATTAAGTTTATATTGCACGTATTTGACGTTATTGGACGAAGTTAAATCAATTTGTGAAAAAGTTAAAATTGGTAGATTTTCGGGTTTTTAAGGAAAAACTCGTCAATTGAGGTTTTAGATTATCGAGCGTTAATTGACGTTGTAAACGCTTCGATTAGCTAAGTTAAGGATTTAGGAAAATTCTTTAGTTAAGATTTTTAATTTGGACGTCAATAGCTTAAATTGCTTTTAACGACAAATATCGTGTTTTGCCTCAGACACACGACTCCCGTGGACGAAGCTTGAGATTCAACGCGCTCAAGGTAAGTTCTCGTGACTTACTCTGACCGATTGGTCTACACCGTACTTCGATTTAGCGTCGAGGATCTTAGAGGATGGATTGTTTTAATTGCTTTGGTTGGGTAGTTAGGTTTAAACGTTTCGTAGGTTATTTCATTTACAGTCTTGATGGTACGCATGCTTGTTTGTTTACTTTTATATTGAACTGTCCATGCATCACGTATTTTAACTTGGCATGAAAATGAATTTCTGCACTGCACGATGTTTTCTGAAAACCATGTGGCCCAGAAATTGGGGGCTCTTGATCTATCGTGCGGGCCGATTAAGGGTCTGACCGATACCACATCTCATGTACTGTAATTAATGAACGTAATCTGTTATCTGGTCACGCGAGGTGTGATGTGCTTTGGTCCTACAAATCTCTCGCTGAGCAGGATCAAAGGCTGTCGAGCTTGAGGTAAACTCACCTGTAAACTCTTCAGAAGGCGACGATGGAGTGGAAGGAATGAAGAAAGTCTCTAGTGAACCATGAAACTTGGAGGGCAATTGGGTGTCTTGAATTTGGATGTTACGCACCGAATCTAGAATCACCTGTGATGCTTTCCTTCTGGATATTACGCACCAAGAGGAAGAGACATCGAATGGGACTTCGAATCGGAAATCACTAACCGATCGACAAAACCCAGTAAGCGAGGGAGATCACTCCGACGAACGACAAAAAAAAAGTTCTATTATCAAATTGGTCAAAGACCCTTTACCAATCATTCAGAAAATCTCTAAATAGACAAAGATGCTACTGAAAAGGAAAGGAAGAAATGAAAAAGGAATTAGCCGTTAGAGCGTTTGGCCACGGCTACGAGTTTGCTGCTGATTGCTGGAGTGCGCCATCTACGGTGCTGAAACCCTTAAACAAGAAGCTGCTGACGTGTCTTTGAAAAAGAGCTCCTTACCCATCCTTGTGCTTAAATCCCTTTTCTAACGTGCAACTATTTGTCCAAAATAAAAAAAAAAAAATAGAAAATATTTTACAGAAATTGTCTTAAGGGGGACAAACCCCTCCTTCAAATATGAGTGGACAAAATGTGGTTTCGTCTTAGGAGAGTGACTTAAATTCTTTGTCTCTTGACTATTTGGACTTGATCATGTTTTCTCGTGCGTGTCTCTCCTTCGAGACATGCGCGCCATTCTTTTGTCAAGTGCATCTTTCCTTCAAGCCACGTTATTCCAAGCTTTAAAAGGACTTTACCTAAAAAGGAAAACACAAACCAATTAGTAGATAAAAATGATAATGATTAAAATTCATACCTGGTGTTTGTGCTTGACGGTTGGGGATCGTAGGCACATCAAGGTGGGGCTCAGGCACGGCTGTACGTGTTGTAAGCGTGTACCCCCTCCTCTAATCGCACGGGGTAGTCCGACCGCTGGATGGGCCCCCTTTGGTTAGGGGGATGAGATCTCGGTGATATACTGTCTGCGACGCTCTGTTATGCACTGATTTCTGAACTCCATATGCACTGCACGCATCTGCATTTACATAGAATTTACTGAGCCTGTTAGCTCATAGGTGTCTGTATGGTGTAGGTGACGTTATAGGTGACATTGAGCCAGGTGAGGACGACGTTCCTCCTCTGGACGTATGAGGCAGTTGACGGAGAATGGCCTGTGAGAGTGTGCTGAGCAGTCGGTGCGTTTTGACCCTTGGGGATGTCTGTGTGAGTATTTTGTGGGATTTAATGGATGATACGTATGTATAGACGAACATGTTAGGATGTTTGGATATGGTTAGATGTTAGGTTCATAATTGATGTTTTAAACGTTTTTTGGAAATCTGTTTATAATCTGTGTTATGATAGTTTTTACTGGAACTGCTTGGAATTTGAAACAGGAGGATTATACAACTTTTAAACGTATCCATGCAGTTCGTTTTTACGAAAGTTTAACGTATGTTTAGGTTGTTTAATTCGTTGATTTAGGACATGAAAAAGAGATGAGTTTTATGTGGAAAAAGTAAGGTGGAAACTCTCTGTGTTTAATGGTTAGTTCTCTGGAATCTCGGATTCCAGAGAGGAGTTTTGGTCGCTGCAATGTGCAGCGACTGGTCGCTGCACAATGTAGCGATTCGTCGCTGCACAATGCAGCGATCGGGCGCTGCATTGTGCAGCGCCTACAGCGACTGATCGCTGCCTTTCTTTTCCTCTGTTTTTCGGTTTTACCCTGCACCGATCGATAAATGTTTTAATTTTTTTATTAATTGCTTTTAAATAGTTTTAAGTTTATAAACGTTTTTGTTTTAAGTGATTTACAACGTAGACTTCAATTCCGATTTAATTTCCGCTCAAAGTGTAAAATGAAATGAAAAATTTATACGGGTAAAATGGGTACAGTATTAGGGGTGTTACAAATATTGTGATGAAATCATTTAAAGGTCCTCCAAATTGATTTTGTTCTATCATATTAACTAAATACAATTTTAATTCAAAATTATTGGTAGGACAAGTAATATTAGACAAGTTATTAGTTATCACCGATTTAAAGTAGTCTTTGATTGCTCCCCTGAGAAAATTTTGATTTTCGTGTTGTTCAGCCATTCTCTTGAATTCTTCGAGTTTTTGTTTTCTACTCTTGTGCAATGTTTTTTCAATTTATCGATCAAAAGGAAGTAACTCTAGCGTCTTGCCACCACATGTAAATGACAAACATAACAAAATAAAAGTGAAAGTAAAATAGACTAAAATTTTAAAAATTCCAAACTAAAACTAGAATTAATTTTTTAACAATAATATAAAAAATTATGAAATAAAATACTCATTGAGAATGACGCAAAAAATTTGTACAAGAAAATATCGTAATAAAATTAGTGCAAGCATAGAGTGCCAAGTTTTATGATATAATGATGAGTAAGATTGTCGAATCTACAAAGAATATGTAATTCATTATTTTCTCTAAATATTGCTCTAGTTAATTCTTACTTTATTTGAAAAATCAAATGTTACGATTTTTAGACTTAAGTTATATTAAAAATTAAAAAAACAAATCAATAACAAAAAACCTTTAATTTAAAATAAATTCAAATGGTCAATTTCATGAACATTTATCATATTATTTATCAAACCAATATTTTTAAGTTGAACTATTAAAATCACAATTTAATATCTCTATAAAAAATGTTAGTTTAATAATATTCAATAAAGTTCAATGGTTTTCCATTTACTTTCACAAAATTATAAAATTCTTGAATAGCTAATCTTTTACGCCGTGATATTTAGATCATATTTAGGATAGCCTCTTTCGAATGTCAAACTGTAAATATAAAATCATTTAATAAAAGAACATCAAATTGAAAACATTAAGACATAATATCACAAATAAATAGTTAATCAATCCAATAGAATATTCAGGCAATCAAAATAATAATTTAGATAAACGATTCATCTCTTTTTTAGTGTGTTGTACCTATTAAAATCCAGAGAAGACTAAAATAGAGGAAACACCATTATAAAGATGTAACATGTGTGTTGTCTTCTCCTCAAGTGTCAAAAACTCGCTCCAATCGCACTCCAAAATTATGCTCAAGGCCAATTAAGATCCCAAATTTCTTTTGCTTGAACATTGCATTGTTACGCTGAATTTTCTGCACTTTATATCGTGGCTTGGACTTCTTTTAGTCGCAACTTGACCTTGAGAATTTGATTTTCATCTTTATTTTACTTGTTTGATTATTTATCTGCATCATAACTTTAAATACATTAAAATTACCAAAAACACATTATTAAACATCAAATTTTGCTTAAAATGGTGAAAATAACTCTATTTTTAATAGAGTTATAAATTATCTTTTATTAATCTCATGATACATAAATTGAATGCATAACTATCAAATTCATATGTAATGTAGACGTACAAATCTAGATGGGCGCAACGCCAGTATATTATCTCATTTCGTCATATTTACAAAATAATGTAACATCTCACAATTTTCGTAAAAGTTGTGGCATAATCTGCCATGCCTTAGGATAGACTTCACAATACCGCCTAGGCATGATAATCTCAAGCGTTGAGGCTTTTGACTTAACCCAATGCCTAATCATTCAATAAAACCCTCCACCCTTTTCATTAAAAAACCAATGCAGTGAAAAAGGAAGGTTTCCTTCCTTCTCTTATAAAATAAAATTTTTAAATAAGTAAAAATAATAAAAAAGAATAATTTAATTTATGTAATATATATATATAATATATAATATCATATTATATATATATATATTAAATAAATCATCAAATCTCGACTCTCGACAAAACTAAAATTCAATCCAGAATTCCTCAAACCTAATCGACAAAAATTTCAAACTCTAAATGATGTGCCAAAGAAAGCTAACTCTAAACAAATATCATGGAAGCTAACCTTATGTCTTGCTTCTCTTTACTTTTGTCGAAAAAATGGCTTGCAAGAAGCAATGGAGAGCCTCCACCACAAAGCCATAAGGGGATGTTAAAGTTCACACCTAAGAGGAGATCCAAATATCCAAAGCATATATTAAAATGAGAGCCAAAAGGAAGAAATTGAGGGCTCAACATTTTGGCCATGTTAGATTGCTTGGGCCGAGGCTCTTTTATTCCTTGAGAAACTTGAAGACCATCTCTTTGACCTACTCTTTTGTGTTTAAGTTGTGTTATTTTATAATTGGACTTTATTTTAGTTCTTTACGCTTTTTGGACCAAAGTTACTAAGTGTAACTTCCACTCGGCTCATCCTAATTGGTTGAGTGGATTATGTGTTGTGTTTTAATTTTGAACCTTAGACATGTTGTATTAGAATGCTAGGAAGAACATGTTGACTGTTAGAGAAGATACCTTCTTAATGAGGTATATAGGTCAATGACTAGCCTTAGACCTTTTTGTGCTCGACTATTTGGAATAATCCTAGCAAAACACTCAATTTCCTTTTTTGATTTGCCTTTGTAAAAGGGCCATTAGGGTTTTAACCCTAGTTCCCTCTAAGGGTTCTATATAACCCTCTATAAACCCTAATTTTGATGGCAAAGAAATCGTTGATGAAGTTTCATCTTTAAGCTTGAAGTTTCTTTCAAGTTGCCGCATTTCCTTGGTAAGTAATAATATCCAAGTGTTGAGTGTGTGTTATTTAGTTCCACTCTTTGTGAGTGTAGGTGAAATCCTTTCCTTACTAAATCATTCTCTCCCTTTCTCCATGGAGGTTGAATACCTAAAAAGGGTTTAAAAAACTCTCTCATCGTAGGAAGTTGGAAGTTTCCTTCCAAAGAAGCCGAAAGAACACAAGGAGGTGCAGCCGTAGCATCTCTAGACCAACCTGGACTCTCGCGAACATATCTTTCCATCCACTACGATTCAATCCTTTTTTTTGAAGACATTTATCTCACACACACAACTTTATCCTGCCTCAGAAACCACATCCATATGATTTCAAACGAGTAAGTTATGCCGCTCCAAATTTCACCTATTTTCCTCACCGGATTGGTATTCTACCTTTTCAATTTGTAGCATAACTTTCGCTTGTCACATCCTTTCTGTTGACTTAAATGGTGCTTAAGTCTAACTAAGTTTTTGATGATGTATTTGAATGTTAAGTATGTAATTTGATTGTGTTTATTAAATGAGAATATTGAATTATGCATGTGATTTAATCTGTTGGAAATGCCCTTGGAAAGAGTATTTTAGTTTTCTAACAATTGTGGTTGAGTGTACAGGGCTAAATAGTATAACAGGGCTGAAAAACTAATAAATAGAGTTATATCCACCGATTGAAGAAGAAAAAGCTACATCCACCGATTGAAGAAGAAAAGGTTACATCCACCGATTGAAGAAGAAAAGAGTTGCATCCACCTGTCGCTAAACGACAAAAAGTGAAGTCGCTCAAAGACTACTTCATCCGATAGCAAAACGATAAAATCAAAGATTTATCATCCGATTGCTAAACGACAAAATGATACATCATCTGATGGCGTTTAAAGCAACATCATCCGATAGCCTTTTAAAGTAACATCATCCGATAGCTGTTCAACTTTTTAAAGCTGCATCATCCGATACCGGTTCAACATTTTAAAGCTACATCATCCGATATCGGTTCAACATTTTAGAGCTGCATCATCCGATACCGGTTCAACATTTTAAAGCTGCATCATCTGATACTGGTTCAACATTTTAAAGTTGCATCATCCGATACCAGTTCAACATTTTAAAGCTGCATCATCCGATACCGGTTCAACATTTTAGAGTCGCACCATCTGATGGCGTTTCAAGGTGCTTCTGCCGATGGTATTTTAAAGTCTTCCACCAGTGATCTTCCGCCAGAATTCAAAATAACCGCGAAGCTACAGTGACGTCGTCCAAAGCCTTAACTCCAGACCATTAATGGCCGACGAGTGAAAGTGACTCCAGAATGCAACAGCTAGCTGTCTAAGTACAGAAGCTTCTCCAACGGTAATATATTTCCTTATCCAGTAAGAAGCATTAAATGAAGATAGCCGATTAGCAGACAGAGTAATTAAGCATAAAAGATAGCTCGAAGAAACAACTTTTTGCAAAAATCATTCCTGAGCCCTAACGAGCGATATATTTCATACTCTGTATTTTTCTTCTGCACCTCTTGATTTTAACTTGAGAATTAATCCTTGTGAGAGGGTAGTTTGTGCTTGAAATTTACAAACTCAAAAATCTGTATAAGGCAGTGGATTGTCGCCCGTGAAGAACAATCCAGAATTGTAAAAGGCAGTAGCTCAGAGCTCGAAATTTCGATCTGTTTCTTCTTGTGAGGAGAAGGTTAAGGATCTTCAAGGGGGAAACCTTGAAGCGTGGATGTAGGCAGTTTTTGGTCGAACCACGTAAAAACACTGGTGTCAATTTCTCTTACTCTCTCTTTTATATTTGTTGTTGTTTTGTTTGCTGTTAGTATAAGAAAATTAAAAAGGTCTAATTCACCCCCCTCTTAGACAATCTCTATCCTATAATTGGTATCAAAGCGAGGTTAATCATTGTCTAAGTTGCGTTTGAATATTCTGTGAGATATATTTACTATGGCATTCAACGCAAACACCTCACACACTGAGGGTCAGTCCATTTCTCATCCACCACTATTTGATGGCAGTGATTATGTTTATTGGAAGGCAAGAATGAGAATATTCGTTTAAGCCATGGACTATGAGATTTGGAGTATAATAGAGAATGGTCCTTTCATGGCCAAGAAAACTGTAGATAGGAAAAGTGTCCCTAAGGACTCTACTGAATTAACTGAGTCCGATAAGAGAAATCTGAGCCTTAATGCCAAAGCCATAAACACCCTATACTGTGTACTAAATCGTGATGAATTCAATAGAGTTCAAGGGTGTGAAAGTGCTCAAGCGATATGGCACTTACTGGAAGTAACACACGAGGGTACAAACCAAGTAAAGGAGAGCAAAATGAGTATGTTAGTACACGAGTATGAATTATTTTCAATGGAAAAGGATGAATCTATATCCTCTATGTTTACTCGTTTTACCAATATTACTAATGGCTTAAAAGTGCTTGGTAAGACTTATTCAGGAGAAGAACTTGTAAGAAAGATCCTTCGGTGTCTACCAAGAGCTTGGCAACCGAAAGTGACAGCCATTCAAGAAGCTTGGGATCTGAAAGTTCTCGATCTTGAAGAGCTCATTGGCTCTCTCATGACACACGAGATAACCATGAGAGCCAATGAGAAGGAAGATCTTAAGGAGAAAGAGATCAGCAAGAAAAAGGACATTGCTCTTAAAGCCTCATCAAGCAAGCAAAGAAATCAGAAGAAGAAGAAGATCATGAGGATATTGCACTCATCACTAGGAGGTTCAGCAAATTCCTCCAAAGGAAAAGGATGCAAGGAAGAAGATTTTCAAAAGGTGAAAAGTCTCAAAGAGAAAAGGAATTCACCTGTTTCGAGTGTGGGAAGCCTGGCCATATGAAGGCAGACTGTCCACAAGCCAAGAAGAATCCCAAGAAGTTTAAGAAGAAGGCTATGAAGGCAACTTGGGATGACAGTGAATGTGACACTTCCTCAGAAGAGGAAGAGGTTGCCAACCTGTGCTTCATGGCACACGAGGATAAGGTTAGTTCCTCCTCTTCCAGTATTTTAAGTGATAGTGATAGTGATAATGAAGATGGTGAACTAATAGATGCATTTAATGATCTGGTAAAACAATTTAGCATGTTAAAAACCAAATACAATTCATTGAAAAAGAAAAATGCAAGTCTAATCGAGAAGCATGCAAATGAACATAATCAGCATGAAAAAGAAGTTTCTGAACTGAAAAAGGAGATGTTGAATAATCTTGTTCAGAAATTCACTTATAGTAGTAGTAAACAACTGAACATGCTGATTAGTGATCAAAGAATAACCTTTGATAGAGCAGGCATTGGATATAATGGGAGTAGTAAAAAGAAAGTATATAAAAATCACTTTGTTAAATCTACTGTTTCCATGCTTGCAATAAGGTAGGACATAAATCCTATGTATGTCCTTTTAAAACAGGAAAAAGTAAACTTGGTAGTAAATTATAGTGGGTTCCTAAAGGAACCAGACCTAACACTAGAACCCAAAAGGTTTGGGTACCAAAGAAGACAACTTGATCTTCTATTTTGCAGGTTGACTGTTCTCCTGAAAGAAATCAATGGTACCTCGACAGTGGATGCTCGAGGCATATGACAGGAGACTCAACTAAGTTTGCAGTTGTCAACAAGAAGATAGGAAGTGTTACTTTTGGTGGAAACCAAAATGGCAAAATTGTTGGCATCGGCAATATAGGTAACATCCTTAATCCTATTATTGAGAATGTGTTATTAGTTGATGGATTAAAGCATAATCTACTTAGTATTAGCCAGTTATGTGATAAAGGATATAAGGTGACTTTTAAGTCAAACTCTTGCATAATTAAGGATGCTTCAAATGGAAAAATTCTGTTTACTAGCTATAGGAAAGAAAATATTTATATCATTGACTTAGATAATATTGTGTGCAATGATGAAAAATGTTTTGCTGCTAATTCTTCTAATGACTGCTGGACTTGGCATAGGAGATTAGGACACGTAGGGATGGATACCTTAGCTAAGATTACTAAGGAGAATTTAGTTAGAGGGATCCCTAAGATATCCTTTGAGAAGGATAAGGTCTGTGAAGCCTGCCAAATGGGTAAGCAGATCAAAAGTTCCTTTGCATCAAAGAATGTAATCTCCACTTCTAAGCCTCTCCAACTCCTTCACATGGACCCTTTCGGTCCTTCTAATATAACCAGCTTAGGAGGCAAATTCTATGCTTATGTCATTGTAGACGACTTTTCTAGATTTACTTGGGTGTTCTTTCTGAAGTCAAAGGATGAGACCTTTGATACATTTTCTAGCTTTAGGAAAAGAGTTCAAAATGAAAAGGAGCTCACCATAGTTGCTATTCGTAGTGATCATGGTGGAGAGTTTGAAAATGAGAAATTTAAACTCTTGTGTCTCAAATATGGAATTGAGCACAATTTCTCTTCTCCTAGGACCCCTCAACAAAATGGTGTTGTTGAGAGGAAAAATAGATCTCTCCAAGAGCTTGCTAGGACTATGCTAAATGAGAATTCCCTTCCTAAGTATTTCTGGTCTGAAGCTGTGTCAACAGCTTGTTATGTGCTTAATCGGGTCTCTATAAGACCTATTCTAAAGAAAACTCCCTATGAGCTTTGGAATAGCAAAACCTCTTCTGTCAAATATTTTAGAGTCTTTGGTTGTAAGTGCTTTATTCTGAACACTAAGGATAACTTAGAAAAGTTCGATTCCAAATCTGATCTTGGAATTTTTCTGGGTTATTCTCTTTCCAGTAAAGCATATAGGATGTTCAATAGGAGAACTCTGGTTGTTGAGGAATCTGTTATGTTAACTTTGATGAGTCCCCTTAACTCACAATCAATGTGGATGAGGATGACTCTTTAGAAAAGCATCTAGATTCCCTTTCCTTAGATAAGCCTACAGATATCCTTCAAATAGGAAAATCCCTAAAACCTTCCTCAAGTTCTCTAGATATTGTTCCTGTCAAGGATGAAATTCCTGCTCTTCATAGGGATTGGAAATATGTCAAAGATCATCCCTTAGATGAAGTCTTAGGTGATCCTTCCTTAGGTGTAAAGACTAGATCATCTCTTAGGAACCTCTGTGCTAATGTGGCATTCATTTCTCAAGTAGAGCTTAAGAAATTTGAAGAGGCCGAGAATGATGAAAATTGGATTATGGCTATGCAGGAAGAATTAAATCAATTTGAAAGGAGCAAAGTATGGGAACTTGTTCCACGGCCTAAGGATCATCCCATTATTTGAACTAAATGGGTTTACAAGAATAAATTGGATGAAAATGGGATTGTTGTGAGAAATAAAGCTAGACTAATTGCTAAGGGATACTCTCAAGAAGAATGTATTGATTTTGAGGAATCCTTTGCCCCTGTAGCTAGACTAGAGTCAATCAGAATGCTCTTAACTTTTGCTTGCTACAAAAACTTCACATTCTTTCAAATGGATGTAAAGAGTGCTTTCTTAAATGGTTACATCACAGAAGAAGTTTATGTTGAGCAACCCTTAGGTTTTGAAGATTTTGATAAACCCGACCATGTATACAAACTCAGAAAAGCTCTTTATGGTCTTAAGCAGGCTCCTAGAGCTTGGTATGATAGATTGAAGAATTTCCTTGAGGAAAGAAATTTCAAAAAGGGTAACATCGATTCAACTCTATTTACCATGCAAAAGGATGAAGACATTCTGCTAATTTAAATCTATGTCGATGACATTATATTTGGATCAACTAATGTCACAATGTGTAATGAATTCTCCTCCCTCATGCAAAGTGAATTTGAAATGAGTATGATGAGGGAGTTAAAATTCTTCTTAGGTTTCCAGATCTGTCAATCTCCTGATGGCATTTTCTTCTGTCAAGAAAAATACATCAAGGAACTTTTGAAGAAATTTGGTTTAAAATCTGTTAAATCTTCTAGAACTCCCATGAGTACCACAACCAAATTGGACAAAGATGAAAATAGAATAAATGTGGACATTAAGAAATATCGTGGTATGATTGGTTCATTATTATATTTGACTGCTAGCAGGCCAGATATTCTATTCAGTGTTTGCCTTTGTGCTAGATTTCAAGCTGCCCCTAAGGAGTCTCATTTTACTGCTGTCAAAAGAATTTTCAAATATTTAAGTGGGACATCTGACTTAGGATTATGGTATCCTAAAGGTACTTCTTTCGATTTAGTTGGATACTCTGATTCTGATTATGCTAGAAGTCTAGTTGATAGGAAAAGCACTAGTGGCACTTGTCAGTTCTTAGGAGAATCTCTAGTATCTTGGTATTCTAAGAAACAAAACTCTGTTGCATTGTCAACTGCTAAAAGTGAATATATCGCTGCTGGCAGTTGTTGTGCACAAATGCTTTGGATGAAACAGACTCTAGAAGATTATAATCTGTTTTATAATAGGATTCCTATTCGGTGTGACAACACCAGTGCTATCAATATTTCTAAGAATCCAATTCAGCATTCTAGAACCAAACATATCGAAGTTAGGTATCACTTCATCCGAGATCATGTTCAAAGAGGTGATATTTCTTTAAAATTTGTCAATTCAGTTGATCAATTGGCCGATATCTTCACAAAACTTTTGGATGAGAAAACCTTTTGTAGTATAAGAATAAGATTAGGCCTAATTAGGTGTGAGAAAAGTTAAGGTTCTTTCCTTTATCTGCCTTTGGTATTTTCATCCCTCGCTCCTTGACTATTCACCGGAAGATATGCCTCATCCGCTTACCGGAAGATGTCTATATACCAGATGATATAATCTTTAATCTGCTGACACGTGTCTCTAATTGGGCGGTATCCGATTTCCACGTTTGTCTTCTTCTAGTCGGGCGATGCCCTAATACATTTAAACCCCCTTTTTTTTTAAGACGGTTCATCTTTCGCGCCCTTTCAAAAAACTTCTGCCTCCAATCTTTTTCTCTCTAGGTTTTCTCCCTCGACTCGTTCATGGCTTCATCTTCTCGCGCTGTTTAGGAACCGACCAAGAAGAAGGCTAAAGTCTCCGCTCGTCAGCCGCTTGAGATTCCCCGTGCAACCAGTTGGCCATCTCTCTTTTTCCTCACTCAGGCTGCAGAGACAAGGTATCACGACGACTTTAAACATAAGAAGTTGATTCCAAGTCGTGGTATTATTCCTGAGGATTTAGTTGGTCTGAACTTAATTGAACCCTTGAAGGATATAAGGTTATTAGGATTATTCGAAGTTGAATCTTTTTACTACCCTATCGCTATACGGATGTTCTATGCTAATTTGAGTTTTTCTCCAGATTTTTCTACGATTAAGAGCTATGTGTATGGAAAACACATAGTTATTACCACCCAATCGATAAATGAGCTTTTGTATAGCCCTCATTTAGACAGCCGACCAAAGTTTTATGCAACAGGTCAAGAGCCCCCATTCCTTGACTCTCCTAGGGGCCGTCTTCTGTTAAATTCAATTGCTCTAGACCCGACCATCGTCCCTAATCCTTTAAAGAGCAAGCACTTAAACATAAGGGCTAGGCTCTTCCATCACATGATCAAGTATAACATTCTTCCAAAAGGGGGACACTATGATGATGTGAGCAGTATGAAATTGTTTGTCCTCCTAGCCATCTATCAAAAGACCCCTTTCGACTTAGGGTACATTGTTTTGAGACGGATGATTCAAGCAGTCACCTCTAGGACACCATCTTTTCCATACAATCTACTTCTTATGAAGCTTTTTGAGAAATTTGATGTTGAATTTCCAGAGGACGAGGACCCCTTTCGACTACAACCTTCAAGTTATTATTCAAAAAAACTTTAAATCGAATGGGGATTAAGAAGACAAGGAAAGGAGATTTTATCATGGACGAGACTAAGAGAAAGACTTCTAAGGCAGCTTCTGTCCGGCTTGGTAAAAGGAAGCTTATCCTGCTAGAGGAGTCCACTGATGAAGGCGGTGATGAGTCTGAAATTCTAGCCTTTGATAATTCTCCTTCTCATTCTCAGGTGTCTCGCTTCTATCCTCCTCCTCCAGTCCCGAGATATCCTGCCCCATCCTCTCCTGCACATACATTTGAGGCAACCTCAGTTCCCTCCTCACTGCCTCCTCCAATACTAGAACGCCCTGCTTCTCCTCCTCCAACTCTTAGACTGCTTTCTCAGCCTGCTCCTGCTCCTGTTCCCATCTCTTCTCCAGTCCAATCTGCTTCTCCAGTCCACTCGTCTCCTCTCTTGCCTTCTCTGCCTGCTCCACCTCTCTCTCCAGTAGTCCAAAATGCTCCACCAGTCCACACTGCTCCTACACTTCCAATTGCTCCTCCAAGTCCAATTGCTCCTCCAGTTCAAGTCCAAGTCTTCTCACCACTCCGGTCCAATGCTCCTGCAACTCCTCAAACTTATCAGAGGAGATCATTCATGAGTGAGGCACAATTCAATGAGTTCTTGACACGCCTAGACAGCTTTGGCACTGCTCTCTCCTCTGTTCAGGATCAGTACTCTAATTTGAAGTCCTGCATAGAGAGCCTGGGAACAACAATCAGTTCAATTCAAAGTCAGATTGAAAAGTATGTAGATGCCAAGCTTGAAAAGAACAAATTGGACATGAGCATCGCTTTCGATACCGGTCTTGATCTGTTGTCAAAGAAAATGAATGGCCATAGACGCATTGTTGCCAGGGACTTTGAGTCTCTCAGATCTTCAGTCGAAGCTTTGAATCCCGAACCCGAACCATCTAGTTCTGTTAGTTTCACAGAGGCCTGCTATGAAGATCTTCTACTTCCATTTTCCAGACCTGTAGTTGCTAAAGATGTGCGCTTCATGTCTTTGGATATTCATGAGGCTGAGCTCCAGTTCGTTAATCCTTCTGCCTCTTCTGTTCCTGAATCTTCTTCTCTGCCAGCCAGTACGTTAGATGCTTCTCCACCATGTCTGGATTGGGCGCTATACCGTGAACTTCTTCAGCAGTATGTTCTTGCTCCTGCACCTCTTGCTCTCCCTGCTCCCACTCTAGATCTTGAAGTGCCTCCATCCTGTCTGGACTTGGTGGTCTATCAACCACCCCTCCCTCTCGATATTGATTCACTTCACGCTCTTGTGAATGCCTATTTCCATCCAAACCGTGAAGTGCCCTCTTGGATTAGCCAAGCTTTTTGGACGTATTTTTTAGCTTTCTTTAAATAGGTGCTATTTGTTTCTGTATTTACCTTTATTGATAGTCTCATGTAATACTTGACACTCTCTCTTTCAGTTGTGTTGACTGCAATAACTCTTTTGTTTATCTGCTCATTTTTGATAATGTCAATGGGGGAGAAAGTGTTTGATTGTCTTTGATTGATGCTGTGTTGTCTTTGATTGATACTGTGTTGAGAAATTAGTTTGATTAATGCTGTGTTGAGAAATTAGTTGAATACTGGATATGATTTGTGTTTGAAATTGGAACGTATGCATATGCTGTGGGGGAGCTAGGATTATGGTGGAAAATAATGTTTAATCAAATTTATACTCATAGATTGTCATCATCAAAAAGGGGGAGATTGTTGACTTAAATGGTGCTTAAGTTTAACTAAGTTTTTGATGATGTATTTGAATGTTAAGTATGTAATTTGATTGTGTTTATTAAATGAGAATATTGAATTATGCATGTGATTTAATCTGTTGAAAATGCCCTTGAAAAGGGTATTTTAGTTTTCTAACAATTGTGGTTAAGTGTACAGGGCTAAATAGTATAACAGGGCTGAAAAACTAATAAATAGAGTTATATCCACCAATTGAAGAAGAAAAAACTACATCCACCGATTGAAGAAGAAAAGGTTACATCCACCGATTGAAGAAGAAAAGAGTTGCATCCACCTGTTGCTAAACGACAAAAAGTGAAGTCGCTTAAAGACTACTTCATCCGATAGCAAAACGACAAAATCAAAGATTTATCATCAGATTGCTAAACGACAAAATGATACATCATCCGATGGCGTTTAAAGCAACATTATCCGATAGCCTTTTAAAGCAACATCATCTGATATTCTTTTAAAGCAAAATCATCCGATAGCTGTTCAATTAAGGCCGATACCGGTTCAACATTTTAAAGCTGCATCATCCGATACCGGTTCAACATTTTAAAGCTGCATCATCCGATACCGGTTCAACATTTTAAAGCTGCATCATCCGATACCGGTTCAACATTTTAAAGCTGCATCATCCGATACCGGTTCAACATTTTAAAGCTGCATCATCCGATACCGGTTCAACATTTTAAAGCTGCATCATCCGATACCGGTTCAACATTTTAAAGCTGCATCATCCGATACCGGTTCAACATTTTAAAGCTGCATCATCCGATACCGGTTCAACATTTTAAAGCTGCATCATCCGATACCGGTTCAACATTTTAAAGCTGCATCATCCGATACCGGTTCAACATTTTAAAGCTGCATCATCCGATACCGGTTCAACATTTTAAAGCTGCATCATCCGATACCGGTTCAACATTTTAAAGCTGCATCATCCGATACCGGTTCAACATTTTAAAGCTGCATCATCCGATACCGGTTCAACATTTTAAAGCTGCATCATCCGATACCGGTTCAACATTTTAAAGCTGCATCATCCGATACCGGTTCAACATTTTAAAGCTGCATCATCCGATACCGGTTCAACATTTTAAAGCTGCATCATCCGATACCGGTTCAACATTTTAAAGCTGCATCATCCGATACCGGTTCAACATTTTAAAGCTGCATCATCCGATACCGGTTCAACATTTTAAAGCTGCATCATCCGATACCGGTTCAACATTTTAAAGCTGCATCATCCGATACCGGTTCAACATTTTAAAGCTGCATCATCCGATACCGGTTCAACATTTTAAAGCTGCATCATCCGATACCGGTTCAACATTTTAAAGCTGCATCATCCGATACCGGTTCAACATTTTAAAGCTGCATCATCCGATACCGGTTCAACATTTTAAAGCTGCATCATCCGATACCGGTTCAACATTTTAAAGTCGCATCATCTGATGGCGTTTCAAGGTGCTTCTGCCAATAGTATTTTAAAGTCTTCCACCGGTGATCTTCTGCCAGAATTCAAAATAACCGCGAAGCTACAGTGACGTCGTCCAAAGCCTTAACTTCAAACCATTAATGGCCGACGAGCGAAAGCGACTCCAGAACGCAACGGCTAGCTGTCTAAGTACGGAAGCTTCTCCAACGGTACTATATTTTCTTATCCAGTAAGAAGCATTAAATGAAGATAGCCGATTAGCAGACAGAGTATTTAAGCATAGAAGATAGCTCGAAGAAACAACTTTTTGCAAAAATCATTCCTGAGCCCTAACGAGCGATATACTTCATACTCTGTATTTTTCTTCTACACCTCTTGATTTTAACTTGAGAATTAATCCTTGTGAGAGGGTAGTTTGTGCTTGAAATTTACAAACTCAAAAATCTGTATAAGGCAGTGGATTATCGCCCGTGAAGAACAATCCAGAATTGTAAAAGGCAGTAGATCGGAGCCCAGAATTTCGATCTGTTTCTTCTTGTGAGGAGAAGGTTAAGGATCTTCAAGGGAAAAACCTTGAAGCGTGGATGTAGGCAGTTTTTGGCCGAACCACGTAAAAACATTGGTGTCAATTTCTCTTACTCTCTCTTTTATATTTGCTTTTGTTTTGTTTGCTGTTAGTTTAAGAAAATTAAAAAGGTCTAATTCACCCATCTCTTAGACAATCTCGATCCTACACTTTCGACCTCAAATTTGGAGAACATTTCATTTACTCCCTTTACAAGAAGCTATTTAAATTTCAGCTCCAAATTTGAAGTTTTGAAATGGTCGCGTCTGTGGGAATTTCCTCCTCCCCCGACCAAAACAGTGCATAACTGAGAACACAACTTTTGTTGCATTAACTTCCACTCCCATTTCGTAGCATGTCATTTGGTAACCCATATCCATTTCTTTCTTGCTATTTTTGGTGTTTTTCTACTAGCAAGATGATGCCAATAGGTGTAGCATATTCTACACAAAGTCGTAAGGCAAAGAGGCAAACAACCATGAAACATTCACCGATGAGAGGTGAGTCGAGTAGTCTACACCTATTTGATAAGATACAATCTTTGATTCTAGACATAGCTCAAAAACTACAAGAGTTATAAGAACAACATGTTATGACTCTTCAAGTCCCAAGTCCACGAGGAAAAGTGAGAAATGATTGAAGAAGATGAAGGGTATGAAAGAGTTAATATCAGTTTTAAAGAGATGCATGCCACTAGCTATCCCAATGACACTTTGGTTGTTTTAGAGCATTTCAAAGAGCCTCTTCACGAAGTAGAGGTTATAGACACTTCCTTCATAGCAAGCAATGAGGAGGAGTTGGATGAAGAAGTTATTTTGGCTCATGAAGGACTTATACTCGAGTTGGAGCATAATTCTGTCGAAACAATTTTTGCAATAACACAAGCGGCCGAGGACATCCTTGTGGAGTATGACATCTCTTTCTTATTAACAACCATTGGATAAGAAGTTAAATATATAGAGTTATTGGAAACTCAAGTGAAGTTGGCCCTCATTATGGTTCAAACAAGCTGAGAAGAGAACATTAAAGTGGAGATGATTGTTCCTAGCCAATCCTTGAATAAAGATCATTCTTACTCTTTGTTTATTATTGAAAGAATTTTTATAATGACGCCTCCAAGGTTTTTGGGGACAAGCTTGGATTGAAGTCATCTTGGCGGTTTTTCTTGCATCAAAAACTACAAAATTAGAAAGCTAGTCAAAGTGGTTGTGGCTTTGTCAAAGAGGTACTTATCAATTAATCACTTTGATAATAGACTTCTTGGAGTTGTATGGCGTAAAGAGTCTTATGAAATTGTTCTTGATTGCATTCATTGGGAATGTACTTGTAACAATGTGGTCAAGGATGTCGTGGATGAACTTAGCTGTTTTTGGAATAGTGATATGTTCTACTTGCCAAGTTGTTGAAGCTTATGAGTTGATGAGGTAGTGTCGACACTATTCCACATTATTGTTTGCTCAAAGGCAAGGGAAGACATCAAGGTAACCATTCTAGTGAAGATTCTTTTGATATTTGGCAAGAACTTTGACAAGTTGGTATCCAATATGTTGCTGTTTAATGTTAATCATATTTTTCTTGGAGAACCATTGCTTATGTTGGGAGAACGGGAAAGTTAGCAGGCAAAAAGTTAGTTTTTGGAGCTATAAAACCATTTACTTTGAAAGGGAAAAGATGGAAACTAGTGTGTTATTTGTGAACATTGTTTATGGTGGCTCAACAAAGGGGAATAAATCATATGCAACATGGCTAGTGGCCGATTGCACACTTTTAGATTGTGTTTTTTTTTGTGGAATCCTAATCTTCCTCGGCATGAATTGACTTTTTGAGTTTGTTTTGGAATCATAAAAAATAACCATAGAAGAATGTCCCTTTGTAGGGTTGGAATAAGTGGAAAGGAATTTGTTATGCCTAATTATTAGCGGCGCCTGGGAAACCACATTTACTCTCTTCGACAGAGAATCAAGTTAGGAAATAGAGTGCCAGTTGCTAGAAAGGTGCGGAAAATCGAGGGTCTACAAGGATAATTAGTGTCGCCAACCCACTGGAAGCCCGACTATTAGGATGGAGCAAGAGCTACGAAACAAAAAAAATTGACCTCCTACTCTGCAAAATCCTTCCATTACTACAAAGTGGAAGGCTTGGATCATTCATGAGTCGATTCATCAAATGAAGCTTGGTGAAGGAGAAGGATTGTGGTAGCAAATGCACAAAAGATCACAAGTGTTTAGGGGTATTTCTACAACCAAGAAAACTCGAGGTGTTGGCTCGCTTACGAATTGTTAACGTAGACAAAAGTGGTGAATTCTTCCCACTTGGTTTCATCAAAGTTCCCAACAAGTAAAGGAATGAGACGATTTAGACATTGTCGTTGTTATGATGTGTTGACTAAGATCTAGAAGAAGATGAAATTTTATGACACTATTTTTCTTAGTATCCTCCTTTAGCTAGTTAGTTTTTTGTTTACATTTAAAATATATATTTTGCATGTTTTGATTATATTAGTTTTGAAATTTACAAATATAATTTGTACATTGTCTTTTGTTAAAATTTTATGAGTAATGCGATATTTATTAATCTTACATTATGATTCTTACTCTTTCATATGTCACTCATTAATTGGTGCAATTAATGATTTTTTTTAATTATTTGTAATATATTATATTTGCACTAATTAATAAGTTCAAAATTAGAAGTAGAAATTATAAAGTAAGATTAGAGGGTAAAGATAACATTATCTAAATTTTATTGACCAACCATGGGGGAAAAACATTGACTAAATATTTAGATTATTCTATATATATCTGTGACAGCCCCCGAACCAGAACCTCGATCGGGGTCCGGGATCGGAGCCGTCACTCCGGGACAGTTAACGAAAAACGAGACTATATTTTTTTTTGAACATTTAAATGGACAGAAGATTTTAAAAGTAAACTCTTAAAACTTTACAGAGAGAGATCATTTTCTGAATTCGAAAGTAAAACGGGAAAAACAGTAAACAGAATCGGAAAGTAAGATGGATAACCGAAGAAAACCAGGAAGAAATAAAAACAGGAGTAAATAAACTGACGGAAGATGTAAATAAACTGGGTGGAAGCAGTAAATAAAACTGGGCAGAAAAGTAGGCGGATGACGTCAGGCAGAAGATGAAATTAAACTGGCGGTAGAAGTGAATAAGACAAAGATGAACAGTGTCTGGCGGTAGAAGATGAATAAGACAAAAGATGAACAGTGTCTGGCGGTAGAAGATGAATAAGACAAAGATGAACAGTGTCCGGTGGTAGAAGATGAATAAGACAAAAGATGAACAGTGTCCGGTGGTAGAAGATGAATAAGACAAAAGATGAACAGTGTCTGGTGGTAGAAGATGAATAAGACAAACCAGTGGTAGAAGCTGAGTGGTAGAAGATGAATAAGACAAAAGATGAACAGTGTCTGGCGGTAGAATATGAACAGTGTTTTGTGGTAGATATAAATACAACAGACTTGGCGGGTAGAAGATGAATAAGACAAAAGATGAACAGTAACCGGTGGATGTAAATTTAAGGCAGTGGAGGATGAAATCGAAAGACATAGTTTTAAAGGCAGAATTTGACAACTTTTAACAGGAAGACAAACAAACAGAGAGCATAAAACATAAACGTTTCAAACCTTCAAAACCGATTCAAAACATGATTTGAAACATACTTTGTAGATGACAGATTTAAAGAAACAAATCGCATGGATAGTTCCAAAAAAAAAACAGAAATCATCCATTCTCAGATTAACAGAAAATATCCCAAACAATTCCAGAATACTTTCGAATATAAACTTAACTGTCAAATACAGCGGTTTTAAACATTGACACAGAATCTATACATTGTTTCAAAATCTCAGAGACAGTACAGAACTTATCATAAATTGTAGAATTTCCCAAAACAGAAGTTTTTCTACAGAGTTTTTAACACAATACCAAAATTTCAGAAAGTTTTACAGATATAAAATATACTCTAAACACTTGAACCTCAGGTCAGAAACATGTCTGGCTGCAACAACCTTCCCCGAGAGCTCGAACCACCAGCCACCTATTCATCAGACTGAGGCACAAAGTCCTCATTTTCGAGTTCAGTACCTACATCAGGGAGTTCACCTATGAGTCTAAAACTCAGTAAGAACATAACAAATATGCAGTGATGCAGAATGCTATGCATGCGGTTTTCAGAATACAGTGGCAGAACTTTACAGTACATTTCAGTGGCAGAGGGGTATAAGTGGGGCTTATAGGGGAACTGACAAACAGAGGGGGCACTTTCAGGCACATTCAGCACTTTTACAGACTCCTAGGGAGGGATAAAACCGGAGGGTCCTTGCTAGGGACAATTTTCTTTTCAGAATCCCAGGGAGGGATAAAACCAGAGGGTCAGTCCCCGTCCCACACTTAACCAATACATTACAGTCAGATTTTTATATTGCTTAACTTCAAAACTGTGTACAGAAAACGGTTTTTGCATGAACTTTCAGAAAAAGGTGTATGCATGATCGGTGCTTGAATTTAAACTGGCAGATAACAGATAACAGAAAATGCGGAAAATTGACAATTTAAAAACATAACCTATACTCTTTCTACCCAAATCGACCCGACAAAACGGAAACACCTAGTACCTCCTTGATGTAGGGCCTTAAGGGCCAACCTACGAGTATGAACTTACCTGTGGTCCGAAATGCAGCAAGCTTGAATGCACGAGCACTGTGGTTCACGAACTTATAACATGCATAAATGGACATTAACCCTAAACATCACGAAACTAGCAAATAAATAAGCTAAAAAATTGTTTTCTATCTAAGATGATTACCTTAGACCGAAAAGCAGGAGGAAAATCAGAGAAGGAAGAAACTCCTTGCATTGGTTTTCTTCAACCAAAAGAGAGAAGCAGAGAGGGAAAAGTCTCACGTAGGAGGAAGAGAAGGAAATGAAATACATGGCTTGTCTTCTTCCACAAGTTTGCCAAGTGTCAATAATCCATTTGATTTCTCCCACCAACCTTAATTTCTTCCTAATTTGCCCTTCCATTGGTTTTTGACTAAACTTCTATTTAGTTCGTCGAATTGGTTCTACAATCACTCTCATTCAATTGAACACTCCGACAATTTCATTAAAAATAGTCATTGCATTAATATTAGAGTAATCCCGCTTAATTATTCGGGGAAAATAATTACACGGAAAATGCCGGGTGTTACATTCCACCCACCTTAATAGAAATTTTGTCCTCAAAATTTGCCTAAGCGAAAAGGTCCGGATACTGTGCTCTAACATCTGCTTGTCTTTCCCACGTGGCCTCCTCCACATTGTGGTTGCGCCATAATACTTTTACCAGTGGAACCACCTTGTTTCGCAATACTTTGAGTGACATATCCAGTATCTGTATAGGCCTTTCTTCATATGTCAGCATCGGCATGATATCAAAGTCCACCTGTTTTACGATCTGAGTTGGATCTCGCACACATTTTCTCAGCATCGAAACATGGAAGACATTGTGAACTCCATCCATTGACGCTGGCAACTGTAGTTCGTAAGCCATGTTTCCCACACGTTTCAGGATGGGAAAAGGGCCAATGAACCGTGGGCTTAGCTTTCCTTTCTTACCGAATCTCATTACGCCTTTGAAAGGTGACACTTTCAGGAATACCTCATCGCCCACAGCGAACTCTAAGTCTCTTCTTTTATTGTCCGCATAACTCTTCTGTCGACTCTGAGCAATCTTTATTCGTTGTTTGATAGCAGCTATCACCTCAGACATCTGCTGTAATATCTCAGGGCCGATAAGCTTTGTTTCTCCGACCTCATCCCAACACAATGGGGATCTACACTTTCTGCCGTACAGAGCTTCATAAGGAGCCATGCCAATTGTAGCCTGATAGCTATTGTTGTAGGCAAACTCCACGAGTGGCAAATATCTACTCCAAGGAGCATGAAATTCCAGCACGCACGACCTTAGCATATCCTTCAGTATTTGGATTGTTCTCTCAAATTGTCCGTCAGTCAGTGGATGAAATGCTGTGCTGAAATTCAACTTCGTACCCAAAGAGCTCTACAAACTTTTCTAAAACCTGGAAGTGAATCTGGGATCACGGTCTGAGACAATCGACACAGGAACGCCATGCAGTTTAATAATCTCGCTAATATACAGCTCTGCATACTGATTTATTTTATACGTCGTCTTCACAGGTAGAAAGTGGGCCGACTTCGTCAATCTGTCCACTATGACCCAAATGCTATTATGGCCCTTAGCTGTTCTTGGTAGGCCAACAACAAAATCCATCGTTATATTCTCCCATTTCCATTCGGGGATCGGGAGAGGTTGAAGCGTTCCACTTGGTCGTTGATGTTCAGCTTTGACCTGTTGACATATCATGCAAGACTCCACGTATTTGGCCACTTCATTCTTCATATTCGGCCACTAGAAGTGAAGTTTCAAATCCTGATACATCTTCGTGCTTCCAAGATGTACAGAGAAAGAAGATGAATGGGCTTCCGACAAGATGTGCTTCCGTAGCTCTTCGTCTTTCGGAACATACCATCTGTTTTTGAACTTCAGAATTCCATCTCCCGAATAACTGAAATCGGAAGAAGCCATTGGTACCTTGCCCACCATATCAGCCATCTCCTTTGAATTGATCTTCTGAGCTTCCTTAATTCGGTCCAGGACAGAGGGCCGTAGTGTTAAGTCTGCTAGTGTGGCCGATAGCCCAGAAACTATCTCCATATCGAACTTCTGTATCTCCGTCCTCAAAGGCATAGATACGGCCGACATTACTGGTTGCATAGTAGCTGGCATCCTGCTTAGCGCATCGGCCACCACATTAGCTTTACCCGGGTGGTATTTAATCTCAACGTCGTAGTCTTTCACAAATTCTAACCACCGTCTTTGTCTCATGTTTAGCTCTTTCTGGGTAAAGATGTACTTCAAACTCTTGTGATCAGAAAACACCTCACATGATTGTCCATATAGGTGGTGTCTCCATACCTTCAGCGCAAATACAACCGCCGCCAACTCAAGGTCATGAGTAGGGTAGTTTTGCTCATGGGTTTTCAATTGTCGGGATGCGTATGCCACTACTTTCCCTTCTTGCATTAATACACATCCCAAACCAATCTTGGAAGCATCACAGTATACGCTGAATTTGCCGTCTTCAACTGGCAATACTAATAGAGGAGCAGTGGTCAACTTTTGCTTAAGTGTCTGAAAACTCATCTCGCAAGCTTCAGACCACCTGAATTTGATATCCTTCCTCGTTAAGCTGGTCATAGGCTTTGCTATCACAGAGAATCCCTTGATGAACTTTCTGTAATAACCAGCTAATCCGATAAAGCTCCGTACTTCACTGGCATTCCTCGGTTTTGGCCAATCTTTCACGGCCTGAATCTTGGCCGGATCCACGGACACTCCTTCTGCCGACACCACATGGCCTAGGAAATTAATCCTATTCAACCAAAATTCACACTTTGATAGCTTGGCATATAATTGATGCTGTTTTAGGATTGACAGTACAACAGCCAAGTGCTTTTCATGTTCGGCCTCACTCCTGGAATAAACCAGAATGTCGTCGATGAAAACGATCACAAATTTATCCAAGACATCTTGGAATATCCTGTTCATTAGGTCCATAAATGCTGCCGGAGCATTAGTTAACCCGAACGACATCACTAAGAACTCGTAGTGTCCGTATCGGGTCCTGAAGGCGGTCTTTGGAATATCATTTGCTCTAACCTTCAACTGGTAATAACCGGAGCGCAAGTCAATCTTAGAAAATACCCGAGCCCCCTGTAGTTGGTCAAATAAGTCATCGATTCTCGGCAACAGGTACTTATTCTTGATAGTCAACTTGTTCAGCTCACGGTAGTCAATACACATTCGTAGGGACCCATCCTTCTTCTTAACGAACAAGACGGGAGCACCCCACGGAGAGAAGCTAGGGCGCACAAAACCCTTGTCCACCAATTCTTTTAGCTGAGCCTTCAACTCCCTCAGTTCAATTGGCGCCATACGATAAAGATTCTTCGATACCGGTTCAGTGCCAGGATATACATCGATTTCGAACTCGATCTCACGATCTAGTGGCAATCCTGGTAAGTCATCTAGGAAGACCTCTGAGAAGTCTCGAACTACCAGAATATTTTGAAGTTCCACCTCACCTTGTCTTTGAACATCTACTACGTGGGCAAGGAATCCGACACATCCTGACCTCATCAGTTGTTGAGCTTTCAAGGTGGATATAACAGGCATACTATGTTTCTTTGGTATTGCCTGATAGGAGAACTCTACTTCGTTCGGGCGTGGCGCTTAAAAGTTACGAGCCCGAACCTACAGTCGATAGTGGCATGATGTCTAAATAGCCAGTCCATCCCCAGAATCACTTCGTATCCTTTCATACCGATGACGATAAGATTGACATACAATTTCTGGTCTCTAACTGACACTATATCACCCTGCACTGCCTGCTCGGAGTGCATAAACTCTCCGGATGGTAGCATAACATGTGATGACCCAAATGTGAACGTATGTGTACGACTGCGGGGCAAACCTCGGGTTGCGGGGCAAACCTCGGGACCTAAGCCGAGTGTAGGCGAATCCCGGACTCGGGTATAGGCGAATCCCGGGTCGTAAAGAGGGGGTTGTCACAGTCCCACATCGCTTGGGGAAGTACATGGAAATGAAACATATGTAAGAGATCTCTCCCAAGATAGCAAGACGCGTTTTGGAGCACGATTGGCAACGGATCCCATAAGAACTCCGAAGTTAAAAGTGCTTCGGCGAGAGCAATTCCAGGTTGGGTGACCTTCTGGGATGTTCTCGCCAAACAAAGCCGTGAGGGGAGGATATTGTGCTACGGCCCAATCCCAAGAGCGGACAATATCTTGCTGGGAAACGGGGTCGTTACATAACACTGTAGGGCTGATCTGACGATGCAAGACACAAGTTCTCCCTACCCGCAAAGTCCATGGCCACAAATGAATGAGTGGCCCCCGTGTCTAACAAAGTATATGCAGATATGTTACACACCAAAATTGTACCTGTAATTGCTGTGTGCAGATCAGCATCATCAACGTCCTCCATCATTGCAAACACTCTCGGCACGGCTTAACCTGTTCTGGTGTCGGGCATTGGGCAATCCCGAATTTGATGGCCTCCCTTGCCACATCGAAAACAAGCGCCAGTAGCAAGTCTGCATTCTCCTCTGTGAGGCTTCTGGCACCGCAGGCATACTGAAAGTTGAGGAGCCCCCATTGGTCTCTTTCCTTTGTCTTGATAAAGGATGACTTCATTGGGCCTCTTAATGCCTCGGTTTTGTTGCTGTTGAGGCTGCAAATATTGGCCCCTTGGTTGTTGTTGTTGTTGCTGTTGAGGGGTATTTCGAATAATTCCTCTTGATGAATCCCTTTGTCTCTGGGACTTCATTTCCAAAGCTTCTAACTGGTAAACCTTGGCCACCACCTTTGTGTACGGTGCCTCATCAAATCCCCCGTATGAGATTCCTCGTAAGAGATCCAGCTTCAAACCTTGAATAAATTGGTGTACCTTGTTCTCATCGGTGGCCACCAGGTGTGTTGTATATCGGGATAATGACTCAAATTTCTGAACATATTCAGCCACTGATCCATACTATCGCAGCCGAGAGAATTCAAGCAATTTCTCCTTCCTCACTCCACGGTCAAAGTACTTATCGTAGAAGATTCTCTTGAACCCTTCCCAGCTTAATGCCACAGTAGTCGACTGCACTGTGTCCCACCAAAATCCAGCACTTTCAGTGAGATAAAACGTGGCACAAATAACTTTCTTGTTGTCTTCTACTTCTGCATAACTGAACATCTTTTCCATAGTTCGAATCCAAGTCTCTGCACGGGTCGGGTCTGTAGACAGTCCATCAAATGAAGGCGGCTGGAGTCGCCAAAATCTGTCTCCACTATTGTCTCGCGGCGCATTATCACGATTGTTATTCCCATGGTTATTGTTTCTATCATCTTCTCTGGCCATCATGTGTTCAACCATGCGTGACTGTGCACCCACCAGTTCGGTTAGTCGGTCAATGGCTCGAGAGCTTTCGCTTGACTCTTCTTGATGTCCTCTCACCATTTCTAATAAACCCTATAAATAGAATAAACTAACTTAATAAACAGAACTTTTACAGAAATTTTTAAACACTTACAGTTGGTGGAACGATCTCACGTGGCGGGTTGCGCAGTCAGACATTTCACAGAATCGGTTTTAAAACCTTGTCTCTCTGATACCACAACTGTGACAGCCCCTGAACCAGAACCCCGATCGGGGTCCGGGATCGGAGCCGTCACTCCGGGACAGTTAACGGAAAACGAGACTATATTTTTTTTGAACATTTAAATGGACAGAAGATTTTAAAAGTAAACTCTTAAAACTTTACAGAGAGAGATCATTTTCTGAATTCAAAAGTAAAACGGGAAAAACAGTAAACAGAATCAGAATGTAAGATGGATAACCGAAGAAAACCAGGAAGAAATAAAAACAGGAGTAAATAAACTGACGGAAGATGTAAATAAAACTGGGTGGAAGCAGTAAATAAAACTGGGCAGAAAGTAGGCGGATGACGTCAGGCAGAAGATGAAATTAAACTGGCGGTAGAAGTGAATAAGACAAAGATGAACAATGTCTGGCGGTAGAAGATGAATAAGACAAAGATGAACAGTGTCTGGCGGTAGAAGATGAATAAGACAAAAGATGACAGTGTCCGGTGGTAGAAGATGAATAAGACAAAAGATGAACAGTGTCTGGTGGTAGAAGATGAATAAGACAAAAGATGAACAGTGTCTGGTGGTAGAAGATGAATAGACAAAAGATGAACAGTGTCTGGTGGTAGAAGATGAATAAGACAAACCAGTGGTAGAAGCTGAGTGGTAGAAGATGAATAGACAAAAGATTAACAGTGTCTGGCAGTTAGAATATGAACAGTGTTTGTGGTAGATATAAAATACAACAGACTTGGCGGGTAGAAGATGAATAAGACAAAAGATGAACAGTAACCGGTAGATGTAAATTTTAAGGCAGTGGAGGATGAAATCGAAAGACATAGTTTTAAAGGCAGAATTTGACAACTTTTAACAGGAAGACAAACAAACAGAGAGCATAAAACATAAACGTTTCAAACCTTCAAAACCGATTCAAAACATGATTTGAAACATACTTTGCAGATGACAGATTTAAAGAAACAAATCGCATAGATAGTTCCAAAAAAAAAACAGAAATCATCCATTCTCAGATTAACAGAAAATATCCCAAACAATTCCAGAATACTTTCGAATATAAACTTAACTGTCAAATACAGCGGTTTTAAACATTGACACAGAATCTATACAATGTTTTAAAATCTCAGAGACAGTACAGAACTTATCATAAATTGTAGAATTTCCCAAAACAGAAGTTTTTCTACAGAGTTTTTAACACAATACCAAAATTTCAGAAAGTTTTACAGATATAAAATATACTCTAAACACTTGAACCTCAGGTCAGAAACATGTCTGGCTGCAACAACCTTCCCCGAGAGCTCGAACCACCAGCCACCTATTCATCAGACTGAGGCACAAAGTCCTCATTTTCGAGTTCAGTACCTACATCAGGGAGTTCACCTATGAGTCTAAAACTCAGTAAGAACGTAACAAATATGCAGTGATGCAGAATGCTATGCATGCGGTTTTCAGAATACAGTGACAGAACTTTACAGTACATTTCAGTGGCAGAGGGGTATAAGTGGGGCTTATAGGGGAACTGACAAACAGAGGGGGCACTTTCAGGCACATTCAGTACTTTTACAGACTCCCAGGGAGGGATAAAACCGGAGGGTCCTTGCTAGGGACAATTTTCTTTTCAGAATCCCAAGGAGGGATAAAACCAGAGGGTCAGTCCCCGTCCCACACTTAACCAATACATTACAGTCAGATTTTTATCTTGCTTAACTTCAAAACTATGTACAGAAAACGGTTTTTGCATGAACTTTCAGAAAAAGGTGTATGCATGATCGGTGCTTGAATTTAAACTGGTAGATAACATATAACAGAAAATGCGGAAAATTGACAATTTAAAAACATAACCTATACTCTTTCTACCCAAATCGACCCGACAGAACGGAAACACCTAGTACCTCCTTGATGTAGGGCCTTAAGGGCCAACCTACGAGTATGAACTTACCTGTGGTCCGAAATGCAGCAAGCTTGAACGCACGAGCACTGTGGTTCACGAACCTATAACATGCATAAATGGACATTAACCCTAAACATCACGAAACTAGCAAATAAATAAGCTAAAAAATTGTTTTCTATCTAAGATGATTACCTTAGACCGAAAAGCAGGAGGAAAATCAGAGAAGGAAGAAACTCCTTGCGTTGGTTTTCTTCAACCAAAAGAGAGAAGCAGAGAGGGAAAAGTCTCACGTAGGAGGAAGAGAAGGAAATGAAATACATGGCTTGTCTTCTTCCACAAGTTTGCCAAGTGTCAATAATCCATTTGATTTCTCCCACCAACCTTAATTTCTTTCTAATTTGCCCTTCCATTGGTTTTTGACTAAACTTCTATTTAGTTCGTCGAATTGGTTCTACAATCACTCTCATTCAATTGAACACTCCGACAATTTCATTAAAAATAGTCATTGCATTAATATTAGAGTAATCCCGCTTAATTATTCGGGGAAAATAATTACACGGAAAATGCCGGGTGTTACAATATCAATTATATTTGGCACATAACTTGTTACAACTCGGAGTTGGGCCAAAATTGAAATGTCGGGTCGGACCACCCAGTCCTCGAGAACGACCAGATCATTCCGTCCATGGTTTGGGTCGCAACAGAAGACTTTAAGGAATACGAAGTCATACCCCAACAAGATGGATTGAAGTCCATATAATGATCACCCTAACAAGTAGTGCAATATATGAATATCAAAAACTACTGTCGTACATGAAAACTAAAGGAAACATTCATTATGTTTACAAATCCCAAATAAGTAATAAGTCCTAACCAGGCAAAAGTAAATAGTATCTAAAGAAAAGAAAACATAGAGCAATATTGATATGCCTCGGATGCCTGTGACCCGTTCTCAAATCAAGGTACAATCACCTATTAATATTTATTTTGACAAGTTTGCTAGTTTCGAGCCATTCAGTTGTTTTGTAACTTGGAGTGTGAGCAAAATTCTCAAGACATGGAGAAGCCTACACATGTTCTCTCTTGGGAATCACTTCTAAAATCATCTCACATTGAAGAGGGAATTTATCTTCCTAAAGGAAAATCCTTGTAATCATGCGTTTCGTGTATTTTTTTAGTTTGTGGCAAACATATGTCATTTCTTGTATTTTTTGCAAACATTTCCCTTTTATTTTGTTGTATGCATTGCATGTTAGTTTCTAGGTTAGTGGGTGGCCGAGGTTTGACACACAAGATTGAGATTCAGTGTGCACGTGGCCGAGATTTTGGCGCGCAAGAGTTATCTCACGCATGGCCAAGGTTTGGCACGCATGACCTAGATTTGGTGCGCAAAGAATATATCACTCACATGTCCGAGCATTTACGCACGAGGGAAAAATGAGCGATCACAGAAGAAAGCAAGAACGAGCGCACCAATGAGTGACCTGGCCGTACAGAGGATCACTGGTAGGGCACGCACGGATGCTGATCTGGTTGACGCCATAGCCATTGATCAGCGTGTGCAAGGACAACCGTGCGGTCGAGCAATGAACAATAGATTCTTTCCAAAACTTTCCTCAATCATTTTGAATCCATTCCAATTCAGTCACATTCTAGCAAGAATTAAGGACCAATGGAGAGGCTCCAAGTTATCCATACAAGGACATACACGTCGGACGCCGAAGCAAGGAGGCGCGCACGCACTGGTGGTTGAAAGCCGAGCTCAATCCTTTGTTTCTTCAGCCGAAACCCTAGCAACCTTAGGAGATATTTAAGCATCATTTGCTTCATTGTAAAGACACTTTGGATTTATAGAAAATTGTTGTTTCCCCTACAATCTTCGAAGAGCTTTCGGTCTTCAAGTAGTTGTGTCTCGGCGAGTGATATCCGAGCAGAGTGTGCCTCCAGTATCATTCAAGTCTGTGGTTACTTGATGACTTTTATTGCCATCCTTTCTCTCAAATCTTACAAAGGTTGGAAGCTAGAAGAAGGGTGGAATACCAAAGCCCAGTTGCTGGAGCATTCCTTCTTCATTGAAGTTCTCATTATCCGAAGGTGCCATAAGTTGCCTCTCGGACCAGTCACGGGTGTTCCTTGCATTTCTTACTCATTTCAACGTTTTTCTTCCTAAAATTTTAAAGACTTACTCTCACCACTCACCAAGTAAGTTCTCCCTAAATTTTCATAGCATTTGGATTTATACTGACAAAGTTATGCATACTGTTTGAGGTACTAATCAGATTGAGCCGAGAAGTACCAACCATTGTGCTTTGTTGTTGTTTAACTTGGTTCTTGCATGAGAAATCATGGATCCTCCACGCACTTCTGTCTCTAACTACTTTTATCCTTTTCTGGATGAGAATGAATCGTTGGGGTGAGTGACTAAGTAAGAAACTTATACTAAATGTAACTATGGAAAACTGGTTTTACCTTTCATCTTGAAAACCATAATTTAAATCAAATAAATATCGTGAATGATTTTGCAAATCATTTTAAGGAAATCTCTTTTCCATCATTTTAACAAAATTGGCTCCACGAGCTATCAATGAGATAATTACAAAACATTGTCATGTACATAGGTTGCTATATATAAAAAATAAACCCCTCGTTTTTAGTTGAAAATGTCCCTAGTGAAAAAGAATGGTCCCTCAAGGACCCTTCTGACACACTATCACAGAAAACAACGATTTGAAGATCAGACAACGCCTCATGAGGCAGGACACAAGGAGTAAAAAAGGTGGTCGACGATGCGAAGATCAGACAGCGACACTACTAGTAAAATTGTAATAAATAATCAATACACCTTTGCCCAACAAGTGTCGATCCTTAAACAAGTGTTGACCAGTCTTAGTAAGTGGTCGATACTTGAAGTTCTATAAGTTCTTTAGGCAAAAATAACAAGTCATTATAAGCATAACTATTCGTTGACTGGAGTTGAAACATTGTTAACCGCACCTTTCAAATCATTAATGTGACAACCTTCAAAAAGATTGGGGCGAATCCTTATCTCCTCTTTATATGAATCAACTACTTCTTTACCCCTAATCACCGATCTTTGAGATGATAGCAAGCCAAAGATTAAACGAGGGAATGGAAGAGCTGTCCTTTCATTTTTACAATCTGCATGCTTCACATTTGATCAAAAATAATTTGCCCAACGTCAAAGGACATGTAGTTCCCAATTTTTAAATAACAAGACAACCATTGATTTGTTTACACTAGTCCCGTGAGATGTAAGAAGCCAGTTTCTCATGGCTATCTTGTGCAAGATAGCATACTTCACAATAAGTAGGGATGCTGGAAAATCCTTCCACAGGGCCATACACATCTGACACCACCCGTGACATCAGAAATAATTTTGTTAAAATCAAGGGTAAACTCCACAGTATCATCTCCATAACTGCATAAATAAGTGTTATTGCTGTAGGAGAGAACTCGAACAAGTGTCCTCTTCCAAACACATGACCAAATTTTGAGTGGTCAAGATCATTCACAGGGAATCTAGTTGCAGTAAAACTCTGAACAACTTTTAAAACATCTATGATTTTAATCCTTAATAGTCTTCCCACCCTTGACTGGTGAGTAGATCCACAATCCACAACAATTTTGTAAATCACCCTTCACGACTATTTCTTTCAGACCAAACATTCCTTTTTGAGACTCTATTCCAAAGTCCAGCACAATATTCAGAATTAAAATGTAACACCCAGATTTTCTGGTTTCGCTCTAGGAGTACTTTCGTAACTAAGGAAATTATAAGCTCGTTTTGTCGAGCGGATAGTTTTATTAGGGCCCTAGTGAGTAACTTGGATTATTTGGAGGAAATAAACAGAATTTTGGTAAGGAACTAAATCGGGAGGAGACAGAACTAATGAATTAAACTAAGAACTTGGGGGGAGGGTTATTTATGGTAATTTTGCAAGTCAAGTTTATTAAACTAAATAAATCATTTTCCCCTCCCCTCTCTTCTCATCTCCAGGACAACGCAAAAAGGGGTTTTTCCCCCTTTCCCTTGGGCGGATCCTTCCTCCCTCGCATGTATCTTTCAACGGCCGGTGGTTCATCCTTTTCCAGCGGAGGTCTGCCATTTTCTTCGACCATAAACCATCTAGGTTAAGACTTGCATTGTGGGTTTAGTTGTCGATTGGGTGTTATTCGTTAGGTTTTATGGATTTAGGTTTGAGTAAATTACGTTTTCGGTTAGAAATCGTCTATTTAGGATGTTTAAATAGTGTCATTTGTGAGTGTATTTACGACTATTGACGATAGGTTATGTGAGATTGTGGTTATTGACAGATTAGGTTAGATTTTTGGCTGTTAAAGGTTGTAATTCCATTAATGGAGTTTTAATATTTTAGTGAGCACCACATGCTCGATGAAATGCCTAAATGGAGAAAATAGAAGTTTTAGGAGAATTGCCGTAGATAGGAGCTTAGTTTAGTTGGGAACTGTTTATATAGGATCGGTTTAACGATTGGATTTGTGAAATGCCTTAGGTGGGAGACGACTTTTCGGACGGTACTCAGCTACTACGGGACGGCAGGGTAAGTGGGGCTAGGTTTGGCCCTTAAGGCCTCAGTGTCAAAGTTAGGCTTTTGTGTGTGATGATGATTTGCTGGATTGTGGGGTAATGAGTGGGTAGATGGATGATTTGTTATTGTTTGTGAAGTTGTTGTTGCGAGTAGTGTCATGTCCATGTACAATGTGAATGGTTCGATGGATATGTTTTGATGATAGTTACGTGATTCCTCATGCATCATGTTTTCTCAAATGTCATAAGAAACGTTTCAGCATGAAGAGTAAAGGAAAAGTAATGATTAAGTGTGGGTTGGATAGTATGGCCAGAACAAACAAAACCAATGCACTCATGCGATGGGGGGACCTATGAATACGGCCCGAAAGGACTATGACACGCACTTGGCCTATCCTGGCACCATCCCCACCTTATTCCATCGCCCAGAGGCGTTGACGATCACTTTGTTTGGCCTCATGTGTAGCCGTTGATTTTGCCATCGTTCCTGCTTTCGCTCGGAGACTAATTGGGCCCCTGGAGGTGTAGTCTCAGCGTTCGTTATGAGTAAGTTTGAAGTATTTTTAGCTCTTGGGACTCTGATTTCGTTCTATTTGGTCCTTTTAATCGAAAACTTGTCTGATTTTGCTTGACTTTCTTATCGTTT
>CM039510.1:23736320-23813820 GCA_022432975.1 Begonia masoniana
TTATGTGGAATTTTAGTATTAAAAAAGTTTCATGATTTGTTTTAATAATGCGTTGTTTAAGATTTTTACAAATTAATTATCAAGTTCCGAATAGTTAAGTTTCATTAATATGTTTTAACTTTTAAATTTTGAGTAATGCTCGATTTCAAAATCAATTTGAGAAAAAAATCTAGGGTTTCAAATTCGGGTTTCATTGGAGATTTTTAACTGGGGGTACACATATAATTAAACAACGGAGAAGAAAACATCACAGAGTTTATATCTATGAAATTATCGTTTTACAAACGAAAATTACAGACGGATCAAGTCCCATGGCATGTACATGCTCTTAAATTTTGACGGGGGCATGCCTTTGTCAAAGAATCAGTAACATAACTCAGTGCTAATGTGCTCAATGACCACTGATTGACCTTTAACACGTTCCTCTTATGGCTAAGTACTTTATGCCTCTTTTTGGAATGTGCTTGCTTGACTACCCACTTTTATTTTCTTAGCCATAAAAAACAGCAGTGATTGTCACAATACAAATCTCAATGGCTTAGCAATTGAATCACAATTCTAAGCCAGTAATAAAAACTCTCACCATCACCAGGCAGTGTTAGTATCAGAACAAGAAACGAACTCTGCTCCATAGTAGAAGTAGCAGTAGTGACGTTTTGCACTCCGGCAGAAAAGCTCACCACTAACATAAAAATGTATATCCGGACGTTGATTTCGAGAATCAACACGCGCGATGGCGGAATTGAATTCCAATCACTTCCAAATAATCAGTCCGTCTGTATATAAGTAGTAAGCCTTTGTTACTTGAAGATATCTCATAACTTCTTTGCAGCTATCTAGTGGGTCTATTAATGGATTACTCTGATATCGTGCCAAACATTCCAACAACGAAATGGCAATGTCAAGGCATAGCGCAAACGAGCATACATAAGGCTTCCAACAGCTGAAAGCGTATGGAATATGTTTCATTTGCTCCCTATCAAGTCGTTCTTCAGGGCACTGGTTCAAAGGAACCGTCACCATCCGATGGTGAGCGACACTAGATGAAACAATCTTTATCCTGAATCTCTTCTAAAATTTATTGATATAGGCTTATGAGACAGACCAATACCTCGAAATGGTCCGATATATCTTAATTCTAATAACATAGGATGCATACCCATATCTTTCATGTCAAAGTTTTGAGAGGAGAGAAATTGGTTTCCTCATGTAATTATCCTTTATCCTAGTAGCAGCAAAAATTCATCCACGCTATAAAATAAGAGAACCAAATCTTACCCCACTGACTTAGGTATATACATTGATCCATAATGTTCTATACAAAACCAAAGAAGAGATAACATCGAAATTTTAAATACACGTGGCGGGAAAGCTTTGTTCAATCCATAATAGATTTTTTAATTTGCAAAACTAAAATGCTCACTTCACTATAGGAAATCCTTCAGGTTGTTAATATAAAATCCTTCCTCGAGATCTCCATTTAAAAAATGCCGTTTTAAGTCATTTGTGCAAACTCGAAGTCAAATGTGCAAAACTAGATGCTCGAATAATACAAAGAGCATTCTGTCTTAGATACAGGAGAAAAAGTCTACTTGTAGTCGATTCATTCCCTGAGTGAAACCTTTCGCTCCGAGTCTAGCTTTATATCTCTCATGTTTTGATGAGGTCTTTCTAGTTTTGAAAATCACTTACTTCCTAGGCTTTTACACCAACAGGCACTTGACGGAGATCCAAACTTTATAGAACTCATAGAATCCATATCATCTTCTTCGCATATACTATAAGTTTGATCTTACAATCATTTGCTTGTGAAAAAACGTTTCAGGATATTTTCAGCTCTTAATTTATAATCGGATGCTGTAAATAACAAAACTAATCACTAGAGATTGCCGATTTCTTTCTCTATTAGATCTCCTTAATGTTGTTTCCCATTTTCTTGAGAAATAGGTTGTTCAAATTGTTGATCCAACAATTTATGGTTATTTCTCAGAACTTGACCACTTGCTGTTATATAGGCAACTTGTGGAGCTTAATGATTGATTGTCAACACGCATGTGGTCTGAGGATGTGTTCAAAAGATAATCAATTTACCACTTGATTTCAAGGGTGAACACATGTGATCGCTTTCAATAACAAGTGCTTGCAATTGATCCACTCCATAATCAAGTGATTCTCAAAAATTGCTTTCTTGATCCACATTATAGTGCTATGAGATGACAGTAAATCTATAACCCGTAGACTTGGCATATCGCACTGAAATATCCACTGAGGGTCTTGGGTCTAGTTATTCTCTTTGTGATTGATATATCTACTTCAGCCGGACAACCCCATATGCGTATAGTTGTAAACTCGACTTCCAACCCGTAATACTCAAATGGTGTTTTAACACCAACCTTTGTTGGAACCGGATTTAATATTATACACGGCCGTTCTAAGTGCTTCAGGGTCCACAGAAATCCTTTGAAGTTTGGAGGGCTACATATCCTCACAGTCAATAAGTTCGACGTTTCTTCTTTCAAGATAAACCATTGCTGGTCAGATGAACGAGAGACATAGTTATTGAGTCTATCCATGCCTTGATAACGGACCAGGTGCTTGTCCATTCTCAGTGTATCTACCTAATATCACAACCTCTATCACTTATCACGATCTTTATTTGCTTACGCAAGGTTTTCTACTTCAGCCTTGAAACTTTAAAGGCTTCTGTGCTCTCAGTATAGTGAACAAGTGATGACATATATCGCGAAAAAAAAATATCTATAAGAGATGAAGTATATTAGAACCATAAGAAATCCATAACCGGACTACAAATATCGTATGAAGATCATCTAATTATTGCACTACTCCTCTTTGCACCTTTTTTACTTTGTTGTCTTCTGCCCTTAATGCAGTCCATACAAGTGTCAAAATCAGTAAAAATCCACGCACAAGTACTTTATCATTCATCATCTTTAATTCTCTCTATGGAGATATGTCCTATCTCGGTGCCATAAAATAGAAGAGTCTTAATTTGTAACACATCTTTTATTACCCAACATCACACATGAAGCATTATAAGCAGTATCACTTTGTAAATGAGAGAAAGAAAAAGGACCATAAGAGAAATATACCATTTCCCAACAAGATCGATTGTAAATAAACTGAAGTTTATATTCTGAAAAGTTAAAACGACTATCCTAATGGTACAAGCTCGATTACAGAAATCCAATTCCTAGAAAAACTAGGAATATAAATGTTTTCAGCTTAGTACAAAAAACACTACTAAAATTAAAGTGATGGTGCAATGGCTCTACACAGTGCACGCATCTTACTGCCTGTTAAGATGCATTGCTCACTTCACAAGGCTTCCTTAGATTTCTCATACCCTGTAAGGTATTTGAAATATGGATTGGTAGGAACCTCGAATCAATCACCCATGTGTCACAACAAGAAGACATATTAGATTCAAAAAACAAGTGAGTAACGTACCTTTCTTTCCAGCCAAACATGATATTTGGTGCAATCCTTATTATGGCCCTTCTTGTTACAGAAGAAACACGGGAATGTCTTCTTGATTCCACCCTCTGGATAGATATCTTACCTTCCCTTTTTTTTGGCTTGATGTGGCTTTTCTTGTGTTGCCACATCTGCACCTCAACCATTTCATAGCCAATTACCTTCTTCTGAACCCATGGGTCAATAAATCATTGATAGACCATTTATCTTATGTGGTTGTAAATATTGTGTGTAACTGGTAGTATACTGTGGAAAGAGTGGTCAAAATATAGTGACACAAGGAAAGAGTCAGAATTATCAACCTCAAGTGTTTGAGCTGAGCTGCAATGTCCTCATTTGCCTAGTGCTCACGCACACTTTCACTGATGTGAGCCTTATGATGGGACACTGCATTATTAGGGTGGCTGGCAAGTGCCTTATCTGAAGTCTTCAAATTGGTGATCATAGATTCAGCAAATAATACCAGTGAAAGAAAAAGACTAAATTTTTAAAATTCCAAACTAAAACTAGAATTAATTTTTTAACAATAATATAAAAAATTATGAAATAAAATACTCATTGAGAATGACGCAAAAAATTTGTACAAGAAATATCGTAATAAAATTAGTGCAAGCATAGAGTGCCAAGTTTTATGATATAATGATGAGTAAGATTGTCGAATCTACAAAGAATATGTAATTCATTATTTTCTCTAAATATTGCTCTAGTTAATTCTTACTTATTTGAAAAATCAAATGTTACGATTTTAGACTTAAGTTATATTAAAAATTAAAAAAACAAATCAATAACAAAAACCTTTAATTTAAAATAAATTCAAATGGTCAATTTCATGAACATTTATCATATTATTTATCAAACCAATATTTTTAAGTTGAACTATTAAAATCACAATTTAATATCTCTATAAAAAATGTTAGTTTAATAATATTCAATAAAGTTCAATGGTTTTCCATTTACTTTCACAAAATTATAAAATTCTTGAATAGCTAATCTTTTACGCCGTGAATATTTAGATCATATTTAGGATAGCCTCTTTTGAATGTCAAACTGTAAATATAAAATCATTTAATAAAAGAACATCAAATTGAAAACATTAAGACATAATATCACAAATAAATAGTTAATCAATCCAATAGAATATTCAGGCAATCAAAATAATAATTTAGATAAACGATTCATCTCTTTTTTAGTGTGTTGTACCTATTAAAATCCAGAGAAGACTAAAATAGAGGAAACACCATTATAAAGATGTAACATGTGTGTTGTCTTCTCCTCAAGTGTCAAAAACTCGCTCCAATCGCACTCCAAAATTATGCTCAAGGCCAATTAAGATCCCAATTTCTTTTGCTTGAACATTGCATTGTTACGCTGAATTTTCTGCACTTTATATCGTGGCTTGGACTTCTTTTAGTCGCAACTTGACCTTGAGAATTTGATTTTTATCTTTATTTTACTTGTTTGATTATTTATCTGCATCATAACTTTAAATACATTAAAATTACCAAAAACACATTATTAAACATCAAATTTTGCTTAAAATGGTGAAAATAACTCTATTTTTAATAGAGTTATAAATTATCTTTTATTAATCTCATGATACATAAATTGAATGCATAACTATCAAATTCATATGTAATGTAGACGTACAAATCTAGATGGGCGCAACGCCAGTATATTATCTCATTTCGTCATATTTACAAAATAATGTAACATCTCACAATTTTCGTAAAAGTTGTGGCATAATCTGCCATGCCTTAGGATAGACTTCACAATACCGCCTAGGCATGATAATCTCAAGCGTTGAGGCTTTTGACTTAACCCAATGCCTAATCATTCAATAAAACCCTCCACCCTTTTCATTAAAAAACCAATGCAGTGAAAAAGGAAGGTTTCCTTCCTTCTCTTATAAAATAAATTTTTAAATAAGTAAAAATAATAAAAAGAATAATTTAATTTATGTAATATATATATATAATATATAATATCATATTATATATATATATATTAAATAAATCATCAAATCTCGACTCTCGACAAAACTAAAATTCAATCCAGAATTCCTCAAACCTAATCGACAAAAATTTCAAACTCTAAATGATGTGCCAAAGAAAGCTAACTCTAAACAAATATCATGGAAGCTAACCTTATGTCTTGCTTCTCTTTACTTTTGTCGAAAAAAATGGCTTGCAAGAAGCAATGGAGAGCCTCCACCACAAAGCCATAAGGGGATGTTAAAGTTCACACCTAAGAGGAGATCCAAATATCCAAAGCATATATTAAAATGAGAGCCAAAAGGAAGAAATTGAGGGCTCAACATTTTGGCCATGTTAGATTGCTTGGGCCGAGGCTCTTTTATTCCTTGAGAAACTTGAAGACCATCTCTTTGACCTACTCTTTTGTGTTTAAGTTGTGTTATTTTATAATTGGACTTTATTTTAGTTCTTTACGCTTTTTGGACCAAAGTTACTAAGTGTAACTTCCACTCGGCTCATCCTAATTGGTTGAGTGGATTATGTGTTGTGTTTTAATTTTGAACCTTAGACATGTTGTATTAGAATGCTAGGAAGAACATGTTGACTGTTAGAGAAGATACCTTCTTAATGAGGTATATAGGTCAATGACTAGCCTTAGACCTTTTTGTGCTCGACTATTTGGAATAATCCTAGCAAAACACTCAATTTCCTTTTTTGATTTGCCTTTGTAAAAGGGCCATTAGGGTTTTAACCCTAGTTCCCTCTAAGGGTTCTATATAACCCTCTATAAACCCTAATTTTGATGGCAAAGAAATCGTTGATGAAGTTTCATCTTTAAGCTTGAAGTTTCTTTCAAGTTGCCGCATTTCCTTGGTAAGTAATAATATCCAAGTGTTGAGTGTGTGTTATTTAGTTCCACTCTTTGTGAGTGTAGGTGAAATCCTTTCCTTACTAAATCATTCTCTCCCTTTCTCCATGGAGGTTGAATACCTAAAAAGGGTTTAAAAAACTCTCTCATCGTAGGAAGTTGGAAGTTTCCTTCCAAAGAAGCCGAAAGAACACAAGGAGGTGCAGCCGTAGCATCTCTAGACCAACCTGGACTCTCGCGAACATATCTTTCCATCCACTACGATTCAATCCTTTTTTTTGAAGACATTTATCTCACACACACAACTTTATCCTGCCTCAGAAACCACATCCATATGATTTCAAACGAGTAAGTTATGCCGCTCCAAATTTCACCTATTTTCCTCACCGGATTGGTATTCTACCTTTTCAATTTGTAGCATAACTTTCGCTTGTCACATCCTTTCTGTTGACTTAAATGGTGCTTAAGTCTAACTAAGTTTTTGATGATGTATTTGAATGTTAAGTATGTAATTTGATTGTGTTTATTAAATGAGAATATTGAATTATGCATGTGATTTAATCTGTTGGAAATGCCCTTGGAAAGAGTATTTTAGTTTTCTAACAATTGTGGTTGAGTGTACAGGGCTAAATAGTATAACAGGGCTGAAAAACTAATAAATAGAGTTATATCCACCGATTGAAGAAGAAAAAGCTACATCCACCGATTGAAGAAGAAAAGGTTACATCCACCGATTGAAGAAGAAAAGAGTTGCATCCACCTGTCGCTAACGACAAAAAGTGAAGTCGCTCAAAGACTACTTCATCCGATAGCAAAACGATAAAATCAAAGATTTATCATCCGATTGCTAAACGACAAAATGATACATCATCTGATTGGCGTTTAAAGCAACATCATCCGATAGCCTTTTAAAGTAACATCATCCGATAGCTGTTCAACTTTTTAAAGCTGCATCATCCGATACCGGTTCAACATTTTAAAGCTACATCATCCGATATCGGTTCAACATTTTAGAGCTGCATCATCCGATACCGGTTCAACATTTTAAAGCTGCATCATCTGATACTGGTTCAACATTTTAAAGTTGCATCATCCGATACCAGTTCAACATTTTAAAGCTGCATCATCCGATACCGGTTCAACATTTTAGAGTCGCACCATCTGATGGCGTTTCAAGGTGCTTCTGCCGATGGTATTTTAAAGTCTTCCACCAGTGATCTTCCGCCAGAATTCAAAATAACCGCGAAGCTACAGTGACGTCGTCCAAAGCCTTAACTCCAGACCATTAATGGCCGACGAGTGAAAGTGACTCCAGAATGCAACGGCTAGCTGTCTAAGTACAGAAGCTTCTCCAACGGTAATATATTTCCTTATCCAGTAAGAAGCATTAAATGAAGATAGCCGATTAGCAGACAGAGTAATTAAGCATAAAAGATAGTTCGAAGAAACAACTTTTTGCAAAATCATTCCTGAGCCCTAACGAGCGATATATTCATACTCTGTATTTTTCTTCTGCACCTCTTGATTTTAACTTGAGAATTAATCCTTGTGAGAGGGTAGTTTGTGCTTGAAATTTACAAACTCAAAAATCTGTATAAGGCAGTGGATTGTCGCCCGTGAAGAACAATCCAGAATTGTAAAAGGCAGTAGCTCAGAGCTCGAAATTTTGATCTGTTTCTTCTTGTGAGGAGAAGGTTAAGGATCTTCAAGGGGGAAACCTTGAAGCGTGGATGTAGGCAGTTTTTGGTCGAACCACGTAAAAACACTAGTGTCAATTTCTCTTACTCTCTCTTTTATATTTGTTGTTGTTTTGTTTGCTGTTAGTATAAGAAAATTAAAAAGGTCTAATTCACCCCCCTCTTAGACAATCTCTATCCTATAATTGGTATCAAAGCGAGGTTAATCATTGTCTAAGTTGCGTTTGAATATTCTGTGAGATATATTTACTATGGCATTCAACGCAAACACCTCACACACTGAGGGTCAGTCCATTTCTCATCCACCACTATTTGATGGCAGTGATTATGTTTATTGGAAGGCAAGAATGAGAATATTCGTTTAAGCCATGGACTATGAGATTTGGAGTATAATAGAGAATGGTCCTTTCATGGCCAAGAAAACTGTAGATAGGAAAAGTGTCCCTAAGGACTCTACTGAATTAACTGAGTCCGATAAGAGAAATCTGAGCCTTAATGCCAAAGCCATAAACACCCTATACTGTGTACTAAATCGTGATGAATTCAATAGAGTTCAAGGGTGTGAAAGTGCTCAAGCGATATGGCACTTACTGGAAGTAACACACGAGGGTACAAACCAAGTAAAGGAGAGCAAAATGAGTATGTTAGTACACGAGTATGAATTATTTTCAATGGAAAAGGATGAATCTATATCCTCTATGTTTACTCGTTTTACCAATATTACTAATGGCTTAAAAGTGCTTGGTAAGACTTATTCAGGAGAAGAACTTGTAAGAAAGATCCTTCGGTGTCTACCAAGAGCTTGGCAACCGAAAGTGACAGCCATTCAAGAAGCTTGGGATCTGAAAGTTCTCGATCTTGAAGAGCTCATTGGCTCTCTCATGACACACGAGATAACCATGAGAGCCAATGAGAAGGAAGATCTCAAGGAGAAAGAGATCAGCAAGAAAAAGGACATTGCTCTTAAAGCCTCATCAAGCAAGCAAAAGAAATCAGAAGAAGAAGAAGATCATGAGGATATTGCACTCATCACTAGGAGGTTCAGCAAATTCCTCCAAAGGAAAAGGATGCAAGGAAGAAGATTTTCAAAAGGTGAAAAGTCTCAAAGAGAAAAGGAATTCACCTGTTTCGAGTGTGGGAAGCCTGGCCATATGAAGGCAGACTGTCCACAAGCCAAGAAGAATCCCAAGAAGTTTAAGAAGAAGGCTATGAAGGCAACTTGGGATGACAGTGAATGTGACACTTCCTCAGAAGAGGAAGAGGTTGCCAACCTGTGCTTCATGGCACACGAGGATAAGGTTAGTTCCTCCTCTTCCAGTATTTTAAGTGATAGTGATAGTGATAATGAAGATGGTGAACTAATAGATGCATTTAATGATCTGGTAAAACAATTTAGCATGTTAAAAACCAAATACAATTCATTGAAAAAGAAAAATGCAAGTCTAATCGAGAAGCATGCAAATGAACATAATCAGCATGAAAAAGAAGTTTCTGAACTGAAAAAGGAGATGTTGAATAATCTTGTTCAGAAATTCACTTATAGTAGTAGTAAACAACTGAACATGCTGATTAGTGATCAAAGAATAACCTTTGATAGAGCAGGCATTGGATATAATGGGAGTAGTAAAAAGAAAGTATATAAAAATCACTTTGTTAAATCTACTGTTTCCATGCTTGCAATAAGGTAGGACATAAATCCTATGTATGTCCTTTTAAAACAGGAAAATGTAAACTTGGTAGTAAATTATAATGGGTTCCTAAAGGAACCAGACCTAACACTAGAACCCAAAAGGTTTGGGTACCAAAGAAGACAACTTGATCTTCTATTTTGCAGGTTGACTGTTCTCCTGAAAGAAATCAATGGTACCTCGACAGTGGATGCTCGAGGCATATGACAGGAGACTCAACTAAGTTTGCAGTTGTCAACAAGAAGATAGGAAGTGTTACTTTTGGTGGAAACCAAAATGGCAAAATTGTTGGCATCGGCAATATAGGTAACATCCTTAATCCTATTATTGAGAATGTGTTATTAGTTGATGGATTAAAGCATAATCTACTTAGTATTAGCCAGTTATGTGATAAAGGATATAAGGTGACTTTTAAGTCAAACTCTTGCATAATTAAGGATGCTTCAAATGGAAAAATTCTGTTTACTAGCTATAGGAAAGAAAATATTTATATCATTGACTTAGATAATATTGTGTGCAATGATGAAAAATGTTTTGCTGCTAATTCTTCTAATGACTGCTGGACTTGGCATAGGAGATTAGGACACGTAGGGATGGATACCTTAGCTAAGATTACTAAGGAGAATTTAGTTAGAGGGATCCCTAAGATATCCTTTGAGAAGGATAAGGTCTGTGAAGCCTGCCAAATGGGTAAGCAGATCAAAAGTTCCTTTGCATCAAAGAATGTAATCTCCACTTCTAAGCCTCTCCAACTCCTTCACATGGACCCTTTCGGTCCTTCTAATATAACCAGCTTAGGAGGCAAATTCTATGCTTATGTCATTGTAGACGACTTTTCTAGATTTACTTGGGTGTTCTTTCTGAAGTCAAAGGATGAGACCTTTGATACCTTTTCTAGCTTTAGGAAAAGAGTTCAAAATGAAAAGGAGCTCACCATAGTTGCTATTCGTAGTGATCATGGTGGAGAGTTTTAAAATGAGAAATTTAAACTCTTGTGTCTCAAATATGGAATTGAGCACAATTTCTCTTCTCCTAGGACCCCTCAACAAAATGGTGTTGTTGAGAGGAAAAATAGATCTCTCCAAGAGCTTGCTAGGACTATGCTAAATGAGAATTCCCTTCCTAAGTATTTCTGGTCTGAAGCTGTGTCAACAGCTTGTTATGTGCTTAATCGGGTCTCTATAAGACCTATTCTAAAGAAAACTCCCTATGAGCTTTGGAATGGCAAAACCTCTTCTGTCAAATATTTTAGAGTCTTTGGTTGTAAGTGCTTTATTCTGAACACTAAGGATAACTTAGAAAAGTTCGATTCCAAATCTGATCTTGGAATTTTTCTGGGTTATTCTCTTTCCAGTAAAGCATATAGGATGTTCAATAGGAGAACTCTGGTTGTTGAGGAATCTGTTTATGTTAACTTTGATGAGTCCCCTTAACTCACAATCAATGTGGATGAGGATGACTCTTTAGAAAAGCATCTAGATTCCCTTTCCTTAGATAAGCCTACAGATATCCTTCAAATAGGAAAATCCCTAAAACCTTCCTCAAGTTCTCTAGATATTGTTCCTGTCAAGGATGAAATTCCTGCTCTTCATAGGGATTGGAAATATGTCAAAGATCATCCCTTAGATGAAGTCTTAGGTGATCCTTCCTTAGGTGTAAAGACTAGATCATCTCTTAGGAACCTCTGTGCTAATGTGGCATTCATTTCTCAAGTAGAGCTTAAGAAATTTGAAGAGGCCGAGAATGATGAAAATTGGATTATGGCTATGCAGGAAGAATTAAATCAATTTGAAAGGAGCAAAGTATGGGAACTTGTTCCACGGCCTAAGGATCATCCCATTATTTGAACTAAATGGGTTTACAAGAATAAATTGGATGAAAATGGGATTGTTGTGAGAAATAAAGCTAGACTAATTGCTAAGGGATACTCTCAAGAAGAATGTATTGATTTTGAGGAATCCTTTGCCCCTGTAGCTAGACTAGAGTCAATCAGAATGCTCTTAACTTTTGCTTGCTACAAAAACTTCACATTCTTTCAAATGGATGTAAAGAGTGCTTTCTTAAATGGTTACATCACAGAAGAAGTTTATGTTGAGCAACCCTTAGGTTTGAAGATTTTGATAAACCCGACCATGTATACAAACTCAGAAAAGCTCTTTATGGTCTTAAGCAGGCTCCTAGAGCTTGGTATGATAGATTGAAGAATTTCCTTGAGGAAAGAAATTTCAAAAAGGGTAACATCGATTCAACTCTATTTACCATGCAAAAGGATGAAGACATTCTGCTAATTTAAATCTATGTCGATGACATTATATTTGGATCAACTAATGTCACAATGTGTAATGAATTCTCCTCCCTCATGCAAAGTGAATTTGAAATGAGTATGATGGGGGAGTTAAAATTCTTCTTAGGTTTCCAGATCTGTCAATCTCCTGATGGCATTTTCTTCTGTCAAGAAAAATACATCAAGGAACTTTTGAAGAAATTTGGTTTAAAATCTGTTAAATCTTCTAGAACTCCCATGAGTACCACAACCAAATTGGACAAAGATGAAAATAGAATAAATGTGGACATTAAGAAATATCGTGGTATGATTGGTTCATTATTATATTTGACTGCTAGCAGGCCAGATATTCTATTCAGTGTTTGCCTTTGTGCTAGATTTCAAGCTGCCCCTAAGGAGTCTCATTTTACTGCTGTCAAAAGAATTTCAAATATTTAAGTGGGACATCTGACTTAGGATTATGGTATCCTAAAGGTACTTCTTTCGATTTAGTTGGATACTCTGATTCTGATTATGCTGGAAGTCTAGTTGATAGGAAAAGCACTAGTGGCACTTGTCAGTTCTTAGGAGAATCTCTAGTATCTTGGTATTCTAAGAAACAAAACTCTGTTGCATTGTCAACTGCTAAAAGTGAATATATCGCTGCTGGCAGTTGTTGTGCACAAATGCTTTGGATGAAACAGACTCTAGAAGATTATAATCTGTTTTATAATAGGATTCCTATTCGGTGTGACAACACCAGTGCTATCAATATTTCTAAGAATCCAATTCAGCATTCTAGAACCAAACATATCGAAGTTAGGTATCACTTCATCCGAGATCATGTTCAAAGAGGTGATATTTCTTTAAAATTTGTCAATTCAGTTGATCAATTGGCCGATATCTTCACAAAACTTTTGGATGAGAAAACCTTTTGTAGTATAAGAATAAGATTAGGCCTAATTAGGTGTGAGAAAAGTTAAGGTTCTTTCCTTTATCTGCCTTTGGTATTTTCATCCCTCGCTCCTTGACTATTCACCGGAAGATATGCCTCATCCGCTTACCGGAAGATGTCTATATACCAGATGATATAATCTTTAATCTGCTGACACGTGTCTCTAATTGGGCGGTATCCGATTTCCACGTTTGTCTTCTTCTAGTCGGGCGATGCCCTAATACATTTAAACCCCCTTTTTTTTAAGACGGTTCATCTTTCGCGCCCTTTCAAAAAACTTCTGCCTCCAATCTTTTTCTCTCTAGGTTTTCTCCCTCGACTCGTTCATGGCTTCATCTTCTCGCGCTGTTTAGGAACCGACCAAGAAGAAGGCCAAAGTCTCCGCTCGTCAGCCGCTTGAGATTCCCCGTGCAACCAGTTGGCCATCTCTCTTTTTCCTCACTCAGGCTGCAGAGACAAGGTATCACGACGACTTTAAACATAAGAAGTTGATTCCAAGTCGTGGTATTATTCCTGAGGATTTAGTTGGTCTGAACTTAATTGAACCCTTGAAGGATATAAGGTTATTAGGATTATTCAAAGTTGAATCTTTTTACTACCCTATCGCTATACGGATGTTCTATGCTAATTTGAGTTTTTCTCCAGATTTTTCTACGATTAAGAGCTATGTGTATGGAAAACACATAGTTATTACCACCCAATCGATAAATGAGCTTTTGTATAGCCCTCATTTAGACAGCCGACCAAAGTTTTATGCAACAGGTCAAGAGCCCCCATTCCTTGACTCTCCTGGGGGCCGTCTTCTATTAAATTCAATTGCTCTAGACCCGACCATCGTCCCTAATCCTTTAAAGAGCAAGCACTTAAACATAAGGGCTAGGCTCTTCCATCACATGATCAAGTATAACATTCTTCCAAAAGGGGGACACTATGATGATGTGAGCAGTATGAAATTGTTTGTCCTCCTAGCCATCTATCAAAAGATCCCTTTCGACTTAGGGTACATTGTTTTGAGACGGATGATTCAAGCAGTCACCTCTAGGACACCATCTTTTCCATACAATCTACTTCTTATGAAGCTTTTTGAGAAATTTGATGTTGAATTTCCAGAGGACGAGGACCCCTTTCGACTACAACCTTCAAGTTATTATTCAAAAAAAACTTTAAATCGAATGGGGATTAAGAAGACAAGGAAAGGAGATTTTATCATGGACGAGACTAAAAGAAAGACTTCTAAGGCAGCTTCTGTCCGGCTTGGTAAAAGGAAGCTTATCCTGCTAGAGGAGTCCACTGATGAAGGCGGTGATGAGTCTGAAATTCTAGCCTTTGATAATTCTCCTTCTCATTCTCAGGTGTCTCGCTTCTATCCTCCTCCTCCAGTCCCGAGATATCCTGCCCCATCCTCTCCTGCACATACATTTGAGGCAACCTCAGTTCCCTCCTCACTGCCTCCTCCAATACTAGAACGCCCTGCTTCTCCTCCTCCAACTCTTAGACTGCTTTCTCAGCCTGCTCCTGCTCCTGTTCCCATCTCTTCTCCAGTCCAATCTGCTTCTCCAGTCCACCCGTCTCCTCTCTTGCCTTCTCTGCCTGCTCCACCTCTCTTTCCAGTAGTCCAAAATGCTCCACCAGTCCACACTGCTCCTACACTTCCAATTGCTCCTCCAAGTCCAATTGCTCCTCCAGTTCAAGTCCAAGTCTTCTCACCACTCCCGTCCAATGCTCCTGCAACTCCTCAAACTTATCAGAGGAGATCATTCATGAGTGAGGCACAATTCAATGAGTTCTTGACACGCCTAGACAGCTTTGGCACTGCTCTCTCCTCTGTTCAGGATCAGTACTCTAATTTGAAGTCCTGCATAGAGAGCCTGGGAACAACAATCAGTTCAATTCAAAGTCAGATTGAAAAGTATGTAGATGCCAAGCTTGAAAAGAACAAATTGGACATGAGCATCGCTTTCGATACCGGTCTTGATCTGTTGTCAAAGAAAATGAATGGCCATAGACGCATTGTTGCCAGGGACTTTGAGTCTCTCAGATCTTCAGTCGAAGCTTTGAATCCCGAACCCGAACCATCTAGTTCTGTTAGTTTTACAGAGGCCTACTATGAAGATCTTCTACTTCCATTTTCCAGACCTGTAGTTGCTAAAGATGTGCGCTTCATGTCTTTGGATATTCATGAGGCTGAGCTCCAGTTCGTTAATCCTTCTGCCTCTTCTGTTCCTGAATCTTCTTCTCTGCCAGCCAGTACGTTAGATGCTTCTCCACCATGTCTGGATTGGGCGCTATACCGTGAACTTCTTCAGCAGTATGTTCTTGCTCCTGCACCTCTTGCTCTCCCTGCTCCCACTCTAGATCTTGAAGTGCCTCCATCCTGTCTGGACTTGGTGGTCTATCAACCACCCCTCCCTCTCGATATTGATTCACTTCACGCTCTTGTGAATGCCTATTTCCATCCAAACCGTGAAGTGCCCTCTTGGATTAGCCAAGCTTTTTGGACGTATTTTTTAGCTTTCTTTAAATAGGTGCTATTTGTTTCTGTATTTACCTTTATTGATAGTCTCATGTAATACTTGACACTCTCTCTTTTAGTTGTGTTGACTACAATAACTCTTTTGTTTATCTGCTCATTTTTGATAATGTCAATGGGGGAGAAAGTGTTTGATTGTCTTTGATTGATGCTGTGTTGTCTTTGATTGATACTGTGTTGAGAAATTAGTTTGATTAATGCTGTGTTGAGAAATTAGTTGAATACTGGATATGATTTGTGTTTGAAATTGGAACGTATGCATATGCTGTGGGGGAGCTAGGATTATGGTGGAGAGTAATGTTTTATCAAATTTATACTCATAGATTGTCATCATCAAAAAGGGGGAGATTGTTGACTTAAATGGTGCTTAAGTTTAACTAAGTTTTTGATGATGTATTTGAATGTTAAGTATGTAATTTGATTGTGTTTATTAAATGAGAATATTGAATTATGCATGTGATTTAATCTGTTAAAAATGCCCTTGAAAAGGGTATTTTAGTTTTCTAACAATTGTGGTTAAGTGTACAAGGCTAAATAGTATAACAGGGCTGAAAAACTAATAAATAGAGTTATATCCACCAATTGAAGAAGAAAAAACTACATCCACCGATTGAAGAAGAAAAGGTTACATCCACCGATTGAAGAAGAAAAGAGTTGCATCCACCTGTTGCTAAACGACAAAAAGTGAAGTCGCTTAAAGACTACTTCATCCGATAGCAAAACGACAAAATCAAAGATTTATCATCAGATTGCTAAACGACAAAATGATACATCATCTGATGGCGTTTAAAGCAACATTATCCGATAGCCTTTTAAAGCAACATCATCTGATATTCTTTTAAAGCAAAATCATCCGATAGCTGTTCAACTTTTTAAAGCTGCATCATCCGATACCGGTTCAACATTTTAAAGCTGCATCATCCGATACCGATTCAACATTTTAGAGCTGCATCATCCGATACCGGTTCAACATTTTAAAGCTGCATCATCTGATACCGGTTTAACATTTTAAAGCTGCATCATCCGATACCAGTTCAACATTTTAAAGCTGCATCATCCGATACCGGTTCAACATTTTAAAGTCGCATCATCTGATGGCGTTTCAAGGTGCTTCTGCCAATAGTATTTTAAAGTCTTCCACCGGTGATCTTCTGCCAGAATTCAAAATAACCGCGAAGCTACAGTGACGTCGTCCAAAGCCTTAACTTCAGACCATTAATGGCCGACGAGCGAAAGCGACTCCAGAACGCAACGGCTAGCTGTCTAAGTACGGAAGCTTCTCCAACGGTACTATATTTTCTTATCCAGTAAGAAGCATTAAATGAAGATAGCCGATTAGCAGACAGAGTATTTAAGCATAGAAGATAGCTCGAAGAAACAACTTTTTGCAAAAATCATTCCTGAGCCCTAACGAGCGATATACTTCATACTCTGTATTTTTCTTCTACACCTCTTGATTTTAACTTGAGAATTAATCCTTGTGAGAGGGTAGTTTGTGCTTGAAATTTACAAACTCAAAAATCTGTATAAGGCAGTGGATTATCGCCCGTGAAGAACAATCCAGAATTGTAAAAGGCAGTAGATCGGAGCCCAGAATTTCGATCTGTTTCTTCTTGTGAGGAGAAGGTTAAGGATCTTCAAGGGAAAAACCTTGAAGCGTGGATGTAGGCAGTTTTTGGTCGAACCACGTAAAAACATTGGTGTCAATTTCTCTTACTCTCTCTTTTATATTTGCTTTTGTTTTGTTTGCTGTTAGTTTAAGAAAATTAAAAAGGTCTAATTCACCCATCTCTTAGACAATCTCGATCCTACACTTTCGACCTCAAATTTGGAGAACATTTCATTTACTCCCTTTACAAGAAGCTATTTAAATTTCAGCTCCAAATTTCAAGTTTTGAAATGGTCGCGTCTGTGGGAATTTCCTCCTCCCCCGACCAAAACAGTGCATAACTGAGAACACAACTTTTGTTGCATTAACTTCCACTCCCATTTCGTAGCATGTCATTTGGTAACCCATATCCATTTCTTTCTTGCTATTTTTGGTGTTTTTCTACTAGCAAGATGATGCCAATAGGTGTAGCATATTCTACACAAAGTTGTAAGGCAAAGAGGCAAACAACCATGAAACATTCACCGATGAGAGGTGAGTCGAGTAGTCTACACCTATTTGATAAGATACAATCTTTGATTCTAGACATAGCTCAAAAACTACAAGAGTTATAAGAACAACATGTTATGACTCTTCAAGTCCCAAGTCCACGAGGAAAAGTGAGAAATGATTGAAGAAGATGAAGGGTATGAAAGAGTTAATATCAGTTTTAAAGAGATGCATGCCACTAGCTATCCCAATGACACTTTGGTTGTTTTAGAGCATTTCAAAGAGCCTCTTCACGAAGTAGAGGTTATAGACACTTCCTTCATAGCAAGCAATGAGGAGGAGTTGGATGAAGAAGTTATTTTGGCTCATGAAGGACTTATACTCGAGTTGGAGCATAATTCTGTCGAAACAATTTTTGCAATAACACAAGCGGCCGAGGACATCCTTGTGGAGTATGACATCTCTTTCTTATTAACAACCATTGGATAAGAAGTTAAATATATAGAGTTATTGGAAACTCAAGTGAAGTTGGCCCTCATTATGGTTCAAACAAGCTGAGAAGAGAACATTAAAGTGGAGATGATTGTTCCTAGCCAATCCTTGAATAAAGATCATTCTTACTCTTTGTTTATTATTGAAAGAATTTTTATAATGACGCCTCCAAGGTTTTTGGGGACAAGCTTGGATTGAAGTCATCTTGGCGGTTTTTCTTGCATCAAAAACTACAAAATTAGAAAGCTAGTCAAAGTGGTTGTGGCTTTGTCAAAGAGGTACTTATCAATTAATCACTTTGATAATAGACTTCTTGGAGTTGTATGGCGTAAAGAGTCTTATGAAATTGTTCTTGATTGCATTCATTGGGAATGTACTTGTAACAATGTGGTCAAGGATGTCGTGGATGAACTTAGCTGTTTTTGGAATAGTGATATGTTCTACTTGCCAAGTTGTTGAAGCTTATGAGTTGATGAGGTAGTGTCGACACTATTCCACATTATTGTTTGCTCAAAGGCAAGGGAAGACATCAAGGTAACCATTCTAGTGAAGATTCTTTTGATATTTGGCAAGAACTTTGACAAGTTGGTATCCAATATGTTGCTGTTTAATGTTAATCATATTTTTCTTGGAGAACCATTGCTTATGTTGGGAGAACGGGAAAGTTAGCAGGCAAAAAGTTAGTTTTTGGAGCTATAAAACCATTTACTTTGAAAGGGAAAAGATGGAAACTAGTGTGTTATTTGTGAACATTGTTTATGGTGGCTCAACAAAGGGGAATAAATCATATGCAACATGGCTAGTGGCCGATTGCACACTTTTAGATTGTGTTTTTTTTTGTGGAATCCTAATCTTCCTCGGCATGAATTGACTTTTTGAGTTTGTTTTGGAATCATAAAAAATAACCATAGAAGAATGTCCCTTTGTAGGGTTGGAATAAGTGGAAAGGAATTTGTTATGCCTAATTATTAGCGGCGCCTGGGAAACCACATTTACTCTCTTCGACAGAGAATCAAGTTAGGAAATAGAGTGCCAGTTGCTAGAAAGGTGCGGAAAATCGAGGGTCTACAAGGATAATTAGTGTCGCCAACCCACTGGAAGCCCGACTATTAGGATGGAGCAAGAGCTACGAAACAAAAAAAAATTGACCTCCTACTCTGCAAAATCCTTCCATTACTACAAAGTGGAAGGCTTGGATCATTCATGAGTCGATTCATCAAATGAAGCTTGGTGAAGGAGAAGGATTGTGGTAGCAAATGCACAAAAGATCACAAGTGTTTAGGGGTATTTCTACAACCAAGAAAACTCGAGGTGTTGGCTCGCTTACGAATTGTTAACGTAGACAAAAGTGGTGAATTCTTCCCACTTGGTTTCATCAAAGTTCCCAACAAGTAAAGGAATGAGACGATTTAGACATTGTCGTTGTTATGATGTGTTGACTAAGATCTAGAAGAAGATGAAATTTTATGACACTATTTTTCTTAGTATCCTCCTTTAGCTAGTTAGTTTTTTGTTTACAATTAAAATATATATTTTGCATGTTTTGATTATATTAGTTTTGAAATTTACAAATATAATTTGTACATTGTCTTTTGTTAAAATTTTATGAGTAATGCGATATTTATTGTAACACCCCTAATACTGTACCCTTATTTTACCCGTATAAATTTTTCATTTTCATTTTTGTACTTATTTCTTTCCTCTACTTTAATTAAAACCTTATGCGGAATTTAAACTATGGTTGAAATCGGAACTGAATCGGAATTAAAACTGAACCTTAAATGCATTTAAAACAAATCTTTATTAAAACTTAAAAGAAAACCTTTAAAAGAAAACTTTAAATTAAATTAAACAAGTGGGAGGGAAGAATTGGAACTCTGTCCTCAAAATGAAACAGGCGACCGATCTCTGCACTGCAGCAGAGATCGATCGCTGCCATGCATTACAGCAGGGGCGATCGATCTCTGCTGCAGAGCAGAGATCGATCGCTGCTAGCTGTGCAGCAATCCGATCGCTGCTAACTATAGCAGCGATCGATCTCTGCTCTGCAGCAGAGATCGATCGCTGCAAGCATGCAGCGATCCCTTCTCCCTTTCAGAGTTCAAACCTCTAACACTTCGCATTTCACAAACAGCGACCGATCTCTGCATTGCTGCAGAGATCGATCGCTGCACACTTTCAGTGCAACGATCAGTGAAAACTTCAGCGACCACTTCAGCGACCACCTCCTACTTCAATCGCCTTCACTTTTCTTTACACTGCTCTCTGGAATTCCAGAGAGCAAACACTTAACAATACTCTCTGGAATTCCAATTCCAGAGAGCGATTCATGCTACTGGAAACTCTCTGGAACCTGATTCCAGAGAGCAAACATTACTTAATTTAACACCAATTTCTTCCAATAACATCGACCAACTTTACAGCGGACTTTGCGAAATCCGACTGCGTGGATGCATCTAAACATCGAGCATAACCGTATCAACCTAAAACCAATCAAAACATTTCCATAACATTCATTAAACAGTTTAAACCAAAACGTTTTACATACAATTATCAAAACGTTATCTAATCCCTATCCAGATCCAAACAACCTAAATATTCTATACAATTATCAACTCAAAACATCCCAAAATAACCCCAGAGTCCAGACATACATCCCCACGGGTCAGAAAGCGCCTCGACTACATAGCGCACTCCCACGGCCGTCATCCATCAACTGCATCAGACGGAGGAACGCCGTCCTCACCTGGTTCGATATCACCTAAGAGGTTACCTACACCATAAAGACACATATGAGATATTGAAATCTCAGTAAGCTACGTAAATGCAGATGCATGCGTGCGTATGCCATTCAGAAATCATGCTCAGATTCAGATTACAGATACAGAATTACAGATTACAGATTCATTACGTCACAGACAGACAGAATTGTCACCGAGACCTCGACCCACTAACCCAAGGGGGCCCGTCCGGCGGTTGGACTACCCCGTGGGGTTAGAGAGGGGGGGTACACGCTTGCAACACGCACAGCCGTGCCTGAGCCCCATCTCGCGTGACCAGAAACAAACAGATTACGTTTATTCATTCAGATTTCGTTACAGATTTCATTTCAGATATACGTTCCTTTTCTTAAAAACACGTGCAGAAATTCCTTTTTATGACTTTCGAAAATCGTGATGCATGAACAGTTCATATCAGTGGAAAGTAAACAAACAACGTGCATACATTCATGGCAGTAAAGCAGAACCTATAAACAACTAACCTAACTACCCAACCAGAGTAACATAAAACAAACAGTTCCTCGAGTATTCCCGAGACGACGACGAAGTATGGTGCAGACCTTTGGGTCAAAGTAAGTCACGAAAACTTACCTCGAGCGCGCTGGATCTCAAGTTTCGTCTACGAGAGTCGGGTGTCTGAGAAAAATACGACATTCACAGTTAAAACCAATTTAAACTATAAATGTCCAAATCTCAAAACTTAGCTAAAGAATTCTCCTAAATTCTTCACTTAGCTAATTAAAGCTTTTCGAACATTAATTATAGCTCGATTATCTAAATTAACGAGTTTTCCCCTAAAACCCGAAATTTACCAATTTATAACTTTTTCGCAAATCGACTTTTCTTCGTCCAATAACGTTCAATACGTTCAATATATACGTAATTATAGCTAACCTATTAATTACGAAGCCTAAATCGCGTTTTTAACGGAAAACCTAATTTAAACCCTAACCCTAAATCGAACTAAAACTCGAAACAAACGCTCAGAGATTGAAGCTACATACCGAGAGTAGCGAGAGGAGGAGAAACTGTGAAGAAATCAGAACGAACGGAGGTCGGACGGAGGTCGGATCGTTGGAAGTCGTCGGCTGAGGGGTGAAGAAATCGCCTCTGGCGATTGTGATTTCCAGAGAGAAGAAGAGAAGTGAGGGAATAGGGAGGTGATTGTTATTTTTATAAAATTTAGTTTGCAAATTACTATTTTGCCCTTAGTACTTAATTCTATTAGTTTCGTCCTTCGTTTCGTTAATCGTCCAACTATTCGGATTCTCGAAAGTTTCATATTTTGCCAATAACTTCTATTCATTGCCAGGGATTTATTAAAACTGTCCGTTCGCAATTTGGACCTCGTTTGCTATTTTTACGAGAACGTCTTTTACATTACGAAAAGCGTATTTACTCGGAATCTAGTGTTTGATCTCCGAAAATTTCCGTAAATTCCTTAAAATTCTAATTAATCGCTAGGATCGTAATGACGTTTTCTTTTCGTAAATCGGACCTGATTTGACATAATTACAAAAATGCCAATAACAATATAATAATAATATAATAAAAGGTCCATACAAACCGGATATTACATTCTCCCCTCCTTATTCAGAATTTTGCCCACAAAATTAAATCATGCAAATAGATCAGGATATCCAGTCATCATATCCTGCTGTCGTTCCCACGTAGCTTCCTCCACCTCGTGGTTCCGCCACAGGACTTTGACTAGCGGAATCTCTTTGTTGCGCAAGACTTTGGTAGAGTACTCTAGAATACGTACCGGCTTCACCTCGTAAGTCAAGGTAGGCTGTACCTCGATCTCTGTAGTCTCTACGGCATGTGATGGATCACGTAGGCATCTCCGAAGCATAGATACGTGGAATACATCATGAATGCCCTCCATAGAAGCCGGAAGCTGCAATCTATATGCCAACTTCCCGATCCTCTTCAGAATAGGAAAGGGCCCCACGTACCGAGGGTTCAGCTTACCCCTCCTTCCAAATCTCGCGACGCCTTTGAATGGAGAAACCTTCAAATAAACTTCGTCGCCCTCCTCGAACTCTAGCTCCCGCCGTCTCGTGTCGGCATAACTCTTCTGCCGGCTCTGAGCTACCTCGATTCGCTGTCGGATAACGGCAATCTTATCTGCCGTTTGCTGTAAGATCTCAGGTCCAACGATGCTGGCCTCGCCAACCTCGTCCCAATATAATGGAGACCTACACTTCCGACCATATAAAGCCTCATACGGAGCCATGCCGATAGTAGCCTGGAAGCTGTTGTTATACGAGAACTCAACCAGGGGTAAATATCGGCTCCACGAGCCCTGAAACTCCAGCACACACGCTCTGAGCATATCCTCAAGAATCTGGTTCGTCCTCTCTGTCTGACCATCGGTCTGAGGATGAAACGCTGTGCTGAAATTTAGCTGAGTCCCCATAGCTCGATGTAAACTCTTCCAGAACTTTGACGTAAATCTAGGATCTCTGTCGGAGACAATAGATATTGGAACTCCGTGCAGACTAACAATCTCCTGCACATAGAGTTCGGCGAGCTGATCCATAGATGACGACATCTTCACTGGCAAGAAGTGAGCCGACTTTGTCAATCAGCCCACAATAACCCAAATGCCATCATGGCCTCGCGTAGTCCTCGGGAGCCCCACGATAAAATCCATGGATGTCTGCTCCCACTTCCACTCCGGAATCGGCAGTGGCAATAATGTTCCAGCTGGCCTCTGGTGCTCTGCCTTAACCTGTTGACAAACTAAACAGGTCTCAACATACTGGGCAACCTCCCTCTTCATACCTGGCCACCAGAAGTGCTGCTTTAAGTCCCGGTACATCTTGGTACTCCCCGGGTGCACTGAATAAGCTGAAGAATGTGTCTCAGCTAAAATATCCTTCTTCAGGCTCTCGTCGTTAGGCACGTACCACCTTAGGCACCTTAGAAGACTAATCCATAAGGGAAGATATTAAATCGGTTAGAAGATTTTAACCGACTTACCAGGTGGGAGACTTAGTGAAGTTAAGAATAATTAATGAGTAGTAGGCACGTTAGACCTTTGGTGTTGCTTGAATAGAGGTAAGTAAACAAAAACATAGGAGTTAAGATTTAAACGTGGTGACTACTAAGGAAAAATTTAGCACTTCAGGTTTAAGGTTGTGCTAAAGAGTTTCAAGTAGCATGAGTGACTATAGGAAGGATAGCGACGCAGTTAGAGCAGGTTTATAGTGTGTACGGTTTAAGTTAAGAACCGCAAACGTAGGGCTTACCTCCGGTAAGGAAGTAGAAACATTAGTGTTCAATGATCTAGGAGGGTTAAACCTTAATGAAAAGAAGTTTCTGAATCCTTCTCTTGGAAAATAGAGGGGGAAGAACTGAGAATCTGAAGAAGCTTATCAGCAACAAGTTTGTAAATGAGTAGACTGTTGAACAAGTTATCGTGCAGGAGCCAAGCGAAGTAATTAGAACCCGACTAAAAGACCATCGGGTAATTGTGAGAAGTCTAGCACGACATTTGAGATAAGTACGGGGGATCGTAGATCCAATGAAGAGTTAAGATTAGAAGTTTAACTCAGTGGTTAATGTCGTACGAATCGTGAGCTTTGCAATTTTAAAGAATATGACTCGTATTTGACGAATCGTGACCGATGGATATATAAGTGACTTAAGGTTAGAATGAGTGGCTTTAGAGCAAATCCACAGCGAGACTTAGAGACCTTACTGTGCTCGAGGTTAATGGAGATTCGTGTTAGATAAACGAGCATATTGTTATACTCGATAGGTGGACAATCGTAGTGCAGTTAAAAGAACTTAACGTTGGAGCAAGTAATTTGAGAAGGTCTCGAGGGCGTGAAAGGGTTAGTTACGTATTCAACAGACACGAGATTAAGAAGTATAGAAACTAAAGGGACTTACTTTGAGAAGTCGAAGTTAGAATGAAGAGGAGTTTAGAATTATATTGAAATCTGGGTTACAACCCAGAATTTGGATACAGTGTAGGCATTAAATTTGGCTGGCGTTAGGGAGCTTGGATGTAGCTCCAACCTGTAATAGCCGAAGGTTGGGCGGTTTCTTCTTCTCTAGTCGAGGCAAGCAACATTCGGGCATCGTTTCCCTGATTTGCGTCTCGTTGGCCTGTACCCGGCTGACCTCGGCCCGGCCTTGGGCAGTCTTTGACGAAATGACCTTTCTCTCCACATCGAAAGCATTTATCTGTGCCTAATCTGCATTTCCCACGATGCTGCTTCTGGCAACTAAGACACAGAGGTCTTTGCGAAGTTCTTCGTGCGCGCTTCGGTCGGCTTTGATCGACTCTCTTCTTGTCCTTCCTCTTGGTACCGTGGTCATGAGGAGCATCCACGCCATGAATCCTAAGTTCTTCTCGGTTAGTCAATAGTTGGAGTTGACGAGATTGTCTATCGATAAGTTGTGCTTGCCGGTCCATGTGCTGTGACTGACGATTTAGTAACTCCGTAAGTCGATCTAGAACGTCATCTCGAGGATCTTTTCCTCGAAACATGTTTATAAAACTCCTATAAAACGAAACAGTATACTTCTTAGAAACCTAAATCAAACAGAGCAGAAAACATACTTACAGTTGATGAAGGACGTCCGCGTAGTGGCTGTGCAGTCGAGCAGTCTACAGAATCGATTTTAAAACCCGGGGGCTCTGATACCATAACTGTAACACCCCTAATACTGTACCCTTATTTTACCCGTATAAATTTTTCATTTTCATTTTTGTACTTATTTCTTTCCTCTACTTTAATTAAAACCTTATGCGGAATTTAAACTATGGTTGAAATCGGAACTGAATCGGAATTAAAACTGAACCTTAAATGCATTTAAAACAAATCTTTATTAAAACTTAAAAGAAAACCTTTAAAAGAAAACTTTAAATTAAATTAAACAAGTGGGAGGGCAGAATTGGAACTCTGTCCTCAAAATGAAACAGGCGACCGATCTCTGCACTGCAGCAGAGATCGATCGCTGCCATGCATTACAGCAGGGGCGATCGATCTCTGCTGCAGAGCAGAGATCGATCGCTGCTAGCTGTGCAGCAATCCGATCGCTGCTAACTATAGCAGCGATCGATCTCTGCTCTGCAGCAGAGATCGATCGCTGCAAGCATGCAGCGATCCCTTCTCCCTTTCAGAGTTCAAACCTCTAACACTTCGCATTTCACAAACAGCGACCGATCTCTGCATTGCTGCAGAGATCGATCGCCGCACACTTTCAGTGCAACGATCAGTGAAAACTTCAGCGACCACTTCAGCGACCACCTCCTACTTCAATCGCCTTCACTTTTCTTTACACTGCTCTCTGGAATTCCAGAGAGCAAACACTTAACAATACTCTCTGGAATTCCAATTCCAGAGAGCGATTCATGCTACTGGAAACTCTCTGGAACCTGATTCCAGAGAGCAAACATTACTTAATTTAACACCAATTTCTTCCAATAACATCGACCAACTTTACAGCGGACTTTGCGAAATCCGACTGCGTGGATGCATCTAAACATCGAGCATAACCGTATCAACCTAAAACCAATCAAAACATTTCCATAACATTCATTAAACAGTTTAAACCAAAACGTTTTACATACAATTATCAAAACGTTATCTAATCCCTATCCAGATCCAAACAACCTAAATATTCTATACAATTATCAACTCAAAACATCCCAAAATAACCCCAGAGTCCAGACATACATCCCCACGGGTCAGAAAGCGCCTCGACTACATAGCGCACTACCACGGCCGTCATCCATCAACTGCATCAGACGGAGGAACGTCGTCCTCACCTGGTTCGATATCACCTAAGAGGTTACCTACACCATACAGACACATATGAGATATTGAAATCTCAGTAAGCTACGTAAATGCAGATGCATGCGTGCGTATGCCATTCAGAAATCATGCTCAGATTCAGATTACAGATACAGAATTACAGATTACAGATTCATTACGTCACAGACAGACAGAATTGTCACCGAGACCTCGACCCACTAACCCAAGGGGGCCCGTCCGGCGGTTGGACTACCCTGTGGGGTTAGAGAGGGGGGGTACACGCTTGCAACACGCACAGCCGTGCCTGAGCCCCATCTCGCGTGACCAGAAACAGACAGATTACGTTTATTCATTCAGATTTCGTTACAGATTTCATTTCAGATATACGTTCCTTTTCTTAAAAACACGTGCAGAAATTCCTTTTCATGACTTTCGAAAATCGTGATGCATGAACAGTTCATATCAGCGGAAAGTAAACAAACAACGTGCATACATTCATGGCAGTAAAGCAGAACCTATAAACAACTAACCTAACTACCCAACCAGAGTAACATAAAACAAACAGTTCCTCGAGTATTCCCGAGACGACGACGAAGTATGGTGCAGACCTTTGGGTCAAAGTAAGTCACGAAAACTTACCTCGAGCGCGCTGGATCTCAAGTTTCGTCTACGAGAGTCGGGTGTCTGAGAAAAATACGACATTCACAGTTAAAACCAATTTAAACTATAAATGTCCAAATCTCAAAACTTAGCTAAAGAATTCTCCTAAATTCTTCACTTAGCTAATTAAAGCTTTTCGAACATTAATTATAGCTCGATTATCCAAATTAACGAGTTTTCCCCTAAAACCCGAAATTTACCAATTTATAACTTTTTCGCAAATCGACTTTTCTTCGTCCAATAACGTTCAATACGTTCAATATATACGTAATTATAGCTAACCTATTAATTACGAAGCCTAAATCGCGTTTTTAACGGAAAACCTAATTTAAACCCTAACCCTAAATCGAACTAAAACTCGAAACAAACGCTCAGAGATTGAAGCTACATACCGAGAGTAGCGAGAGGAGGAGAAACTGTGAAGAAATCAGAACGAACGGAGGTCGGACGGAGGTCGGATCGTTGGAAGTCTTCGGCTGAGGGGTGAAGAAATCGCCTCTGGCGATTGTGATTTCCAGAGAGAAGAAGAGAAGTGAGGGAATAGGGAGGTGATTGTTATTTTTATAAAATTTAGTTTGCAAATTACTATTTTGCCCTTAGTACTTAATTCTATTAGTTTCGTCCTTCGTTTCGTTAATCGTCCAACTATTCGGATTCTCGAAAGTTTCATATTTTGCCAATAACTTCTATTCATTGCCAGGGATTTATTAAAACTGTCCGTTCGTAATTTGGATTTCGTTTGCTATTTTTACGAGAACGTCTTTTACATTACGAAAAGCGTATTTACTCGGAATCTAGTGTTTGATCTCCGAAAATTTCCGTAAATTCCTTAAAATTCTAATTAATCGCTAGGATCGTAATGACGTTTTCTTTTCGTAAATCGGACCTGATTTGACATAATTACAAAAATGCCAATAACAATATAATAATAATATAATAAAAGGTCCGTACAAACCGGATATTACATTTATTAATCTTACATTATGATTCTTACTCTTTCATATGTCACTCATTAATTGGTGCAATTAATGATTTTTTTTAATTATTTGTAATATATTATATTTGCACTAATTAATAAGTTCAAAATTAGAAGTAGAAATTATAAAGTAAGATTAGAGGGTAAAGATAACATTATCTAAATTTTATTGACCAACCATGGGGGAAAAACATTGACTAAATATTTAGATTATTCTATATATATCTGTGACAGCCCCCGAACCAGAACCTCGATCGGGGTCCGGGATCGGAGCCGTCACTCCGGGACAGTTAACGAAAAACGAGACTATATTTTTTTTTGAACATTTAAATGGACAGAAGATTTTAAAAGTAAACTCTTAAAACTTTACAGAGAGAGATCATTTTCTGAATTCGAAAGTAAAACGGGAAAAACAGTAAACAGAATCGGAAAGTAAGATGGATAACCGAAGAAAACCAGGAAGAAATAAAAACAGGAGTAAATAAACTGACGGAAGATGTAAATAAAACTGGGTGGAAGCAGTAAATAAAACTGGGCAGAAAAGTAGGCGGATGACGTCAGGCAGAAGATGAAATTAAACTGGCGGTAGAAGTGAATAAGACAAAAGATGAACAGTGTCTGGCGGTAGAAGATGAATAAGACAAAAGATGAACAGTGTCTGGCGGTAGAAGATGAATAAGACAAAAGATGAACAGTGTCCGGTGGTAGAAGATGAATAAGACAAAAGATGAACAGTGTCTGGTGGTAGAAGATGAATAAGACAAACCAGTGGTAGAAGCTGAGTGGTAGAAGATGAATAAGACAAAAGATGAACAGTGTCTGGCGGTAGAATATGAACAGTGTTTTGTGGTAGATATAAAATACAACAGACTTGGCGGTAGAAGATGAATAAGACAAAAGATGAACAGTAACCGGTGGATGTAAATTTTAAGGCAGTGGAGGATGAAATCGAAAGACATAGTTTTAAAGGCAGAATTTGACAACTTTTAACAGGAAGACAAACAAACAGAGAGCATAAAACATAAACGTTCAAAACCGATTCAAAACATGATTTGAAACATACTTTGCAGATGACAGATTTAAAGAAACAAATCGCATGGATAGTTCCAAAAAAAAAAACAGAAATCATCCATTCTCAGATTAACAGAAAATATCCCAAACAATTCCAGAATACTTTCGAATATAAACTTAACTGTCAAATACAGCGGTTTTAAACATTGACACAGAATCTATACATTGTTTCAAAATCTCAGAGACAGTACAGAACTTATCATAAATTGTAGAATTTCCCAAAACAGAAGTTTTTCTACAGAGTTTTTAACACAATACCAAAATTTCAGAAAGTTTTACAGATATAAAATATACTCTAAACACTTGAACCTCAGGTCAGAAACATGTCTGGCTGCAACAACCTTCCCCGAGAGCTCGAACCACCAGCCACCTATTCATCAGACTGAGGCACAAAGTCCTCATTTTCGAGTTCAGTACCCACATCAGGGAGTTCACCTATGAGTCTAAAACTCAGTAAGAACATAACAAATATGCAGTGACGCAGAATGCTATGCATGCGGTTTTCAGAATACAGTGGCAGAACTTTACAGTACATTTCAGTGGCAGAGGGGTATAAGTGGGGCTTATAGGGGAACTGACAAACAGAGGGGGCACTTTCAGGCACATTCAGCACTTTTACAGACTCCTAGGGAGGGATAAAACCGGAGGGTCCTTGCTAGGGACAATTTTCTTTTCAGAATCCCAGGGAGGGATAAAACCAGAGGGTCAGTCCCTGTCCCACACTTAACCAATACATTACAGTCAGATTTTTATATTGCTTAACTTCAAAACTGTGTACAGAAAACGGTTTTTGCATGAACTTTCAGAAAAAGGTGTATGCATGATCGGTGCTTGAATTTAAACTGGCAGATAACAGATAACGGAAAATGCGGAAAATTGACAATTTAAAAACATAACCTATACTCTTTCTACCCAAATCGACCCGACAAAACGGAAACACCTAGTACCTCCTTGATGTAGGGCCTTAAGGGCCAACCTACGAGTATGAACTTACCTGTGGTCCGAAATGCAGCAAGCTTGAATGCACGAGCACTGTGGTTCACGAACCTATAACATGCATAAATGGACATTAACCCTAAACATCACGAAACTAGCAAATAAATAAGCTAAAAAATCGTTTTCTATCTAAGATGATTACCTTAGACTGAAAAGCAGGAGGAAAATCAGAGAAGGAAGAAACTCCTTGCATTGGTTTTCTTCAACCAAAAGAGAGAAGCAGAGAGGGAAAAGTCTCACGTAGGAGGAAGAGAAGGAAATGAAATACATGGCTTGTCTTCTTCCACAAGTTTGCCAAGTGTCAATAATCCATTTGATTTCTCCCACCAACCTTAATTTCTTCCTAATTTGCCCTTCCATTGGTTTTTGACTAAACTTCTATTTAGTTCGTCGAATTGGTTCTACAATCACTCTCATTCAATTGAACACTCCGGCAATTTCATTAAAAATAGTCATTGCATTAATATTACAGTAATCCCGCTTAATTATTCGGGGAAAATAATTACACGGAAAATGCCGGGTGTTACATTTCACCCACCTTAATAGAAATTTTGTCCTCAAATTTTGCCTAAGCGAAAAGGTCCGGATACTGTGCTCTAACATCTGCTTGTCTTTCCCACGTGGCCTCCTCCACATTGTGGTTGCGCCATAATACTTTTACCAGTGGAACCACCTTGTTTCGCAATACTTTGAGTGACATATCTAGTATCTGTATAGGCCTTTCTTCATATGTCAGCATCGGCATGATATCAAAGTCCACCTGTTTTACGATCTGAGTTGGATCTCGCACACATTTTCTCAGCATCGAAACATGGAAGACATTGTGAACTCCATCCATTGACGCTGGCAACTGTAGTTCGTAAGCCATGTTTCCCACACGTTTCAGGATGGGAAAAGGGCCAATGAACCGTGGGCTTAGCTTTCCTTTCTTACCGAATCTCATTACGCCTTTGAAAGGTGACACTTTCAGGAATACCTCATCGCCCACAGCGAACTCTAAGTCTCTTCTTTTATTGTCCGCATAACTCTTCTGTCGACTCTGAGCAATCTTTATTCGTTGTTTGATAGCAGCTATCACCTCAGACATCTGCTGTAATATCTCAGGGCCGATAAGCTTTGTTTCTCCGACCTCATCCCAACACAATGGGGATCTACACTTTCTGCCGTACAGAGCTTCATAAGGAGCCATGCCAATTGTAGCCTGATAGCTATTGTTGTAGGCAAACTCCACGAGTGGCAAATATCTACTCCAAGGAGCATGAAATTCCAGCACGCACGACCTTAGCATATCCTTCAGTATTTGGATTGTTCTCTCAAATTGTCCGTCAGTCAGTGGATGAAATGCCGTGCTGAAATTCAACTTCGTACCCAAAGAGCTCTGCAAACTTTTCTAAAACCTGGAAGTGAATCTGGGATCACGGTCTGAGACAATCGACACAGGAACGCCATGCAGTTTAATAATCTCGCTAATATACAGCTCTGCATACTGATTTATTTTATACGTCGTCTTCACAGGTAGAAAGTGGGCCGACTTCGTCAATCTGTCCACTATGACCCAAATGCTATTATTGTAACGACCCGAGGAGGACCGTCACGAAATTCTTGACCTTACTTAAACTTAAATTCATTTTTGTACTCTTTTTGAAAACGTAACTTTAATGAAGTGCATAGCATCTGCCGGCGAGCCATGCAAGCACTTCAGCCAATCGCTAAACGACAAGCTTAGAGTTCACATCTTCCGGTGAGCATGAGCTTAACACGTGACCCATTAAAACTCGCTCGGTGGTGGACATCTACCGATGAACACGTGCAGCTCTCGTGTTCATTAAAACCTCATCCGGTAGGGGACATCTACTGGTGGACACGTGACTCTCTCGTGCTTCATTAAATTTACTCGTGTGATATACTTCTTCCGGTAGAGAATTACACTACCTATACCGGTCACTAGGCGACAAAATAACGTTTTCTTCTTCCGATGACGTCAGCCGGGAGACAACCATTTTCCTCTTCCGATGACGTCAGTCGGAAGGCAAACCCATACAACTTCCATCACATTTCTCCTGCCGATGACGTCAGCCGGAAGACAACAATTCTCCTCTTCCGATGACGTCAGCCGGAAGACAACCATTTTTCCCCTTCCGATGACGTCAGCCGGAAGGCAAACTCATACAACTTCTATCACACTTCTCCTGCCGATGACGTCAGCCGGAAGACAACAATTCTCCTCTTCCGATGACGTCAGCCGGAAGACAACCATTTTTCCCCTTCCGATGACGTCAGTCGGAAGGCAAACTCATACAACTTCTATCACACTTCTCCTGCCGATGACGTCAGCCGGAAGACAACAATTTTTCCTCCAGCGTCCCTCGGCAGAAGACATCCTGGCTTTTCTCAGACTTAGATTTTAGATAACATAAACTTCATAACCTCAATCTTAATAACCAGGACTCAAGCGGAATGAACCATAAACTTACTAGAACTCATACAGCGAAAGACTTAATAATTCATTTCATATCCTCATAAATATCCTCAGATTCAGTACTCATACCAGACAAACTCAGAACTCAATAATTCGAAAGTAAAGTCATCATACTTAGACTTCCATAATCATAAACATTACTACTTAAACTTCAGAACTTATAAACATCCTTAAATCATAAAACGTTAACCAGGGTTACTCATTTGCCATCCAGCCACAGATTTCACACTGATCACCTCCAGCAACCTAGCTTAGACATTTTCATCAACTTTGAATTCCTCACCTGATATTTCTTCACCTACATCATAAGGTGTAACTGTAAGCCTAAGGCTTAGTAAGGAATGCAAACTATTATGAGTTCATGAATGCATAACTTGGAGAAAAACATGCTCATAAGTCTTTTCTTTTCATGTACTTATCTTAATCATCATTCATAATCGTATCTCGTATTCATTGTTCATAATCATCATTCGTAGACATGCTCATATTCATCATTCCTTTCATCATTCATATTCTTCATTACATTATGTGGTTTAAGGGAGGATTTGTGCCGGTAAAGGGGGTTCGACAGTGAGTTTGATCATGGTCCCTACTGCGGGTCGTATTCATATGTCCTACTGCGGACTGTGACATACGCCGAACCACCCCCAACCCTCACTTAACCACGTTGCATAAGTTTTATCTTCTTACCTTATTCATGAGAAAACATATTTCAAAACATTTTCATATGCTTGAGAAGTAAAACATGATGCATAACATAAATGCACTTAATCATCGAACTAAGACAGGGGAGTACATGAGAATAACAGAACCATATCCATCGACATTTCATCAAACATATAGCAGACAATGTTCACTAAATCTAACTTAATCCTTTGATGTAGGGCCCTATTGGCCGGAAACTTAATACATTCACTTACCTGGATTCCTTAGCAACTTGGATCACTTTCTCTTCAACTTCTTCACCTAACACATTTCACATTACAGTAGTTAAATAAAATCCTAAAAGTTCTAGTCATAGGTCATCCTAGAATCTAATAGCTAGAGTCATCTCCGAATCCTTAGTCTAAAGCTCTGTGCAGAATCTTTAATCCAAAATAGAACAAAGAGGTTCTACTATTGATTAAATCTGAGTTAGGTTACTTAAAATGACCAGAATCTATTCGGGTTGACATTACTACTCTCGGATTCTAAAATGTTCTAAAACGGCATGGCCATTGATAAACTCCAAGTTCAGATGCTGAGCTGAAAACAGAGCTGATAAACTAACAGATAGCTACATTGTCTATTGCATACCTCGGGTACGAACTTGCAGAGAAAATGCAGGCTGAAAATAGTCGTCAGTGAGGGAGAACGCCGGTAACAGAGAGCAGGAGCTCGGGAGAGAAGAAATCGCCGAGAGAAGGGGTGTCGGCTACAGTGAGGTTTAAATGAGATTTAAGGTTTCCTTTTTCTATTTATACTTAATCCATCAATCTTAATTACAATTCTGCCACCCAACCTAGTTTTACTCAACTTGTAATAATTTGTCTTAACATCAAATTTAAATCATAAAGGTTAAATAAAAGGGTGATAAATAAAATGGTCGAAAAATCACCTGGCCGAAATGTCGGGTGTTACAATTATGGCCCTTAGCTGTTCTTGGTAGGCCAACAACAAAATCCATCGTTATATTCTCCCATTTCCATTCGGGATCGGGAGAGGTTGAAGCGTTCCACTTGGTCGTTGATGTTCAGCTTTGACCTGTTGACATATCATGCAAGACTCCACGTATTTGGCCACTTCATTCTTCATATTCGGCCACTAGAAGTGAAGTTTCAAATCCTGATACATCTTCGTGCTTCCAAGATGTACAGAGAAAGAAGATGAATGGGCTTCCGACAAGATGTGCTTCCGTAGCTCTTCGTCTTTCGGAACATACCATCTGTTTTTGAACTTCAGAATTCCATCTCCCGAATAACTGAAATCGGAATAAGCCATTGGTACCTTGCCCACCATATCAGCCATCTCCTTTGAATTGATCTTCTGAGCTTCCTTAATTCGGTCCAGGACAGAGGGCCGTAGTGTTAAGTCTGCTAGTGTGGCCGATAGCCGAGAAAGAAACTATCTCCATATCGAACTTCGGTATCTCCGTCCTCAAAGGCATAGATACGGCCGACATACTGGTTGCTAGTAGGCTGGCATCCTGCTTAGGCGCATCGGCACCACATTGCTTTACAGGGTGGGTATTTAATCTTCAACGTCGTAGTCTTTCACAAATTCTAACCTTATTCATGAGAAAACATATTTCAAAACATTTCACTGCGTGAGAAGTTAAAACTGATGCATAACATAAAGCACTTAATCATCGAACTAAGACAGGGGAGTACATGAGAATAACAGAACCATATCATCACTTTCATCAAAATAGCAGGGGGACAAGTTCCCTAAATCTAACTTAATCCTTTGATGTAGGGCCCTATTGGCCGGAAACTTAATACATTCAATACCTGGATTCCTTAGCAACTTGGATCACTTTCTCTCAACTTCTCACTAAAACCACATTTCACATTACAGTAGTTAAATAAATCCTAAAGTTCTAGTCATAGGTCATCCTAGAATCTAATAGCTAGAGTCATCTCCGAATCCTTAGTCTAAAGCTCTGTGCAGAATCTTTAATCCAAAATAGAACAAAGAGGTTCTACTATGATTAAATCTGAGTTAGGTTACTTAAAATGACCAGAATCTATTCGGGTTGACATTACTACTCTCGGATTCTAAAATGTTCTAAAACGGCATGGCCATTGATAAACTCCAAGTTCAGATGCTGAGCTGAAAACAGAGCTGATAAACTAACAGATAGCTACATTGTCTATTGCATACCTCGGGTACGAACTTGCAGAGAAAATGCAGGCTGAAAATAGTCGTCAGTGAGGGAGAACGCCGGTAACAGAGAGCAGGAGCTCGGGAGAGAAGAAATCGCCGAGAGAAGGGGTGTCGGCTACAGTGAGGTTTAAATGAGATTTAAGGTTTCCTTTTTCTATTTATACTTAATCCATCAATCTTAATTACAATTCTGCCACCCAACCTAGTTTTACTCAACTTGTAATAAATTTGTCTTAACATCAAATTTAAATCATAAAGGTTAAATAAAAGGGTGATAAATAAAATGGTCAGAAAATCACCTGGCCGAAATGTCGGGTGTTACAATTATGGCCCTTAGCTGTTCTTGGTAGGCCAACAACAAAATCCATCGTTATATTCTCCCATTTCCATTCGGGGATCGGGAGAGGTTGAAGCGTTCCACTTGGTCGTTGATGTTCAGCTTTGACCTGTTGACATATCATGCAAGACTCCACGTATTTGGCCACTTCATTCTTCATATTCGGCCACTAGAAGTGAAGTTTCAAATCCTGATACATCTTCGTGCTTCCAAGATGTACAGAGAAAGAAGATGAATGGGCTTCCGACAAGATGTGCTTCCGTAGCTCTTCGTCTTTCGGAACATACCATCTGTTTTTGAACTTCAGAATTCCATCTCCCGAATAACTGAAATCGGAATAAGCCATTGGTACCTTGCCCACCATATCAGCCATCTCCTTTGAATTGATCTTCTGAGCTTCCTTAATTCGGTCCAGGACAGAGGGCCGTAGTGTTAAGTCTGCTAGTGTGGCCGATAGCCCAGAAACTATCTCCATATCGAACTTCTGTATCTCCGTCCTCAAGGCATAGATACGGCCGACATTACTGGTTGCATAGTAGCTGGCATCCTGCTTAGCGCATCGGCCACCACATTAGCTTACCGGGTGGTATTTAATCTCAACGTCGTAGTCTTTCACAAATTCTAACCACCGTCTTTGTCTCATGTTTAGCTCTTTCTGGGTAAAGATGTACTTCAAACTCTTGTGATCAGAAAACACCTCACATGATTGTCCATATAGGTGGTGTCTCCATACCTTCAGCGCAAATACAACCGCCGCCAACTCAAGGTCATGAGTAGGGTAGTTTTGCTCATGGGTTTTCAATTGTCGGGATGCATATGCCACTACTTTCCCTTCTTGCATTAATACACATCCCAAACCAATCTTGGAAGCATCACAGTATACGCTGAATTTGCCGTCTTCAACTGGCAATACTAATAGAGGAGCAGTGGTCAACTTTTGCTTAAGTGTCTGAAAACTCATCTCGCAAGCTTCAGACCACCTGAATTTGATATCCTTTTTCGTTAAGCTGGTCATAGGCTTTGCTATCACAGAGAATCCCTTGATGAACTTTCTGTAATAACCAGCTAATCCGATAAAGCTCCGTACTTCACTGGCATTCCTCGGTTTTGGCCAATCTTTCACGGCCTGAATCTTGGCCGGATCCACGGACACTCCTTCTGCCGACACCACATGGCCTAGGAAATTAATCCTATTCAACCAAAATTCACACTTTGATAGCTTGGCATATAATTGATGCTGTTTTAGGATTGACAGTACAACAGCCAAGTGCTTTTCATGTTCGGCCTCACTCCTGGAATAAACCAGAATGTCGTCGATGAAAACGATCACAAATTTATCCAAGACATCTTGGAATATCCTGTTCATTAGGTCCATAAATGCTGCCGGAGCATTAGTTAACCCGAACGACATCACTAAGAACTCGTAGTGTCCGTATCGGGTCCTGAAGGCGGTCTTTGGAATATCATTTGCTCTAACCTTCAACTGGTAATAACCGGAGCGCAAGTCAATCTTAGAAAATACCCGAGCCCCCTGTAGTTGGTCAAATAAGTCATCGATTCTCGGCAACGGGTACTTATTCTTGATAGTCAACTTGTTCAGCTCACGGTAGTCAATACACATTCGTAGGGACCCATCCTTCTTCTTAACGAACAAGACGGGAGCACCCCACGGAGAGAAACTAGGGCGCACAAAACCCTTGTCCACCAATTCTTTTAGCTGAGCCTTCAACTCCCTCAGTTCAATTGGCGCCATACGATAAGGATTCTTCGATACCGGTTCAGTGCCAGGATATACATCGATTTCGAACTCGATCTCACGATCTAGTGGCAATCCTGGTAAGTCATCTAGGAAGACCTCTGAGAAGTCTCGAACTACCAGAATATTTTGAAGTTCCACCTCACCTTGTCTTTGAACATCTACTACGTGGGCAAGGAATCCGACACATCCTGACCTCATCAGCTGTTGAGCTTTCAAGGTGGATATAACAGGCATACTATGTTTCTTTGGTATTGCCTGATAGGAGAACTCTACTTCGTTCGGGCGTGGCGCTTAAAAGTTACGAGCCCGAACCTACAGTCGATAGTGGCATGATGTCTAAATAGCCAGTCCATCCCCAGAATCACTTCGTATCCTTTCATACCGATGACGATAAGATTGACATACAATTTCTGGTCTCTAACTGACACTATATCACCCTGCACTGCCTGCTCGGAGTGCATAAACTCTCCGGATGGTAGCATAACATGTGATGACCCAAATGTGAACGTATGTGTACGACTGCGGGGCAAACCTCGGGTTGCGGGGCAAACCTCGGGACCTAAGCCGAGTGTAGGCGAATCCCGGACTCGGGTATAGGCGAATCCCGGGTCGTAAAGAGGGGGTTGTCACAGTCCCACATCGCTTGGGGAAGTACATGAAAATGAAACATATGTAAGAGATCTCTCCCAAGATAGCAAGACGCGTTTTGGAGCACGATTGGCAACGGATCCCATAAGAACTCCGAAGTTAAAAGTGCTTCGGCGAGAGCAATTCCAGGTTGGGTGACCTTCTGGGAAGTTCTCGCCAAACAAAGCCGTGAGGGGAGGATATTGTGCTACGGCCCAATCCCAAGAGCGGACAATATCTTGCTGGGAAACGGGGTCGTTACAAATGGTATCAGAGCCTGTACCCAACCGGAAATGTGGCCAACGAGGACGTTGGGCTCCCGAGGGGGGGTGATTGTGATGACCCAAATGTGAACGTATGTGTACGACTGCGGGGCAAACCTCGGGTTGCGGGGCAAACCTCGGGACCTAAGCCGAGTGTAGGCGAATCCCGGACTCGGGTATAGGCGAATCCCGGGTCGTAAAGAGGGGGTTGTCACAGTCCCACATCGCTTGGGGAAGTACATGGAAATGAAACATATGTAAGAGATCTCTCCCAAGATAGCAAGACGCGTTTTGGAGCACGATTGGCAACGGATCCCATAAGAACTCAGAAGTTAAAAGTGCTTCGGCGAGAGCAATTCCAGGTTGGGTGACCTTCTGGGAAGTTCTCGCCAAACAAAGCCGTAAGGGGAGGATATTGTGCTACGGCCCAATCCCAAGAGCGGACAATATCTTGCTGGGAAACGGGGTCGTTACATAACACTGTAGGGCTGATCTGACGATGCAAGACACAAGTTCTCCCTACCCGCAAAGTCCATGGCCACAAATGAATGAGTGGCCCCTGTGTCTAACAAAGTATATGCAGATATGTTACACACCAAAATTGTACCTGTAATTGCTGTGTGCAGATCAGCATCATCAACGTCCTCCATCATTGCAAACACTCTCGGCACGGCTTGACCTGTTCTGGTGTCGGGCATTGGGCAATCCCGAATTTGATGGCCTCCCTTGCCACATCGAAAACAAGCGCCAGTAGCAAGTCTGCATTCTCCTCTGTGAGGCTTCTGGCACCGCAGGCATACTGAAAGTTGAGGAGCCCCCATTGGTCTCTTTCCTTTGTCTTGATAAAGGATGACTTCATTGGGCCTCTTAATGCCTCGGTTTTGTTGCTGTTGAGGCTGCAAATATTGGCCCCTTGGTTGTTGTTGTTGTTGCTGTTGAGGGGTATTTCGAATAATTCCTCTTGATGAATCCCTTTGTCTCTGGGACTTCATTTCCAAAGCTTCTAACTGGTAAACCTTGGCCACCACCTTTGTGTACGGTGCCTCATCAAATCCCCCGTATGAGATTCCTCGTAAGAGGTCCAGCTTCAAACCTTGAATAAATTGGTGTACCTTGTTCTCATCGGTGGCCACCAGGTGTGTTGTATATCGGGATAATGACTCAAATTTCTGAACATATTCAGCCACTGATCCATACTATCGCAGCCGAGAGAATTCAAGCAATTTCTCCTTCCTCACTCCACGGTCAAAGTACTTATCGTAGAAGATTCTCTTGAACCCTTCCCAGCTTAATGCCACAGTAGTCGACTGCACTGTGTCCCACCAAAATCCAGCACTTTCAGTGAGATAAAACGTGGCACAAATAACTTTCTTGTTGTCTTCTACTTCTGCATAACTGAACATCTTTTCCATAGTTCGAATCCAAGTCTCTGCACGGGTCGGGTCTGTAGACAGTCCATCAAATGAAGGCGGCTGGAGTCGCCAAAATCTGTCTCCACTATTGTCTCGCGGCGCATTATCACGATTGTTATTCCCATGGTTATTGTTTCTATCATCTTCTCTGGCCATCATGTGTTCAACCATGCGTGACTGTGCACCCACCAGTTCGGTTAGTCGGTCAATGGCTCGAGAGCTTTCGCTTGACTCTTCTTGATGTCCTCTCACCATTTCTAATAAACCCTATAAATAGAATAACCTAACTTAATAAACAGAACTTTTACAGAAATTTTTAAACACTTACAGTTGGTGGAACGATCTCACGTGGCGGGTTGCGCAGTCAGACATTTCACAGAATCGGTTTTAAAACCTTGTCTCTCTGATACCACAACTGTGACAGCCCCTGAACCAGAACCCCGATCGGGGTCCGGGATCGGAGCCGTCACTCCGGGACAGTTAACGGAAAACGAGACTATATTTTTTTTGAACATTTAAATGGACAGAAGATTTTAAAAGTAAACTCTTAAAACTTTACAGAGAGAGATCATTTTCTGAATTCGAAAGTAAAACGGGAAAAACAGTAAACAGAATCGGAACGTAAGATGGATAACCGAAGAAAACCAGGAAGAAATAAAAACAGGAGTAAATAAACTGACGGAAGATGTAAATAAAACTGGGTGGAAGCAGTAAATAAAACTGGGCAGAAAAGTAGGCGGATGACGTCAGGCAGAAGATGAAATTAAACTGGCGGTAGAAGTGAATAAGACAAAAGATGAACAGTGTCTGGCGGTAGAAGATGAATAAGACAAAAGATGAACAGTGTCTGGCGGTAGAAGATGAATAAGACAAAAGATGAACAGTGTCCGGTGGTAGAAGATGAATAAGACAAAAGATGAACAGTGTCCGGTGGTAGAAGATGAATAAGACAAAAATGAACAGTGTCTGGTGGTAGAAGATGAATAAGACAAAAGATGAACAGTGTCTGGTGGTAGAAGATGAATAAGACAAACCAGTGGTAGAAGCTGAGTGGTAGAAGATGAATAAGACAAAAGATGAACAGTGTCTGGCAGTAGAATATGAACAGTGTTTTGTGGTAGATATAAAATACAACAGACTTGGCGGTAGAAGATGAATAAGACAAAAGATGAACAGTAACCGGTGGATGTAAATTTTAAGGCAGTGGAGGATGAAATCGAAAGACATAGTTTTAAAGGCAGAATTTGACAACTTTTAACAGGAAGACAAACAAACAGAGAGCATAAAACATAAACGTTTCAAACCTTCAAAACCGATTCAAAACATGATTTGAAACATACTTTGCAGATGACAGATTTAAAGAAACAAATCGCATGGATAGTTCCAAAGAAAAACAGAAATCATCCATTCTCAGATTAACAGAAAATATCCCAAACAATTCCAGAATACTTTCGAATATAAACTTAACTGTCAAATACAGCGGTTTTAAACATTGACACAGAATCTATACATTGTTTTAAAATCTCAGAGACAGTACAGAACTTATCATAAATTGTAGAATTTCCCAAAACAGAAGTTTTTCTACAGAGTTTTTAACACAATACCAAAATTTCAGAAAGTTTTACAGATATAAAATATACTCTAAACACTTGAACCTCAGGTCAGAAACATGTCTGGCTGCAACAACCTTCCCCGAGAGCTCGAACCACCAGCCACCTATTCATCAGACTGAGGCACAAAGTCCTCATTTTCGAGTTCAGTACCTACATCAGGGAGTTCACCTATGAGTCTAAAACTCAGTAAGAACATAACAAATATGCAGTGATGTAGAATGCTATGCATGCAGTTTTCAGAATACAGTGACAGAACTTTACAGTACATTTCAGTGGCAGAGGGGTATAAGTGGGGCTTATAGGGGAACTGACAAACAGAGGGGGCACTTTCAGGCACATTCAGTACTTTTACAGACTCCCAGGGAGGGATAAAACCGGAGGGTCCTTGCTAGGGACAATTTTCTTTTCAGAATCCCAAGGAGGGATAAAACCAGAGGGTCAGTCCCCGTCCCACACTTAACCAATACATTACAGTCAGATTTTTATCTTGCTTAACTTCAAAACTATGTACAGAAAACGGTTTTTGCATGAACTTTCAGAAAAAGGTGTATGCATGATCGGTGCTTGAATTTAAACTGGCAGATAACATATAACAGAAAATGCGGAAAATTGACAATTTAAAAACATAACCTATACTCTTTCTACCCAAATCGACCCGACAGAACGAAAACACCTAGTACCTCCTTGATGTAGGGCCTTAAGGGCCAACCTACGAGTATGAACTTACCTGTGGTCCGAAATGCAGCAAGCTTGAACGCACGAGCACTATGGTTCACGAACCTATAACATGCATAAATGGACATTAACCCTAAACATCACGAAACTAGCAAATAAATAAGCTAAAAAATTGTTTTCTATCTAAGATGATTACCTTAGACCGAAAAGCAGGAGGAAAATCAGAGAAGGAAGAAACTCCTTGCGTTGGTTTTCTTCAACCAAAAGAGAGAAGCAGAGAGGGAAAAGTCTCACGTAGGAGGAAGAGAAGGAAATGAAATACATGGCTTGTCTTCTTCCACAAGTTTGCCAAGTGTCAATAATCCATTTGATTTCTCCCACCAACCTTAATTTCTTTCTAATTTGCCCTTCCATTAGTTTTTGACTAAACTTCTATTTAGTTCGTCGAATTGGTTCTACAATCACTCTCATTCAATTGAACACTCCGACAATTTCATTAAAAATAGTCATTGCATTAATATTAGAGTAATCCCGCTTAATTATTCGGGGAAAATAATTACACGGAAAATGCCGGGTGTTACAATATCAATTATATTTTGGCACATAACTTGTTACAACTCGGAGTTGGGCCAAAATTGAAATGTCGGGTCGGACCACCCAGTCCTCGAGAACGACCAGATCATTCCGTCCATGGTTTGGGTCGCAACAGAAGACTTTAAGGAAATACGAAGTCATACCCCAACAAGATGGATTGAAGTCCATATAATGATCACCCTAACAAGTAGTGCAATATATGAATATCAAAAACTACTGTCGTACATGAAAACTAAAGGAAACATTCATTATGTTTACAAATCCCAAATAAGTAATAAGTCCTAACCAGGCAAAAGTAAATAGTATCTAAAGAAAAGAAAACATAGAGCAATATTGATATGCCTCGGATGCCTGTGACCCGTTCTCAAATCAAGGTACAATCACCTATTAATATTTATTTTGACAAGTTTGCTAGTTTCGAGCCATTCAGTTGTTTTGTAACTTGGAGTGTGAGCAAAATTCTCAAGACATGGAGAAGCCTACACATGTTCTCTCTTGGGAATCACTTCTAAAATCATCTCACATTGAAGAGGGAATTTATCTTCCTAAAGGAAAATCCTTGTAATCATGCGTTTCGTGTATTTTTTTAGTTTGTGGCAAACATATGTCATTTCTTGTATTTTTTGCAAACATTTCCCTTTTATTTTGTTGTATGCATTGCATGTTAGTTTCTAGGTTAGTGGGTGGCCGAGGTTTGATACACAAGATTGAGATTCAGTGTGCACGTGGCCGAGATTTTGGCGCGCAAGAGTTATCTCACGCATGGCCAAGGTTTGGCACGCATGACCTAGATTTGGTGCGCAAAGAATATATCACTCACATGTCCGAGCATTTACGCACGAGGGAAAAATGAGCGATCACAGAAGAAAGCAAGAACGAGCGCACCAATGAGTGACCTGGCCGTACAGAGGATCACTGGTAGGGCACGCACGGATGCTGATCTAGTTGACGCCATAGCCATTGATCAGCGTGTGCAAGGACAACCGTGCGGTCGAGCAATGAACAATAGATTCTTTCCAAAACTTTCCTCAATCATTTTGAATCCATTCCAATTCAGTCACATTCTAGCAAGAATTAAGGACCAATGGAGAGGCTCCAAGTTATCCATACAAGGACATACACGTCGGACGCCGAAGCAAGGAGGCGCGCACGCACTGGTGGTTGAAAGCCGAGCTCAATCCTTTGTTTCTTCAGCCGAAACCCTAGCAACCTTAGGAGATATTTAAGCATCATTTGCTTCATTGTAAAGACACTTTGGATTTATAGAAAATTGTTGTTTCCCCTACAATCTTCGAAGAGCTTTCGGTCTTCAAAGTAGTTGTGTCTCGGCGAGTGATATCCGAGCAGAGTGTGCCTCCAGTATCATTCAAGTCTGTGGTTACTTGATGACTTTTATTGCCATCCTTTCTCTCAAATCTTACAAAGGTTGGAAGCTAGAAGAAGGGTGGAATACCAAAGCCCAGTTGCTGGAGCATTCCTTCTTCATTGAAGTTCTCATTATCCGAAGGTGCCATAAGTTGCCTCTCGGACCAGTCACGGGTGTTCCTTGCATTTCTTACTCATTTCAACGTTTTTCTTCCTAAAATTTTAAAGACTTACTCTCACCACTCACCAAGTAAGTTCCCCCTAAATTTTCATAGCATTTGGATTTATACTGACAAAGTTATGCATACTGTTTGAGGTACTAATCAGATTGAGCCGAGAAGTACCAACCATTGTGCTTTGTTGTTGTTTAACTTGGTTCTTGCATGAGAAATCATGGATCCTCCACGCACTTCTGTCTCTAACTACTTTTATCCTTTTCTGGATGAGAATGAATCGTTGGGGTGAGTGACTAACTAAGTAAGAAACTTATACTAAATGTAACTATGGAAAACTAGTTTTACCTTTCATCTTGAAAACCATAATTTAAATCAAATAAATATCGTGAATGATTTTGCAAATCATTTTAAGGAAATCTCTTTTCCATCATTTTAACAAAATTGGCTCCACGAGCTTTCAATGAGATAATTACAAAACATTGTCATGTACATAGGTTGCTATATATAAAAAATAAACCCCTCGTTTTTAGTTGAAAATGTCCCTAGTGAAAAAGAATGGTCCCTCAAGGACCCTTCTGACACACTATCACAGAAAACAACGATTTGAAGATCAGACAACGCCTCATGAGGCAGGACACAAGGAGTAAAAAAGGTGGTCGACGATGCGAAGATCAGACAGCGACACTACTAGTAAAATTGTAATAAATAATCAAATACACCTTTGCCCAACAAGTGTCGATCCTTAAACAAGTGTTGACCAGTCTTAGTAAGTGGTCGATACTTGAAGTTCTATAAGTTCTTTAGGCAAAAAATAACAAGTCATTATAAGCATAACTATTCGTTGACTGGAGTTGAAACATTGTTAGCCGCACCTTTCAAATCATTAATGTGACAACCTTCAAAAAGATTGGGGCGAATCCTTATCTCCTCTTTATATGAATCAACTACTTCTTTACCCCTAATCACCGATCTTTGAGATGATAGCAAGCCAAAGATTAAACGAGGGAATGGAAGAGCTGTCCTTTCATTTTTACAATCTGCATGCTTCACAATTTGATCAAAAATAATTTGCCCAACGTCAAAGGACATGTAGTTCCCAATTTTAAATAACAAGACAACCATTGATTTGTTTACACTAGTCCCGTGAGATGTAAGAAGCCAGTTTCTCATGGCTATCTTGTGCAAGATAGCATACTTCACAATAAGTAGGGATGCTGGAAAATCCTTCCACAGGGCCATACACATCTGACACCACCCGTGACATCAGAAATAATTTTGTTAAAATCAAGGGTAAACTCCACAGTATCATCTCCATAACTGCATAAATAAGTGTTTATTGCTGTAGGAGAGAACTCGAACAAGTGTCCTCTTACAAACACATGACCATAATTTGAGTGGTCAAGATCATTCACATGTGAATCTAAGTTGCAGTAAAACTCTTGAACAACTTTTAAAACATATGATTTTAATCCTCTAATAGTCTTTCCCAACCCTTGACTGGTGAGTAGATCCACAATCCCACAACAATTTTTAAAATCACCTTCACGACTATTTCTTTCAGACCAAACATTCCTTTTTGAGACTCTATTCCAAAGTCCAGCACAATATTCAGAATTAAAATGTAACACCCAGATTTTTCGGGTTTCCGCTCTAGGAGTACTTTCGTAAATAAGAAATATAAGCTCGTTTTGTGAGCGGATAGTTTTATTAGGGCCCTAGGAGTAAATTGGATTATTTGGAGGAATAAAAGAATTTTGGAGAAACTAAATCGGGAGACGAAATAATGAATTAAACTAAAGAATTGGGGGGAGGGTATTTATGTAATTTTGCAAGTCAAGTTTTATTAAAATAAATAAATCCTTTTCCCCTCCCCTCTCTGTTCTCCATCTCCAGACAACGCAAAAAGGGGTTTTTCCCCCTTTCCCTTGTGCGATCCTTCCTCCCTCGCCATTTCTCTTCAACGCCGGTGGTTCATCCTTTTTCCAGCGAGTTCTCTTCCATTTTCTTCGACCATCAACCATCTAGGTAAGACTCTAGCATATTGTGGGTTTAGTTGTCGATTTGGGTTGTTATTCGTTAGGTTTTATTGATTTAGGGTTTGAGTAAATTTATGTTTTCGGTTAGAAATCGTTAGGATGTTTAAATTAGTGTCATTTGATGATGTATTTACGACTATTGACGATAGTTATGTGAGATTGTGGTTATTGACAGATTTAGGTTAGATTTTTGGCTGTTAAAGGTTGTAAAATCTCCATTAATGGATTTTAATATTTTGTGAGCACCACATGCTCGATGAAATGCCTAAATGGAGAAAATAGAAGTTTTAGGAGAAATTGCCTTAGATAGGAGCTTAGTTTAAGTTTGGAAATTGTTTATATAGGATCGGTTTTAACGATGGATTTGTGAAATGCCTTAGGTGGAGACGACTTTTCGGACGGTACTCAGCTTACTACGGACGCCAGGTAAGTGGGTGCTAGGTTTCCGGCCCTTAAGGCCCTACATCGTGTCAACGTTAGGCTTTTGTGTGTTGATGATGATTTTCTGATTGTGGGGTTTAATGAGTCGGGTAGACTAGGATGTTATTTGTTAGTTGTTTGTGAAGTTTGTTGCGAGTAGTGTATGTCCATGTACAATGTGAATTGTTCGATGATATGTTTTGATGATATGTGTACGTAGATTCCTCATGCATCATGTTTTCTCAAATGTCATAAGAAACGTTTCATGCATGAATGATGTAAAGGAAAAGTAATGATTAAGTGTGGGTTGGGATAGTATGGCCAGAACAACAAAACCAATGTCACTTCCATGCGATGGACTATGAATACGGCCGAAAGGACTATGTACACGCACTTGGCCTACTCCCTGGCACATCCCCACCTTAATCCATGTCAACCAAAAGAAAAAGAATAAGAACAAGTAAATGAACATGTTTTATGAAAAGAATCATGCATTCATGCATATGTAAAGTATAGTGCATCCCCTTACTAAGCATTAGGCTTAATGTTTATGTTGCATGATGTAGGTGACAGGTGTGAAAGAGAGAGTTCTCTCGATGTCAAGGAATAGGTGGTCGACGGATGGTGCTCGTGGCGACGGGGTGTGTTTTGGTTTGACTTGATGGTCCGATGGTGCGTCCCGAACTATTTTGTGGCGATGAGATGTGAGTTAGTTTTTGTTGGTTAAAAAGATTATGAATTTTAGAGTGTATAGTTAGGTTTATTATTTAGAAAATTTATAGTGGGTGTAGGTTTGAAGTAGTGCTATTTGAATGATTTGATAACATATGTCTTTGGTGATGTTTTAAGAAAATTTCATGTTTATGTTCGATGTTTGTTTTGAGGATTTGATTGGGTTCTATTTGATGATTTTAGGTGATTGACGACTATATGGATACGCACGGTTTTAGAGCAATCCATGCAATTAGTTTTCGTGAAATTTGGAAGTGTATAGACTAAGTTAGAGTTGTGTTGAGTAATGAATAATGTCGGGTGATGCGTGTTGTTGGATGAGTTTGATGTGGAATCTGGGTAGCAGATAGGTTTATATTTCGATGTTTTAAACGTTTTGAAATCTGTTACAACTGTTTTTATAAACGTCCTTTTGAGTCGGTTTTTGAATGATTGTGGAGTTAAAATGGTATATGTGTGTAGTGATAATACGTTGAGGAGTGGTTACGAAAATGAAAGAAAAGTGGTGAAGTTTTAAGTGTGTTTTGCAGGAAATTGAAAGGAGGAGGAAGAAAGAAAGAAGAGGTGGTGGGGCGAGCTCTCTGGAAAACGATTCCAAAGAGGTTGCCAAACGATCGCCATGGAGGGCGATCGTTCGCCCCTCATCCGGTCGCGCTCTGGAAGAAATTTCAGAGCGCTTGCCGAATGATCGCTGGCGGAGGCGATTAGAAGGCAAAAATGAGCGATCGCGTAGGGTGATTGATCGCCGGTTTTGGGCGATTGATCGCCCCTCGTGTTTTGGTGTGCGGCGATCGATCGCCAGTTTTGGGCGATCGATCGCCACTGGCTTTTGGTTGTCAAAAGCCGATTCTGCCCTCCCATGCTTGGCCGACGTTTTAAATGATTTAAATATTTGTTTTAATTGTTTATTTAAATTGTTTTAAGATTTGTTTTAAACTAACTTCGATCTCAATTTCGATTGAGATTCCGCCTTAGGATCACTTAAAGTTTATAAAGTTTATTAAGGATATATATAAAAAAAAAAATGATTACGCCACGGCAAGTCCGTGGAGGCCCTGACCGGGTTGGGGTCGTCACATAAAATCATCAAATGCAGTAGGATGATCGGCTGACTTACTTGTTCTGGTGCTTGGCCGAGAGGGAACAACAAATTTACTTCTTTTAGGGCTTGGTTGAGAAGAAATAGGAGCCTTTATTTTTGTTTTGAGACTGTTGAGCTCCGACCTACAAATACGACTCAAGAGCTCGAAGGAGATCGTTAGTTCCCTGGCAACACGAAACCGACTAAATCCGAGATAACAGAACGCAAACAAAATACCAAAGGTGCTCGGAATGTAACAAAATTTTAAGTGAGTATTGTGAAGTGAGTGAGGTGTATGATGGTGAAATTTGTGGTCCAGATTCGTTGATTTGAGTGAGTTATGAATATTTTCGAGAATCGTCCAAGAGAGCTATTATAGAGCTTTTAGCAAGAGTTTTCTTCCAATGAAGAGAACTCGATTCATGGAATCTATTACAGTCACTCTTTGCTGTTTTCCGCTCTCAAAAGAGTGGAGAAGAAGATGGAAAATCCGTTTTTACAAGCTACCAAGCTTGAAGATCGGTCTCGGGGGCGCAACCCCTCGGTTGTTGTCAACCGAGCTTACCTTGGTGCTTCTTGCTCCAAGCTTCTTCTATTGAGAGAAGGTAAATCCGTGGATGCTCATAAAAAACCAGCCAAAAAGGTTACAAACACCAATGCCATGAATTTATAGACCTATTGGTGGAAGACTTGGGCTTTGAAAGGGTTGGGCCTTCATTTGGGCCATCCTTTGAGCTTACCTTCAACTTCAAGTGGGCCAAGCATAAACAAAACCACCAACTAATCCTAACATTCATCTAATCCTAAAATGCCTAATATGAATGCAAATAAATAAGTTTAAACATGAAGTCCAACGTTTTCCAATAAGTCTGAAATAAAAAAATTACAAATATCAAAGCTCAGAAAGACAAATTCCCATGTGAGCATTAGTTTTTCCACATGATGAGGTGCTTTGGTTGGTGAACGTCCCCAACTTTAATCTCCCACTTCAAGTAACCTACGGTGTCCTCTAAGTCTTCACACGAACCATGACCTGCAAAAGAGACAAGTGTGTTAGTGAAATTGTGGACTCGGGAATCGTGGACTCAGGTTTGGGATCGTGTAATGGGCCTACAGGGCACAACAGGGACTTGACTCCCCTTGTGACATCGTTCGAGAGCGAGTGACTCTACTCGGCATAGGACTTGGTTTTTCTTTCCTGTGTTTGATTATGATCTTTTCAGTAGTTTTAGAATCCGAAACTTCACGAACATCATCAGAGGAGACTTCATCAACTTTTTCTTCTTCTCAATCCTCATCAGATGATTCAACTTTCTTCTCCTGTTGAGGTCTTTTTCTCTTTGAAACACGAGAGATTTTGGAAGAATTTGGTGCTCTAGGAGGGCCAACACCGACATTTGATTTAGTATCACTTGAAGGATTGAAGCGATTTCTTACACCAAAAGGATCTGTAGGACCGGAATTGTCTAAGAGGGGGGTGAATTAGACTTTTAAAACTAAATTTATTGATCAATTTAATCACTCTCTCAATTTACTCTATCAGCAATTAAGTTAATAACAATAATGACAGAGAGGGTAAGAGAGATTGAACACCAACGCTTTTTACGTGGTTCGGCCAAGCTGCCTACGTCCACGCTCCAAGGCTCACCCCTTGAAGATCCTTAACCTTCTCCTCACGAGAAAACAGATCGGGATTCCGGGCTCCGATCAACTGCCTTTACAATTCTGGATTGAACTTTCACGGGCGTCAATCCACTGCCTTATAGAGATTTGAGTTTGTAAAAATAACGCACAGACTACACTCTTACAACAATTGAATCTCGAGTTCGAGTTTAGAGATGTAGTGAAAAATACAGAGTGAAGAATGACTTTCGCAGCTAGGGCTCAGAATTCAAATTGGCAAAAGTTAGTCTTCGAGCCTTTTCTTCTGCTTATATACTCTGTATGAATTTGCTTCATAAAATTGAATGCTTCTTTCTTCAAAATGGAGAAAAGTTACCGTTGGGAAGCATCCGTACTGAAGCAGCTATCCGTTGCGTCTGAAATTGTTGTTCGTCGTCGCCATTAAAGGTCTGGAGTTAATGCTGAAAACGACGTCACTGTAGCTTCGCGGCTAACTTTGAATTCTGGCGGAAGATTACCGGAAGATGTAGCTTCAAAACACTTGACACGTCATCGGAATGAGTAAGCTTCAAAACGTCACCGGCATAAGTGTCTGGAAGCTTCATCGGCAGGCGCAACGTGAAAATCCGTCGACAGATGCATCGAAGTCCATCGGCATGTGCAGCTTAAAAGCTATCGGCAGGTGTAGGCGTTGAATTCCATCGGCAGACGCATCCTTAAATTTCACCAGCATGAGCATGCTTTTGTTATCATCTCCTTTTGTCGTTTAGTCAATCGGCAGGAGTAGATTCAAACATCATCGGCAGATGAAGCAAATAAACACTGACTACTTCATCGGTAAATGTCTTCAAATATCATCGGCAGATGTGTTCAAATAAATTGTCGTCTAGTGAACGGCATGAGCAAGCTTGAACGTCATCGGTGTGAGTAGCGCCAAATGCTATCGGTAGATCCATCTTGACACGTCATCGGCATATATCTTTAAAACCGCTTCGGCAGATGAAACACATAAGTACTTTGACACGTCATCGGCATCTGTCTTCAGAAACAGCTATCGGCAGAGAAAACATGTACTGACTTGACACGTCATCGGCATATGTCTTCAAAGACGCTATCGGCAGATAATAACTTTTAAACGGCGTCTTCTTCTGCTTAGCAATCGGCAGAGGCTTTCATTTTTTTTATGCATAGTCATCGGTAGAAGCGTGTTTTTCTGTTCTGCTCTGTATACTCAAACCGATTTTATTAGACAACTAAAATACCCTTGTTCAGGGTATTATCAACCAAACATGTATTGATAATTCTTATTTAAATACACATAATCAAATTGTATACTTAATACACAAATACATAATCAAAAAACAAATTATGACTTAAACACTCTATAAGTGAACAAGATCCACTTGTTGAATGGAAACCACTTGCACAACAAATCTTGAGAAGTCATCCTCAGAATTAGGAGACCCAATAACGTGAGCAGGCGTTGAAGACTCTCCATGTGACATCTTCGATAATTTCCAGAGAAGAGTTTCGAAATCCCTAATTTTTTAGAGGAAGAAACTGAGAGCAATACTTAGGAGTGGTCAAGAGAGAGAATACCGTTTGAAGGGTTTATGGAAATAAACCATAAATTCATATTTGAAATTAAAAAAAAAAACTCATAATAATTCCTAAAATCCCAGAAAATTCTTCGACTTCCCATAAAATTTGGAAAATAAATCCAAAGGCTTTTATATTGGGAAATAAACCCAAAATAATTAATCTTGATTAATGCCTTGAAAGTTCTTCAGATATTGGAGAAAATAATCTCCAATTTCCAGCTAAAGGATCCCTGTAAAATCTATAGAATATGGCTAGAAATAATCTATAATTATCAGAAATAAGAAAAAAATGCTTGAAACGAGAGTTTTTTTTTTATTAATAAAAAAAAACTTACAAGCTGGTAGTGACACATAGGCCTAGGGCAAACCTTAATTCTTCAAATCTTACACCATCCAAAGTTTTGGTGAAGATATCCGCAATTTGTTTTTCTGTCACCATATGCTCTAAAGTAATACTTTTTTGTTCCACAAGAGATCTAATAAAATGATGTCGAATATCTATATGTTTGGTCCGAGAATGCTGAACCGGATTCTTGGAAATATTGATAGCGCTCATATTGTCACAATAGAGTGTCATGACATCCTGCGTGACACCGTAATCTTTCAACATTTGTTTCATCCAGAGAAGCTGAATGCATCTACTATCAGTTGCAGTATATTCTGCCTCGGCAGTAGACAGTGAGATTGAGTTTTGCTTCTTGCTGAACCAAGACACCAAGTTATGTCCCAAATAAAAACATCCACCGGAAGTACTTTTTCGATCATCCAAACTCCCAGCCCAGTCAGCATCACAATAACCAACAAGATTTGTATTTGTATCAAATGAATACCAAATCCCATAGTCAGCTGTCTCATAATATATTTAAGTATCCGCTTGAATGATATTAAATGTGATTCTCGAGGATTTGCTTGAAAACGAGCACACACCCCAACACTATAGCAAATATCCAGTTGACTAGTAGTTAAATATAGGAGACTGCCAATCATGCTTCTATATAATCTAGCATCAACAGAAATCCCCTTCTCGTCATTGAAAATTTTCTCATGTGTCCCAATCGGGGTTCTATTCGGACGAGCATTCTCCAACTTGAATCGTTTCAACAATTGTTTGACATACTTGCTTTGAGAGATAAAGATACCATTATTACCTTGCTGAATCTGAAGTCCAAGAAAGTAATTGAGTTCGCCTACCATGCTCATTTCAAATTCCCCGGTCATTTGACCAATAAATTCATTCACTATTTCAAGTGACACCGAACCAAACACTATATCATCAACATAAATTTGGGCAAGTAAAAACTGACCTTTTTCACGACAAATGAAAATGGTTTTGTCTACTCCCCCTCGCTCATATGCTTTTGACAACAAATACTCTGTGAATCTTTCTTACCATGCCCGAGGGGCTTGTTTGAGCCCGTATAATGTCTTTTTCAATTTGTAGACATACTCAGGATGATGAAGATTTTCAAAACCCTTTGGTTGAGTAACAGACACTTTTTCATTAAGAATACCATTGAGGAAGACACTCTTCACATCTATTTGATACAATTTGAACCGCATCACACATGCCGTGGCTAATAGTAGGCGAATAGACTCAAGGCGAGCAACCAGAGCAAATGTTTCATCAAAATCAACACCTTCAATTTGAGAATACCCTTGAGCAACTAATCGAGCCTAGTTTCGAGTAATGTTTCCAACCTCATTGCTTTTGTTCTTGTATATCCACTTGGTACCAATGACATTCACATCGGGGGGACATGATACCAAGTCCCAAACTTGATTCTGTGTGAATTGACCAAGTTCCTCTCGCATAGCACCACTACAATATTCATCTAACAAGGCTTCTTTCATATTTTTGGACTCAATTGATGAAGTAAAGCATGCAAATTGAATCATTTCACGATAGTTGACTCTTGGTTTGCTGTGGTTCGAATACCATCATTTAGACCTCCTATAATTTCATCTGCAAGATGATTTTTTCAGACACATGTGGACGGTTGTCTTTGATCTGAGGTAGTTACTTCATCAATTTGTGCAACCTGGTCCGTGACACTACAGGTTACATCACCTGTAATACTGGTTGAAACACCAAATTTTTCATCGTTGAGATATGAGTTACGTCTTCTATGTGAGTATCAATGGTTTCCAGAGAATCAACCACTTGAACATTTACAAATTCTACGACATTTCGAGTCTTTTTATTGTAGACTCGATAAGCATAACTATTTGTGGCATAACCCAAGAAAATAGTTTCATCACTCTTGGGGTGTAGCTTCCCCCTATGTTCCTTGTCATTCAATACATAGGAAGTACTACCGAAAGGATGAAAATAGTTAAGATTTAGAATTTTACATTTCCATATCTCATAAGGTGTCATTGAAGTTCCTCCACGGAGATACACCCGATTTATAGTATAACAAACAGTGTTCATAGCTTCAGCCCAGAATTTTTGTGGAATATTCTTCTCATGTAACATTACGCGAGACATCTCCGAAATAGTTTGATTTTTTCACTCCACAACTCTATTTTATTGAAGAGTTTTAGGTGCTAAGAACTCATGAAATATCCCAAGTTGTGATTACAGTAGTTTGAGAATTCAGAGTTTTTAAATTCTCTCCCATAATCACCACTACGGATGGGGATAATCTTCATGATGATACAATCTTTTTCACGTTGGAGACGGATACACAAAGATTTGAAGGCTTTGAATGTGTCAGATTTTTCTCTAAGAAATTCCACCCAAGTATATCGAGAGAAATCATCAACAGTAACATAAGCATATCGTTTACCTCTAATACTTTCTACAGACATTGGACCCATTAGATCCATGCGAAGCAACTCAAGTACAAGAGTTGTTGCTGGTGTCGACGACACTTGATGTGACACCTTGGTTTGCTTCTCAATCTGACATGGTCCACATATTCTTCCTTCATCGAAATTCATTTTGGGAACCCCACAAGCAGCTCCCTTTGATATAATCATCTTTAGCATTCGATCATTGACATGTCTCAACCTTCTATGCCATAAAATAGGATCTTCCATGCTTGAACGAAACAAGTAGAAGATGAGTAAATAAGATAATAGTTGTCAGAAGATCTTACTCCCTCTATGATGCAATTTCTGTCATGATCGGACACCACGCACTTTCCACGAGTGAAGTGAACATTTAGATCTTGATTACACAGTTGACTAATGCTAATTAAATTAGCCTTTAGACCATCAACCAGAAGAACATTCTCCAATTTTGGTAGCCCTGGAACATTTAGTGTCTCTTTTCCCATGACACTAGACCTAACATCGTTGCCAAAAGTCACTTTTCCCACACTTTTAGATAGGATGTCCTTCAAGAACTTCTTTTCACTGGTCATGTGTCTAGATCAGCCGCTGTCAAAGTACCAAGCATCGGCTATAGTGGCCTTTAGAGAGATTTGTGTAACATTGCATTTCAAGTTTGATTTAATCACCTATCTTTGTTGAGGAAATCTGCGAGAAGAAAAATTTCTAGCAGTATCTTGTCTTAAGTCAGCTAGATATGTAAAACATCTAGGGCGAATATGACCACGTCGATTGCAATAATGACAAATAGAAGTAAGTCTGTTGCCTTTATTTATGGGAACAGGATGAGACTTTTCTTTTTGCTCAGTTCTAGTAGTGTTTATTGCAACTTGCTTCCCTTTGTATTCAAAAACTTTTTCTGACAATTTTGGTGATATAAAGTTTGATACTGGTGATAACACTGCATGTGACACTGTCTGTGAGACCAAGCTTTCTCCTTTGAACCCAAGTCCAGAGCGATCACCATTTAATTTGCTAATTTTTAGAATATCATCCAGCTCAGAAGAACCTGTATTTAACATCTTGACATTTTTCTTCATGTGATTCAACTTGTTAAATAGTTTCATCGCTTCATCCCAACTCGTTCTCAATTTGGCTTTCAATTTAGCAACAGAATTTTGCAGGTGATCTTCTCAACTTTCAAGTCTCCATTCTGAATGTGAAGATGCTGATTTATTTTAACAAGCTCGGTCCATTTTTCATGAAGAAATTTGTACTCCACAATGAGATCTTCTTTCGTATCTTCATCACCACAATCTGATATATCCTCTGTGACATCATGTGAGGCACTATCATCATTTGTGTGTTTTAGAGTTAGGAACTAGAGCCACATGGTTGTTCTGAAATTATCTTCTATTTCTGACTCATCCTCACTCCACGTCGTGTTAAGGGAATTCTTCTTTTTCTTCAGAGTATTAGCATATTATGCCTGAATATGCCCAAAACCATCACATTCTCTACACTGAACTCCTCTTCTCTTGATAGGTTGATCAGAAGTATGTTTTTCCTCTCTGTACTTTACATTGCTCGAAGAACCATTCTTGGTGTTATTGACACTGGACTTGACACCTCTATTATTTCTTCCAAATCTCTTCATAATCCTGCTAAAACTCTTAGATAATAGTGCTAGAGATTCTTCAAGGTCATCTTCACTATGATCATTCAAAGTCTGTGTATCGGCTTTTAGAGCAACTCCTTTACCTTCTTCGTTTAGTGTCAACTCTGAGATTCATTTCGAAAGTTCTAAGGGATTCCATTAATTCTTCTAGTTTCATTTTGGAGACATCATTGGCTTCTTCAATAGCTATGACTATTAGCAAAACGTTGAGGTAGAGATCGTAGAGTTTTCCTTACTAGTCTTTCTTCAGAAAACGTCTCACCAAGAGCAAATGCCTCATTGGCAATGTCACAATGTTTAAAATTGAATTCAGCAATACTTTCGTCTTTATGCATATTTAGATTCTCGAATCTTGTAGTTATCATCTGCATTATGGATAATTTCACAATCAACGTCCCTTTATACGTGATCTGAAGAATTTGCCATGCCTTTTTGGCTGACTCACAAGTGGAAATAAGTCTGAACTGAAAAGGATCACACCGTAGAAAATAACATTCAGAGCCTTTGAATTACTGTCGGCCACTGTATCTTCAGAAATAGACCAACTTTCTTCAGCCTTGAGAGTTGTAACACCTTCGTTGTCAGTAATTGTCGGAGGATCCCATCCTGTCAGAATAGATTTCCAAGCCTTCTTATCAATAGCTTTGATGAAAGCCCTCATTCTGGCCTTCCAATAAGTATAGTTACTTCCGTCCAATAAAGATGAACACATTGTTGAAACTTCTTCTTTCATAGAGTCCAATGCACAGAATAAAACACAATCAAATCCCGCGGATCCCGTTCAAGAAACAGAAACGCTCCTGCTCTGATACCAATTGAAGATCGTAATTAGTTATGCGATGTCATAACACTAGTTGTGACACCGATAGTGGAATGCAATAAAGGATAATTATAACTGTGTAAAGTAAAGAGACAGAAGGTTGGTAACGCAGTTCGGTAATTGCTTACGTCTGCGGGGCACGCCAGATTACCAAAGCTCACAAGGTCACTGAAGTCACAAGAACCGCATTACCTCTCTGTATTCTTTTCGCTGTCATTGCTTTTTGACAACAACTACTCTGGGAATCTTGTTACCTGCCCTGAGGGGCTTGTTTGAGCCCGTATAGTGTCTTTTTCAATTTGTAGACATACTCAGGATGATGAAGATTTTCAAAACCCTTTGGTTGAGTAACAGACACTTTTTCATTAAGAATACCATTGAGGAAGACACTCTTCACATCTATTTGATACAATTTGAACCGCATCACACATGCCGTGGCTAATAGTAGGCGAATAGACTCAAGGCGAGCAACCAGAGCAAATGTTTCATCAAAATCAACACCTTCAATCTGAGAATACCCTTGAGCAACTAATCGAGCCTAGTTTCGAGTAATGTTTCCAACCTCATTGCTTTTGTTCTTGTATATCCACTTGGTACCAATGACATTCACATCGGGGGGACATGATACCAAGTCCCAAACTTGATTCTGTGTGAATTGACCAAGTTCCTCTCGCATAGCACCACTACAATATTCAGCTAACAAGGCTTCTTTCATATTTTTGGACTCAATTGATGAAGTAAAGCATGCAAATTGAATCATTTCACGATAGTTGACTCTTGGTTTGCTGTGGTTCGAATACCATCATTTAGACCTCCTATAATTTCATCTGCAAGATGATTTTTCAGACACATGTGGCGGTTGTCTTTGATCTGAGGTAGTTACTTCATCAATTTGTGCACCTGGTCCGTGACACTACAGGTTACATCACCTGTAATACTGGTTTGAAACACCAAATTTTTCATCGTTGAGATATGAGTTACGTCTTCTATGTGAGTATCAATGGTTTCCAGAGAATCAACCACTTGAACATTTACAAATTCTACGACATTTCGAGTCTTTTTATTGTAGACTCGATAAGCATAACTATTTGTGGCATAACCCAAGAAAATAGTTTCATCACTCTTGGGGTGTAGCTTCCCCCTATGTTCCTTGTCATCAATACATAGGAAGTACTACCGAAAGGATGAAAATAGTTAAGATTTAGAATTTTACATTTCCATATCTCATAAGGTGTCATTGAAGTTCCTTCACGGAGATACACCCGATTTATAGTATAACAAACAGTGTTCATAGCTTCAGCCCAGAATTTTTGTGGAATATTCTTCTCATGTAACATTACGCGAGACATCTCGAAATAGTTTGATTTTTTCACTCCACAACTCTATTTTATTTGAAGAGTTCTAGGTGCTAAGAACTCATGAAATATCCCAAGTTGTGATTACAGTAGTTTGAGAATTCAGAGTTTTTAAATTCTCTCCCATAATCACCACTACGGATGGGGATAATGTAATATCCGGCTTGTACGGATTTTTGGATATATTATGTTATATTAATATTTCATTATTTAATGACATTTTTCGTAAATATGTCAAATCAAGTCAGTTTTGCAAACGGAAAGCGTCATTACGATCCTAACGACTAATAAGAATTTTAAGGAAATTATGGGAATTTTCGGAGATCAAACACTATATTCCGAGTAAATACGCTTTTCGTAAAGTAAAAGACGTTCTCGTAAAAATAGTAAACGAGGTCCGAATCGCGAACGGACAGTTTTAATAAATCCCTGGCAATGAATAAAAGTTATTGGCAAAGTATGGAGTTTTCGAGAATCAAATCGTTGGACGATTGACGAACCGAAAGACGAAATCAATATAAAAATCAAAGAAGGGCAAAATGGTCTTTTTGCAAATCAAATTTTTATTAAAAAGGCAATTGCCTTTCTCCTTCGACAGAACACTTTCCTTCTGTCTTTTTCTCCTCTGCCCGCGCCAAGAACAGAGAGCTTCCTTCTCTCTGGCCGCCGGCGTTCTCACGACGTCCGACCTCCGTCCGACCTCCGTTCTTCCTCCGTCCTTCACGTTTTCTTCCTCTCTCGCTACCTCGGTATGTGCCTTTAATCTTATAGCTTTATTTCGACGTTTGTAGCGTTTCGGCAAACTAGGGTTTCGATAAAATGTCGAAATTAGGACTCGTAATTAATAGGTTAGCCGTGATTACGTATAAATTGAACGTATTGGACGTTATTGGACGAAGAGAAATTTATTTGCGAAAAAAAAAAAAAAAAAAAAAAAAAAAAAAAAAAAAAAAAAAAAAAAAAAAAAAAAAAAAAAAAAAAAAAAAAAAAAAAAAAAAAAAAAAAAAAAAAAAAAAAAAAAAAAAAAAAAAAAAAAAAAAAAAAAAAAAAAAAAAAAAAAAAAAAAAAAAAAAAAAAAAAAAAAAAAAAAAAAAAAAAAAAAAAAAAAAAAAAAAAAAAAAAAAAAAAAAAAAAAAAAAAAAAAAAAAAAAAAAAAAAAAAAAAAAAAAAAAAAAAAAAAAAAAAAAAAAAAAAAAAAAAAAAAAAAAAAAAAAAAAAAAAAAAAAAAAAAAAAAAAAAAAAAAAAAAAAAAAAAAAAAAAAAAAAAAAAAAAAAAAAAAAAAAAAAAAAAAAAAAAAAAAAAAAAAAAAAAAAAAAAAAAAAAAAAAAAAAAAAAAAAAAAAAAAAAAAAAAAAAAAAAAAAAAAAAAAAAAAAAAAAAAAAAAAAAAAAAAAAAAAGTTCTAATTAAATCGTTATATTTTTGAGTTTTCGGAAATAACTCGTAATATGGATTTCCAGATTATCGAGCGTTGTGTCGTATGTTTAAAGCTTCGATTTGTGAATTAAGGATTTTATTAGTTTGGACATTTAATCGTTTTGGGTTTAACGACAATATCGTGTTTTGTCTCAGACACGCGACTCCAGTGGACGAAGTTGAGATCCAACGCGCTCCAGGTAAGTTTTCGTGACTTACTTTGACCCAAAGGTCTACACCATACTCTGTCGTCATCTCGAGAATACTCGAGGAATCGTTGTTTTACGTTATTCTGGTTGGGTAGTTAGGTTAGTTGTTTATAGGTTATGTTATATTGTCTGCTGATATGAACTGTTTGTTTACTTTCCGCTGATATGAACTGTTCATGCATCACGGTTTTCGAAAGTCATGAAAAGGAATTTCTGCACATGTTTTTAAGAAAAGGAACGTATATCTGAAATGAAATCTGTAACGAAATCTGAATGAATAAACGTAATCTGTCTGTTTCTGGTCATGCGAGATGGGGCTCAGGCACGGCTGTGCGTGTTGCAAGCGTGTACCCCCCCCTCTCTAACCCCACGGGGTAGTCCAACCGCCGGACGGGCCCCCTTGGGTTAGTGGGTCGAGGTCTCGGTGACAATCTGTCTGTCTGCGACGTAATGAATCTGTAATCTGTAATTCTGTATCTGTAATCTGAATCTGAGCATGATTTCTGAATGGCATACGCACGCATGCATCTGCATTTACGTAGCTTACTGAGATTTCAATATCTCATATGTGTCTGTATGGTGTAGGTGATCTGCTAGGTTACGTTGATCCAGGTGAGGACGAGGTTCCTCCTCCTGACGTAGGTGGCAGCTGATGGATGATGGCCGTGGGAGTGCGCTGAGTAGTCGAAGCGCTTTCTGACCCGTGGGGACGTCTGTGTACGTGTTTTGGGGAATTAATGTTAATTATGAATGTATAGACATTTTAGGTTGCTTGGGTTCTGGATAGGGGTTAGATAACGTTTTGGTAACTGTATGTAAAATGTTTTCTTTAAACTGTTTATTGGATGTTTTGAGAATGTTTTGAACGGTTTCAGGATAGTTACGGATAAGCTCGGTTTTCAGAGCTATCCACGCAGTTGGACTTCGCAAAGTCCGGTGCAAGTTTACAGTGTTTAAGTTATAAATAGGTAGAGTTTAAGTTATAATTGAAGTGTGAAAGGTGATAATAATATGAAGATTAGCTCTCTGGAAATCGGATTTCCAGAGAGTTTACATTGATAAGTTGAAGTGTTTTTGCTCTCTGGAAATTCCAGAGAGCAATAGCAAGAATAATCGCTGCATAGTGTGTGCAGCGATCGATCTCTACAGCAGAGCTGAGATCGATCGCTGGTTGCTGTTCTCTGGAGACCGTGTGACCAAAAAGGGAAGAGAAGGATCGCTGCACTGCAGTGTGCAGCGATCAGTCGCTGCAGCAATGCAGCGACTGATCGCTGCTTGCTGCAGCAACTGCAGCGATTGATCGCTGCAGCAATGCAGCGATCAGTCGCTGCTTGCTGCAGCAACTGCAGCGCATGATCGCTGCAGCAATGCAGCGATCATTCGCTGTTACTTTGGGGGCAGAATCCCGATTCTGCCCTCCCTCTTTTCTGAACTATTTTTAAAGTTTTATAAATGTATTTAAGTTTTAATTAAATTGTTTTATAGTTGTTTTAAAGTATTTTAAAGTCCGAATTCAATTTCGATTTCCGTTCCGATTTCAACTACAGTTTAATTTCGCGTAAGGTTTTAATTAAAGTAGAGGAAAGAAATAAGTACAAAAATGAAAATGAAAAATTTATATGGGTAAAATATGGGTACAGAATTAGGGGTGTTACAGTTATGGTATCAAAGCCCCCGGGTTTTAAAATCGATTCTGTAGACTGCTCGACTGCGCAGCCACTACGCGGACATCCTTCATCAACTGTAAGTCTGTTTACTGCTTTATTTGATTTCAGTTTCTTAGGATTACTTGTTTTAAATTCTGTAGGATTTTTATAAATATGGTTCGAGGAAGAGATCCTAGAGACGACGCGATGGATCGTCTTACAGACTTGATAGACCGCCAGTCCCAGCATATGGACCGGCAAGCGCAGCAAATTACAGATTTAGTAAATCGGGAGACCCAGCGAGAGACCCAGAGAGCCCAGGATTTAGTGGTTCCTAGCAATCAGGGCATGCAGAAGTTCCAGAGTCTACGACCTCCTGTATTCGAGGGCCAGTCATCGGATCCGACACGTGCCGAGGAGTGGATCCGAGTTATGGAGGATATGCTAAATTACGCAGAGGTCGGCAACGGGAGCAAGGTGGCTTATGCTACCTTTCACTTAGCGATGGATGCCCGTTTCTGGTGGGATTCAATCAAGGTGACGACGGACGTATCTATTATGACATGGGATCGATTCAAGTTCCTATTCTTCGATAAGTATTTCAGCCGCACGATGAGAGTGGCTAAGAGGAACGAGTTCATGCAGCTGAAGCAGACCGGTTCAGTTGCTGATTATATTCGGAGGTTCGATGCACTATCTAGATTTGCACCACGCCTTGTCAGCGACAATGAGGAGAAGGTGCATCAGTTTATGGAGGGACTTAATCCGGAGATTCGGATGCACGTGGTAGTCTCAGGTATTATTGATGCGCCATATTCTGATGTTACAGCCAGAGCTCTGGACATAGAGGCTGCCAGGGCCACTTGTGTTAGACCGAGGGAGCCAGCGAAGGGCTTCTTCCAAGAGATCCGTCCTCAGTCTCGGAATCAGGGATGGCAGCCTAGAGCACAGCCACCTCAGCCACAGCCTAGGGGTGTGAAGAGACCTCTTGAAGGAGGTAACGATAGAGGCAAGGGAAAGCAAGTACAGGGGGCTCCTCCGATGCCATGGTGCCCCAGGTGCCAGAAGGAGCATGGTGGCGAGTGCCGAGTTGGCACGAACAAGTGTTATAGATGTGGAGATATTGGCCACTTTGTCAGAGACTGTCCGCTGCAGGGCCGTGATCAGTTAGGCGGAGATCAGAGGAGAGTTACGCCGAGGGTCTTCGCACTTATTGAGCCTGGAGATGTTGACAACGAGGATCAGCCAGCCGTGATAGCAGGTACTATACTGGTTACTGGTGTTCCTGTATTCTCTTTACTAGACACGGGGGCTACACATTCTTTTATTTCCACCACTTGTGTATCGAGGTTGAGGCTTGCGCCTGAGATAGCAGAATGCGAGTATAGCGTGATGCTACCTTCAGGAGAGCGTATGCAGTCAGGTCGTATTGTCCAGGGCAATATTATCTCGGTTGGGGATCGCACCCTTTATGCTCGCCTTATCGTTATGGGCATCGAGCACTATGATCTTATCTTGGGGATGGACTGGCTTGCGCAGCACTACGCCACCATCGACTGTCGATCCGGGATTGTCACCTTTCGACCTCCGGGTAAAGCTGAGTTTTCTTATCAGGCGATGAGCAGATTGAGTAGCTCGCCTATTTCTTATTCCATGGAGGTCAACGAGCAGTTCAAAGGTGCGTGCTCTATTTATTGGCCTCTGTCTTTAATTGTCAGTTGCTCAGCGGAGTGAAGCCGAGCGACATTCCTGTTGTCAGAGAGTTCTCTGGCATATTCCTTGATGATCTTCCCGGTTTACCACCAGACCGGGAGATTGAGTTCACTATTGACGTATATCCTAACTCTGCACCGAGGTTTAAGAACCCATACCGGTTGGCACCAGCCGAGTTGAGTGAGTTGAGGACTCAGCTCGATGAGTTATTGGAGAAAGGTTTCATTCGACCCAGTGTTTCACCCTGGGGTGCGCCTGTTCTATTCGTCAAGAGGAATGGCGGGACCCTCAGGATGTGCATTGACTACGGGGAGTACCAAGATGTACCGGGATTTGAGACAGCACTTCTGATGGCCGAACATGAAAGAGGGAGGTTGCCATGTACGTTGGGACCTGCCTAGTATGTCAGCAAGTAAAGGCGGAGCACCAGAGACCCGCTGGAACACTGTTACCACTGCCGATTCCGGAGTAGAAGTGGGAGCAGATCTCCGTGGATTTCATTGTGGGGCTCCCGAGGACTACGCGAGGCCATGACGGCATTTGGGTTATTGTGGACCGATTGACAAAGTCGGCTCACTTTTTGCCTGTGAAGATGACGTCTTCTATGGATCAGCTCGCGGAGCTCTATGTACAGGAGATTGTGAAGTTGCACGGAGTGCCGGTTTCTATTGTCTCGGATCGAGATCCGAGGTTTACATCAAGGTTCTGGAAGAGTTTGCATAAAGCTATGGGGACTCAGCTTAATTTCAGCACAGCCTTTCATCCTCAGACTGATGGTCAGACGGAGAGGACGAATCAGATTCTTGAGGATATGCTCAGAGGGTGTGTGCTGGAGTTTCAGGGCTCGTGGAGCCGATATTTGCCCCTGATTGGGTTCTCGTACAATAACAGCTTCCAGGCTACTATTCGCATGGCACCGTACGAAGCTCTGTATGGTCGGAAGTGTAGGTCTCCGTTACATTGGGACGAGGTTGGCAAGGCCAGCATCGTTGGTCCTGAGATCTTACAACAAACGGCAGAGAAGATTGCCGTTATCCGACAGCGTATTCAGATAGCTCAGAGCCGACAGAAGAGTTATGCTGATACGAGACGGCGTGAGCTAGAGTTCAAGGAGGGCGACGAAGTTTATTTGAAGGTTTCTCCGTTCAAAGGCGTCGCGAGGTTTGGAAGGAGGGGTAAGTTGAACCCTCGTTACATGGGGCCCTTTCCTATTCTGAAGAGGATCGGGAAGTTGGCGTATAGACTGCAGCTTCCGGTTTCTATGGAGAGTATCCACGATGTGTTCCACGTATCTATGCTTCGGAGATGTCTACGTGACCCATCGCATATTGTGGAGGCTACAGAGATCGAGGTACAGCCTACCTTGAGCTATGAGGTGAGGCCGGTACGTATTTTGGAGCATTCCATCAAGATTTTGCGCAACAAAGAGATTCCGCTAGTCAAAGTCCTATGGCGGAACCACGAAGTGAAGGAGGCTACGTAGGAGCGACAGCAGGATAGGATGACTAAGTATCCTGATCTGTTTGTGTAATTTAATTTTGTGGACAAAATTCTGAATAAGGAGGGTAGAATGTAATATCCGGCTTGTACGGATTTTTGGATATATTATGTTATATTAATATTTCATTATTTAATGACATTTTTCGTAAATATGTCAAATCAAGTCAGTTTTGCAAACGGAAAGCGTCATTACGATCCTAACGACTAATAAGAATTTTAAGGAAATTATGGGAATTTTCGGAGATCAAACACTATATTCCGAGTAAATACGCTTTTCGTAAAGTAAAAGACGTTCTCGTAAAAATAGTAAACGAGGTCCGAATCGCGAACGGACAGTTTTAATAAATCCCTGGCAATGAATAAAAGTTATTGGCAAAGTATGGAGTTTTCGAGAATCCAAATCGTTGGACGATTGACGAACCGAAAGACGAAATCAATATAAAAATCAAAGAAGGGCAAAATGGTCTTTTTGCAAATCAAATTTTTATTAAAAAGGCAATTGCCTTTCTCCTTCGACAGAACACTTTCCTTCTGTCTTTTTCTCCTCTGCCCGCGCCAAGAACAGAGAGCTTCCTTCTCTCTGGCCGCCGGCGTTCTCACGACGTCCGACCTCCGTCCGACCTCCGTTCTTCCTCCGTCCTTCACGTTTTCTTCCTCTCTCGCTACCCTCGGTATGTGCCTTTAATCTTATAGCTTTATTTCGACGTTTGTAGCGTTTCGGCAAACTAGGGTTTCGATAAAATGTCGAAATTAGGACTCGTAATTAATAGGTTAGCCGTGATTACGTATAAATTGAACGTATTGGACGTTATTGGACGAAGAGAAATTTATTTGCGAAAAAGTTATAAATCGTTATATTTTTGAGTTTTCGGAAATAACTCGTAATATGGATTTCCAGATTTATCGAGCGTTGTGTCGTTATTTAAAAGCTTCGATTTGTTGAATTAAGGATTTTATTAGTTTGGACATTTAATCGTTTAAATTGGGTTTAACGACAAATATCGTGTTTTGTCTCAGACACGCGACTCCAGTGGACGAAGTTGAGATCCAACGCGCTCCAGGTAAGTTTTCGTGACTTACTTTGACCCAAAGGTCTACACCATACTCTGTCGTCATCTCGAGAATACTCGAGGAATCGTTTGTTTTACGTTATTCTGGTTGGGTAGTTAGGTTAGTTGTTTATAGGTTATGTTATATTGTCTGCTGATATGAACTGTTTGTTTACTTTCCGCTGATATGAACTGTTCATGCATCACGGTTTTCGAAAGTCATGAAAAGGAATTTCTGCACATGTTTTTAAGAAAAGGAACGTATATCTGAAATGAAATCTGTAACGAAATCTGAATGAATAAACGTAATCTGTCTGTTTCTGGTCATGCGAGATGGGGCTCAGGCACGGCTGTGCGTGTTGCAAGCGTGTACCCCCCCTCTCTAACCCCACGGGGTAGTCCAACCGCCGGACGGGCCCCCTTGGGTTAGTGGGTCGAGGTCTCGGTGACAATCTGTCTGTCTGCGACGTAATGAATCTGTAATCTGTAATTCTGTATCTGTAATCTGAATCTGAGCATGATTTCTGAATGGCATACGCACGCATGCATCTGCATTTACGTAGCTTACTGAGATTTCAATATCTCATATGTGTCTGTATGGTGTAGGTGATCTGCTAGGTTACGTTGATCCAGGTGAGGACGAGGTTCCTCCTCCTGACGTAGGTGGCAGCTGATGGATGATGGCCGTGGGAGTGCGCTGAGTAGTCGAAGCGCTTTCTGACCCGTGGGGACGTCTGTGTACGTGTTTTGGGGAATTAATGTTAATTATGAATGTATAGACATTTTAGGTTGCTTGGGTTCTGGATAGGGGTTAGATAACGTTTTGGTAACTGTATGTAAAATGTTTTCTTTAAACTGTTTATTGGATGTTTTGAGAATGTTTTGAACGGTTTCAGGATAGTTACGGATAAGCTCGGTTTTCAGAGCTATCCACGCAGTTGGACTTCGCAAAGTCCGGTGCAAGTTTACAGTGTTTAAGTTATAAATAGGTAGAGTTTAAGTTATAATTGAAGTGTGAAAGGTGATAATAATATGAAGATTAGCTCTCTGGAAATCGGATTTCCAGAGAGTTTACATTGATAAGTTGAAGTGTTTTTGCTCTCTGGAAATTCCAGAGAGCAATAGCAAGAATAATCGCTGCATAGTGTGTGCAGCGATCGATCTCTACAGCAGAGCTGAGATCGATCGCTGGTTGCTGTTCTCTGGAGACCGTGTGACCAAAAAGGGAAGAGAAGGATCGCTGCACTGCAGTGTGCAGCGATCAGTCGCTGCAGCAATGCAGCGACTGATCGCTGCTTGCTGCAGCAACTGCAGCGATTGATCGCTGCAGCAATGCAGCGATCAGTCGCTGCTTGCTGCAGCAACTGCAGCGCATGATCGCTGCAGCAATGCAGCGCATGATCGCTGCAGCAATGCAGCGATCATTCGCTGTTACTTTGGGGGCAGAATCCCGATTCTGCCCTCCCTCTTTTCTGAACTATTTTTAAAGTTTTATAAATGTATTTAAGTTTTTAATTAAATTGTTTTATAGTTGTTTTAAAGTATTTTAAAGTCCGAATTCAATTTCGATTTCCGTTCCGATTTCAACTACAGTTTAATTTCCGCGTAAGGTTTTAATTAAAGTAGAGGAAAGAAATAAGTACAAAAATGAAAATGAAAAATTTATATGGGTAAAATATGGGTACAGAATTAGGGGTGTTACAGATAATCTTCATGATGATACAATCTTTTTCACGTTGGAGACGGATACACAAAGATTTGAAGGCTTTGAATGTGTCAGATTTTTCTCTAAGAAATTCCACCCAAGTATATCGAGAGAAATCATCAACAGTAACATAAGCATATCGTTTACCTCTAATACTTTCTACAGACATTGGACCCATTAGATCCATGCGAAGCAACTCAAGTACAAGAGTTGTTGCTGGTGTCGACGACACTTGATGTGACACCTTGGTTTGCTTCTCAATCTGACATGGTCCACATATTCTTCCTTCATCGAAATTCATTTTGGGAACCCCACAAGCAGCTCCCTTTGATATAATCATCTTTAGCATTCGATCATTGACATGTCTCAACCTTCTATGCCATAAAATAGGATCTTCCATGCTTGAACGAAAACAAGTAGAAGATGAGTAAATAAGATAATAGTTGTCAGAAGATCTTACTCCCTCTATGATGCAATTTCTGTCATGATCGGACACCACGCACTTTCCACGAGTGAAGTGAACATTTAGATCTTGATTACACAGTTGACTAATGCTAATTAAATTAGCCTTTAGACCATCAACCAGAAGAACATTCTCCAATTTTGGTAGCCCTGGAACATTTAGTGTCTCTTTTCCCATGACACTAGACCTAACATCGTTGCCAAAAGTCACTTTTCCCACACTTTTAGATAGGATGTCCTTCAAGAACTTCTTTTCACTGGTCATGTGTCTAGATCAGCCGCTGTCAAAGTACCAAGCATCGGCTATAGTGGCCTTTAGAGAGATTTGTGTAACATTGCATTTCAAGTTTGATTTAATCACCTATCTTTGTTGAGGAAATCTGCGAGAAGAAAAATTTCTAGCAGTATCTTGTCTTAAGTCAGCTAGATATGTAAAACATCTAGGGCGAATATGACCACGTCGATTGCAATAATGACAAATAGAAGTAAGTCTGTTGCCTTTATTTATGGGAACAGGATGAGACTTTTCTTTTTGCTCAGTTCTAGTAGTGTTTATTGCAACTTGCTTCCCTTTGTATTCAAAAACTTTTTCTGACAATTTTGGTGATATAAAGTTTGATACTGGTGATAACACTGCATGTGACACTGTCTGTGAGACCAAGCTTTCTCCTTTGAACCCAAGTCCAGAGCGATCACCATTTAATTTGCTAATTTTTAGAATATCATCCAGCTTAGAAGAACCTGTATTTAACATCTTGACATTTTTCTTCATGTGATTCAACTTGTTAAATAGTTTCATCGCTTCATCCCAACTCGTTCTCAATTTGACTTTCAATTTAGCAACAGAATTTTGCAGGTGATCTTCTCAACTTTCAAGTCTCCATTCTGAATGTGAAGATGCTGATTTATTTTAACAAGCTCAGTCCATTTTTCATGAAGAAATTTGTACTCCACAATGAGATCTTCTTTCGTATCTTCATCACCACAATCTGATATATCCTCTGTGACATCATGTGAGGCACTATCATCATTTGTGTGTTTAGAGTTAGGAACTAGAGCCACATGGTTGTTCTGAAATTAATCTTCTATTTCTGACTCATCCTCACTCCACGTCGTGTTAAGGGAATTCTTCTTTTTCTTCAGAGTATTAGCATATTATGCCTGAATATGCCCAAAACCATCACATTCTCTACACTGAACTCCTCTTCTCTTGATAGGTTGATCAGAAGTATGTTTTTCCTCTCTGTACTTTACATTGCTCGAAGAACCATTCTTGGTGTTATTGACACTGGACTTGACACCTCTATTATTTCTTCCAAATCTCTTCATAATCCTGCTAAAACTCTTAGATAATAGTGCTAGAGATTCTTCAAGGTCATCTTCACTATGATCATTCAAAGTCTGTGTATCGGCTTTTAGAGCAACTCCTTTTACCTTCTTCGTTTAGGTGTCAACTCTGAGATTCATTTCGAAAGTTCTAAGGGATTCCATTAATTCTTCTAGTTTCATTTTGGAGACATCATTGGCTTCTTCAATAGCTATGACTTATTAGCAAAACGTTGAAGTAGAGATCGTAGAGTTTTCCTTACTAGTCTTTCTTCAGAAAACGTCTCACCAAGAGCAAATGCCTCATTGGCAATGTCACAATGTTTAAAATTGAATTCAGCAATACTTTCGTCTTTATGCATATTTAGATTCTCGAATCTTGTAGTTATCATCTGCATTATGGATAATTTCACAATCAACGTCCCTTTATACGTGATCTGAAGAATTTGCCATGCCTTTTTGGCTGACTCACAAGTGGAAATAAGTCTGAACTGAAAAGGATCAACACCGTAGAAAATAACATTCAGAGCCTTTGAATTACTGTCGGCCACTGTATCTTCAGAAATAGACCAACTTTCTTCAGCCTTGAGAGTTGTAACACCTTCGTTGTCAGTAATTGTCGGAGGATCCCATCCTGTCAGAATAGATTTCCAAGCCTTCTTATCAATAGCTTTGATGAAAGCCCTCATTCTGGCCTTCCAATAAGTATAGTTACTTCCGTCCAATAAAGATGAACGCATTGTTGAAACTTCTTCTTTCATAGAGTCTAATGCACAGAATAAAACACAATCAAATCCCGCGGATCCCGTTCAAGAAACAGAAACGTCCTGCTCTGATACCAATTGAAAGATCGTAATTAGTTATGCGATGTCATAACACTAGTTGTGACACCGATAGTGGAATGCAATAAAAGATAATTATAACATGTGTAAAGTAAAGAGACAGAAGGTTGGTAACGCAGTTCGGTAATTGCTTACGTCTGCGGGGCCACGCCCAGATTTAAAAATATTTCACCAGGTTCACGAAGTTACAAGACACCGCATACTCTCTCTTATCTTTGTCGCTGTCACTTCCTAACTTCTGATATAAAACTATTTTTGCGAGCTCCCCTCGACTTGAGATCGATCTCTCCCAAGATCTAAATGCAACAAGATCCCCTTGTTGTTGATGATTCCTCCCGAAATCCGTATATGGCAAGATCCTCTTGCCCATGATCAGAATGACAAACTCTCCTGTCAATAAACAGAACTCCTCCTGAGTTCCAGTGCAGTCTTCTCTTGATATTGAGCTTCAATGAAGAATAAAGAGGAATGCACCTATGACACTGCTTGTGACACCAACCGTTGTCTTAGGATGCAACCAACCACCACACTCGTAGAACAATGAAATCTAGCAAAGGTAAAGTGTGGAAACAGTCTCACAGAGACCGAAACAAACAACAACGCACACAACTCGCAGAAGTGAGAGGGAGGAAAGAACGGCGGCTTGCAGAACAAGTAATATGTGAAAATAATCAATAATCCGCGCAACCCTATTTTATGAAAGGAAGATGCTTAAGTATATCGTCTGCAACAGATTTTCGTTTAAATATTTTATCCAAAACAGAATGCACAATATAAGAAAACTGAAACCACATAATCCGAAGTTGTGACACTCTTTGCGATACTTATGGAAAGTACCAGAATAAAACTGATTCGGATACCTGAATAATTGTGATCACGAATCTTGCAATATGTTTTGCTACGCAGAAACCATAATCTTCAAATCGGCTTTCCATAGATAATTTTAGAAAGTAACTTGATTTCCAAGCAATAACCTTCCTTGTTTTTCAAGCTTACTAAAAGAGAATATTCTGTTTATATTTGATACCATAATCTTCACAAAATCTGTCTTCTTTGCATAAGAAGATTACTGCAACCTTTATTTAATTTCCAAGATAATTAAAACAAACACTTTAATTAATTTGTAAAAAATCTATGCCAACACATATTCACATTAACAGTGTGTGTGCGAGTTTTCAAACTATGTCAGTCAGAATGTCATATCCACGTTTGGTATTATGCACGTTCAGTTTGAGTTGTAAAATTAGATTCACTAATGTTTATGTAAAACCCGCCAAATTTTAGTGTTTGTAAAATTTGAATAAATTTTTCGCGAATATTTAAGAGTAAATTTGAGATCAATTTCGGCTAATTTTTTGTAAGAATTGAAATCGACAAACCGAACGTTAAATGATTTTATTGGAAATTAAATAAAAGAATTCAAAAATATATATATAAAATAAAAAGTTAAAACAATAAGGTTTTATTAAAAACCTTATTATTCTCTCTCTATCGACAGAAACCACGACAGAGGGAGAAAGGAGAGAGAGAGCTGCGCTAGGGAGAAATTGCCGACGCCGGAACGACCTCTGTTCGGTGCGATTTAGGTGTCAAAATGTTTGTCTCGAAGAGTAGATCAACGTTTGTGTAGGGCGTTTTCGAAGGTAATCCCTCATTCTTTCGATTTTTGCCCGAGAAGTTTCGGGTTTTAGGTTTTGTTAGATCTGAGTTTTTGGGGTCGATTTCTCGGTGTTTTTGGCAGGGATCGACTCGAAAAGTGGTTAGAAACGCGTTGGAAACGAAATTTGGCGAAGAACAGGTAAGAAATTGTGATTTTTCCGACGCGGGTTGGTCGCCGGCATGTCGTCAGAATGTCGCCGGCGTTTGGTTGTCGACGGTCGAGTCAACTCGACGGTGGGCTGAGTCAACTCGGGTGCTGGGTCGAGTTGACTCAGACCCAAGGCCGAGTTGACTCGGGCCAAGGGTTGAGACGGGCCTAGGCCGACTTGGGTCCGGTTGGGTTTGGCCAAGCACGATCCGGATTCGGGCCAAGCTGGGCCCAGACCCTATGGTCTTCTGGGCCGAGTTTGACCAAGCCCATCAAGCCGGGTCAACCCAGCCCATTACGGGTCGAACCCGCCTGGTCCGACCCGATCTGGGTTTAGGCCGGGTCTAGCCCGAGCCCAGTTGGAACGGGTGGTCCGGATCAAACCGATCCGACCTGGACCAACTCGAACCAGCTTGGTTGGACTTGAACCAGAACCGACCAATTTGGGTTCAACTTAACCTGAACCGGTCCAACTCGAACCGGTCCGGTCAGTCAAAGTCAACAGTTGACTTTGACCGTTGGCTTTGACTTTGACCATTGACTTTGACCGTTGATCGTTGACTTTGACTTTTTGATCAAAAGTCAACCCGAGCCATTTTAACCCGTTTTCGCCCCGGTTCGTAGTTTTTATCGTTTTTGGACCAAATTGAACCTTAACAGGGTTCCTTCCTTGTGTTGTTTCTCAGATTCAGAGGATTTTGCTAATTTGGAAGCAATTCCTGAGGAGCCACAGTTTATTGAGGATAGGAAGACTCGCCTCAGAGGTATGAGTTATTATAATTCCTGCGATATACCTACATACCAGGTATATATATATATATATATATATATATATATATATATATATATATATATATATATATATATATATATATATATATATATATATATATATATATATATATATATATATATATATATATATATATATATATATATATATATATATATATATATATATATATATATATATATATATATATATATATATATATATATATATATATATATATATATATATATATATATATATATATATATATATATATATATATATATATATATATATATATATATATATATATATATATATATATATATATATATATATATATATATATATATATATATATATATATATATATATATATATATATATATATATATATATATATATATATATATATATATATATATATATATATATATATATATATATATATATATATATATATATATATATATATATATATATATATATATATATATATATATATATATATATATATATATATATATATATATATATATATATGTGATAGTGGAGCTGACATAAATTATTTACAAGAAGGATTTATTCCTACAAAGTATTTCGAAAAAACAATTCAAACTTTGACAACTGCTGGAGGCAGTAAAATTAAAGTCAACTACAAATTATCACAGATCATCATATGCAATGAACAGACTTGTTTACCGACTACGTTTTTATTGGTCAAAGATTTAAATCATAAAGTCATATTAGGCACTCCTTTTCTCCAACAAATCATGTCTATAACCATTAACCAACAAGGTATTAGTGCCATTGTTCAAAACAATCAAGTTCTTTATCCATTTGTATCTAACCCTGTAGTCAAGATACTAAATGAATTAAAAAACTTTTCCCAAATCAAACTCCAACAACTGAGTTTCCTTCAATCTGAGATTAACTTTATCAAAATTGAAGATCAACTCAAGGATTTCCAATTGATCAAGAAAATCAAAATATTAGAATCTCAATTTCAACATGAAGTTTGTCATACTATTCCAAATGCCTTTTGGGAAAGAAAAAGACATATTGTTTCTTTACCCTACATTTCAAATTTTGATGAAAAATCAATCCCCACTAAGGCCAGACCGAGTCAGATGAAACCGGAATATCTAAAATTATGTCAGGATGAAATCCAAAGTTTATTAGATAAAAAGTTGATTCAACCCAGTCAATCTCTTTGGAGTTGTACTGCTTTTATGTAAACAAAAATGCTGAAAAAGAACGAGGTGTTCCTCGCCTTGTCATCAATTACAAACCCTTAAACAATGTTCTCCAATGGATTAGATATCTCATTCCAAATAAAAAAGATTTGTTAGACAGATTACAATCTGCTTTAATCTTTTCAAAATTCGACTTAACGTCAGGGTATTGGCAAATTCAAATTGCTCCAGAAGATAGATGCAAAACTGCATTTGTCGTCCCCTTTGGTCATTACGAGTGGAATGTAATGCCCTTTGAACTTAAAAATGCTCCTTCTGAATTCCAACATATCATGAATGATATTTTTTCCAAGTATGCCAAATTTTGTAGTCTATATTGATGATATACTTGTCTTTTCCAATTCTATCTATCAACATTTTCGACACTTGCGTATTATTAAAGATGCGATCAAAACCAATGGTTTAGTCATATCTGCTTCAAAATTACAACTTTTTCAAACTCGGATTAGATTCCTTGGTCATAATGTCCACAAAGGCACAATAATTCCAATCAATAGAAGTATTGAATTTGCTTCTAAATTTTCTGATGAAATAACTGACAAAAAACAACTGCAAAGATTTCTAAGAAGTCTGAATTATCTGGGAGATTTTTATCCAAATTTAGCCAAGGATACCGCTATTTTATATACAAGGTTGCGAAAAAATCCTCCTGCATGGACGCCTTCTCATACTCGTGTTGTTCAACACATTAAGGTAAAAGCTCTCACTTTACCTTGTTTGTCTCTTTCCAATCCCGAATGGCCCAAAGTTGTCGAAACTGATGCCTCCGAAAAAGGTTATGGTGGCATTCTCAAACAAGTCCATCCCAATTCTTCCAAAGAAGCATTAGTAAGGTTTACTTCTGGTGTATGTAAACCTGTGCAGCAAAATTATTCTACTGTTAAAAAAGAAGTATTATCTATTGTCAAATGTATTACCAAATTTCAAGATGATTTACTTAACAAACATTTTGTTTTACGAGTAGATTGTTCTTCTGCTAAACAGATTTTGACAAAAGACGTCAAACATTTAGTTTCCAAACAAATTTTTGCCAGATGGCAAGCTGAGCTTTTTGCTTTCGATTTTACTATCGATTATATCAAAGGTATTGACAATTCTTTACCAGATTTTCTAACTCGTGAATTTTTGCAGGATGTTCACCCCGGTTAGGGGTAGACCTCGAGGCCGTGGCCGAGGTCGTATTTCCAAAACATCATTTCAAAAAGAGTTTCCCACTTTAGGGGAAACATCATCTAAGGATGATTTTCGAACAAAAACATATCAAAAGAAAACTGCCAAAGAAGTCCTACTTGAGAGTGGACCCCAATTTATCAAAAAATCAGTGGCTGAGTCTATACTCACACTTTCAAATAGAGATATTGTTCTCAATCAAAAAGATGCCTGGTTTTTCAAAGAACGATATATGGGAAGCCAGCATTATCCAATTACCGAGGGTAAACTTCGATTTTATTATGAAGCTATTCTAAATGATACCAATTCTGTCCAAATTCAACATAATTATGTTGAAGAAGGCAATATCAAAAGTACAATGACTCATTCTAAATGTTACATTATCCGAGTCATTCATCCACAAGAATGGGGTTTGAATGTTTTCAACTCCAAAGTCACAACTACCAAGAACAATGAGCAACCTTACAACTATTGGGACTATATTCTGGCATGGTCTCATGTATTTCTATATCACAATCCAAAAAGAAATCATTCATGGTTTTTTACTATGAATCCAGAAATTCTCAAATCTGAAGATCAATTTCCAAATTGGTTTCTACATTGGTGGCAAAGCCACTCTCCCGAATTTGATATTCTTCCAAAAAAGATCCAAGATCAGTACCAAGCATAGTTTGATTGTCATCCTGATTTCCGTGATGACAGATTTATGTTCAAAGGCAAAGCTCTTCTTTGGTTCTTTACCGAATTCCAGATTAATTGGATTTGGCAGTGGAATCTTGAGCTGGATACAGATCATTTGGGTATTCCCGAACTACAAAGAAGCTTTTATGTCAAATGGTGGTCCCGTTATGACACCGAATTATGCCTTTCCAAAATCGTTGCTGCCATAAAGTTACACAAAGACAAAGTGGCAACCGACATTTCCAATCAATCAACAAAGGAATCTTTGAATATGGTTCAAAAAATGCGTAAAGACATTAAACTCCAATTCCTGGCTTATCTTCTCAAGAGCGTCATATTAAACTTCTGGAGACTATAAAAGGACAGATGTTTAATCCTCGTGACTCTGACGAAGAAGATTTCTCCAATTCAGATTCTGACATTTCTATGTTTTCAGGATCAAACCGCTTTCAGGTGTTACCTGGCGAATCTCAAAATCCAGAAGATATTATTCCAACCGAAGAGGATATTTTCAATTCTCTTATTGATTGTTCCCAACACAACTATTCTCTAAGAAAAGGCAAGAAGAAAATTCTTTAATGGCACATTAGGATGCGGAAGCCACCATTATTGAAAATATGCAAATTGAAGCAAATCTTCATCAGCAGCAGCAAAACCCGCTTAATCCATGGGACGCTGCCGTTCTCCAACAAGCAAGAGCAGATGCTTTAGCTAATCGAATTCCTTGGAGAAGACCTTTTCCCATTTCTAAATATCATCAAAGACATAATGTTCCATGGAGACCTTTGGAACGCATTTTGTTGTGGAGACCTTGGCCTCTACAGCCGAGACCCGTTCGACGTCATCCAGCATATCAAGCTGATCTGGATCAAATCAAAGCCAATGTTGCCAAAGGCATCAAAAAAATACAAAAAATGGTGCAAAGAGAGAAATAAATGGGCTAAGAAACATAACAAAAGTAAAGCAGACTATGCTGAATACAAAGTGGATCTAGATCGCAGACGAATGTGGACCCCTGAAGATTATGTTAGCTGAGTCCAATTACACAAAGCACATACTTTCCAATGACTGGTCCATGGGCTTGGCGAGAACGTTCTCAACCACCCATTCCAACACCTCCATCCCAATATCAGTTAAGAAAAATGGATTCATTTCCCGAAGGATCATATTTCAAAACAGAAGCTACCAAATGGAAGCAATGGAATCCAAATGTCCAATACCCCAAACATCCAAAAATGTCAAATCAACCGACACAGCCAAAGATAGTGGACCTCAATAATGCATCCACTAGCTGTCAAAAGAGTACATCCACTAGTTAGTGGCATTACTTTAAACGTCATCC
>CM039510.1:23818820-23876320 GCA_022432975.1 Begonia masoniana
CTCCTCGCTTAAGGATGTGATACTGGAGATAACCGTCTGACACTCTTAGGTATGTCCATACGCTAAGAGTATCAGGGGGTTTTGCCCAGTCGATGCGATACTCCTCGCTTAAGGATGATGCGATACTCCTCGCTTAAGGATGATGCGATACTCCTCGCTTAAGGATGTGATACTGGAGATAACCGTCTGACACTCTTAGGTATGTCCATACGCTAAGAGTATCAGAGGGTTTTGCCCAGTCGATGCGATACTCCTCGCTTAAGGATGATGCGATGCTCCTCGCTTAAGGATGATGCGATGCTCCTCGCTTAAGGATGATGCGATACTCCTCGCTTAAGGATGTGATACTGGAGATAACCGTCTGACACTCTTAGGTATGTCCATACGCTAAGAGTATCAGTGGGTTTTGCCTAGTCGATGCGATACTCCTCGCTTAAGGATGATGCGATACTCCTCGCTTAAGGATGTGATACTGGAGATAACCGTCTGACACTCTTAGGTATGTCCATACGCTAAGAGTATCAGGGGGTTTTGCCTAGTCGATGCGATACTCCTCGCTTAAGGATGATGCGATACTCCTCGCTTAAGGATGTGATACTGGAGATAACCGTCTGACACTCTTAGGTATGTCCATACGCTAAGAGTATCAGGGGGTTTTGCCCAGTCGATGCGATACTCCTCGCTTAAGGATGATGCGATACTCCTCGCTTAAGGATGATGCGATACTCCTCGCTTAAGGATGTGATACTGGAGATAACCGTCTGGCACTCTTAGGTATGTCCATACGCTAAGAGTATCAGAGGGTTTTGCCCAGTCGATGCGATACTCCTCGGTGAGTCAGTTATCCAGTCCCTCCTGCTTCAGTAAGTCCATTGTGTGGTTTCCACGATAGCCCACGGTGAGTGGTTATTGGATTCCCCCTGGTTTGGTAAGTCCATTATGCAGTTTCCACGATGGCCCACGGTGAGTGGTTATTGGGTCGCTGCTAAGCGGTCCCCGTGATCTTCAGGGTGAGTGGTTATGGGATCTCTCCTAGTTGGTGTCTCTTGTCTTCCCCTTTGCGAGACCCTGTCTAGTGTGATCTCTGCCCTTCTGGGGGTATTGCTTTGATAATCCCAACGTGACTTCTTTTGTTTGTCTATACACCTCATTATGTAGAATAGTGGTAGGTATAATATTCTATACTGAGTTTGTCACTCATCCTATCGACTTTCCCTTTTCAGGAAAAAGAAGGTGGTGAACTCTATTCGTGCTGGATTTTCGAAATCTCACCTATTATTTTCTATCACTTTGTAATACGTAAGAAGACATTCGAGATTGTACCTTATTTTGGCCTGTGATTATTTTTCATTTATCTTGTATTTCTACGATTGTTTGTACTCTCTTATGTTTGTTGCTTCGAGGAGGTCCTGGATCAGTGCTAAACTTTCGCATTTAGCCTTAGGTTAGACGGTGGACCTCTCCGAGGTTGATCGTTTAACCTGGCGTTTCTGTTAGGCCCCCTCTCGGGTTATGACAGTTTATGTCTATCTTTTTTGCTTTGTGTATCCGACAATGTGGTGATTACTCTATTGATGTGAGGTAGAGAGTAATCACCCAAAGCACTAACATGCTGCAAATGGTACCTTTTTGGGGCTAAGTTATGCAGATAAGTGCAAGAAGTATGACGATGTAATTGTTTGTTTTGTTTTTATTTTTCTCTCTTTGATGGTGTTTCATCATTGGACAAGTCTCGTAATTGTTGTGGTGTGTTTCACTTTCTTGACAAGAACTACAATATCAGGTCAAGGAAGTTTGGATTGGTTGTAGACTGGCCGAAAGCAGTTAATACTACCCATGATGGAGTCACTAGTTGAGAATTTCTAAACTGGCAAGATGATCCGATCCAATGCATTTTTCCTTTCAGACCAAATGAAATATCAACGAGAAAAGGAAAACGTTTCGAGGCATTAATGGTCAGCAGCTGGGATTGGAGTTGTGTTGGAGAAAGATGCTCAGTGGGGAGGGACTGAAGTAGATAGACCAGTTTAAGTTGAAGAAAGAACCAAGATTGAATTGGCATTCAAACCTGAGTTTTGAGTGTAAGCAAGAGAAGGTTTTCAAGCTACATCCAGCCAATATGAAGAAATTTGTGCTTCTAAATATTATTACTGCTCATAAAAAATCAAATAGTGATACTAGACCCAAGGAATGGTACTGATTTGATTTGTGCAAGATAAGGTGTGAAGATGATAACTGGGTTGTTGGGAAGATGGATCTAAAAATCAGAAAGATGCCTCAAAATTCTCCATATCATCCTATGTGTGTCGCCTTGGGGTCGGTGATGTACATAATTGGTGGAGACAATTATGATGAGCCAAGTATTACTTGCATGTATTATTTAGACACGTCAAATCCTGAAAATTCTAGTACATCCTACGAATGAGACTCTCTATGCGTACAATGTTGTGGCCAAGTCATGGGAGATTCTTGATCGCCATTTTGGGTTTTGGCATTGTCAGTGTGGTTATGGATGATGTTTTATATCTTTTTGACCAGAGAGGGGAGAAATTTGCGGGTATGATTTGATTCGGTTAAAATGATTGAAGCCAATCAATTTGGATCAAAGGAATGTATTGTATGGGGCATTTTTCTTTGAAGTTGAAGCGAAGGTACTGCGTTTGGTATATTTCGAGTGGATGAGAGGTCTAGACATTTATTGCAAGACGTTCACTATTAGAAAGATAATGCAGGAGGATGACGATGTAGTATTGGAGCCAGAAGTATTTTCTTCAACCATCTATAATCTCGGGTAGAAAGGCCGTGGCCTAAATTATGTTGTCACGTAGTTAAATAATTCAGATTGTGATCTTCAAGTTCTCTCGGTAATGGCTTCAGTGCATTCTGCCTTCACAGCGAATCTCAGCACAGAATGAAGTTTTTGGTCCTCATGCATACATTTGAGGAAAATCCATGAATAACCATCGGGAAAGCGATTAATTGTCCCAATACGTTATTGAAGACGTGCAAATCAAACACACTTTGCGTTTGGCGCCTTTTTTTCCGACATTATAAAAGCAACTGGATTCGAAAAATACAACCAGTATACTAGTCTTGGCAGAAAGCAGAATTAATGAGGTACACATTTTTTATAAGATCCCATAAGTTCAGTAAAAGCATCAAAAAAGTGAGGGGTGTATGTGAATTGCAATTAATTGTCGAACATTGTTCGATTGGCAATAACAGGACAACCCCAAAGAACGTACGATACTTCCAAGAGTTGATTCTAACCTCTTGTATATTTGAATTAACACAATGGATAACATTTTCATTCTTTTTTTCTTTATTTTAAGAAAAGAAACATCTCCTTGCACCATTGTGTAAGCCAATAACAATATGTAGCGTAAAATTTCTAACCAAGAAATAATACCTCCTGACAGCTCCAGCTACAAACCAAAGTATCGGATACATCTCCAACGTATGTATATTTCTATTCAAAGCATGGCTTGTGATATGTTCATAGAAATTACAATTATCAGAGGAAGGGAGTTGTGAGATTATAAGGAAATATTCATATGAAGATCAGGGTAAAGCTTACACTTTTTGACATATGCTAATGAAAACTGAAAAACCATCATAATTCATATCTATGTTCGGTTTTACATAATTGCAAAATGTTTAATTTTGAAAAGTTATAGACATGGTATTGGTTTGGTCGTCAATAGAGAACTTACAGCACCTTAAACTTTGAAAGAGAAATTATATTGTAGATTTATTCATTGAGAACAAGAAATAATGATCCTTAATTTATGTAGTTTTATTCAAATAGATGAGTGATCGAGTTGGAGGGGATAAAAAGAAAGAAAGAGAGAAAATAAGATCTAAGGAAATTAAAGAGCGAGTTAGAGAGAAAATAAGATAGAGAGAAAAGGTGAAAGGGATCTCTCGAGAAACGTTATTTTTCTTGTAATTTCGCGTATGATGATATAGTATTACAAAAATAATTATTTTCTTGATTCTCTAATAAAACTTTGCTGCTGAAGTTTTGAACTATGAATGTATGATGGTTTTGTTCAAACCATGCAAATCTTGTGTTCTTGATTTCTTCACAATTATTATTGATTAATTTTCATTTATTTCACAACAATTGGTGTGATGAGCGTGGAACAAATTCGTGGATTGTTCTTTTTTAGTATCCATGGCGAGATTCGATGATGACAAATTCACGGGCAAGAATGATTTCAGTCTATGGCGTGTCAAGATGAAGGTTCTCTTGATTCATCAAAGATTGTCCACTGTTATTGATCTCGATGCGTTTAGGAAGCTTCAATTATTTGACGGGGATAAAGATTCTAAAATAGAATCCAAAGCGCAAAACATTATTTTGCTGAGCTTGTATGACGAGGTACTAAGGGAAGTCATTGAAGAAGGCTCGACGATCTTAGTATGGTATAAGCTTGTTGAAGGCTTAAAGTTTTATACATGAAAAGATAGCTAGCGAATCGATCGTCTGTATTTAAAAAAAGAGTTGTACACAATCGCAATGGAGCTATGCCCCACCAAGCAAAGACTTTTCAAGTAAATTTCTAATGGTTTTACCTTTGTGATTATCAATTTGAAAAAAAAATTCAAAATTTTGTAATGTAATTTTCCAATTATCATCAATAAAGTGGGATGTCAATACCATATAATAGATATTTTGATTAGAAGTCCAAGTATCGGTGGTTAAACACACTATTTAACTAGCCTGGTTTCAATGGATAACAAAATGCGTCCATTCTATTTGTGGCGAGAGATGAATGGATGATATTGGAGAGATTCAGGCATTCAATGGAGGGTTCAATGGTGTGATCATCTGTTGACTCTAAAACAGGAAGGGTCTGTTGAGGAATATAAGACCCAATTTGAATTGATAATCTCCAATTTGATTGGCATTCCAGAGGAAGTCATGGTTAGTGCGTTTTTTAACATATTGAGAAAAGTGATGTTCGGTTAACGACTTTAGGTTGAGCTCAGGTTGTAGAAGATAGAAACTTGTCGATCATACTTGAAAAACAAGATGTCGTTGGAAACAATTTGAGACAAAATTTGGGTGCTTTTTCAACTATTAAGAATCAACCTATTGATATTGATAGTCGACGGAGAAATGCCAGGGGAAGATTAACTTAGGCTAAAATGAGAATGAGAATGGAAAAAGGTCTCAACTTCAGGTGGGATGAGAAATTCTCAGTTGGGCATCAGTGAATTAAGGATTCTCAACTACAGGATGAGCAATTCGAAGAAACAATGAATGAAGGGAATGATCCTAGGATTTAGAAGGCGTGGAGGAAATTAAGGATCCATTGAAATTGTCCTGAAATTTTGTAGTTGGTCTGACTACTCATACAAGGTGTATAATGAGGCTTATAGATAAGCAACAAATCGTAGTTTTGATTGATTGTGGTGCAACCCATAATTTTTTTACTCATAAGCCGTTAGAAGAGTTAAAATTGCTGGCAACACAAACCATAAGATATATATGGTGTTAAGTTGGGCAATGGAGAGAATCTATTCAGGGAAATGAAGTGTTCAAAACTTTATTATAAGTTTTAGGGGGGCAAAACGGGTCCAGACCAGCTACCCTCCAAAGGAACCACAACCAGTTCTACAAGTTCAAGAAAGGAGAGCAACAGTTTGTTTAAGGATTTTTGGGTTCAAAAACCGTGAAAATTGAACCAAACTGTAACTCAAAAATTAGACTCAAAACTAGTTAAAACCTAGCCTTGAACCCGAAAACTCGACCCATACTTGAAACTCGGCCTCAATTATGAAAACTCCAAAAACCCAACTCAAAATCAACCCAAAATATAAATAGTTTTTTTAAAATTTTTAACCGAACCATGAAATAGGTTTTGGGTCTATTCTAGAAATTAGGAACCACAGAGCCATGGGTTCAATCGATGTGCCCAACCATAGTAAGTTCTGCTATGGTAGAAATTTATGAAGGAATTTTCGCCAATTGAACTAGGCAATTCAGATGTTATATTTGGGATGCATCAGATGGAGTTAATGGGTAATATGACTATTAATTCGAAGATGTTGACAATGAAGTGTAAGTTATGAGATGAAACAATTCACATAAAAAGAGAATTATGAGAAAATCGAGGTGACGTTGAAACAGTTTGAACATGTTATGTGCATGCTCAATGGATTACCCCCTATTCCAGAAAAAGATCATGCTATAATATTGAAAGAGGAAACTTCACCAATTAACGTTCTTATAAATATTTGGTAGTAAAAAAAGATAAATGCTTGTTAAAGCGGGATCATACAACCTAGTTTAAGACCAAATATATCATAGTGAAAAAGACGGATAATATAACAGTTGGACATGTTATATGAATTATATGACTCTAAATAGATAGACAATTAAAGATAGGTTCCCAATCCGATTGATGACTTGGTGGATGAGTTTGGTATAACCCCAACGCAATAAAAATTCAAAAAAATTCCATTAACAAGAGAGAATAAGAAATCCCCCTAGAAAAGCTCTCAGGTCAGGGGTTGACCTTTGTTAACTTCTGTTGAACCGGGGTCTACCGCCCGGTCAACACTTGTAGGTACGGTTCGACACCTTCAAACAAGGGTCGACCCTTAAACTTCTCGAGTCTTGACAGTGGTCAACCGGTCTCCAAATGGTTGACACTTGAGACGAGTTGCTCAGGGGTCGGGTGTCAACCGACCCAGCTAGCAGTCGACACCTGAGACTCTTGAGTGCAGCATCGGTCGACACTTCCTTCGAAGTGTCAATCACTAGTGAATTCCAGCGAAGGGGAGTCCAATGAACTCGCTCTTTTATGTTGTTTCTCGCTTCCAAACAGGGAATAGACCAGCACAAACTTCAAATACACCAATATACATCCAAAAATCCAGAGATAACTAAGAGATTGGAGCTCTTTCGCTCGAATCCAAATCCAAATAACAACCCTAAACACAAATTCAAAAATAGAGGGAGGAACATACTTACCCTTGAAGACAAGTTGTTTAAACTCGAAGTCTTTCACCTAGGCTGCACAAATCATACGTCGCAAGGTCTAAAACCTCGCGGCCTCACTACTCTCTTCCTCTCTTTCCCTGCTATTGGCAGCGCCCAGATGAGAAATAAAATATCATTCCCTTTTTCTTTTCCTTTATTTTTAATTAATTATATTAAATACAAATCCATTAAATCTTTAATGTTTTCGTAATCCCGAATGTTATTCCAAATATTATTCAAGATAATTTCAAATTACCCAAAGTTAATTTTCCAATACCAACAACCTCATAACTTCCCAAAGTGCCGAATTTATCTAAATATTTCAAAAAATTCAGACAAAACAAGTCAATCTGTAGTCAATAGCTTAAAAAAACAATCCGTGGAATTTTATAAATATTAAAATACCAGTTTTTACATATGGAGTGCGGGTCAATTTGATGTTGAGAAACAATTTGTTGGAGCTCAGGATCACTGTAAACGGCGGCATCATGTTTTCCAACCCATGTTTATGAATTATCAAGAAATTTATTTCCCTCTGTTCAAGCAGGTACTTTAAGCTTCTTTGGTTGGTTGTAACAATGAATTTTCGCCCCATCAAGTAGTGACGCCATTTATGAATAGCGAAGACTGTGGCAAAGAAGCTCACACTCATAGAATGACTTTAAAGCCCCCTTCTCCCTCATAGCCTGGGTGAAGTAAGCTATCGCATGTTAAGGTTGCATCCAAATAGCTCCCAAACCTTGCCCCAAAGCATCCGTTTCTACTACAAAACTCTTTGGAAAATTCGGTACAGTTGGAATAGGGACTGTAGTCATGGCAGATTTTAGAGCGGTGAAGACTACCTTAGCCACAACATTTCACTCGAAATTGTCCTTCAATTGATTGGTTAAGGATCTTGCAATCTGTTCATATTCTTTTACAAATCTGTCGGTAGTACCAGGTAAGGCCTAGAAACCGCCACAACCCTTTCAAGGACTTAGGATCAACAAGCATACCATGGGTTGTATTTTATCCGAATCCATAGCCATCAGAGGCTAAAATTACATGCCCCAGATAAGCTATCTCACTCTGCCTGATTTGTGCAAACGGTTGCCTCATGGAGTTCGTCCAATAATTCATCAATATTGGGAATGGGAAAACGATATGGGATGGTCACACAATTAAGGGCTCTATAATCTACAGTGAATCTCCAAAACGCATCTCTCTTTCCGACCAAAAGAACCGAGCTCGAAAAAAGGGCTAGTGCTTGGACGAATAATGCCAACCCCACCATTTCCCTAACCAGCCTTTCAGTCTCTTCTTTCCGAATCTGAGGAAAACGGAAGGGTCAGACGTTTACTGGAACCGTGCAGGGTTTTAACAAGATAGCGTGATCTTCAGGTCGGTTTTGCAAAGTACCGGCTCTAACAATGCTGCCATCTGATCAACTATTGATGGAAGGTCAGTAGTAATCGAGTTCAGCTCCAACAAAATTTCTGCCTTCTCGCTGTAAACTTTCCGCCACAACGACTTCAAGGAGACCTGCCTATGACAGAGGCTCGGGTCCCTCGTTTCGTATTTTACAAAGAGAACGGGGAGTCGTTCTCCGAGCGCGGCCCCCCGTTCTCCAAGCGTACGTCCGTTGCACGTGGAAAAACACAGGAGCCCTATATATATATATATATACTTAAAATGTTATTGAAGTAATATTTTAGATAATATTTTAGACAAGTACGAACTCATACTTCTTAATACATCATTGGACTTCATTCTTATAAGTATGTATTGTATTCGTATTTTTTTAAATCAATCATCTATGATAATGACACAAATATAAATATCATATTTCTAAATAAATATATTTTATTTTAGATAATATAATCGGGCACACCACCACATGCAAATGGTGCAGGTGAGACTAGAGAGGACATAAGACTTTTGTGGGAGAGAAAAGAAAATATTGAGAGAAAACAGGTGAGGTGATTGTGTACACATTGTGAGATGTAAGCGTGATAAATTTCTATTAGCAAATATTTTTTTTTAAATTTTTTATTTTGTAAAAAAATATTGTAAACAATATTTTTTATAATGAGATTTTTCTAAGTTCAGTCATCTTGATTTTTTTTTTAGATTTGGGTTTTCAGATAAATTTGTTGATGTCTATTTTTTTATTATTTCTCTATTTTTTTTATCGTCATATTTTACCAGTGTGAAAATATTTCTAATTTTTGTTGTTGTTGTAATCTATATGTGCAACGTGTCATATCAGTTTATCTATTGTTGCTATTGTACTAAAAACTCTAATAGTTCTACGTGTAATGATAGACCATTTTACTTTGCTATACTTCAGTTGCACCGTCCTCGAGAATCTCATTAGATAAGTTTCAATTTCTAAAAACAAGCTATGATGAATTTCTAAACTTGTTGCAAATGACAAAATATCTCATTTATATTCTTTGAAAAATCAGTTCAATAACATTTTAAATATAATTTTTGTAAGGACCCCCAGCCTGCAAACGCACCACCATCGGCTGGGTTTGGAGCCCGCGGACGTACTGCCATCGGCTCAGTCCAAACTCATGAACTTCTTCTTCTCACAAAAGACGCCTTTTTTTGTAAGGACCCCTTGTCGTAGCCCAGCCCGCAGACGCACCGCAATTCTAACACCCGAAAATTTTTCGTAACGTACGTAGCCCTAGTTAGGGTATGTCGTGAGAGTTTAAAGTTAGTTTTAATGTTATTCTAGCAAGTTGAGTTAGAAAGTGCAATTTGAAGAGGAAATTGAGAGAAAACCTAGGAGTGGTGTGGTTAGAATTATTGTTAAGTTGAATATTAGGTTAAAGTAAAGGCAAATAAAATAAAAAGTGAAAAGTAAAGGAAAAAGGGAAGGCATTCACGTTGGTGTAAGTGTGAAGTGAAAAAGGAGAGGCCACTTTATAAAAATAAGAAAATTGGTGGAAGAAACAAAAAAGGGAAAAGTGTGATTTATAAATTAGAAAGGGAAAGGGTAAAAAGAGCAAAAATCCCCTTCTTCTTCCCCATTGAAGGGTTCTCCTCTCCTCCTTTTCCATCAAGTTTTTGCAAGGATTTGGGATAAGTTTGAATGGGTTTTATGTTTTATGCAATAGAGGAGTGGTTTTTAGTGTTTTAGGGTGTTTTGAGTGAGTTTAGTTAGGGTTTGGAAAACCCTAAATGAGGGCTCCGAATTTTTTGTTTTCTTAGTGAGTTTTCTTCCTATTTTGATGGTTTAATCCTTAGATAGGTTAGTTTAGGGTGTTTAGGGGGATAGATTAGAGAATGAACGTGAGTTTGTGAAAAATCAGTTTTGGAAACAATGTACACCGATTCTGTTTTAGTGATTTCCGATCAGCCAAGGGGTTTGGTTTTTAAATTTGATTATTTCAATGGATTGTAGACGTATAGAGGTTTACGGAATGGGGTGGAACGTTTAAATCCGTTAAAAAATGAGTAAGTTATAGCCGATTGAAGTTGGTTGATAGAAATTGTGGGAATTTCAGGTTTTAGGTGTTATGTTTAAAGTTAGTTTAAAGTTTGTGGTTGGTTTAGTTTAGGTATTCTTTGGAATTCCTAGAATTTGACTAAGTGAATTTTCATATAATTGTTAGGTTGACGAGCGATCATTTAGCGTAGTCGAAGTGAGCAAACACGTGCCAGGAACCCAGGTAAGTAGTGGAACACTTGTTTTTGTTGCCTTCGGGCCTACACAACGGAACAATAGGATTTACTGCTTGGTTGTTGTTTGTTTTGTATTTGAATATTATGTGAATGTCATGCATCATGTTTTAAGCTACGAAAACAAGTTTTATGCATGATTTGAAATGTGAGCGTGAATTGTAACAAGATAAAAAGAACTGTAAACTTGGTTTTGAATAGAGATGTCTTGTTGGGAATAAGTGCTGGAGTGTAGCACCCCGAGGGGACTCTATGAGAAATGTATGGCTAAAATACTTAAGGCATCGTGAGTATGAACTTCTAGACAGTTATAGGGTTATACTATCGATGTAGGGGGGGGGAATCGTGCATGACCTTCCTAGACAGTTATAGAATGTGTGCCAGCCGATTTTACTCGGTTGGATCAAGGTGTGGCCGTCTTAGAAAGTTATGAGATGTATGCCTACTTGATCCACACGGCTTATGAAAGATTAATGCAATGAAAATGAAACATGCTAAAATACTTAAGGCATCGTGAGTATGAACTCCTAGACAGTTATAGGGTTCTACTATCAATGTAAGGAGAAAATCGTGCATGGCCTTCCTAGATCAAGTAGGAAGGTTTAGAGATTCAGCCGACACTGACGTATGAAGAAAGGCCCGTAAGGATTTTGGATTCTTCAATCAAAGTGTTGCGCAACAGGGTGATCCCATTGGTGAAGGTTTTACGACGCAATCACAACGTGGAAGAAGTCATTTGGGAGCGACGACGGGACATGAGGGACCAATATCCGGAACTATTTGTCTGAGCTAATTTTGGGGGATAAAATTCTATTAAGGTGGGTGGGATGTAATACTCGGCATTTTGGCCATGTAATTATCCCTCGAATTATTGAACGTGATTAATTTGATTTTAATATAATGAATGTTTTAGTGAAATTTGTTGGGATGTTTAGTGGAAAACCAAACAAAAGAGTAACCAAAACAAAACCATTAGTTAGGAATCTGTAATACCCCGCTTTACGGGATATTATTATTTTAATATAATGTGGTATTTTAGTAAATATATCAAATCAGATCCGTTTTACGAAAAGAAAGCGTCATTAGGATCCTAACGATTAATAAGAATTTTAAGGAATTTACGGGATTTTTCAGAGTAATAGTGCTATATTCCGAGAAATTACGTTTCTCGTAATACCAAGGACGTTTTAGTAAAAAATAGTAAACGAGGTCCGTTTTGCGAACGGACAGTTTTATTAAATCTCAAATAATAAGTTGGGCTTATTGGTGAAATAAGAAAATTTGGTGAAACCGAATAGCTAGTTAGTTAACGAAACGAACGACGAAATCAATATAAAAACAATGCAAGGGCAAAACGGTCTTTTGCCAAATCAAAAAAATTATAAAATAACCTAAACTATTTTCTTCTTCATTTCTCTTCTGTCGATTGAAAACCAGAGAGCGAAGCTCTCTCTGCCAGCCGACGACGATTCAACATCCGACCTCCGATTCGCGCCCCGATCATTCCGTTTCCTTCACGCTTCCTCCTCCAATCGACGCTCTAGGTATGATTCTAAAGTTTTAGAGCGTTAAACATCGAGTTTCGTAGAGTTTTACGTTTAGGGTTTTCGTTAGGTTTTCGTTAAAAAATGAGATTTAGGGTTCGTAATTAATAGGTTTGCCGTAATAAAGGATATGATGAACGTATTGAACGTTTTCGGACAAAATCAAACCGATTTGTGAAAAAGTTAAAATTAGGAATTTTCGGGTTTTTAAGGAAAAACCCGAAAATTGTGAATTGAGGTGCCGAGCGTAAATTGCTCGAATTGGTAGCTCAATAAATTGGATTAGAACTTTAGGAAGTTTCCTTAGTTAAGGTTTTGTAAAATTGGACGATCGATAGTTTAAACTCATTTTAACATCGATATTATGTTTTGCTTCAGACAAACAACGCTCGTGGACGGAGTTTGAGCGGCTTTGGACACGAGGTAAGTTCTCGTGATTCTTCTTTGGCCGATTGGCCTACACCGTACATCGTGGTCTCGAGGAGTTTGGTGACGCACTAGTCTTATTGTACTTGGTTTGGGTAGCTAGGTTTTAGGAGTTTATAGTTTACGCTTTACAGTCTTGACGGTACATATTATTGCTTGTTTACTGTATGATATTGAACTGTTCACGCATCACTTGTTTTAAAGAAAAGCATGAAAATGAATTTCCGCACAGAGTTTTAAAGATTAACGTAAAGCAATAGTATTGGCCGAAAAGGCGTTATTGGCCGAAGGCGTATTGGCCGAAAGGCGTATTCGAAAGGCGTATTGGCCGAAAGGCGTATTGGCCGAAAGGCGTATTGGCCGAAAGGCGTATTGGCCGAAAGGCGTATTGGCCGAAAGGCGTATTGGCCGAAAGGCGTATTGGCCGAAAGGCGTATTGGCCGAAAGGCGTATTGGCCGAAAGGCGTATTGGCCGAAAGGCGTATTGGCCGAAAGGCGTATTGGCCGAAAGGCGTATTGGCCGAAAGGCGTATTGGCCGAAAGGCGTATTGGCCGAAAGGCGTATTGGCCGAAAGGCGTATTGGCCGAAAGGCGTATTGGCCGAAAGGCGTATTGGCCGAAAGGCGTATTGGCCGAAAGGCGTATTGGCCGAAAGGCGTATTGGCCGAAAGGCGTATTGGCCGAAAGGCGTATTGGCCGAAAGGCGTATTGGCCGAAAGGCGTATTGGCCGAAAGGCGTATTGGCCGAAAGGCGTATTGGCCGAAAGGCGTATTGGCCGAAAGGCGTATTGGCCGAAAGGCGTATTGGCCGAAAGGCGTATTGGCCGAAAGGCGTATTGGCCGAAAGGCGTATTGGCCGAAAGGCGTATTGGCCGAAAGGCGTATTGGCCGAAAGGCGTATTGGCCGAAAGGCGTATTGGCCGAAAGGCGTATTGGCCGAAAGGCGTATTGGCCGAAAGGCGTATTGGCCGAAAGGCGTATTGGCCGAAAGGCGTATTGGCCGAAAGGCGTATTGGCCGAAAGGCGTATTGGCCGAAAGGCGTATTGGCCGAAAGGCGTATTGGCCGAAAGGCGTATTGGCCGAAAGGCGTATTGGCCGAAAGGCGTATTGGCCGAAAGGCGTATTGGCCGAAAGGCGTATTGGCCGAAAGGCGTATTGGCCGAAAGGCGTATTGGCCGAAAGGCGTATTGGCCGAAAGGCGTATTGGCCGAAAGGCGTATTGGCCGAAAGGCGTATTGGCCGAAAGGCGTATTGGCCGAAAGGCGTATTGGCCGAAAGGCGTATTGGCCGAAAGGCGTATTGGCCGAAAGGCGTATTGGCCGAAAGGCGTATTGGCCGAAAGGCGTATTGGCCGAAAGGCGTATTGGCCGAAAGGCGTATTGGCCGAAAGGCGTATTGGCCGAAAGGCGTATTGGCCGAAAGGCGTATTGGCCGAAAGGCGTATTGGCCGAAAGGCGTATTGGCCGAAAGGCGTATTGGCCGAAAGGCGTATTGGCCGAAAGGCGTATTGGCCGAAAGGCGTATTGGCCGAAAGGCGTATTGGCCGAAAGGCGTATTGGCCGAAAGGCGTATTGGCCGAAAGGCGTATTGGCCGAAAGGCGTATTGGCCGAAAGGCGTATTGGCCGAAAGGCGTATTGGCCGAAAGGCGTATTGGCCGAAAGGCGTATTGGCCGAAAGGCGTATTGGCCGAAAGGCGTATTGGCCGAAAGGCGTATTGGCCGAAAGGCGTATTGGCCGAAAGGCGTATTGGCCGAAAGGCGTATTGGCCGAAAGGCGTATTGGCCGAAAGGCGTATTGGCCGAAAGGCGTATTGGCCGAAAGGCGTATTGGCCGAAAGGCGTATTGGCCGAAAGGCGTATTGGCCGAAAGGCGTATTGGCCGAAAGGCGTATTGGCCGAAAGGCGTATTGGCCGAAAGGCGTATTGGCCGAAAGGCGTATTGGCCGAAAGGCGTATTGGCCGAAAGGCGTATTGGCCGAAAGGCGTATTGGCCGAAAGGCGTATTGGCCGAAAGGCGTATTGGCCGAAAGGCGTATTGGCCGAAAGGCGTATTGGCCGAAAGGCGTATTGGCCGAAAGGCGTATTGGCCGAAAGGCGTATTGGCCGAAAGGCGTATTGGCCGAAAGGCGTATTGGCCGAAAGGCGTATTGGCCGAAAGGCGTATTGGCCGAAAGGCGTATTGGCCGAAAGGCGTATTGGCCGAAAGGCGTATTGGCCGAAAGGCGTATTGGCCGAAAGGCGTATTGGCCGAAAGGCGTATTGGCCGAAAGGCGTATTGGCCGAAAGGCGTATTGGCCGAAAGGCGTATTGGCCACGACGTAAGCGTTGTAGAGGCACCCCCCGCCTCTAGCTAGAAAGAGTAGTCCGCCCACTGGATGAGCTCTCTCTGTTTAGAGGGATAGGATCTCGGTGACACTTATTGAGCATTGCATAGTAAGATAAACTAAGCATTGATTTATCGAACTCATACGCACAGCATGCATTGCATTTCCGAGTCTTACTGGGATTTCATCTCATAGTGTATTGTATGGTGTAGGTGACATAGAGCCAGGTGAGGACGAGATCCCTCCACCTGAGGAGTGACGGCAGTTGACGGAGGATGGCTTGCGGTGGTGTGCTGGCGCAGTCGAGGCTTATTGATCCGTGGGGACAGTATGTATAGCTTTTGAGGCGTATTGGCCGAAAGGCGTATTGGCCGAAAGGCGTATTGGCCGAAAGGCGTATTGGCCGAAAGGCGTATTGGCCGAAAGGCGTATTGGCCGAAAGGCGTATTGGCCGAAAGGCGTATTGGCCGAAAGGCGTATTGGCCGAAAGGCGTATTGGCCGAAAGGCGTATTGGCCGAAAGGCGTATTGGCCGAAAGGCGTATTGGCCGAAAGGCGTATTGGCCGAAAGGCGTATTGGCCGAAAGGCGTATTGGCCGAAAGGCGTATTGGCCGAAAGGCGTATTTAGGTTATTGGTTGATTGTTGTTATTGTGGATAAATGGTGATAAGTATGTGAGGATTGCTCTCTGGAATCGGATTCCAGAGAGTGTTAGTAAAAGTTAAGTGTCTTGCTCTCTGGAATTCGGATTCCAGAGGGCTTGTAATTAGCAAAGCAACTTGTAATTCAGTCATGGCGATCAGGCGCTGCGAGGGTCGGCGATCGGGCGCTGCGCGCGCCATCGCTAGCAGCGATCGCGCGCCGCGCGCGAGATCGCTGGCAGCGATCGGGCGCCGCGCGCGAGATCGCTGCCAGCGATCGGGCGCCGCGCACTCTTCTCCCTCTTTCCGATTTTACCCTCCCATGTGTTTTAATTGATTTTAATTGTTTTATTTAATTAGTTTTATATTTGTTTTAAATGTTTTTAAAGTTAGATTTCAATTCCGATTTCGATTCTAGTTTCGATTTCGGTTTAGGTTCTGCTTAGAGTTCAGTTAAAATTATTAGGATAAAAAAAAAATAGTACGAAAAATACGGGTACAGTATTAGGGTCGTTACAGAATCAATGGAGGGGTAATTTAGGAAACCAATTAAGGTAGTTGGGAGGGAGCTAATGGATGTTTGATACATGTCCAAGCTTGTTGAAGAAGCCATGATTTCTCTTTCTCTTCCTCTCTTCTACGTGAAGCCCTCCCATTTTTCTTGTCTCTCTCTACTTTTTGTTTCTTCTCCAGGCGACAGAACTCCTCTCCTCTGTTTCTTCCATTTCCTTCGACTTAGATTCGAGACTCACCGGGGCAACACGTTCAAGGCTCGTTGTAACACCCGAGTTTTCAGGTTTCTGCTCCGAGGGTATTTTTGTAAATAAGAGATATAGGTCCGTTTTGGGAGTGAGAGGTTTTATTAGGACCCTAGGAATTTATGGGGATTTTTAGAAGAATAAGTAAATTTTTAGAAATCCAAATTGATGGCGTAACGCTAAGTTTCGTTTTAGCCCTATAGTGTTTTAATTAGTAAAAATAATAAATTAAGTCCGTTTTGCAAACAGAGAGTTTCGTTAAAACCTTAGAAATAAGTTTGAATATTTGGAGGAATAAGGAAAATTGCGGAGAAACCAAATCGATAGACTAAATAACGGATTTGTTAGAAAATTAAAGGAGAGGGGCAAAGTGGTAAATAAACATGTAAATTTTAAATAAAAAATAGAAACCTTTCTCTCCCTTCTCCATATTCTCACGATTTTCTCCAGAGGGCTTCACCCTCTCCTTGGCGACTTTTCCACTTCTCCCTTCCACGCTTCTCCTCATGGTGATTTCCTCTCCCCCTCACAACCATTTCCTCTTCTGATTTCCTTTCAATGAATTAACGCTCTAGGTATGCTCTAATGTATTGTAAGCTTCATTGTTATTTTAAGGTTTTCGTATTAGATTGAGAAATCTTAGGGTTATGTTAGAAATCGTTAATTTTTACTATGTTTATGCCCATTGATGGAGAATTTATGTTTATTGTAGTAGTTAGAGTAAATCTATGATGATTATTTGGAGTTAGGTTAAATTTTGGATTGTTGGAATTTTAGAAATAGTTATTAATGGAGGTTAGTAACTCGATAAAATGCCCGAATGGAGAAAATGAACTTTTAAGAAAGAATTTCCTTAGTTAGGAGCTTGGTTTATGTGACGACCCTTACCCGTACCCTAATAATTTTTTTTTTTTTTTATACGTACAAACTCTAAATCTGACTTTCGTGCGGAAATAAAACTTTTAAAATCGGAATTGAAAATTATTAGCTGTGTATGAACACTACTTTGAAATTTATTCAAAATAAACTTAAAACCAACAATTAATCAATTAAGTAATAAAAGAAAACAATTAAATTAAAACTTTTTTTTTTATAAGTTCGGCCAAGAAGAGGCAGAACAGGTGGCGATTGCTCCTGGCGGGCAATCGCCCTTTGGCGATTGCTCCTGGCGGGCAATCGCCCTTTGGCGATTGCTTACCTCGCCTGGCAATCGCCTCTCCAGCGATTGCCAGGCAGGGGAAGAGGCGATTGATCGCCTCCATGAGGCGATCAATCGCCATGCTCTCTGGAATTTCTCCAGAGAGCACGGCTCCCCCCCCCCCCCACCCCCCCCTGCTTCATTCTTTTCTTCTTTCCTTCACATTCTCAGCACAAAACACACAAAACACTACAACCTCTTCTCCTTTCTCCCACAATCTTTACATACATCCCATAAAATACATTTCAAACATGACATTTACCCAAACACTCAAAACCGACACAATTCACTTTAAACAAAATCAAATTTCATAAAAACAAATCGCGTGGTTCCGTTTAAAAGTTTAACATTCCTTCCTGTTTGAAAAACGTCAAAACACTACAAAACGCAATGTAAAATCTATTCAGTCGCCAAACATCCTAAAACTTATCTAATGGTACTAAAAATCCATCTAATTCACCATTAACCCAAACATCACCTAAAACTCTCAAAAATTTTCTAACCATGAGTCATCCTGCCTAACCAAAACACGCCCCGCCGCCACCAGCTCCGCCCATCGACCATCTACGCTTGATCATCATAAGGAGGTTCCTCACCTTCGTTCTCGTCACCTACATCATACGATAAATACATTAAGCCTAATGCTTAGTAAAGAGTGTACTAAACATAACGATTATATATATATATATGCATGACATTTGTAAAACAACTTTGTTTCGTTTCGTTAAACCGTTTTCTTGCCCCGTGAGAATCATAACTTGCCCCGTGAGAAACACATAACTTGCCCCGTGAGAAACACATAACTTGCCCCGTAAGAAACACATAACTTGCCCCGTGAGAAACATACATCATTTAGAATTCGTGATCATTCTTTAATTTGACGTTTTCATAAAACATGCTCATAAATAGTTCGTATGCACTTTAATAAAACATGATGCATGAGGAATGACATACGTAGAAACACCTATCGAACGACCACTAACTAATCGCTAAGGCACTACCTTAAGCTACCCATCTTATCACCAACCCCTATAACTTCCTAACTTCATTCTACCAACCTTATCAACATCATTACGACGTAGGGCCTTAAGGGCCGGAAACCTAACACTCACTTACCTGGTGTCCTAGCTATGCCGAGCACCGTCCTTGAAGAGCTTGGATTACCTAAGGCATTTCATAGCACGTCGTTAGTATTAACTCTAAATCATTAATTTCAAAGCTAAACGAAATCCCGAGCTAAGGTAAATTTCCCAAAAACTCTAATCCACTTCATTCGGGCATTTCATCGAGCACTTGGTGCTCACTAACTTCAAAACTCCATTAACGGTGTTTTACCAACCTCCAACAACCAAAACTAAACCTTAAACATCAACCCACACCATTAATTTACACCAACCACTCCAATAACTATAAATACATCATCAACGAACATTAATATCATTAAACTATCAATTTCTAACTAAAACCAACAATTCTCATCAAACCCTAAATCGAAATAAACCCTAAAAACCACAAATAAACTTGTCTAGAGTGTAGAACTTACCTAGAAGATTGATTTGGGGAAGAAAACCGTAAAGAACTAGCGGGAACTCGGAGAAGTGAGTGATCGATGGAGGGAGAGCGTCGCAAGGGAGAGGGGAATCGTGAGAGGGCTTCACGTGGAAGAAGAGAGAAATGAGGGAAAAATGGAGAGATTTGGCTTTTTAATTAAATTTTGATTTCCTAAATTACTATTTTGCCCTTAGTTCAATTCCATTGTTTTGTTAACAATTTACCTAACTATTTGGTTCCTCCAAAAATCCCTTATTTCCCCAAATATTCCTACTCATTCTTAGGGTCCTAATAAAACTTCTTGTTTGCCATTTAGACTTATTTTATTATTTCTACGAATTAAAACTCTATAATGCTTAAAAATATTTACAACTCGAAACTTATAACTCGAAATCCCTAAAACGAAATTCTCGGGCGTTACATCCTACCCTCCTTATTTAGAATTTTGTCCCCAAAATTACATACCTGAACAAATCTGGATATCTGTCCAATATGTCCTGTTGTCGCTCCCATGTTGCTTCCTCTATGTTTTGGTTCCTCCACAGTACCTTAACAAGAGGGATTGACTTATTACGTAGGACCTTAACTGAAGACTCCAAAATCTGTATCGGCCTCTCTTCATAGGTCAAGGTTGGCCGTATCTCAAGATCAACCGGTTCTACCACGTGCGTGGGATCCCGTATACACTTCCTTAACATTGACACGTGGAAGACATCATGTACGCCCTCCATAGACAACGGCAATTGAAGCCTATACGCTGTAGCTCCTATCCTTTCTGTAATCTGGAACGGTCCAACAAACCGTGGATTTAACTTCCCTCTCTTACCAAAGCGAACCACGCCTTTAAATGGTGAAACTTTCAAGAACACTTCATCACCAATTACAAAATCCAAATCTCGTCTTCTTCGATCAGCGTAGCTCTTTTGGCGACTCTGTGCGGTCTCCATTCTTTGTCTAATCAATGCAATCTTCTCAGATAACTGTTGTAAAATTTCTGGGCCGATCAACTTAGCTTCGCCCACTTCATCCCAATACAGCGGCGACCTACACTTTCTACCATACAACGCTTCGTACAGAGCCATACCAATCGTGGACTGATAACTGTTATTATAAGCAAATTCAATCAAAGGCAAATATCGGCTCCACGACGCCTGAAACTCTAACACGCATGCCCTCAGCATATCCTCGAGTATCTGAATCGTCCTCTCAGACTGTCCATCGGTCTGTGGGTGGAATGCCGTGCTAAAAGTCAATTTGGTACCCATGACGCTTTGCAAACTTTTCCAAAATCTCGAGGTAAACCTGGGATCCCGATCTGAAACAATCGACACAGGGACCCCGTGCAATCTAATAATCTCTTGGACATAAAGTTCTGCAAACTGATTCATCGTGTAAGTCGTCTTTACAGGCAAGAAATGAGCCGCTTTTGTCAATCTATCGACCATGACCCATATACTGTCGTGCCCTTTTATCGTCCTCGGTAATCCAACTGCGAAGTCCATTGCAATTTGATCCCACTTCCACTCGAGCATTGGTAAAGGTTGTAACATCCCACCTGGCCTCTGGTGTTCTGCCTTAACTTGTTGGCAGACAAGACAGGATTGTACATAACTGGCCACATCACGCTTCATATTCGGCCACCAATAGTGCACTTTCAAATCTCGGTACATCTTGGTGTTACCTGGATGCACTGAGAGCAACGACGAATGTGCCTCTAACATAACCAACTTCCTCAACTCTTCGTCATTTGGCACGTACCAGCGCTCTCGAAACCTCAGAATGCCATCGACTGAGTAACTGAAATCGGAACGTACAACTGATAATTTTGCTACAACAGCCACATTTTCTTCTGTATCTAACTGTTGAGCCTCTTTTATCTTGTCTAACAGAGTGGGTCGTATTGTCAAGTCAGCAAGTAGGGCCAAAAGTTCTGGAACTAATTCGAGTTCAAACCTCTGCATCTCCTTTCTCAATGAAGCTGACATACAGTAAGCAACTGACTCCTCTGTCCTAGGCATCCTACTCAAAGCATCTGCCACTGTATTTGCCTTTCCAGGATGATACTTGATTTTGAAGTCGTAGTCTTTCACGAATTCTAACCATCTCTTCTGCCTCATATTTAAATCTTTTTGTGTAAACAGGTATTTTAAACTTTTATGGTCCGAAAACACTTCACACTTCTATCCGTAGAAGTAGTGTCTCCATGTCTTTAATGCGAATACCACCGCTGCCAGTTCTAAGTCATGCGTCGGGTAATTTTCCTCATAACTTTTCAATTGCCTAGAAGCATAGGCAATGACCTTTCCTTCCTGCATCAACACGCATCCTAATCCAACTTTGGACGCATCACAATAAATACAGTATACCCCATTCTCCACTGGTAGAGTCAGTAAAGGCGCTGTGGTCAACTTTTGCTTCAAGGTCTGAAAGCTTTCTTCACATGCCTTAGTCCATTCGTACTTCACTTCTTTCTTCGTTAAGTTCGTCAGAGGTTTGGCTATTACTGAAAACCCTTGGATAAACTTCCGATAATACCCTGCTAGGCCTACGAAACTCCGTACATCACTTGCATTTCTCGGTCAAGGCCACTCCCTTACCACTTGAATCTTGGCCGGATCCACAGAAACGCCTTCTTTTGAAATCACGTGGCCTAAGAAATTCACCTGACTCAACCAGAATTTGCACTTAGAAAGCTTAGCATACAATTGGTGTCGCTTCAAAGTAGTCATAACAACCCTTAAGAGCTCTGCATGTTCTTCGTCGTTTCGGGAATATACCAAGATGTCATCTATGAATACTATCACGAACTTATCCAAGAATTCCCAGAACACTCTATTCATGAGGTCCATAAACGCTGCTGGAGCATTGGTCAAACCGAATGACATAACCATAAACTCATAGTGCCCGTAACGCGTTCTGAAGGCAGTCTTTGGTACATCCTCGGCTCTAATCTTCAACTGATAGTACCCAGAACGTAAATCAATCTTAGAAAATACCGTGGCCCTTTGTAACTGGTCAAATAGATCATCTATCCTCGGTAACGGGTATTTATTCTTTATGGTCAGCTTATTCAACTCACTGTAATCCACGCACATTTTTTAAGGAGCCATCCTTCTTCTTTACAAATAAAACCGGAGTGCCCCAAGGAGAAACGTTTGGCCGAACAAACCCTTGTCTATTAGCTCTTTCAGCTGGACTTGCAACTCCCTCAGTTCAACTGGCGCCATTCTATAAGGATTCTTGGACACTGGCGCTGAACCAGAAAAAATCTCAATTGTGAACTCCATTTCCCGATCCGGAGGCAAGCCGTGCAACTCGTCCAGAAATACTTCCGTAAAGTCCTTAACCACCGGAATGTCACATAACTTTAACTTCTCTCGCATGCTTACTTCCTCAACGCTTGCTATAAACCCAAAACATCCATGCTTCATCGAGTACAAGGCACTTACAGGCAAGTTGGGTAACTCGTCTAGGAACACTTCAGCAAATTTTTCCTCTACCGAAATGTTATTCAACCTTAGCTTATCTCGTTTCCTTACATCCACAATGCTTGCTACAAAATTGAAACATTGAGGTTTGGTGGAGTATTGGGCACTCATTGACAATACAAGAAGCATTTCCCTTGATCGAAGGGTTGCTGGAAAATCATAATTCTCCCCACTCAGGGGTCTAAAATCTACTACCCCCGACCTGCAATTGATTGTGGCATAGTGCCTGAACAACCAATCCATGCCCAAGATTACATCGTACCCCTTCATACATATGACGATCAGGTTCGCGTACAACTGCCTACTACCAACAGATATAATTTCACCCCGTATCGCCCGATCTGAGTGCAAATACTCTCCGGAAGGTAACATAACACTATTGTCACACCCCTAATTCCGTGCCCGTATTTTCGTAATAAATTTTTTCATTTAAACCTTTAACTTTATTCTTTAAGTGGAAACTAATTCAGAATTTAAAACGTAATCGAAATCGGACCTTTAAAACATTTAAAACAAAACGTTTAACAATTTAATAAAACTTAAAACATTTAATAATTCTATATATACCACGAACCCACACTTCAACTCATCTCCAATTTCATCTTCAATTATCCTTGAACATACGTACGACTTCACAATACAACTTGACACAAAACCACCCTATACTTTCACTCGAAACTACTTGAGACATAGTTAAATAAAACACGTTTTCACGAAAACAAACTGCGTGGATCCGTTTAAAAACTAAACAAACCCATCTGAAACAAGTTACCAAACAGTTCCAGTATATCATCGACAAAATACTTGTCAGAGCAGTTTATAAAACAACTTTTACCCAAAACATCTAAAATATTGTTTTCAATCCAGAACCCAATAACCTAAAATGTATCAACTATACAATTAACTATCTAACAGTTAACCCAAAACCAATCAAAACATTTTACATACAGTTACCAAAAACGTTATCTAATTCCTATCCAGAACCAAGCATCCTATAAATATTCTATACAATTCATCAGAAGCCCAAAATATCCCCCAGAATACATACACAGACGATCCCCACGGGTCAGGTAAGCATCGACTGCGCAACACACCACCGCAATCCATCTTTCGTCAACTGCCTCATGCCTCAGGAGGAGAAAGCTCGTCCTCACCTGTTTCCTCGTAAACACCTACACCATACAGACATCTATGAGATAAAAATCTCAGTAAGCTCTAGTAAATGCAAATGCGTGCTGTGCATATGAATCTATAAATCATGCATTCTTTTCTTTACTTTGCTTTACTTTACTTTACTTTACTTTACTTTACTTTACTTTACTTTGCTTTGCTTTGCTTTGCTTTGCTATAAACTGTATACCGATTGCTTTGCTTTGCTATAAACTGTATACCGATGGGCCATTTAAACTATATACCGAAGGGTCATTTAAACTGTATACCGAAGGGTCATTTAAACTGTATACCGATGGGTCGTTTAACTATATACCGATGGGTCATTTAAACTATATACCGATGGGTCATTTAAACTATATACCGATGGGTCATTTAAACTATATACCGAAGGGTCATTTAAACTGTATACCGAAGGGTCATTCTTTCTTTGCATTTACTTTAAAACATCGTGCAGAAATTCGTTTTTTTCATGATCTTTAAAAACACGTGATGCATGAACAGATATGAACATAACATAACTATACGATGCAATAAACAAGCAACATGTATACCATCCAGACCGAAACAGAATAACCTATAACCTATAACAATTTAAAACCAACCTAACTACCCGACCAAAGCAATTAAAACAAACAATCCATTAAGATCCTCGACGCTACATCGAAGTACGGTGTAGGCCAATCGGCCAGAAAAGATCACGAGAACTTACCTCGCGTCCATTGCACTTCAATCTCCGTCCACGAGCGTCGTTCACCTAAGCAATTCACAACAATTATCGTTAAAATGCGTTTTAACCGATAACGTCCAAATTAACGAAATCTTAACTAAAGAAACTTCCTAAAGCTCTAATTCGATTCATTAAACTATTTCATTGAACAATCTACGCTCGGCACCACAAAATTCCAAGTTACGAGCCTTTCCCTAAAATCCCTAAATTCTCCAATTTTAACATTTCTCACAAATCACTCGAACTTCGTCCAATAACGTTCAATACGTCCTTTCTATCATTAATCACGGTCAACCTATTAATTTCGGACCCTAATTTGGGTTCGGTAAAAACCGACCCGAAACTTCGAACGCGCGTAACTTTCGCGTCGGTTATCGGAATCGAACGATTCCAGCGGCCCCGCGCTCCTCTAATAACCTATTTTAACCTGCCAAAAGGAATTCTAAAACAAACGATCGTAACTAGGTCAATTTTTACAAACCCGAATCTGCCCTTTCCCGGAATTTTCCCCTTTTTCGATTTTTCATCAATTCACGCTCATTTTCTCACCAATCAATCCCTCTTATACCTAATTAACATAAACTAACCAAAATTTAGACGTTATTCACCGAAAACCCGAAATCCCCAATTCGGGATTCCCTGTTTTCAACCCAAATTGGGCACACCAACGCTCGGCAACCATCGCCGGTGTTAAGCCGACCATTCGACGCCAAGAACGGCCACGAAGGGCCGGCGATCGGAGCTCAACAGAGCTCGACGTTCGCGGCCAGAAATCGAGCAAGAACAGGGGAGAACTCACCGTTTTCGATCGGGTTTTTGCGCGGAAAGGCCGAACCGCACTTTGGCTTCAGCTCGCCGGAGTCTGCTCGTCGTCGGAGCCGCGTCGTCGTTGGAGGGATGCCGCTCGCCATTCGCGTTCGTCGTTCGTCGTTCGTCGTTCGTCGCAGGTGCTCGGGCTCGAATCAACAACGAAAAACAACGTTTTTCGTTGTTTTTGTTTTGATTATTATTAATAATAATAATAATAATAATAATAATAATAATAATAATAATAATTATAATTAAAACTATTTCTTAACAAAACATTAATTTTGCCCTCTCGTGTTTTCGACCATTCGAATTTTCTTATTTCGCCAATAATTCCAACTTATTATCTGGGTTCTATTAAAACTGTTCGTTCGCAAATCGGACCCCGTTTACTATTTTTACTAAAACGTCATTCGTTTTACGAGAAACGTAATTACTCGGAATATAGCGTTATTATTCCGAAAATTCTCCAAAATTCCTTAAAATTCCAATTAATCGTTAGGATCGTATTAACGCTTTCCGTTTGCGAAACTGACTTAATTTGACATATTTACCAAAAATGCCACATATAATATAATATTAATATAATATATTAAATCCAAAATCCGATTAAGCCGGATATTACATTCCACCCACCTTATTTAGAATTTTGTCCTCAAAATTTGTCATACCTTATGGTCCTTGATATTTATGTCCCATGTCATGCGACATTTTTACTTCGGTAAACCATCTGTACTTTTGGTCCTTCTTCGTGGTTCTAAACCGAAACCCTACTATATTCTCTAACATTGGCCTTAATTTCGTATCCCCTACTTTCGATTTGATCGTACACATCCTCTTTCACGCACTAAGCACGAATATAAATTTTTAAATCTCAACCAATTATCCCGACAACATATTTGTCACTTTAATACTTGCGCATATACCAACTTCCAACATATTTTGGTCAGAGCCATACCTAAGCTTCCTAACACCAGCCAAATTGAATGCCTACAATTTCATTAAATTCTGTGCTGTAACCCATACCTCGACGCAATTCCCTTGATCCTGTTCACAATCGGGATGCACACCCACCGAATTTCTACATTAACTCCCTAATCGTAGTCCTCACTTTCAGTTTACGCATCAACTCTTACCAAATCTCTCGGTCTTAACCAAACGATCTCTAACTGCGTACTTGACACTTAACGCCCCGAGCACGTGTTGGTTTGCATTTAGTCACCCAAAACATTAAACTCTCTCTCACTTATTAATTGGTTTCTACTAAAGATTGCCTCTTATCCTCAATTCTCGAAATAACTTAACTTCCTTGGGCACCTCGCGGGTCTTAATAAAAAAAATTCTCAACTAGGACTTAAATCTCTAGATTTCACCAACCGTCTCACCGAGGTTACTCCAAGGCCCCGACGAGTCCATCCGGGGACAAAGTTACTACTCGCTTAGGATTCCAATCCCTTTGTAACTATAAGACGCTATAAATGTCATATTTTGTTCTAAGTTACCTCAACGAATTCTATCGTTATGTCCTCTGCTAAATACTATACACATTATGCTCATCTGTTTAGCTCAATTTCCTTATTAACTCCATGTACAATGGAATCCCCAAGTTTTGACCATAGAATTGTTTTAACTATTTATTATAACCTTAAGTCTCTAATGCATCCATCGGTCTCGACCTGTTAACCGTCGGACTTTCGGAGCTTTTCTAACTTGTCCCACTCCAAGTTTACTTTAAATGGTTTCGCGAGCAAACTCACATTCTCTATTCAACATATTGCGAATTTCACAAATCGCCCGACATTAGCCACCGAACTAGGCTTCTAATCTTAACTCTTCCTTTTAGTCTAACTATCACCTGCACTTACCTCTAACATCGTACGAGGATTTCTTCAAAGTTTCGAAATAGTCAATCCTCTTTCGTTCCTCCTAGTCGGGTTCAATACTTTACTTGTCTACTTGACTCGCATGCTACGATTCATCCAACTATCTTCTTGTTTGCGAACTTGTTGTAGATAAGTTTACGCCTTCATTCCAATTCTCCTTAAGTCCTTAAATCCTACCCTTTCTATCCCCCAATAATTTGAAACGTCTCTTCATTAATGATAACCTTTCTAGTTCCTCGAACACTAATACTTCTACTTTCATCTTGGAGGCAGCCTCATGTTGTGGCTCCTAACTTAAATTGTACCAACTATAGGTTCGCAACTTAACTCCTATATCTTTTGTTTCACAATCTAATCAAGCAACTCTAACTGCCTGACATGTCCACAATTCGTCGATTATTCTTAACTTCGCTAGACCTCCCACCTAATAAGTCGGTTGTAATCTTCTCACAGATTAATATCTTCCTTTATGGATCAGTCTTCTAAGGTGTCTTTGGTGGTACTCATTTCCTAGAGAACAGCCAATTTCGGTACCTAGAGTATCACCATGCACATGACTTCAATTCTCTAGGGTTCAGGGATTTAAATACTTTCCAACTCGGAGTAAATCTCCTTATCTTTGCCTCCATATTGGTCGATACGACCACTCCTATCCGATCACTCAAATCTTACGTCCGCGACTTGTATTGATCTGTCACATCTTTCTACACCACAACCATAATGGTCACCCTCGTACCCAATCCACAATAACACTAGGTAAGCTCTGGAATATGATTCTTTTGTCTAGACACTTCAATCTTTTTCATGGATCCGGGGTATTCAAATTCTTACTAAATCTTCCTACTTGCTTAATTGCACTTAGTATACCTCGAGAACCTAAAACATCTCCAAATGCATTTTACATTTTAGCTTAAATTACTACTTAATTCTTTACACCTTAAGACTCTAAGGATTTTGAGTTTCAACAACTAGGGTTCATTTTCTATAAATTTAAATCCTTACACCTCGTAAGTTGTACCTCTCTAATAGCAACAAAATCTAAGTGCATAACTTCTCCTGGTTAAGTCAAGCTAATCTTATTAACGTATAACTCTCTTTCTATAAGGCTTGTATCGTCACGCACCTATCTACCGTCTCATAGTTGGGGTTCATTTAGGAACTCCACTAACCCCCCCTTCCATTACTTTCTTACTTCTCTATTTTAATATTATTCGTTCTATTAATTATTGAAATAAAACTCTACATGAAACAGCGGAGGGTTGGGCAGTTTCTTCTTCTCCAGTCAAGGCAAGCAGCTTTAGGGTAACGTTTTTCTGATTCTTGCCTCGTTGGCCTCTACCTGGTTGATCTCGGCCCGGCTTCGGGCAATCCTTGACGAAATGGCCATTCTCTCCACATCGAAAGCATTTATCTGTGCCAACTCTACAGCTGCCGTAGTGCTCCTTCTGGCATTTAAGACACCAGGGTCCCCGAGTAGTTCCTCGTAATTTCTTTCGTCGACCTTGCTCGATTTCTTCCCTGCCCATCCTCTTCATACCTTGGCTACTGCAAGCAACCACCCCTTGGGTCCTTGGGTCGTCTCGGTTTGTCAACCTCTCGAGCTGAAGAAATTGTCTGTTCATGAGCTGAGCTTGTTGGTCTATATGTTGGGACTGGCGATCTATTATCTCCGTAAGTCGATCTAGCGCGTCGTCTCTAGGATCCTTTCCTCGAACCATTTTTTTTTATAAATCCTATAGAAATCAAAACAATAATCATAAGAAACAAAATCAAATAAAGCTATAAACAGACTTACAGTTGATGAAGGATGTCCGCGTAGTGGCTGTGCAGTCGAGCAGTCTACAGAACCGATTTTAAAACCCGGAGGCTCTGATACCATAACTGTCACACCCCTAATTCCGTGCCCGTATTTTCGTAATAAATTTTTTCATTTAAAACCTTTAACTTTATTCTTTAAGTGGAAACTAATTCAGAATTTAAAACGTAATCGAAATCGGACCTTTAAAACATTTAAAACAAAACGTTTAACAATTTAATAAAACTTAAAACATTTAATAATTCTATATATACCACGAACCCACACTTCAACTCATCTCCAATTTCATCTTCAATTATCCTTGAACATACGTACGACTTCACAATACAACTTGACACAAAACCACCCTATACTTTCACTCGAAACTACTTGAGACATAGTTAAATAAAACACGTTTTCACGAAAACAAACTGCGTGGATCCGTTTAAAAACTAAACAAACCCATCTGAAACAAGTTACCAAACAGTTCCAGTATATCATCGACAAAATACTTGTCAGAGCAGTTTATAAAACAACTTTTACCCAAAACATCTAAAATATTGTTTTCAATCCAGAACCCAATAACCTAAAATGTATCAACTATACAATTAACTATCTAATCCACAGTTAACCCAAAACCAATCAAAACATTTTACATACAGTTACCAAAAACGTTATCTAATTCCTATCCAGAACCAAGCATCCTATAAATATTCTATACAATTCATCAGAAGCCCAAAATATCCCCCAGAATACATACACAGACGATCCCCACGGGTCAGGTAAGCATCGACTGCGCAACACACCACCGCAATCCATCTTTCGTCAACTGCCTCATGCCTCAGGAGGAGAAAGCTCGTCCTCACCTGTTTCCTCGTAAACACCTACACCATACAGACATCTATGAGATAAAAATCTCAGTAAGCTCTAGTAAATGCAAATGCGTGCTGTGCATATGAATCTATAAATCATGCATTCTTTTCTTTACTTTGCTTTACTTTACTTTACTTTACTTTACTTTACTTTACTTTACTTTGCTTTGCTTTGCTTTGCTTTGCTTTGCTATAAACTGTATACCGATGGGCCATTTAAACTATATACCGAAGGGTCATTTAAACTGTATACCGAAGGGTCATTTAACTGTATACCGATGGGTCGTTTAACTATATACCGATGGGTCATTTAAACTATATACCGATGGGTCATTTAAACTATATACCGATGGGTCATTTAAACTATTACCGAAGGGTCATTTAAACTGTATACCGAAGGGTCATTTAAACTATATACCGATGGGTCATTTAAACTATATACCGATGGGTCATTTAAACTATATACCGATGGGTCATTTAAACTATATACCGATGGGTCATTTAAACTATATACCGATGGGTCATTTAAACTATATACCGATGGGTCATTTAAACTATATACCGATGGGTCATTTAAACTATATACCGATGGGTCATTTAAACTGTATACCGAAGGGTCATTTAAACTATATACCGATGGGTCATTTAAACTATATACCGATGGGTCATTTAAACTGTATACCGAAGGGTCATTTAAACTATATACCGATGGGTCATTTAAACTATATACCGATGGGTCATTTAAACTGTATACCGATGGGTCATTTAAACTGTATACCGAAGGGTCATTTAAACTATATACCGATGGGTCATTTAAACTATATACCGATGGGTCATTTAAACTATATACCGATGGGTCATTTAAACTATATACCGATGGGTCATTTAAACTGTATACCGATGGGTCATTTAAACTGTATACCGAAGGGTCATTTAAACTATATACCGATGGGTCATTTAAACTATATACCGATGGGTCATTTAAACTATATACCGATGGGTCATTTAAACTATATACCGATGGGTCATTTAAACTATATACCGATGGGTCATTTAAACTATATACCGATGGGTCATTTAAACTGTATACCGATGGGTCATTTAAACTATATACCGATGGGTCATTTAAACTATATACCGATGGGTCATTTAAACTATATACCGATGGGTCATTTAAACTATATACCGATGGGTCATTTAAACTATATACCGATGGGTCATTTAAACTGTATACCGAAGGGTCATTTAAACTATATACCGATGGGTCATTTAAACTATATACCGATGGGTCATTTAAACTATATACCGATGGGTCATTTAAACTGTATACCGAAGGGTCATTTAAACTATATACCGATGGGTCATTTAAACTATATACCGATGGGTCATTTAAACTATATACCGATGGGTCATTTAAACTGTATACCGATGGGTCATTTAAACTATATACCGATGGGTCATTTAAACTATATACCGATGGGTCATTTAAACTATATACCGATGGGTCATTTAAACTATATACCGATGGGTCATTTAAACTATTACCGAAGGGTCATTTAAACTATTACCGAAGGGTCATTTAAACTGTATACCGAAGGGTCATTTAAACTGTATACCGATGGGTCATTTAAACTATATACCGATGGGTCATTTAAACTATATACCGATGGGTCATTTAAACTATATACCGATGGGTCATTTAAACTGTATACCGATGGGTCATTTAAACTGTATACCGAAGGGTCATTTAAACTGTATACCGAAGGGTCATTTAAACTGTATACCGATGGGTCATTTAAACTATATACCGATGGGTCATTTAAACTATATACCGATGGGTCATTTAAACTATATACCGATGGGTCATTTAAACTATATACCGATGGGTCATTTAAACTATATACCGATGGGTCATTTAAACTGTATACCGAAGGGTCATTTAAACTATATACCGATGGGTCATTTAAACTATATACCGATGGGTCATTTAAACTGTATACCGAAGGGTCATTTAAACTATATACCGATGGGTCATTTAAACTATATACCGATGGGTCATTTAAACTGTATACCGATGGGTCATTTAAACTGTATACCGAAGGGTCATTTAAACTGTATACCGAAGGGTCATTTAAACTATATACCGATGGGTCATTTAAACTATATACCGATGGGTCATTTAAACTGTATACCGATGGGTCATTTAAACTATATACCGATGGGTCATTTAAACTATATACCGATGGGTCATTTAAACTATATACCGATGGGTCATTTAAACTATATACCGATGGGTCATTTAAACTATATACCGATGGGTCATTTAAACTATATACCGATGGGTCATTTAAACTATCATTAAACTATTTCATTGAACAATCTACGCTCGGCACCACAAAATTCCAAGTTACGAGCCTTTCCCTAAAATCCCTAAATTCTCCAATTTTAACATTTCTCACAAATCACTCGAACTTCGTCCAATAACGTTCAATACGTCCTTTCTATCATTAATCACGGTCAACCTATTAATTTCGGACCCTAATTTGGGTTCGGTAAAAACCGACCCGAAACTTCGAACGCGCGTAACTTTCGCGTCGGTTATCGGAATCGAACGATTCCAGCGGCCCCGCGCTCCTCTAATAACCTATTTTAACCTGCCAAAAGGAATTCTAAAACAAACGATCGTAACTAGGTCAATTTTTACAAAACCCGAATCTGCCCTTTCCCGGAATTTTCCCCTTTTTCGATTTTTCATCAATTCACGCTCATTTCTCACCAATCAATCCCTCTTATACCTAATTAACATAAACTAACCAAAATTTAGACGTTATTCACCGAAAACCCGAAATCCCCAATTCGGGATTCCCTGTTTTCAACCCAAATTGGGCACACCAACGCTCGGCAACCATCGCCGGTGTTAAGCCGACCATTCGACGCCAAGAACGGCCACGAAGGGCCGGCGATCGGAGCTCAACAGAGCTCGACGTTCGCGGCCAGAAATCGAGCAAGAACAGGGGAGAACTCACCGTTTTCGATCGGGTTTTTGCGCGGAAAGGCCGAACCGCACTTTGGCTTCAGCTCGCCGGAGTCTGCTCGTCGTCGGAGCCGCGTCGTCGTTGGAGGGATGCCGCTCGCCATTCGCGTTCGTCGTTCGTCGTTCGTCGTTCGTCGCAGGTGCTCGGGCTCGAATCAACAACGAAAAACAACGTTTTTCGTTGTTTTTGTTTTGATTATTATAATAATAATAATAATAATAATAATAATAATAATAATAATAATAATTATAATTAAAACTATTTCTTAACAAAACATTAATTTTGCCCTCTCGTGTTTTCGACCATTCGAATTTTCTTATTTCGCCAACTTATTATCTGGGTTCTATTAAAACTGTTCGTTCGCAAATCGGACCCCGTTTACTATTTTTACTAAAACGTCATTCGTTTTACGAGAAACGTAATACTCGGAATATAGCGTTATTATTCCGAAATTCTCCAAAATTCCTTAAAATTCCAATTAATCGTTAGGATCGTATTAACGCTTTCCGTTTGCGAAACTGACTTAATTTGACATATTTACCAAAATGCCACATATAATATAATATATTAATATAATATATTAAATCCAAATCCGATTAAGCCGGATATTACATTCCACCACCTTATTTAGAATTTTGTCCTCAAATTTGTCATACCTTATGGTCCTTGATATTTATGTCCCATGTCATGCGACATTTTTACTTCGGTAAACCATCTGTACTTTTGGTCCTTCTTCGTGGTTCTAAACCGAAACCCTACTATATTCTCTAACATTGGCCTTAATTTCGTATCCCCTACTTTCGATTTGATCGTACACATCCTCTTTCACGCACTAAGCACGAATATAAATTTTTAAATCTCAACCAATTATCCCGACAACATATTTGTCACTTTAATACTTGCGCATATACCAACTTCCAACATATTTTGGTCAGAGCCATACCTAAGCTTCCTAACACCAGCCAAATTGAATGCCTACAATTTCATTAAATTCTGTGCTGTAACCCATACCTCGACGCAATTCCCTTGATCCTGTTCACAATCGGGATGCACACCCACCGAATTTCTACATTAACTCCCTAATCGTAGTCCTCACTTTCAGTTTACGCATCAACTCTTACCAAATCTCTCGGTCTTAACCAAACGATCTCTAACTGCGTACTTGACACTTAACGCCCCGAGCACGTGTTGGTTTGCATTTAGTCACCCAAACATTAAACTCTCTCTCACTTATTAATTGGTTTCTACTAAAGATTGCCTCTTATCCTCAATTCTCGAAATAACTTAACTTCCTTGGGCACCTCGCGGGTCTTAATAAAAAAAATTCTCAACTAGGACTTAAATCTCTAGATTTCACCAACCGTCTCACGAGGTTACTCCAAGGCCCCGACGAGTCCATCCGGGGACAAAGTTACTACTCGCTTAGGATTCCAATCCCTTTGTAACTATAAGACGCTATAAATGTCATATTTGTTCTAAGTTACCTCAACGAATTCTATCGTTATGTCCTCTGCTAAATACTATACACATTATGCTCATCTGTTTAGCTCAATTTCCTTATTAACTCCATGTACAATGGAATCCCCAAGTTTTGACCATAGAATTGTTTTAACTATTTATTATAACCTTAAGTCTCTAATGCATCCATCGGTCTCGACCTGTTAACCGTCGGACTTTCGGAGCTTTTCTAACTTGTCCCACTCCAAGTTTACTTTAAATGGTTTCGCGAGCAAACTCACATTCTCTATTCAACATATTGCGAATTTCACAAATCGCCCGACATTAGCCACCGAACTAGGCTTCTAATCTTAACTCTTCCTTTTAGTCTAACTATCACCTGCACTTACCTCTAACATCGTACGAGGATTCTTCAAAGTTTCGAAATAGTCAATCCTCTTTCGTTCCTCCTAGTCGGGTTCAATACTTTACTTGTCTACTTGACTCGCATGCTACGATTCATCCAACTATCTTCTTGTTTGCGAACTTGTTGTAGATAAGTTTACGCCTTCATTCCAATTCTCCTTAAGTCCTTAAATCCTACCCTTTCTATCCCCCAATAATTTGAAACGTCTCTTCATTAATGATAACCTTTCTAGTTCCTCGAACACTAATACTTCTACTTTCATCCTGGAGGCAGCCTCATGTTGTGGCTCCTAACTTAAATTGTACCAACTATAGGTTCGCAACTTAACTCCTATATCTTTTGTTTCACAATCTAATCAAGCAACTCTAACTGCCTGACATGTCCACAATTCGTCGATTATTCTTAACTTCGCTAGACCTCCCACCTAATAAGTCGGTTGTAATCTTCTCACAGATTAATATCTTCCTTATGGATCAGTCTTCTAAGGTGTCTTTGGTGGTACTCATTTCCTAGAGAACAGCCAATTTCGGTACCTAGAGTATCACCATGCACATGACTTCAATTCTCTAGGGTTCAGGGATTTAAATACTTTCCAACTCGGAGTAAATCTCCTTATCTTTGCCTCCATATTGGTCGATACGACCACTCCTATCCGATCACTCAAATCTTACGTCCGCGACTTGTATTGATCTGTCACATCTTTCTACACCACAACCATAATGGTCACCCTCGTACCCAATCCACAATAACACTAGGTAAGCTCTGGAATATGATTCTTTTGTCTAGACACTTCAATCTTTTTCATGGATCCGGGGTATTCAAATTCTTACTAAATCTTCCTACTTGCTTAATTGCACTTAGTATACCTCGAGAACCTAAAACATCTCCAAATGCATTTTACATTTTAGCTTAAATTACTACTTAATTCTTTACACCTTAAGACTCTAAGGATTTTGAGTTTCAACAACTAGGGTTCATTTTCTATAAATTTAAATCCTTACACCTCGTAAGTTGTACCTCTCTAATAGCAACAAAATCTAAGTGCATAACTTCTCCTGGTTAAGTCAAGCTAATCTTATTAACGTATAACTCTCTTTCTATAAGGCTTGTATCGTCACGCACCTATCTACCGTCTCATAGTTGGGGTTCATTTAGGAACTCCACTAACCCCCCCTTCCATTACTTTCTTACTTCTCTATTTTAATATTATTCGTTCTATTAATTATTGAAATAAAACTCTACATGAAACAGCGGAGGGTTGGGCAGTTTCTTCTTCTCCAGTCAAGGCAAGCAGCTTTAGGGTAACGTTTTTCTGATTCTTGCCTCGTTGGCCTCTACCTGGTTGATCTCGGCCCGGCTTCGGGCAATCCTTGACGAAATGGCCATTCTCTCCACATCGAAAGCATTTATCTGTGCCAACTCTACAGCTGCCGTAGTGCTCCTTCTGGCATTTAAGACACCAGGGTCCCCGAGTAGTTCCTCGTAATTTCTTTCGTCGACCTTGCTCGATTTCTTCCCTGCCCATCCTCTTCATACCTTGGCTACTGCAAGCAACCACCCCTTGGGTCCTTGGGTCGTCTCGGTTTGTCAACCTCTCGAGCTGAAGAAATTGTCTGTTCATGAGCTGAGCTTGTTGGTCTATATGTTGGGACTGGCGATCTATTATCTCCGTAAGTCGATCTAGCGCGTCGTCTCTAGGATCCTTTCCTCGAACCATTTTTTTTTATAAATCCTATAGAAATCAAAACAATAATCATAAGAAACAAAATCAAATAAAGCTATAAACAGACTTACAGTTGATGAAGGATGTCCGCGTAGTGGCTGTGCAGTCGAGCAGTCTACAGAACCGATTTTAAAACCCGGAGGCTCTGATACCATAACTGTCACACCCCTAATTCCGTGCCCGTATTTTCGTAATAAATTTTTTCATTTAAACCTTTAACTTTATTCTTTAAGTGGAAACTAATTCAGAATTTAAAACGTAATCGAAATCGGACCTTTAAAACATTTAAAACAAAACGTTTAACAATTTAATAAAACTTAAAACATTTAATAATTCTATATATACCACGAACCCACACTTCAACTCATCTCCAATTTCATCTTCAATTATCCTTGAACATACGTACGACTTCACAATACAACTTGACACAAAACCACCCTATACTTTCACTCGAAACTACTTGAGACATAGTTAAATAAAACACGTTTTCACGAAAACAAACTGCGTGGATCCGTTTAAAAACTAAACAAACCCATCTGAAACAAGTTACCAAACAGTTCCAGTATATCATCGACAAAATACTTGTCAGAGCAGTTTATAAAACAACTTTTACCCAAACATCTAAAATATTGTTTTCAATCCAGAACCCAATAACCTAAAATGTATCAACTATACAATTAACTATCTAATCCACAGTTAACCCAAAACCAATCAAACATTTTACATACAGTTACCAAAAACGTTATCTAATTCCTATCCAGAACCAAGCATCCTATAAATATTCTATACAATTCATCAGAAGCCCAAAATATCCCCCAGAATACATACACAGACGATCCCCACGGGTCAGGTAAGCATCGACTGCGCAACACACCACCGCAATCCATCTTTCGTCAACTGCCTCATGCCTCAGGAGGAGAAAGCTCGTCCTCACCTGTTTCCTCGTAAACACCTACACCATACAGACATCTATGAGATAAAAATCTCAGTAAGCTCTAGTAAATGCAAATGCGTGCTGTGCATATGAATCTATAAATCATGCATTCTTTTCTTTACTTTGCTTTACTTTACTTTACTTTACTTTACTTTACTTTACTTTACTTTGCTTTGCTTTGCTTTGCTTTGCTTTGCTATAAACTGTATACCGATGGGCCATTTAAACTATATACCGAAGGGTCATTTAAACTGTATACCGAAGGGTCATTTAAACTGTATACCGATGGGTCGTTTAACTATACCGATGGGTCATTTAAACTATATACCGATGGGTCATTTAAACTATATACCGATGGGTCATTTAAACTATATACCGAAGGGTCATTTAAACTGTATACCGAAGGGTCATTCTTTCTTTGCATTTACTTTAAAACATCGTGCAGAAATTCGTTTTTTTCATGATCTTAAAAACACGTGATGCATGAACAGATATGAACATAACATAACTATACGATGCAATAAACAAGCAACATGTATACCATCCAGACCGAAACAGAATAACCTATAACCTATAACAATTTAAAACCAACCTAACTACCCGACCAAAGCAATTAAAACAAACAATCCATTAAGATCCTCGACGCTACATCGAAGTACGGTGTAGGCCAATCGGCCAGAAAAGATCACGAGAACTTACCTCGCGTCCATTGCACTTCAATCTCCGTCCACGAGCGTCGTTCACCTAAGCAATTCACAACAATTATCGTTAAAATGCGTTTTAACCGATAACGTCCAAATTAACGAAATCTTAACTAAAGAAACTTCCTAAAGCTCTAATTCGATTCATTAAACTATTTCATTGAACAATCTACGCTCGGCACCACAAAATTCCAAGTTACGAGCCTTTCCCTAAAATCCCTAAATTCTCCAATTTTAACATTTCTCACAAATCACTCGAACTTCGTCCAATAACGTTCAATACGTCCTTTCTATCATTAATCACGGTCAACCTATTAATTTCGGACCCTAATTTGGGTTCGGTAAAAACCGACCCGAAACTTCGAACGCGCGTAACTTTCGCGTCGGTTATCGGAATCGAACGATTCCAGCGGCCACGCGCTCCTCTAATAACCTATTTTAACCTGCCAAAAGGAATTCTAAAACAAACGATCGTAACTAGGTCAATTTTTACAAAACCCGAATCTGCCCTTTCCCGGAATTTCCCCTTTTTCGATTTTTCATCAATTCACGCTCATTTTCTCACCAATCAATCCCTCTTATACCTAATTAACATAAACTAACCAAAATTTAGACGTTATTCACCGAAAACCCGAAATCCCCAATTCGGGATTCCCTGTTTTCAACCCAAATTGGGCACACCAACGCTCGGCAACCATCGCCGGTGTTAAGCCGACCATTCGACGCCAAGAACGGCCACGAAGGGCCGGCGATCGGAGCTCAACAGAGCTCGACGTTCGCGGCCAGAAATCGAGCAAGAACAGGGGAGAACTCACCGTTTTCGATCGGGTTTTTGCGCGGAAAGGCCGAACCGCACTTTGGCTTCAGCTCGCCGGAGTCTGCTCGTCGTCGGAGCCGCGTCGTCGTTGGAGGGATGCCGCTCGCCGTTCGCGTTCGTCGTTCGTCGTTCGTCGTTCGTCGCAGGTGCTCGGGCTCGAATCAACAACGAAAAACAACGTTTTTCGTTTTTTTTGTTTTGATTATTATTAATAATAATAATAATAATAATAATAATAATTATTATTATAATTAAAACTATTTCTTAACAAAACATTAATTTTGCCCTCTCGTGTTTTCGACCATTCGAATTTTCTTATTTCGCCAATAATTCCAACTTATTATCTGGATTCTATTAAAACTGTTCGTTCGCAAATCGGACCCCGTTTACTATTTTTACTAAAACGTCATTCGTTTTACGAGAAACGTAATTACTCGGAATATAGCGTTATTATTCCGAAAATTCTCCAAAATTCCTTAAAATTCCAATTAATCGTTAGGATCGTATTAACGCTTTCCGTTTGCGAAACTGACTTAATTTGACATATTTACCAAAAATGCCACATATAATATAATATATTAAATCCAAAATCCGATTAAGCCGGATATTACAACTATAACTATGATCAGCTTGGACGACATCTAAATTCCATTTAACTATATACTTCTATGCTATGAAGGAATGGGTTGCCCCAGTGTCAATTAGAACATGAGCTGTGTTTCCACAGACCAAAACAGTACCTGTAACAACTGAAGGCTGAGCAGCTTCCTTGTCTTCAATCAGAGAAAAGATCCTGGAGGGACCGCCCGGTGGCCGCCTACTCGGCTTTAGGCAATCAACGACCTTGTGGCCCACTTTATCACATCGAAAACATCGTCCACTATACAACTTGCACTCCCCATGATGATTCTTTAGGCAAATAGGGCGTAAAGGAGCTTGCGGCGCCCCTTGCGGACGTTTACCCTTATCTTGAAATCTAGCTGTCTCATTAGCCCGTTTGACACCACGTTGCAATTGTGGCTGCCAACCCTGGTTTTGTTGTTGCGGTCGTCCATCTCTAACAAACCTTCTCGACGCTTCTCTCTGTCGCTGAAGCTTCATTTCGATGTCATCTAGTCCGAGAGCTCTTTCCACTATCTTATGATAAGGCACGTCTTCATTATCCACCGTCATCACCCCTTTTTGAATCTCTAGTTTCAAACCTTGCACGAATTGGTGAATTTTGTCCTCCTCCTCATAGATCATATACCCGGCATATCGAGATAGCGAGTCGAACCTTCGCACATATTCAGCCACCGTCCCCATTTGGCGTAATTGCGTGAACTCCACCATTTTACTAGCCCGAATAGTGCGACTGAAATACTTGTTGTAGAATACCGTTTTGAATCTTTCCCACCTCATAACTCCCACATCAGTAGTAGCTTTAATCATATCCCACCAAAATATAGCATCCTTCTCTAAATTAAATGTTGCACACGTCACTTTGTCGGCTTCCTCCACTTTTTCATAGGCAAACATACTCTCAATCTTATGAACCCACTACTCGGCACTTGTAGGATCTAAAGACTGACCATCGAAGGTAGGGGGCCTAAGTCGCCTGAATCTCTCTCCACCTTGATCCTGTGAGGTATTTCCTTGCCCATTTCCACTCCCATTACCTTCTCGGTTTAACAAGATTCCAATTTGTTCCGACTGTTGGTGAAATATGTTCATGAACTGGTCCATAGGGTTCTCTGGAGGTGGTCTAGGTGCTTTCGGCATTTTTTCTTGCTCCTAAACACATTAACAATACAAAACAATAAATATCTAAGAATCGTACTTAAACTTAAACACTTACAGTCGATGGAGAGTTCCCGTACGACAGTGTGTTTGGCAGGCAATTCACAAAATCGCTTTTAAAACTCCGTCTCTCTGATACCATAACTGTGACGACCCTTACCCGTACCCTAATAATTTTTTTTTTATACGTACAAACTCTAAATCTGACTTTCGTGCGGAAATAAAACTTTTAAAGTCGGAATTGAAAATTATTAGCGGTGTATGAAAACTACTCTGAAATCTATTCAAAATAAACTTAAAACCAACAATTAATCAATTAAGTAATAAAAGAAAACAATTAAATTAAAACTTTTTTTTTTATATATAAGTTCGGCCAAGAAGAGGCAGAACAGGTGGCGATTGCTCCTGGCGAGCAATCGCCCTTTGGCGATTGCTTACCTCGCATGGCAATCGCCTCTCCAGCGATTGCTAGGCAGGGGAAGAGGCGATCAATCGCCATGCTCTCTGGAATTTCTCTAGAGAGCACGGCTTCTCCCCCCCCCCCCCCCCCCCCTGCTTCATTCTTTTCTTTTTTCCTTCACTTCACATTCTTAGCACAAAACACACAAAACACTACAACCTCTTCTCCTTTCTCCCACAATCTTTACATACATCCCATAAAATACATTTCAAACATGACATTTACCCAAAAACTCAAAACCGACACAATTCACTTTAAACACAATCAAATTTCATAAAAACAAACCGCGTGGTTCCGTTTAAAAGTTTAACATTCCTTCCTGTTTGAAAAACGTCAAAACACTACAAAACGCAATGTAAAATCTATTTAGTCGCCAAACATCCTAAAACTTATCTAATGGTACTAAAAATCCATCTAATTCACCATTAACCCAAACATCACCTAAAACTCTCAAAAATTGTCTAACCATGAGTCATCCTGCCTAACCAAAACACGCCCCGCCGCCACCAGCTCCGCCCATCGACCATCTACGCTTGATCATCATAAGGAGGTTCTTCACCTTCGTTCTCGTCACCTACATCATACGATAAATACATTAAGCCTAATGCTTAGTAAAGAGTGTACTAAACATAACGATTATATATATATGCATGACATTTGTAAAACAACTTTGTTTCGTTTCGTTAAACCGTTTTCTTGCCCCGTGAGAATCATAACTTGCCCTGTGAGAAACACATAACTTGCCCCGTGAGAAACACATAACTTGCCCCGTGAGAAACATACATCATTCAGAATTCATGATCGTTCTTTAATTTGACGTTTTCATAAAACATGCTCATAAATAGTTCGTATGCACTTTAATAAAACATGATGCATGAGGAATGACATACGTAGAAACACCTATCGAACGACCATTAACTAATCGCTAAGGCACTACCTTAAGCTACCCGTCTTATCACCAACCCCTATAACTTCCTAACTTCATTCTACCAACCTTATCAACATCGTTACGACGTAGGGCCTTAGGGGCCGGAAATGTAACAACCCCAGAGGGGTCGTCACATAATCCATATCTTTCTTAATCGTTTAATTCTTAATACTCACATTCTACTCATTTTTTTTTTGTAATATATTTTTTTGAAACATAAGTTAACTCAAAATATCACACGTAATTCACTAGGCATCATTCGGCAAAGGAGTACTTTACACATCTGCCGGCGGGCAGTGCAATGTGTATCGGCTGGTGAAGGGAAGCTTAAACCTTTAGACTTCACCTGCCGATTGAGGAATAAACCACATCTACCGGTCACTAGACGACAAAACCGTGTTTATATCATCCGGTGAAATAAGGGGACATCATCCAGTGAACATGTGCTTCACACGTGATTAATTAAAACATGACCCAGTCACTAAATGACAAATAACATCCTCATCATCCGGTGACTTTATTACACTACATCTACCGATCACTAGACGACAAAATAGCACTTTCATCATCCGATGACTTTATTACACTACATCTGCCGATCACTAGACGACAAAATAGCACTCTCATCATCCGATGGCTTAAACACTCTACATCTACCGGTCACTGGGCAATGAAATAACACTTACTTCATCCGGTAGCTTAAATACTCTACATCTGCCGATCGCTAGACGACAAAATACCATTTACACCATCCGGTGAAGGAATACACTTCGTCCACCGAACGCTAGACGACAAAACAACATTCTCAGTGTCCGGTGAAGAAACATACTACATCTTCCGGTGACGTCATACTACATCTTCCGGTGACGTCAGCCGGATGATTGCCTCATCCAGCTTCTATCATACAACAGTAAAACACTATAATCATCAAACAACCTCATCCAATAGAACATACCACAACTCACCCAAATCTTAACTTAGTAACTATAAACATCAATGAGTAAGGATCATAAACTCATCCAAAATACGCATAGCGGAAGGCTTAAGCAAAACATACCATTCAATAATCCTTAAAATCGTATTCAGACTCTAAAGACAAACCCTTCAAATCCGAAACTCATTGTATAAGAAATTCTGTTCTACTTAGTCATTTGTTCATTATAAACCTTTCTGACTTACTATGAGCATAATCATGGAACTTAATCGCCTATCCAACCTTGCACTGTCACACTGAGCATCCTCCAGCAACCAGCTTTAAACGCTCTCTTGGAATTGGAAATCCTCACCTATTAACTCTTCACCTACATCATAAGGTTCAACTATAAGCCTAATGCTTAGTAAGGAATGCAACAATAACATGAATGCATGAATGCATAATTCAGAGAAATACATGGTCATAAGTCTTTTCTTGTTCATAATCATCATCATAATCATGAATCATATTCATCATTCGTAATCATTGTTCATAATCATTGTTCATATTCGTCATTCGTAATCATTGTTCGTAATTATTGTTCATATTCATCATTCGTAATCATTGTTCATAATCATTGTTCATATTCATCATTTAAGTTGTGTGGAATGAGAGAGGATTTGTGCCGGTAAAGGGGGTTCGACAGTGAGTTTGATCATGGTCCCTACTGCGGGTCGTATTCATATGTTCTTCTTTGGACTGTGACATACGCCGAACCGCCCCCAACCCTCACTCAACCACGTTGCAGGGATTTTATCATCTTATCTTGTTCATGAGAAAATATGCTTTTAAAACAATTTCATGTGCATAAAACATTGATGATGCATGAACATGAAAATTCTTAACTCACTCAAGCTACAGAATAGAACATTCATCCAGTATGAAAACTTACCATTAAACTAAACATCAACATAAGTACTAGACTGTAGCATAATAATCTCTAGTCGTCATATCAGTTACTATCTAGCATCCTTGTGATGTAGGGCCCTATTGGCCGAAAATCCTATACATCCACTTACCTGGTCTCCTTAGCGATTTGAGCTCCTTTCTCTTCAAACTTCTTCACCTAAAACATTCACATTGCAGTAGTTAAAACAAAATCCTATTAGTCCTAATCACAAGTCACCCTAGGATCTAATAGCTGAAGTCACTCCCGAATCCCTAGTATAGTCCTCTGTGCAGTTAGAAATTCAAAATCCAGAACAGACAGATTCGATTAGCGATAACTCATGGTTGGTTGTTTAGTGCCCAAAATCGATTCAGAAAGACATTACCACTTCCATATTTCAAATGTTCTTATTATTAGTCGGCCATTGGAAAATCCAAAACTCTAATGTCGAGTAGAAAACAGGGCTAATAAACTAACAGATAGCTACATTGTCTAATGCATACCTCGGGCACAGAGTAGACGAGTAGTGGCAGAGAAAACCGATCGTCGAAGAGAGTATGCTGAAAGCAGAGAGCAAGAGCTCGGGAGAGAAGAAATCGCCGAAAAGGAAGGTGTCAGCTACAGTGGTTTAGGTGAGGTTTAAAACATTTCCTTTTTCTTTAAATACTGGCCTTAATCCTTCATTATTACAACTTTGCCACCCAACCTAGTTCAAATCCACATGTAATTAATTAAGCTTGGCATAAAACTCTAAACCGTGGAGATTGAATATTCATGACCGTTAATATAGTTAGGGAGTCACCTGGTTGAAGTTGTCGGGTGTTACAGGAAACCTAACACTCACTTACCTGGTGTCCTAGCTATACCGAGCACCGTCCTTGAAGAGCTTGGATTACCTAAGGCATTTCATAGCACGTCGTTAGTATTAACTCTAAATCATTAATTTCAAAGCTAAACGAAATCCCGAGCTAAGGTAAATTTCCCAAAAACTCTAATCCACTTCATTCAGGCATTTCATCGAGCACTTGGTGCTCACTAACTTCAAAACTCCATTAACGGTGTTTTACCAACCACCATTAACCAAAACTAAACCTTAAACATCAACCCACACCATTAATTTACACCAACCACTCCAATAATCATAAATATATCATCAACGAACATTAATATCGTTAAACTATCGATTTCTAACTAAAACCAACAATTCTCATCAAACCCTAAATCGAAATAAATCCTAAAAACCACAAATAAACTTGTCTAGAGTGTAGAACTTACCTAGAAGGTTGATTTGGGGAAGAAAACCGTAAAGAACTAGCGGGAACTCGGAGAAGTGAGCGATCGATGGAGGGAGAGCGTCGCAAGGGAGAGGGGAATCGTGAGAGGGCTTCACGTGGAAGAAGAGAGAAATGAGGGGAAAATGGAGAGATTTGGCTTTTTAATTAAATTTTGATTTCCTAAATTACTATTTTGCCCTTAGTTCAATTCCATTGTTTTGTTAACAATTTACCTAACTATTTGGTTCCTCAAAAAATCCCTTATTTCCCCAAATATTCCTACTCATTCTTAGGGTCCTAATAAAACTTCCTGTTCGCCATTTAGACTTATTTTATTATTTCTACGAATTAAATCTCTATAATGCTTAAAAATATTTACAACTCGAAACTTATAGCTCGAAATCCCTAAAACAAAATTCTCGGGCGTTACAGTTTAAGTTTGGGATTCATTCATTTAGGATCGATTTTAATGCCCTTATTTGTGAAATGTTTTAGGTGGAGACGACTTTTTGGACGGTGCACGGCTTGCTACGGACGTCAGGTAAGTGGGTGCTAGGTTTCCGGCCCTTAAGTCCCTACATCGTGTCAACGTTAGGCTTTTGTTGTTTTGATGATGATTTTCTGATTGTGGGATTTAATGAGTCGGGTAGCCTAGGATGTTAGTTATTAGTTGTTTGTGAAGTTCGTTAAGATTAGCGTATGTCTATGTACGTTGTGAATTGCTTGATGATATGTTTTGATGATATGTTGTACGTAGAATTCCTCATGCATCATGTTTTCTCAAATGTCATATGAAACGTTCCAAGTATGATGTATGTAAAAGAAAGGTAATGATTAAGTGTGGGTTGGGACAGTATGGCCAGAACAACAAAACCAATGTCACTTCTACGCGATGGACTATGAATACGGTCGAAAGAACTATGTACACGCACTTGGCCTACTCCCTGGAACGATCCCCATCTTAATCCATGTTAACCAAAAGAAAAAGAATAAGAACAAATAAATGAACATATTTTATGAAAAGAATCATGCATTCATGCATATGTCATGTATAGTACATTCCCTTACTAAGCATTAGGCTTAATGTTTATGTTGTATGATGTAGGTGACAGGTGAGAGTTCTCTCGATGGCAAGGAATAGATGGTCAATGGATGGTGCTCGTGGCGACGGGGTGTGTTTTGGCAAGGTTCGATGACCGTGGGTGTGCTCTGAGCTATTTTGGGTAATTGATGTGGATTTGTTTTGATGTTAAAGATGTGAGGGGTTTTAAGATATGTAGAGAAGTTTGATATTTTGGGATTTGTTTAGTGGATGTAGGCTTGGAGTTGTGTCGTTTCGAATGATTTGGTGACGGGTTTGTTTTGGGAATGTTTTTAAAGAAATTCCACTTTTATTGTTCGATGTTATTTGAAGATTTGGTTGAGTTTTGTTTGATGATTTTTAGGTGATTTAAACTGTATGGATATGTTCGGTTTTAGAGCGACCCATGCAGTTGATTTTGTGATAATTCGAAGAGTGTGAAATAAGTTTTAGTCGTGTTTTGAGTGATGGGTGAATGTCGGAAGATGCTTGTAGATGAGTGTGTTTAATGTGAAAAAATTGAGTTAAGTATGGTAGGATAAAAAGGGGAAGAGGGATGAAGGAAGAAGGAGAGATGCATGCTCTGGAATTTAGAATTCCAGAGCCATTGGCGATCAATCACCCCTTGGGCGATTGATCGCCCCTCTTCTTGGTTGCAGGCGATTGTTCGCCTGCATGGGCGATTATATGGGGCGAACGATCGCCCCAAATTGGGCGATCAATCGCCCCTCATTTTTTTTCTCTGGCGATCAGTCGCCAGTAAGGAAGGGCGATCAGTCGCCCCTCCTATGCTCGGCACTTTGGCGATTTTGCCCTTTTAAATTGTTTCTTAGTTTAATTATTGATTATTTGAATGATTGTAAGGGATTTCAACAATCCGAGACTTCAATTTAGTGGTTTAGAAGTCAAAACGTTACGAGTGATATAAAAAGAAAAATTTTACGTGATTGTACGTCCAATTAAGGAGGCTTAGCAAGGAGTAAGTCACGGCTAGGGCGTGACGGCCCTGTCCGGGTTGGGGTCGTTACACTCGTAAACTCTATGGACGCCAGGTTCATACGTTTAGGTTGGCCCTTAAGGTCCTACATCACGGCGATATTAAGTTTTGTTTGTCGGAGTTGTTGTCGGGTAGTTAGGTCGTAGATACGTCCTAAGTTAAATGTATTTTGCTTTATGTCTTGCTTTGATATTCTGTCGCCTATTTATGTTACGTTATGCACATTGAATGTTCATGCATACACGTTTTTTGGAAAGTCATGCAAATGTTTTATGCACGTGATTTGAAGTTAAGAAAGTTAAAATGTGAATGTAATGTACGGTTAAGTGTGGGATGGAGGCTGACATATGTTATTGTCCTTCCCTAGGACTATGTAAAACCGTCATTGCCAAGGACAATATGTCTTTTATCCCTCCCTGGGACCCGGTAAAACTACTAACTTCTGTTATGTCCTGTATGTATGCGCGTCAGTTCCTCTATAAGCCCCACTTATACCTCCTGTCCACTTGAATGTAATGTAAAGTAATGTTCATGTATTTCAAAAGTTCATGCATAGCATATGCATCACTGCATTGTATGTCCTTACTGAGCTTTAGGCTCATAGTTGAATTCTCTGTTGTAGGTATGGATCGCATGGATAAGGACTCTGGGCCTCAGGCCGATGAGTAGGTACGGTTGGCTGTTGCAGTCTGACACATTTTTGACCCGTGGGTGACGAATGTTAAGTTAGTACAGTTTTCTTTTGGGATTTAGGTGTAACGCCCCGAGTCATCTGAACCCGGTTTGCTACCCATAACACTGAACCGAACCATGACGACTTGATGCTAAATTTAAAAAAAGAAATTTCGCTCGACAGTCAAAATTTGACTTTTTCTAAAAATTTAAAATATTTAAAACTTGCAGCGGAAATAATTCTAAACAGCAATGTAGTAAAATAAAACTATAAATCATGGTTTGAAATGTTAAGAGACAATCGGTAGTTTGGAATTAAAGTTTAAAACTGTGGAATACTAGGAGAAATCGCGGAAATCCAACGTATCTGCCGATGAGCAAAGCCAACGGAAGGAGCAAAAATGAAAACAAAAAGGCTTCTACCGATGACGTGCACAAACAACGCATTACCATCTGCCGATGACGTCAACGCAACACCATCTGCCGATGAAGTCAACATAACTTCATGTGCCGATGAAGTCAACATAACTTCATACACAACTTCATCTGCCGATGAAGTCAACACAAATTCATCTGCCGGCAGATTTCCATCTTCCGATAGACAAACGCGCGACACCTACCGATGACGTCAGCCGGATGATTCCTTCATCCAACATCTGCCGATCGCTAGACGACAAAAACCTACACAACATCTTCCGATAGACAACTTAACCATGACTCAACATCTACCGATAGACATCATCTACCGATAGAGAACAAAACAACATTTCCTCAACTCCTCGTTATAAAACACTACTCCAACTACAGAAAAGGATTTACTTACTCTACTGAAATCATTCAAAAACGATTCAACCATTGCATTACTCAAAATTCAGCAAGTACTAACATCTAGACCCAACAAGATACGGTTATCAGGAAGGAAAACTCAAAACATGTTCAAAACTTTGAAATCAATTCTGTCATGAAAACTCAACATACTCAGACTGAATCTTTAACTACTAGTCCACCACACTGACAGACATCAGTTAAACTGCCCCATCAGCTGCCAGAACATTGAATAGGTGCACTCCTCCAACCCGACTAGTCCTCAGTGAACTCAGTAAACACACCTGCTGTCACTTCTTCACCTACATCACAAAACTCATCTATTAGCCTAATGCTAAGTAAGTAATGCAAAATGAAATGAATTACTGAAACATAAACTCCTAATCATGCAGTTTCTACTTTCTCATCTCAGTTGCTCATTCATCGTTTCTGATTCAGATCCCCCTGTGAAATTGGGAGTAGGATCAACTCTCCCAAAGTATATATCCACTGACTCATTAAGGGGCGGATTATTTCCCTTAACAGTAAATCTGATTCACATGTTCAGATCCCCCTGTGAAATTGGAAGTTGGATCAGCTCTTCCAAAGTATATTTATATCCACTGTCTCATTAAGGGGCGGATTAATTCCCTTAACAGTAAGTCTGATTTACTTTGCTGTTTCATCACATTCAATCCTCTCCATACCAATATGTATTCAAATTCATTTTCGTATACATTTTGAAAACATGATGCATGGCATACAAACACATCCAAGTAAATACAAACCTAACGTTTTGTGATGTAGGCCCGAAGGCACAAGCAAACATTACTTACCTGATCTCCTGGAAATCACTCGTTTTCAACTACTCTGGAAGCCTTGCCCACCTAGTTTCATAAGCAGAATACCGATTAGATTACCACTAACTGTATCCTACATCACTCAGAAACCTAAGGAGCTAGTTTGGAAGTTCTGGTCATCATACACTCTCAGCTCAGTACTAAATCCCGAACTCCATTCATTCACAATATCGACATAACACACACACATTGCGCTCCCTCTGCTATCTAACCACTGAAATCTCAAGTGAACGAAAGGAAAACTTACCTAGTTGAGGAATGAGGATCGGTAAGGAGAATCGCTTGGAGTTCTGCTGAGCCTGAGCTGAATACCGAGAAAGGAGAAATGAGGGAATAGTGGCGGCTAAACCTCATTAAACCCTTCCTTAAATACATTTTCCACTTTTCAAAATGCTAATTACTCTTTTGCCCTTGCATAGTTATTTATTAACCTAATAATCATTTTCTCCCAAATCCTCACATTATAAATGGTTAGTTAAATTCGGTTCAATAGAACCGGGTGCTACATTAGGTGATGAATAGGTTCTGTGCCGATGTTTTAAAATCTTTGTTTTGATAGTTGTCTTTTGAAATATACTGGAATCATTTGGGATCTTTGTTTTTTGTTGTGCATGGATAGAGTTCGAGTTTTAGAGCTACCCATGTAGGCAGATTTCTTGAATTTCCGCCATATTTTCTAATATGTCTAAGATTATGTTTTGAATCGGGTTGAAGCATTTTGTGTCTAAAGAGGTAGGAAGAAGTAGATCGTCAAACAGAGAGGTTGCCGATCGATCGGTTGGGGTAGCCGATTTATTGGCAGAGTATTGAGTTGAAGTCTTCTGTTTCCATGTCTTCCGTTTTTAAGTCTACCAATTTTTATGTCTTCCATTTTTTTAGTCTTCCAATTTTTTTTAAGTCTTCCGTTTTTAAGTCTTCCAATTTTCACGTCTTCCGTTTCTACGTCCTCCGTTCTTCCGTTTCTACGTCTTCCGTTTTTAAGTCTTCCAGTTTTCACATCTTCCGTTTCTACATCCTCCGTTTTTAAGTCTTCCAGTTTTCATGACTTCCGTTTTTCACGTCTTCCGATATTATGTCATCAAATTTTCAGTTAAGTGTCTATTACTAAGGCCGTGTCGACCGATCTCATTACAGAGGCCACGTCAACCGATATCATTTCAGAAGCCGCGTCGACCGATCTTTTTATAGAGGCCACATCGACCGAATATCCGAATTTCTGTCTTTTGAGTTGATGTCTCCCGATAGATGTCCTCCGAGTCTATGTCTCCCGTTTTTGATGTCGTCCAATTTGAGCCAATTGTAACATCGTCCAATTGTAGTCAGTTGCAACATCTGTAACGCCCCCGAGCCCACCCTGGCTCAGTGCGCTACTTTGCTAACTAATCCCACGTTAAAACAAAATTAAAATACAATTGACACAACAAAATTTAAAATTAAATCCCTCGAATCTCTCTTACGTCATACCTAGCTGCCTAGACTCATTAATTTCCTTTAATTCTAACCATCAAATACCAAGGCGTTTTCCCCGAAAATTTCGGCAAAGTAACGCCTGAAAATGGCGCATCCAAAATGCTAGGTACCTGCAACCGAATAAATCCCAACCAATCTAGAATATTCTTACTCAACTATCCACTCAACTATCTAGCATACAAAATCTCCAAATAACAGTAAAGAAAGAAACTATACTACTAACATCCCTAAGTGAAGAAAATTCACAGTATAGGGCGACGCATCACCCTTAACTATGACTATATACAACAATACAAATAGCTATACAATAACTCTCAAAACATTAACTGAAAAGAGACACATAATCCCATCATTTCCACAACCAGACATCTACAATAAACTATCGAAATACAAAGTCCCACATTCTCCCAAAGACCATGGTTGAGTCGCCCCAACAATTACCCGCACCGGCATGCTCCATGCGCCACCGACTGCCGCCTAATCCTGGCTCCATCGTCTAGCTCACCTGTACACCTGTCGCCACCTACACCACAGAACACGCACACACACGTAAGCTTACGCTTAGCAAGTAGGGATAACAAGTACAAACTTACACTATGCACACACAACTCTCACACAATCCTAACACATGCCGTTCCACCCCCAACATCTTTCGTAGCAAATCCACTCACAACATCTTACGAATACTCAGTCAGGTGCCTCTTGCAGAACCTCCCGAAGTTTGCCATATTTCAGACACTACTTCGCGACGAGGAACCACTTTATGGAAACCTCCCGAAGCTTGCCATATTTCAGACACTACTTCGCGACAAGGAACCACTTTATGGAAACCTCCCGAAGCTTGCCATATTTCAGACACTACTTCGCGACGAGGAACCCCTGCATAACTTTTGTGGAAACCTCTCGAAGCTTGCCATATTTCAGACACTACTTCGCGACGAGGAACCACCGCCAACAAACCACTTTCAATCCATATCATACTCACATTTCAAAACCATGCTTAACCACAACCAAACATTTAAAACCATGCTTAACCAAACATTCAAGCAACCAAATCAGAACAAAGCGACCAAACAAGCAAAACCTCGAGGTGAATCTAGGATCGCGATCAGAGACAATAGATGCAGGGATTCCATGCAACCTAATAACTTCCTGTACATAAAGATCAGCAAGCTGGTCCATCGAGTAGGTTGTTCTTACTGGTAAGAAATGGGCTGATTTTGTCAATCTATCAATCACAACCCAAATACCATCATGTCCCTTAGCTGTCTTAGGTAATCCTACAACGAAATCCATAGCTATGTGTTCCCACTTCCACTCGGGAATAGGTAAAGGCTGAAGGGTACCTCCTGGACGTTGGTGCTCAGCTTTAACTTGTTGGCAAACCAAACATGACTCTACATACTTAGCAACATCGCTCTTTAAGTTTGGCCACCAATAGAGTAACTTCATGTCTTGATACATCTTGGTGCTTCCAGGATGCACAGAAAAGGGAGACGAATGCGCCTCAGCCAAGATTAACTTACGTAATCCTTCATCATTAGAGACATACCATATATATCTAAACCTGAGAATCCCATCCTTGGAAAGACTAAACTCGGAGGTGGTGTCCTTCACCTTGCTCATCATACAGCTATTCTCCTCTGAGTCCTTCTGTTGTGCTTCTCTGATCTTTTCTAAAACCGTCGGTTGAATGGTCAAATCGGAAAGTAAGGTTGATAACTCTGGAACTATCTCCAATGCCAATTTCTGAATCTCTGTCCTCAAAGGTATAGGCATAGTTGATACAACGGGTTGCATTGTTGTTGACATCCTGCTCAATGCGTCAGCTACAGAGTTAGCCTTGCCCGGGTGATACTTGATCTCAAAGTCATAATCCTTAACAAATTCCAACCAACGCCTCTGCCTCATGTTCAAATCCTTTTGTGTAAAGAGGTACTTCAGACTTTTATGGTCAGAAAACACCTCACACTGCTGTCCATATAAGTAGTGTCTCCAAATCTTTAATGCAAAGACAACAGCAGCTAATTCCAAATCGTGAGTGGGGTAGTTCTGCTCGTAACTCTTCAGCTGCCTAGAAGCATAAGCTACAACCTTGCTTTCCTGCATCAAGACACAGCCCAAACCAACTTTTGATGCATCACAAAATACGCTAAACTTTCCTTCTTCGGTTGGAAGGGTCAATACCGGGGCTGTTGTTAACTTCACCTTCAATGTCTGGAAGCTATCCTCACAAGCTTCGGTCCAAGAATACTTATTGTCCTTCTTTGTCAAATTCGTCAGGGGCTTAGCTATCATAGAAAATCCTTTGATGAACTTTCTGTAATAGCCTGCCAATCCAAGGAAACTACGGACTTCACTGGCGTTCTTTGGTTGTGGCCAATCCTTTACTGCCTGAATTTTGGTCGGGTCCACTGATATGCCATTAGCAGAAACTACATGGCCAAGAAAATTAACCTTGTCCAACCAAAATTCACACTTGGACAATTTGGCATAGAGCCGGTGCTCCTTTAATGTCGTCAAAACTACTCTTAAATGCTCTGCATGGTCAGCTTCTGTCCGTGAGTATATCAGGATATCATCTATAAAAACGATCACAAACTTGTCCAAGTAATCACGAAACACTCGATTCATCAAATCCATAAAGGCTGCAGGTGCATTGGTCAGTCCAAACGACATGACCAAGAATTTGTAGTGTCCATAACGGGTTCTGAAGGCTGTCTTTGGTATATCTCCTTCCTTAACTTTCAGTTGGTAATAACCTGAACGTAAATCTATTTTTGAAAACACCCTTGCTCCTTGCAATTGGTCAAACAAATCATCAATCCGAGGTAAGGGGTACTTATTCTTGATTGTCAACTTATTTAGCTCTCTGTAGTCTATGCACATTCTAAGGGAACCATCTTTCTTCTTGACAAATAAGACAGGTGCACCCCAAGGGGAACTACTAGGGCGTATAAATCCCTTGTCTACTAATTCCTGTAGTTGGACTTTTAACTCCTTTAACTCAACAGGTGCCATCCGATAAAGATTCTTAGATACCGGTAAAGCCTCAGGGTACGTATCTATTACAAACTCTATTTCTCTATCAGGTGGTAATCTTGGAAAATCATCCAAGAACGCCTCAGGGAACTCTCTGACTATGAGGATATCTTGTAACTCCATCTTATTCTTCACCCGAACATCCATTATGCTAGCTAAGTAACTCTCACAATCATTTTTCAGTAACCGGTAAATTTCTAGTGAGGATATAATCGGTATTTTGCTTATCTTAGGAATAGCTTGGAAGGAATAATGATCACCATTTGGGGGTCGAAAATCAACCATCCCAGATCTACAACTTATTGTGGCATAATGCCTAAATAACCAATCCATTCCTAATATCACCTCATACCCTTTCATGTCAATTACAATCAGTTCTACATATAGTTTCTTACTTCCTAAGGACACAACATCACCTTTAACAATCTGTTCTGAATGTAGGGACTTCCCTGATGGTAACATAACATCATATGACCTTTCGGCTGGTAAAAGTTCTAAGTTGTGTTGGCTTACAAACAGAGTTGATATAAACGAGTGTGTGGCTCCCGTATCTATAAGTGTGTAAGCAGCAAAACCACAGATCATAATGGTACCTGTTATGACTGTATGCTGCACGGCTTCCTCATCCTCCATCATTGCGTAGACTCTAGGTGCTACCCTCGCACGGTTCGGATCTGGCAGCATGGGGCAGTCTCTGACTATATGTCCAACCTTATCACATCTGAAACAGCGGCCAGAACGCAACTTGCATTCGCTGGGGTGGTTCTTCTGACAGATGGGGCATAAGGGCGCCAGAGGCCTCTTTCCTTTTCCTTGGTCATCATTCTGGTTGAGGGGTCTCTTTATTCCTTGTTGTTGTTGCTGTGGTCCCCTGTTCTGTTGCGGCTGCCAACCTTTGTTCTGACGTTGTGGCGGCTGAGTGTCCTTTGTGAGTTTTCTTGGCTGCTCACGCTGTGCATATGCTGTCATTTCCGCCTCTTCCAGCTCCAAGGCCTTAGCCGTCACTTCCCCATAAGGTACATTGTGTATTCCAGTAGTCTTTACTTTCATATACAAACTCGGCTTCAGTCCTTGAACAAATTGATAAATCTTGTCCTCGTCATCCTCAATCATACGGGGAGCAAACCGTGATAAGGCATCAAATTTGCATATGTAATCCGTCACAGAGCCAGTTTGTCGTAGATTCATGAACTCCTTCTTCTTGTTGGCCCGAACAGTCATATTGAAGTACTTGTCAAAGAAAGCAGTCTTGAACATCTCCCAGGTCATAGCTTTGGCATTAGCGGTGTTCTGGATCGAGTCCCACCAATGCCTTGCACTTAACTCCAAATGAAAGACAACATAGGTGACCTTATCTCCTTCGTCAACCTTTGCATACTTAAACATGTCTTCTATCTTTTGAACCCACTCCTCAGCATAAATAGGATCTGAAACATGTCCATTAAACACCGAGGGTCGAAGCCGGTGGAAACGCTCACCCCCATGATCATGAGTTGCATTAGTACTGGAGTTGCCTTGTTCCTCTCTAGCAGTCATCAGTCGTTCGATCTGGTGAGATTGGCGCATGACCAACTCTGTCAACTGAGCAATAGCATTGCTATCCTCATTGGTCTCTCTCTGCTGACCTCTAACCATTTTGGGATTCCTAGACAAATCATTACAGATATATCTTAACTTAATGACATATACTGAAATCATAAATACTTACAGTTGTTGGAGTGTGCTCATGTGACAGTCAGTGCTGGAAGGCAGTCTGCAGAATCGGTTTTAGAACCCGGTTTTGCTTTGATACCATAATTGTAACGACCCAGGAGGATCGTCACATAATCCGTATCTTTCTTAATCATTTAATCCTTATTACTCACACATGATTAATTATTAACAGTGTATTTTTTTTTAACATAATTTACTCAAGATGTCATATGCGATTCGCTAAGCCTCAATCGGCAAAGGAAAACATTACATATCTACCGGCGGGCAGTACAATGTGTATCGGCTGGTGAAAGGAAAACCTTAAGTTATAGACTGCATCTACCAAATAGAAGAATGAACCACATCTACCAGTCACTAGACGACAAAAATTGAGTCTATACCATCCGGTGGAGAAGCTCTCTACATCATCCGATGAAATAAGGGTACATCATCCGGTGGTCATGTGCATCTCACGTGTATAATTAAAACATAACCCGGTCACTAAACGACAAATAACATTCTCATCATCCGGTGACTTATTACACTACATCTGCCGATCACTAGACGACAAAATAACACTCTCATCATCCGATGGCTTAAACACTCTACATCTGCCGATCACTAGAAGACAAAATAACACTCTCATCATCGATGGCTTAAACACTCTACATCTGCCGATCGCTAGATGACAAAATAACACTTTCATCATCTGATGGCTTAAACACTCTACATCTGCCGATCGCTAGACGACAAAATAACACTTCATCATCCGATGGCTTAAACACTCTACATCTGCCGATCACGTCAGCCGGATGATTGCCTCATCCAGCTTCTATCATACGGCAGTAAAACACTATAATCATCAAACATCTTCATTCGATAGAAGACATCACAACTCACCCGATTCCTAACTTAGTAACCTTAAACCTTAAAGAGTAGTAATCATAAACTCATCTAAAAATACGCATAGCGGAAGACTCAAACAAAACAACCATTCATTAATCCTTAAAATCGTATTCAGACTCTAAAGACAAGCCCTTCAAATCCAAATCTCATTGTTATAAGAAATTCTGTTCTATTTAGTCATCTGTTCGTCGTAAACTTTTCTGACTTACTATGAGCTAACCAGGGAGCTTAATCGCCTATCCAGCCTTCACTGTCACACTGAGCATCCTCCAGCAACCAAGCTTAGACATCCTCATTAACCTTGAGTTCCTCACCTGAAAACTTGTCACCTACATCATAAGGTTTAAACTACAAGCCTAATGCTTAGTAAGGAATGCAACACTAACATGGATGCATGAATGCATAATTTGGGAAAATCACATGCTCATAAGTCTTTTCTTGTTCATGTTTTTGCTCGTAATCATCCTTCATAGTCATGGATCATATTCATCATTCATAGTCATTGATTATATTCATCATTCATAGTCATTGATCATATTCATCATTCATAGTCATTGATCATATTCATCATTCATAGTCTTTGATCATATTCATCATTCATAGTCTTTGATCATATTCATCATTCATAGTCTTTGATCATATTCTTTGTTTGGGTTGTGTGGATCAAGAGAGGATTTGTGCCGGTAAAGGGGGTTCGACAGTGAGTTTGATCTTGTTCCCTACTGCGGGTCGTATTCATATGTCAT
>CM039510.1:23881320-24086726 GCA_022432975.1 Begonia masoniana
ACAAATACACTGGGCGGATGACTTGGATGACGTCAGCCGGAAGACAAATACACTGGGCGGATGACTTGGATGACGTCAGCCGGAAGACAAATACACTGGGCGGATGACTTGGATGACGTCAGCCGGAAGACAAATACACTGGGCGGATGACTTGGATGACGTCAGCCGGAAGACAAATACACTGGGCGGATGACTTGGATGACGTCAGCCGGAAGACAAATACACTGGGCGGATGACTTGGATGACGTCAGCCGGAAGACAAATACACTGGGCGGATGACTTGGATGACGTCAGCCGGAAGACAAATACACTGGGCGGATGACTTGGATGACGTCAGCCGGAAGACAAATACACTGGGCGGATGACTTGGATGACGTCAGCCGGAAGACAAATACACTGGGCGGATGACTTGGATGACGTCAGCCGGAAGACAAATACACTGGGCGGATGACTTGGATGACGTCAGCCGGAAGACAGAGTTTTAAACTGGGCGGAAGGCTTATGCCGACGTCAGCCGGAAGACAAATACACTGGGCGGATGACTTGGATGACGTCAGCCGGAAGACAAATACACTGGGCGGATGAGATGACTAAATTTTTAAGGCAGAATTTGACAACTCTTTAACAGAACTACATACCAACAGAGAGCAGAAAAAACAGAAAAACATATGCAATCTCAGATTCTCAATCAACTCAAAACATGGTTCTCGAGCTCAAAGAAGGCCTCCAGGTTTCAGACCTCATTACAATGACAGATTTCAAGAAAACAAACTGCATGGATAGCTCTAAAATTCGAGACCATCCATGCATGAACTTAACAGAAATATTCCAACACAAATCCCAGATACTCTAGAATACAAACTTAACTGTCAAATACAGTGGTTTTAAATATTGACACAAAAGCTATGCATTGTTTCAGAGTTTCAGAGACAGTACAGAATTTAACATGTGATTACAGAATTTTCCAAGACAGAAGTTCTTACAACAAAAACCAGAATCTTCCAGAAAACTTAAACCTCGGGTCAGAATTTGTCTAACTGCAGCAACTACCCCGAGAGCTCGAGCCATCAACTGCATCAGATCATCAGATTGAGGCACACAGTCCTCAGATTTGGGTTCAGTACCTACATCAGAGAGTTCACCTATGAGTCTAAAACTCGGTAAGAACATAAATAAGTATGTAGTGATGCAAAATGCTATGCATGCAGTTTTCAGAATACAGTGACAGAACAGAACTTTACATTTCAGTGGCAGAAGAATTAAGTGGGGCTTATAGGGGAACTGGTTCAGTGGGTGCACTATCAGGCACGGCTGTTTTCAGATTTCCAGGGAGGGATAAAACCAGAGGGTCCTTGCCAGGGACATTATTTTCAGATTCCCAGGGAGGGATAAAACCAGAGGGGCCAGTCCCCGTCCCACACTTAACCTGATACATTTCAGTCGGATTTTATCTTATTAATTTCAAACAGTGTACAGAAGTCAGTTTTGCATGGATTTTCAGTAAAACGTGTATGCATGACATTCTTAGTGCCTGATCCTATAACAACAGACATCAGAAATAACAGGGCATATTGTGAGGCAGAAAACAGACAACTCGAGACATAAGCTGAACAGACAATACAAAACACAAACTGAACAGAAGCTATAACATTTCTACCCAAAACTACCCGACAGAACTGGGACCCTAGTACCTCTGTGATGTAGGGCCATGGGGGCCAACCTACTGTTATGAACTTACCTGTTTTCTGGAGGGTTGAAAACTTGGATGTCTCTGGAAAGAAAACTCGGACCTGTAGCATGCATGTATAGAATTTAAACACGCTACAAATGCTAACTAAAATCATGTAGATTATGCAGCAAACACATTTCAACTCTTTAGAAAACACACCAACGTGTTTTCATCCAAAAACAGTGAGTTTTCACCAAATACCGAAACCCTAAACTTCGGTAAAAACTCACATTAAACTCATCTAAATTTGTTAGCATTAAAAGATGCTCACCTTTTCAGAAGAAGACGGGAAAATACAGGAGAGACAAAGCGTGGAAGTTTTGTTTCAATCACCTGGAAGAGAGAAAGCCGAGAGAGATGGGAGGAAGCAGAGAAGTGAATGAAAATTCACGTAGGAGGATGAACTTAGCTTCCTCAACAAGTTGCCACTTGGCAATCATCCATTGGCTTACTCCCACCAACCTTAATCTCTCCCCAATTTGCCCTTCCATGCATTTCAAACTTAGTGATTTGGTTTTAGTTACACATTAGTTTAGTTCTCCACTAATTATTCCAACAATTCAACCAAAACATTCCTTTGTATTAATATAATATTAATCCCGTTTAAATGATCCGGGAAAACTATTACATGGCAAAATGCCGGGTGTTACGGGAAAACTATTACATGGAAAAATGCCAGGTGTTACATTCCACCCACCTTAACAGAAATTTTGTCCTCAAAATTTGCCTAAGCAAAGAGGTCCGGATATTGGGCTCTAACATCGGCTTGTCTTTCCCATGTGGCTTCCTCCACATTGTGATTACGCCATAAAACTTTTACCAATGGGACCACTCGATTACGCAACACCTTGAGCGATATATCCAATATCTGTATAGGCCTTTCCTCATAGGTCAGCGTCGGCATGATATCAAAGTCCACATGTTCTACTATCTGGGTTGGGTCTCGCACACACTTTCTCAGCATCGAAACATGGAAGACATTGTGAACTCCATCCATTGACGCTGGCAACTGTAGTCTGTAAGCCACATTCCCAATCCTCTTCAAGATGGGAAAAGGCCCAATAAACCTTGGGCTTAGCTTCCCTTTCTTGCCAAACCTCATCACGCCTTTGAAAGGTGACACCTTTAAAAATACTTCATCACCTTCGGCAAACTCCAAGTCTCTTCTTCTATGGTCCGTATAACTCTTTTGTCGATCCTGAGCAGCCTTTATTCGTTGTTTGATAGCAGCTATCACTTCGGACATCTGCTGTAATATCTCAGGACCAATAAGCTTGGTTTCTCCGACCTCATCCCAACATAACGGGGATCTACACTTCCTTCCGTAAAGTGCTTCATATGGAGCCATGCCGATTGTAGCCTGGTAGCTATTGTTGTAAGCAAACTCCACAAGCGGTAGATATCTGCTCCAAGGAGCATGAAGTTCCAGCACGCACGCTCTTAACATATCTTCCAATGTCTGAATCGTTCTCTCAGATTGTCCATCCGTCTGTGGATGAAATGCCGTGCTGAAGTCCAATCTAGTGCCCAAGGAGCTTTGCAAACTTTTCCAAAACCTCGATGTGAATCTAGGATCCCGGTCCGAAACAATCGACACCGGTATACCATGCAGTTTGACAATCTCACTAATATATAGTTCAGCATACTGATCCATGGAGAATGTCGTCTTTACAGGTAGAAAATGGGCCGACTTCGTCAATCTATCCACTATGACCCATATGCTATTATGGCCTTTAGCTGTCCTTGGAAGGCCAACAACAAAGTCCATCGTAATGTTCTCCCATTTCCATTCGGGAATCGGAAGAGGCTGAAGCGTTCCAATTGGTCGTTGATGTTCAGCTTTGACCTGTTGACATATCATACAGGACTCCACATACATGGCCACCTCATTCTTCATATTTGGCCACCAGAAGTGAAGCTTCAAGTCCTGATACATATTTGTGCTTCCAGGATGTAGAGAAGGAAGATGAATGGGCTTCCGACAAGATGTGCTTCCGTAGTTCTTCATCTTTCGGAACATACCATCTGTTTTTGAACTTCAGAATACCATCTCCCGAATAACTGAAATTGGAAGAATCCATTGGTACCTTGCTCACCATATCAGCCATCTCCTTTGAATTGGTCTTCTGGGCTTCCTTAATGCGGTCTAGGACGGTGGGCCGTAATGTTAAGTCTGCTAGTATGGCCGATAGCCCAGAAACTATTTCCATATCGAACTTCTGTATCTCCGTCCTCAAAGGCATTGGCACGACCAACATAACTGGTTGCATAGTAGCTGGCATCCTGCTCAGTGCATCAGCTACCACATTTGCCTTACCAGGATGGTATTTGATCTCAACATCGTAGTCTTTTACAAACTCTAACCACCGCCTCTGCCTCATATTCAACTCTTTCTGAGTAAAGAGGTACTTCAAACTCTTGTGATCGGAAAACACCTCACATGATTGTCCGTACAAATGGTGTCTCCATACCTTCAGCGCAAATACAACTGCCGCTAACTCAAGGTTGTGAGTAGGGTAGTTTTCTTCATGGCTCTTCAATTGTCGGGATGCATATGCTACCACCTTTCCCTCTTGCATTAATACACATCCCAAGCCAACCTTCGATGCATCACAGTATATGCTGAATTTGCCATCTTCAACTGGCAATACTAGTAGAGGAGCCGCGGTTAACTTTTGCTTGAGTGTCTGAAAGCTCCCTTCACATGCTTCAGACCACCTGAACTTGATGTCTTTCTTTGTTAAGCTGGTCATAGGTTTCGCTATCACCGAAAACCCTTTGATAAACTTCCTGTAATAACCAGCTAACCCGATAAAGCTCCGTACCTCGCTTGCATTCCTTGGCCTTGGCCAGTCTCTTACAGCCTCAATCTTGGCTGGGTCCACAGACACTCCTTCAGCAGACACCACGTGGCCTAGGAAGTTAATCCTGTTCAGCCAGAATTCACACTTTGATAGCTTGGCATATAGTTGATGCTGCTTTAGGATTGACAGTATAATAGCCAAGTGCCCCTCATGTTTGGCCTCACTTCTAGAATATACTAGGATGTCGTCGATAAATATGATCACAAATTTATCCAGAAAGTCCTGGAATATCCTGTTCATCAAGTCCATAAATGCTGCCGGAGCATTAGTTAGTCCAAACGACATCACCAAGAATTTGTAGTGTCCGTACCGGGTCCTGAAGGCGGTCTTTGGAATATCTTCGGGTCTGACCTTCAACTGGTAATAACCGGAGCGCAAGTCAATCTTTGAGAATACCCGAGCCCCTTGTAGCTGGTCAAATAAATCATCAATTCTCGGCAACGGGTACTTATTCTTGATCGTCAACTTGTTCAGCTCACGGTAGTCAATACACATCCGTAGGGACCCATCCTTCTTCTTAACGAACAAGACGGGAGCACCCCACGGCGAGAAGCTAGGGCGTACAAAACCCTTGTCCACTAACTCTTTCAGCTGAGTCTTCAATTCCTTCAGCTCGATTGGTGCCATACGGTACGGATTCTTTGATACTGGTTCCGCACCTGGGTGTACGTCAATTTCAAACTCGATTTCGCAATCAGGTGGCAACCCCGGTAAGTCATCTAAGAAAACCTCAGGAAAGTCTCGGACTACCGAAATATTTTGAAGTTCAACCTCACCTTGCCTTCGTACGTCTATTACATGGGCCAGAAACCCGATGCACCCTGACCTCATCAGCTGTTGAGCTTTCAAGGAAGATATAACAGGCATACGGTGTTTCTTCAGTACTGCCTGGTAAGAAAATTCTACTTCATTCGGGCGTTTAAGCGACACTAGCCCGGACCTACAGTTGATGGTGGCATGATGTCTAAATAGCCAGTCCATCCCCAGAATGACATCGTACCCTTTCATACCAATAACGATGAGGTTGGCGTACAACTTCTGGTCTCCTACTGACACTACATCACCCCCTATGACCTGCTCGGAGTGCATAAACTCTCCGGACGGTAGCATAATGTTGTAGGGCTAATCAGACAACGTACAACTAACCTTCTGTCTAACTACGAAGTCCCACGCCACAAATGAATGTGTGGCCCAAGTATCCCACAAGGTATAAGCAGGTACATCACACACTAAAATTGTACCTGTGATTGCTGTGTGCAGATCAGCATCATCAACATCCTCCATCATTGCAAACACTCTTGGCACGGCTTGACCTGTCCTGGTGTCGGGCATTGGGCAATCCCGAACAAGATGGCCTACTTTGCCGCATCGGAAACACTAGCCAGTAGCAAGTCTGCATTCTCCTTTGTGAGGCTTCTGGCACCGTGGGCATACTAAAGATTGAGGAGCCCCCATTGGTCTCTTTCCTTTGTCTTGATAGAGGATGGCTTCATTGGGCCTTTTAATGCCCCTGTTTTGTTGCTGTAGAGGTTGTAAATTCTTGCCCCTCTGCAGTTGTTGCTGTTGTTGTGGAACATCTCTCATAATCCCTCTTGGTGGATCTCTCTGTCTCTGGGACTTTACTTCTAAGGCCTCTAACTGATAAGCCTTGGCCACCACCTTCACATATGGTGCCTCATCGAATCCTCCTGTTGTGATCCCTCGCAGAAGGTCCATCTTTAAACCTTGAATAAACTGGTGCACCTTGTTCTCATCAGTGGCCACCATGTGTGTTGCATATCTGGATAAGGACTCAAACTTCTGAACATATTCAGCCACTGACCCATACTGTCGCAGCCGAGAGAATTCAAGCAACTTTTCCTTCCTCACTCCCCGGTCAAAATACTTCTCGTAGAAGATTTTTGTGAATCCCTCCCAGCTTAAAGCCACGGTAGTGGACTGCACTGTGTCCCACAAGAATCCAGCACTTTCAGTGAGATAAAACGTGACACAAATAACTTTCTTGTTGTCTTCTACTTCTGCATAACTGAACATCTTCTCCATTGTTCGAATCCAGGTTTCAGCACGAGTCGGGTCTGTAGACAGTCCATCGAACGAAGGCGGCTGGAGTCGCCGGAACCTATCTCCACTGTTGTCACGTGGGGCATTAGCATGATTGTTGTTTCCGTGGTTATTGTTTCTATCATCTTCTCTGGCCATCATGCGTTCAACCATGCGTGATTGTGCACCCACCAGCTCGGTTAGTCGGTCAATGGCTCGAGAGCTTTCGCTTGACTCTTCTTGATGTCCCCTCACCATAACTAAGAAATCCTATAAACATAATAACCTAAGTTTAATAAACAGAACAGTTACAGTAACTTAAATACTTACAGTTGGTGGAGCGATCTCACGTGGCGGGTTGCGCAGTCAGACATTTCACAGAATCGTTTTTAAAACCGTGTCTCTTTGATACCACAACTGTGACAGCCCGAGACCGAACTCGATCGGAGTCCGGGGTCGGAGCCGTCACTCTGGGACAGTCAACGGGAAACGGTGACTATTTTTTTTTTTGACATAATACTTTTAAACTGGGGCAGAGAGGGAGAAACTACAGTGAGTAACAGAAAACATTTACAGGGAGAGAGAGAGAGAGAGAGAGTTTTCGGGTGTAGAAATTTAAAACAGGTTTCATTAATGGATAACGGAACAGAAATTAGCATAAGGCTGGCGGAAGACTTAGTTTAAAAACTAGAAGCAGTGATTGATTCAGATAAGACAAAAAAAATGAACAGAGTTCAGCGGAAGAGGCTGGGTAAAACTGGGCGGAAGAGCTTGGGTGACGTCAGCCGGAAGATGTAGGTTTAAACTGGGCAGAAGACTTATGCTGACATCAGCCGGAAGACAAATACACTGGGCAAATGACTTGGATGACGTCAGTCGGAAGACAGAGTTTTAAACTGGGCGGAAGGCTTATGCTGACGTCAGCCGGAAGACAAATACACTGGGCGGATGACTTGGATGACGTCAGCCGGAAGACAGAGTTTTAAACTGGGCGGAAGGCTTATGCTGACGTCAGCCGGAAGACAAATACACTTGGCAGATGACTTGGATGACGTCAGCTGGAAGACAGAGTTTTAAACTGGGCGGAAGGCTTATGCTGACGTCAGCCGGAAGACAAATACACTGGGCGGATGACTAAGTTTTTAAGGCAGAATTTGACAACTCTTTAACAGAAATACATACCAACAGAGAGAAAAAAACAGAAAACATAGCAATCTCAGATTCTCAATCCAACTCAAAACATGGTTCTCGAGCTCAACAGAAGGCATACAGGTTTCAGACCTTCATTACAAATGACAGATTTCAAGAAAACAAACTGCATGGATAGCTCTAAAATTCGAGACCATCCATGCATGAACTTAACAGAAATATTCCAAACAAATCCCAGAATACTCTAGAATACAAACTTAACTGTCAAATACAGTAGTTTTAAACATTGACACAAAAGCTATGCATTGTTTCAGAGTTTTAGAGACAGTACAGAATTTAACATGTGATTACAGAATTTTCCAAGACAGAAGTTCTTACAACAAAAACCAGAATCTTCCAGAAAACTTAAACCTCGGGTCAGAATTTGTCTAACTACAGCAACTACCCCGAGAGCTCGAGCCATCAACTGCATCAGATCATCAGATTGAGGCACACAGTCCTCAGATTCGGGTTCAGTACCTACATCAGAGAGTTCACCTATGAGTCTAAAACTCGGTAAGAACATAAATCAGTATGTAGTGATGCAAAATGCTATGCATGCAGTTTTCAGAATACAGTGACAGAACAGAACTTTACATTTCAGTGGCAGAAGAATTAAGTGGGGCTTATAGGGGAACTGGTTCAGTGGGTGCACTATCAGGCACGGCTGTTTTCAGATTTCCAGGGAGGGATAAAACCAGAGGGTCCTTGCCAGGGACATTATTTTCAGATTCCCAGGGAGGGATAAAACCAGAGGGGCCAGTCCCCGTCCCACACTTAACCTGATACATTTCAGTCGGATTTTATCTTATTAATTTCAAACAGTGTATAGAAGTCAGTTTTGCATGGATTTTCAGTAAAACGTGTATGCATGACATTCTTAGTGCCTGATCCTATAACAACAGACATCAGAAATAACAGGGCATATTGTGAGGCAGAAAACAGACAACTCGGGACATAAGCTGAACAGACAATACAAAACACAAACTGAATAGAAGCTATAACATTTCTACCCAAAACTACCCGACAGAACTGGGACCCTAGTACCTCTGTGATGTAGGGCCATGGGGGCCAACCTACTGTTATGAACTTACCTGTTTTCTGGAGGGTTGAAAACTTGGATGTCTCTGGAAAGAAAACTCGGACCTGTAGCATGCATGTATAGAATTTAAACACGCTACAAATGCTAACTAAAATCATGTAGAATATGCAGCAAACACATTTCAACTCTTTAGAAAACACACCAACGTGTTTTCATCCAAAAACAGTGAGTTTTCACCAAATACCGAAACCCTAAACTTCGGTAAAAACACACATTAAACTCATCTAAATTTGTTAGCATTAAAAGATGCTCACCTTTTCAGAAGAAGACGGGAAAATACAGGAGAGGCAAAGCGTGGAAGTTTTGTTTCAATCACCTGGAAGAGAGAAAGCCGAGAGAGATGGGAGGAAGCAGAGAAGTGAATGAAAATTCACGTAGGAGGATGAACTTAGCTTCCTCAACAAGTTGCCACTTGGCAATCATCCATTGGCTTACTCCCACCAACCTTAATCTCTCCCCAATTTGCCCTTCCATGCATTTCAAACTTAGTGATTTGGTTTTAGTTACACATTAGTTTAGTTCTCCACTAATTATTCCAACAATTCAACCAAAACATTCCTTTGTATTAATATAATATTAATCCCGTTTAAATGATCCGGGAAAACTATTACATGGCAAAATGTCGGGTGTTACGGGAAAACTATTACATGGCAAAATGCCGGGTGTTATAGTTCTCATAGTTAATTACATACAATAAACAAAAATAAAGTCGATAAAATTAAATAGCTCTTTGTAATCTATCGCGTATCAAAAAAGTCTATTTGTTGCATTTTGTACTGTATTGTACAGTTTTAAGTGGGAAGAAAATTTGGTAATATGATCTTCATTTATATATATGTTGTCATAGTTAGTAGAAAAATTATGCTATTAATAAAATTGCTAAAATTATACTTAAAATGCGACTGAGTAATATTTTAGATAATATAATTGTGTACCTCGACATTTGCAAACTGGTAGCGAATTTCTCATAGTGTTTGGAGAAATTTGCATCAAGTGCGAACCTAAACTTCTCAATACATGTTGGGACTTTATTCTTAAAGTCCATACTCGCTTTGCATTTCTTTAAATCTGTAACGACCCACGTCCCGAACCACGTCCCCGGCCCAGGCCCGTACACCTGGCACCGAGCCACGTGGCCGGACACGTGGCTCGGTGCCAGGTGTACGGGCCTGGGCCGGGGACGTGGTTCGGGACGTGGGTCGTTACAGAAAAAGGTGCTAGCTCAAGTGGTACTCCTCACTTGCACCCCAGGTACTTGTCCCTGAGGTCCTGGGTTCGAGTGGGGGGAAAGGCAAAAATCCTCTGCAGGGGGAGGAAAGATCATGAGTAGCGGACACGTGGCCGGACACGTGGCTCGGTGCCAAGTGTACGGGCCTGGGCTGGGGACGTGGTTCGGGACATGGGTCGTTACAGAAAAAGGCGCCTTTTTAACTTGCCGGGGACGTGGTTCGGGACGTGGGTCGTTACAGAAAAAGGTACTCCTCACTTGCACCCCAGGTACTAGTCACTGATGGAGTTGAAGAATCAACTTGAGGAATTAATAAACAAAAGGTATGTATGGCCTAGTTTCTCTCTGCGGGGAGCCCATATTATTTGTAAAGAAAAAAGATGAATCGATGAGAATGTGCATCGACTATAAAGAATTGAACAAGGTGACAATAAAGAACATGTATCCTTTGCCAAGGATCGACGATCTATTCGATCAACTTCAAGGAGCATGTGTGTTCTTAAAGATTGATCTACGATCTAGATATTACCTGTGACGACCCTGACCCCACGTCGGTGCCTCCACGACCTATATCGTGCGCGTGTATACATACATATGTGCTACCCTCGTCCGTTCTCATCAAATTTTTTTTCCTTTTCATTCATTTCATTCCATTTTCCTTTTCATGCATTAGTTAGAGAACGGACTCGGGTAATCTATCAGTATCTATCGACATTTTGGCTTTAATTTAGAACATGCCCAAAATCACTCTCTCTAAATTCTAAATCATAGTCTAAGTCATTAAAACCGTATTGAAAACTATTTAAAAGAACATGTAAAACTGAGGGAAATCACAGTGTAAAGGGCCGAGGGCAAAAACGTCCCAAACAATAAAATGAAAGGGGCGATCGATCGGCCATGTGACAGCCGATCGATCGGCCCTTGAGCAGCCGATCGATCGCCTCCTTCCGGGTGATCGATCGGCTAGCGCTATGGAAAACCAGAGCGCTTAGCCGCATAACAGCTGATCATTCGCCCCTCTTTGGGCGAACGATCGAGAAACTCTCTGGAAAACCAGAGAATTCTACGTTCGATCGCCCCTCTTCTGGCAATCGATCAGCTCCTTCTTTATCTTCCCTTCCCTTCTTTTCCTTTCCCTTCCTCTTCCTTTTCTCACGCCTCGATTCCCCCTCATACATACTTCGCCATTTCCACTCTATACCATCATCAACTTCATCAATTTACCACTTCCTTCACCTAATAACACTTTAAATACCATCCTCCAATTATTCATCATCAATCCAACTAAATTACACATCCATAAACCGAACATTCAACCTAAACTCATCAAATCCCGTCACCAAAATGACATATTCATCTCAAACAACAAACCAACTCTAAATCATCCGAAATCCATTCTATTTCATTCAAGCCTACCTAAACGTCAATATCAAACCAATTTCATCAAAGTATCAACCTATTCATCCATATAATACGGAAGCCAATAAATATCATCAAAATGGAAATTCAATACATTTGTTCACAACCTATCCAGATACCAAGCATCCTATAATGGTTTCTATACATTTCATTCTAACTAATCACCCATTAGCCCGTTTATCCTAAAAATCACTAAATACTTAACCTATAGCTCCCCACGGGTCAAGTTCGCACCGACTATGCCAGCCGCTCCCACGATCGACAGGTAGAGGGACATCGTCCTCACCTTGCTCTAAGTCACCTACACCATAGAAACAAATTGTGAGCTAAAGGCTCAGTAAGTCTACGTGAATGCATGTAAATGCTATGCATATGCGGTTCGTAAATCATGCATCCTACCTTTTCGCTAATCATTTCATTTCATATAAGTCACCGGGGCTTCACTCTCGGTAGATAAAAACGGCACATCTGGCGATTGGATAGCCCCTTTCATCTACCTGGGGGGAAAACACGCTTCACCTATAGAACAGCCGTGTTTGAACCACCATCCTCGACATGACCATCATTCATACATTTTACCTTTTCGTTATCTTTTCCTTTTCATGAAAACGTCCATGGAAATTCCTTTTCGTGCTTTTAGAAACAATGATGCATGAACGTGACAATGTCGTAAATAAGGCCAAACCATAAACAGGCGACAAACTTAAACATTAAACAACTGAACTAACACTGACTACCCAACACAACCTACATTCACCAATTTCCTCTAGCAACGTAAAATCATATGGTGTAGGCCAAATCGGCCAAGTAAGTCACGAGAACTTACCTCGTGTCCGTTGCACACCGAGCTCCTCGTTTTGAGCTTCGTCACCTAAGTCAATCCATAGCATCCATGGTTAAAATCGAGCATAACATTCAATTTTCGTAAACTAACGAAACTCCTAACTAAAAGAAATTTCCTAAAACTCTAATTAACCTCTCTCGGGCATTCCATCGATCAATTTGCGCTCACAATTTCTAAACCTCCATTAATGGAGATTTTCTTGAGCTCCAAACCCCTTTTTTAAAATCAAACGACAAATACACCAATTTTTTCATCCAATAACGTTCAATAATCGTAAATACAACCATAACTAACCATTATTAACAAAACCCGATGATTTTTACGAAATTTCTATGAAACCCTAACGGTTTATCAACCTAGAAACCGAGAATAAAGGCTGGGAAACACTAGAAACTTACCTAGAATCACGATGGAAGGGAAAAACGTGAAGAAACTTTGAAGGTTGGAGGGAGAATGATGAGGAACCGTGGAGGAGAAGAAAAATTGCCGTGGAGGAACCGTCGCCAGAGAGAAAAAGGCTCTGGAGAATTTGCTAAGTGAGGGAAGAAGAAGAGAAATGTGTTTTTAATTGATTTGGCTTGTCAATTTACCTATTTACCCTTCCATTCAACCTTCTGTTTATCCTATTGTTCGACTATTGGTTCGGTTTCTCCAAAATTTTTCTTATTTCACCAATAATTCTGACTTATTATTAGGGCTCTAATAAAACTCTCCGTTCGTCAAACGGATTTAATTTGCTATTTCTACGAATTAAACCACTATAGGGTCGAAAACGGAAGTTCGGGCATAATACTTTTGATTTTGATTTCTAAATTTCCATATTTCTCCTAAAATTCATATTAATCATGAGGGTTCCATTAAAACTCATGATTTGCGAAACAGACATATTTCGATTATTTACAAAAATTCCATTGCGCGCAAAATTTGAAAACCCGTAAAACCGGGTGTTAGATTCTGGTTGTCTAAAAAATGTGAAGAAAGTTTCTAGGAACTAAAACGGAAATTAACTACAACTCTATATTGACAATTCCATCGGAGGACGAAAAGTTTGTTATTTATTATGATTCCTCAAAGATTGGACTGGGTTGCGCGCTTATGCATTGAGATAAAGTAATTGCTTACACTTCGAGGCAATTAAGAAGTACGAGCCTAACTACCCAACACATGATCTAGAGCTAGCGACAGTTGTATTTTCACTTAAGATATTGAGGCATTATTGATATGGCTACGATGCGAGATCTTTACGAACTAGAAGAGCCTCAAGTATATCTTTACCCAAAAGAAGCTGAACATGAGGCAAACACGATGGTTGGAGTTCGTTAAAAATTATGATTGTGAGATTAAATACCATCCCTGAATGGCGAACTTGGTGGCTGACACGTTGAGTAGAAAGACAAACTTTATACACTCCTTATGGATTGGGATACCTTTGACTCTTCAATCAAAAATTCATAAGTATGGATTAGAATTAACCACTTCGCAATTGGCATCCACACATTCAGCTATAAATTTGATGCCTACAATATTGAAAAAGATTAAGGAAGCACAAGAGGTTGAGCACAAATGTGTTAAGCTTAAACCAGATTAGGCCTTAACCGATCAATTGAATTATTCTCTTTCTAAAAAAAGGGATGTTAAAGTTTAAGGGAAGGTGGTACGTCCCAAAGGACAAGAGTATATGATGAGAAATATTGAGGAAAGCTCATTCATCAACTTTCTTGCTTCACCCTGAAAGCACCAAGATAGATAAAGATTTGAATCAACATTATTGGTGGTATAACATTAAAGAGGATGTTGCTAAGTACGTGTAATTATGTATGGTCTGTTAGCAAGTTAAGGTAGAACATCAAATATCGGCATGGACGTTACAGTCATTACCAATACCAGAATGAAAATAGGAGCATATATCAATAGATTTTGTTGTCGGTTTACAAAGGACAATAAGTGGACATGATGCTATATGGGCAATTGTTGATAGATTAACGAAGTCAGCCCATTTTACACCCGTAAAAATGATTTATACGATGAATCAGAAATTAAATTTATATATCCAAGAGATCATACGACTACATGGGATACCTGTCTTGATTGTGTTAGATCGCAATCTGAGATTTACCTCTGCCTTTTGGAAAAATTTACATAGGTTTATGGGTACTAGTCTGAAGTTTTGCATGACTTTTCACCCTCATAAGGTCAGACAAAGTGAAAGGACATATCAAGTATTGGAAGATAGGCTTCGAGCTTGTATGTTGGATTTCAAGTTAGTTAGAATAAGATGCTACCTTTGGTAGAATTTGCCTACAATAATAGCTATCAGGCAACAATCAGTATGACACCTTACGTTGCTTTATATGGAAGGAAATATAGATCTCTACTACATTGGGATGAGGTAGGAGAAGCTCAACTGCTTGATCTTGAAATTATACAACAAACGACCAAAACAGTGACATTTATTAAGCAAAGGATGTTAACTGCCCAAAGCCAATAGAAGAGTTATGCTGATCTTAGGCAAAGGAAGTTATAGCTCAAGTAAGGTGATATGGTATTCTTAAAAGTTTCACCATTTAAAGGAGTCATGAGGTGTGACGCCCCCGAACCCACCCTGACTCGGTGCGCTACTTTGCTAACCAATCCCACGTTAAAACATAATTTAAAATAATTTTCATAAACCTCAAACTATACAAATCTGACACAATGACATTTAAAACTAAGTCTTCCGAAACTCTCTTATGTTATACCTAGCTGCCTAGACTCACTAATTTCTCTTAATCCTAACTGTTAAGTACTACGGCGTCCTCCCCAAAAATTTCGGCAAAGTAACGCCTGAAAATGGCGCCTCCAAAATGCTAGGTACCTGCATAAATCCAATCCTCAACCAATCCAGAATATTCCTAACCATCTAACCAACCTATGAAATCTCCAACAATCAACATATCGTCGAGAAATGTTATCAACCAAAATAAAGAAAATCCCCAATATAGGGTAACATATCACCCTGAACTATGACTATAACTTTCCAAACAACAGTAAAGAGGGAAACTAAAATACGAACATCCCTAAGTGAAGAAAGTTCACAGTATAGGGCGACACATCACCCTTAACTATGAGTATATACAACAAATACACATAGCTATACCATAACTGTCACAAACATCAACCCAAAAAGAGTTACGCATTCCCATACCAGAACTGTCACAATTATAAACCCAAAAAGAGTTACGCATTCCCATCATTTCCACAAATAGACATTTACAATGCTACCAAACTACAAAACCCACATCCCCCGAAGACCATGGTCGAGGCGCCCTGACAACTGCCTGCACCGGTATGCCCCAAACTCCTCCGACTGAAGCCTAGTCCTCGGCTGTCCCCTCTACCTCACCTGGATAATACTCGCCACCTACACCATAGAACACAAAACATAAGCCTAATGCTTAGCAAGTGGGGAAATAATGCACAACAACACACTAAATGCTCGACTCAACCCTAACATGCAGTTTCTACACACTCAGTTGCTTTCTTTTCATTCAGGTTGCATTTATCTTTCACTTTCATGTGAATCAAGTAGGCACACGCCCCAACACAGTCCAGGACGGCCATGCCTTGACTCACAGAGCAAGACCGGAGGCACACGTCCTAAACAGTCTGGGACGGCCAACCGAATCTCCCCCAATCGATCACTGTCATGTGAATCAAGTAGGCACACGCCCCAACACAGTCTAGGATGGCCATGCCTTGACCCACGGAGCAAGACCGGAGGCACACGTCCTAACACAGTCCGGGACGGCTAACCGAATCTCCCCCAATCGATCGTAGAATCCTCATTGTGCCTTCAAGCTTGAACAGGTCAAGACATTCATACTCACAACACATTACGTACATTAGCATAGCATCTCGAGTAAAATCCCTCACGGGGTGCTCAATGAGCCACTTGCCAGACGAGGCTATTCTACCTGAAACCAAGTTGCATATCAATTCTTATCTTGCATTTCATCCTCACCCCTCAAACATGCAAAACACGTGGTTTCGTAGTTTAGAAAACAATGATGCATGACACACGATGCATGACACGAATTTAAAACATAGCAAACAAACAAAGAATCCATACCGTTCTATGGTGTAGGCCTGAAGGCAACAAAACACGCATCCACTACTTACCTGGCGTCCTAGCTCGCTGAGGATACTCGGTTACCTGTCCACCTACGGCTCGACCTACGACAAATATTCAAACTTCATTAAAATCAAGGCTACATTCACTAATTACTCTCAAACTACTATTTCTAGCCTAACCCAACTAAAACCTAACTAAACGGGCCACTAATTTGGGTTCGGTAAAAACCAACCCAAAACTTCAAACGTGCATAACTTTTCTGTCAATTATCGGAATCGAACGATTCCAGCGGCCACGTACTCCTCTAATAACCTATTTTAACTTGCCAAAAGGAATTTTAAAACAAACGACCGTAGCTAGGTCAAATACAGCAAAACCCGAATCTGCCATAAATCGGACATTTCACCACTATCGGTTTTCCATAAATTTTCACCTATTTTCTCACCAATCGATCACCCTAACATCCAATTAACACAATCTAACGAAAAATCAAGGTTTCACACAAGAAACCCAAAGCTTAGAGAATCGGGTTCTCAGATTTTGCCCCAATCTGAGCTCCCTGATGCTTGGCTGTAACGACCCCGTTTCCCAGCAAGATATTGTCTGCTCTGGGGATTGAGCCGTAGCCCAATATCCTCCCCTCACGGCTTTGTTTGGCGAGAACTTCCCGGAAGGTCACCCAACCTGGAATTGCTCTCAGCCGAAGCACTTTTAACTTCGGAGTTCTTATGGGATCCGTTGCCAATTGTGCTCCAAAACGCATCTTGCTATGTTGGGAGGGTCTCTTTACATATGTTTCATTTCCATGTACTTCCCCAAGCGATGTGGGATTGTGACAACCCCATCTTTACGACCCAGGATTCGCCTATACTCGAGCCGGGATTCGCCTACACTTGGCTTAGGTCCCGAGGTTTGCCCCGCAGTCGTACACATACGTTCACATTCGGGTCATCACATTGGCAGTCTTTGCTGGCATTAAACTCGGCAAGACAACGCCGAGAACAGACAAAAAGGGCCGGTGATCGGAGCTCAACGCAGCTCGACACCCTCAGCCACAAACCGAGCAAGAACAGGGCACACAAAATTCGAGCTTTACCTGTTGGTTTGTGCGCGGAGACGGGCCGAAAATGGCAGCCCTGGAAGCGTCGCCGTCGTCTGGCCTGAAAACGGCGAGGAATCACCGACGTTCGTCGTCCCACTCCCTCCTTCTCCGATCGCGAGCGCGAGCAGGTTCGTCAAACCCGAACAATAGAATGGCTCCTTCGAGCCATTCTGTTGTTTTAATTAATAATAATAATAACAATAATAATAATAATAATAATAATAATAATAATAATAATAATAATAATAATAATAATAGTAATAATAATCTTATTAAACATTAGTAAACCCCTCATTTACCGTTTTGCCCTCCCGTGTTTTCAACCATTTCAAATTTCGTTAATCTCGTTCTTAAATTATAACCTACGGCTTAATTTCACTAGAAATACCCGGACCTAAATTAAGAAACCACTCAATTTTCTTTTAAATTAATTAAAACAACCTATTTTATTATTATTTTATTTTCTCTCAAATTTTTCCTTTTTTTGTTTTTTTTCAAAAAAAACCCGGGTGTTACATGAGGTTTGGTGAAAAGGGGAATCTCTGCCCGAGATATGCTGAACCTTTTCTTATTGTGGAGAAAATAGGAAAAATAGTGTACAAGCTCGAGCTGCCATCTTCAATGAAGACAATTCATAACATTTTTCACATATTGGTGATCCATCACAAATCATGGTGCATGAAGATATTGAAGCACAACTAACACTAAGTTACAAAGAAAGGCCGAAACGAATTTTGCATTCAAAGGTTAAGGAACTTCAGCACAAACAAATCCCATTGGTAATGGTTTTTTGGAAAAATCATACCTCAGAAGAGACAACATGGGAAAGATAGTAAGATATAGAGGCAAGATATCCTGAACTATTACACGAATCAAATTTTGAGGACAAAATTTAATGTAACCGAGGGAGAATGTAATACCCGAAAACATTATTTAAATATAGCCTTATGTTTAGCGGCATACTTTTGTTACATGTTGTTTCTTCTTCATCAATGAAGTTTTTTTAATATGATTTATTGCCATAAATTTTAAGGTTGCAAGGGTGTTGTGAAATTAATTGAATAAAAAACTGAAACCAAAGGAAAAATCAAAGAAAATATTCCCTGGAATATTCCAGATTGGTCGACACCTGTCAACACCTTGCCTGCCAATTTCAGTGAATGAAAAAAAATAGCAAGTTTGAAGTGTCAACCAATTGAAAGAGCGGTCCACCGGGCGGTAGACTAGATAGAGAAAAAGAATGACCATAAGAAGGAGACGACGTTTGAAAATTCTCTATTAACTAGTAGTCGACTAGACCTAATGAAGTGTCGACTGGTGATGCAGAAAATCACATATTTATACAAAACTTTAACTCCAAAAATGTATTATTTTGACCCAGAGCCACGAATTGCCTCCCAGCCTCTCTCAAACCCAGAAAAGGTAGGCCTATTTCACATTGAATTGATTAGACAACGATTTTTTAATGGTCATAAGAGTAAACAAGGATCAATTAAGGTTTCGATTTCTAATATTTGATGTTCGCAATTTCTATCTATCAAGAATACCAATACATGAGAATCTTTATTAATAAGTAGATCTAAAGAGAAGGATAATCATTGTGAAGTGACCATTATCATGCTAAGGAATCCAATTAAGTGATGTTTTATGCGTTGACCCATCGGTCTGCATCACTAAGTGCTATGTTAAGTAGTTTTGTTACGATAAGACTTTGAAGACTTGTTTGTTAGTACATTACGACATTAATGACTTGACAGTGTGTTATAATATAGACTTTTGATTTAAATGTTTTATTAGATGGTATGATTATATTGACGATGATGTCGCTCGAGGATGTGTTTTAGTATAGACTTTTAATTATGATATATTGCTAGATGATATGATTATACTGACGATATTGTTGCTCAAGGGTTAAATCGTATACGAAACATTCGTCAGACTCTGACGTAGATTTGAATGTTGTGTGGCTTAAGGAACCTTGGGAAATTTGGAACCATTCATATGAGAAAAAGTAGAGCAACGGATTTGCTGTAATTGTACTCTTGAGGTATAGAGTTAGTCCTTTTGGCTCATTAGCGTTGATTCGTCTGAAACTTGGCTCATGAGCTGAGTCGAAAGGCCTACATTTAGCAATTACCCGACTTAAAGATTTCTGTAGGATAATCAAAGCTTTGCCAAACAAAGTTACCATTATATTAGGTGTAAGAATATATTTGTGATGATCCCGACCTCGCGTCGGTGCCGCCACGACCTGTGCCGTGCGTGCTTACATACATACTTGTGTGTTACCCTCGCCCGTTCTGTAACGCCCCAAATTTTATAAACCCGGTTCGCTACTCATAATACTGAACCGAACTATGACATTTTGAGAAAAATTTTAAAATTTCATTCAACGATCAAAATTTGACAATTTAAACGTTAAAAGTTGCAGCGGAAAACTATTTGTATAAAACAACATTTATTAAATGATTAAAATATTAGAGACAGTTGGTTGAAAGAAGACAAAGGGAAAACAGAACACATCTACCGCTGAATAGTTCCAGCGGTAGAAATAGAGACAGAATAGTCTCGGCGGTAGAAACAGAAATAGAAGACATCCACCGCTAAACAGTGTCAGCGGTAGAAGCAGAAACAAAAGACATCTTCTGTTACCAACATCCACCGCTCACGTCAGCCGAACGACATGTCGACTTCTCACATCTACCGCTCAGATCCACTGGCCACAAAACAACAAAATCTACTACTCACATCTACCGCTCACATCCACCGATCACAAAACGACAAAATCTACTACTCACATCTACCGATAGACAACATCCACCGATAGACAACATCCACCAGTGAACATAACACTCTACATCCACCGATAGACAACATCCACTGATAGACAACATCCACCGATAGACAACATCCACCGATAGATAACATCCACCGGTGAACAGTAACACTCTAAACAAATGGACAACTCCGACTGCTAGAAGAACTTGTAATTTATTGAAATCATTCAAAACAACCTAACTCTATGAAAATTTTGAAATCCAGTAAGAATCACAATTAAAACCAACGACGTATCATTATCCGAGAAATCTCAAAATTGTAACAGAAATACTAAAAACTATCACAATCATTAAAATTCACAGCTTAGTTAAACTGAACGATTGTTCTCTAAACTTTCCAAGAAAACCCAAAATGGCAAACTATAACTAAACCAAATCATGTTTCATAATCAGAAAAACTTCAAAACATTATAAACCTTAAACTACTGCTGTCATCGAAATTCTCAGCACACTTCAACAAATCACTTGACCATTAAGACTTCACATACTAACAATAGTTAAACCACCTCATCAGAGCACCAAACCGTGGCATGCTGTGCTCCATCAACTTCACCTATTCTTCAATACACTAAGAGAATTCACCTGTTGCAACCTCAGCACCTACATCACAAAATTCATCTATTAGCCTAATGCTAAATAAGTAGAGCAATAATGAAATGATAAGCTGAAACATAAATCCTAGTCATGTAGTTTCTACTTTCACATCTCAGTTGCATTCACATTCTTTCTCTGATCTGATCCCTCGGTTTCATTGGGAGTTGGATCAATTTTCCCAAAGTCATACATCCTCTTCACCGATTAAGGGGCGGATTAATTCCCTTAACAGCTGATCTGATCCTATATTCCATTGGGAAGCGGATTAATTTCCCAAAGTCATACATCCTCTTCATCGATTAAGGGGCGGATTAATTCCCTTAACCGTTGGTCTATTACAATCTATTCATGCCTTACCATGTCATTACATGTAAATTCATTTTCGTGTTCTTTCCAAAAACATGATACATGACATACAGAAAACATTCAAATAAGCATAAACCTACTGTTTTGTGATGTAGACCCAAAAGCACACACATACTCTACTTACCTGGTTTCTTAGAAAACTTGGTTGAAATCTACCTCAGGAGTTTGCTCAAACCTAAAACCATAAACCGAGTATTAATTAAATCTTCACTAAACTTCATTCTAACCATCCAGAAATCTAAGGAAACTAATTTGGGAGCTCTGCTCATTGTGCATTCCCGATTTGCCCCAAACCCGAACTAACTCTCACTTACAGCATTCTCAAAACTCACATTTAAGATCCCCTCTAACATCGATAGTTACAATGTAGGCAAGAAATTGAAGTAGAACTCACCTAGCTTGGAGAAAATGGGAGAGAAAATTACCGAGAGAAACTCTGCTTAGTTGAGCTGAATGCCGAGAAAGGAAAATGAGAAACATTGGCGGCTAAACCTTCATTAAACCCTCCATTTATAACACTGCTTCACAATTACTCAAATTGACACAAAATCCCTTAGAAAAGGGTTGTGTTTAAACCCACAAATTGATAGAAAATGTGCTCGGTGTGTGTGAATGGAAAATGGCCGAAATAGGGAAAAATATGATAATAAATGAGGTGAAGGTGTGTGCTATGGAGTGTGGCCGAACATGAAGGTGAAGAAATGATAAAAATGCAATAAAAATATAAGAAATTAAAGGTGTGAAAATGTGTGTGTAAGGTGAAGAAAGGGAGATGAAGATGAAGAAAATAAAATGCAAATAAAATAAATGGTGGAGTGTGTGAGTTTGATGGCTGAAAATTAAAGGTGAGAGTGTGTGGAAGTGTTGCGAAAATGAAAATAATGGAAATAACTTTGGCAGATCCGTAGCGCGATCTTACGGTTTAAGCTCTCGGATAAACAATTTTCTGAAGAAAATCGACCACCTAGGGCCTAGGTTTTCATCCTCAATCCTAATCCCAATGGAAAAGGTGAGGGAAAAGATAAGAATTAATCTAGCAACACAAAGCTAGATTAATAATAGAGGGCTACTCCACTTGGTTCAAAGAACCAAGGAAAAACTCTAAAGGCTAACCACCTTGGAGTAGAGAAATAGAAATTTTATAAATGAACAAAAATTGTCATACATGCACCAATGCCATGAATTTATAGAGTCCTAGGGTGGATTATTAGGGTTTCCATAAGGATGAATGAATGGTGGCCCTTGGATGAAAAATGATGGATGGCCAAGATCAAAGCAAACAAGCACACATCCTAGGGAGGGGATGAATGCCATGCCTAAAGGGATCAATGGAGGGAATCTTGCCACATCATCAATCCTTGTTGCCACCAACTCTTGTACCTGCAAAATCATACCTTTAAATGTGGGCTCTTCTTTGGGCCATGGCTTCCTTTAGGCTCCATTTGTTGTAGACTTTTTCCTTGAATATTTGAGTTGAAATTCTTCAACCCATAATCCACCAACATTCATCTAACCCTAACCACACAATCTAATGCATGCAATGCAATTATAAAATCCATACAATAAAGACGAATGTATGCCAAATAAGTTTGAAATAAAAATTACAAATTAAATTGGGCTGGGAAGACAAATTCTCATGGGCCAAATGGTGACTCCTCCAAGTGCTCCTTATGCATTCATTCCATAAATTATTCCTACAAAAGAAAAACACGTAATAAGTAGGAAGATGATTTAAAGTTTGGGACTTTACTAATTTTTCTTTTAATTGCAACCCGAGGCACGTCATCCTCTCCGGGTGATTTGAGGATTTGACCTCAAATCCATTGGTTGAATTTTTCCCAAAAATGTCTCCTACGATTTCTTGTTTACTCTTTGAAGGTTCGAATTTGAATGTCATAAGGCCAAGCTTTTTCGTTTTAGTGTGCTTCACCAAGAGATGTTCGAAATGGAAAAGGGCTAGGATGGTCTCTCTAATGTTTTCTTTGTTAGGGGTGGTGAAATTGAATTCAATGGCTACTTTAGAGGGGCGATTGCTCGGTGATGGAAGGAAATTTTCCAAAGTAGGTGAATCCGACAAATAGTAAAGTGGAAATGCTAAAGTCCTCCGACCAAAGAAATAATCCAATTACTCTTAAGACCTCAAAAGTAAATTTTCGTACCAAATGAACTTTAACTGTAGTTCTATTGTAGAATTTGTGGTAGCCAAACGGTGGAAAACACGATTTTGGTAATTTACCAAATTCAAGGATGGAGCGATTGTAGTCTACAAAGGGAAATAAATTCTTACATGTTTGTGTAGCTCTAGGAAAGGTTGTAGGAAGGTGATAGATTGGTTTTAGTCCATATATGAATTTCTTCCTAATTGTTGGAAATGATAGGAAAATTTCTTCTAAATTTGGAAAGGAAAGGAATGGGGGAATAATCATACTTCCGAGTCCAAAAATACATTCTTCACTCAAGTCCTCTTTCTTTTGAAAACACAAGGGTACGTCTTCGAATTGTATCTCATCGTCATATAAAGGATTGGAATACCACTTGATGTGAGAGGGATCTTGTTCTTCTAGACGGGTGGCCTCGTCATTGAACTCTTTTTCCTTTTGATGCCATGTTGACTGTTCTTTCAAATGACAAGGTATCCTTTCTTCTTCCACCATTTCTTCCCATAGGGCATTTGTTTTGAAGAAGGTTAAATTTGAGGGTTGAGAGGCGGGTGATTCATTATAAAAGGGATTATGATGCCAAATGACACCACTTGAATGAGAGGTTACTTCAGTTGAACCATCCAATTCCTCCTTTTCTTGCTCATTATTTTCTTCCTCCTTCAAAATTTCTTCCTCCTCTTGATTGTCCATTTCAAGAAGTGGACCCTCTTCGGGATAACAATCAATTTCTTTTAGTATCTCTTCCTCTTTAGTTAAGCTCGGTGTTTCACCTAAATTTTCTTGAATTTCTATGTTACTTAAGACTTCTTCGTTTAGTTCATTAATCTTTTGGGGCATAGTAGGTGGTGTATTTGCAAGTAAAGCGTCTTGAACCCACTTTTCCAAAAGGTGGCAAGTATTCTTAAGTACGTGTAAAGTCTCATTTAACCTAATCGGTTTGGAAGGTAGAATTGGTGGTTGATTAATCCTAGTCTTTGTCTCTATTTTATCCCTTAAATTTCTTCCATGAGTGGAGGGATATTCACGACTATGTTAATTCCTAAATTTGGAGGAGCTAGGATAACATGTAGGATGATCTTCCTTAAAAATTTGGTTCCTAAAATTAGGTTCTTGCTTTTGTCGTTTTTGTGAAAATTCCTCTTCTAAAAACATTTTCATTATTGTCCAAGAAATCAAGTCTTCTTTCTTAACTCTTCTTCTCCATGCTACATATTTTTCCCACAAAGACTTAGCATCCTTGGTTAAACACTTAGAGGCGAAGTCAACTTTTTCCCAATCACAATAATATCCATAAGCAAACCTCTTTTCTATCATTTTAATCCAAGAGGAATATTCATCCTTACCATTGAGACCACTAAATAGGAAAATATTTGATTCTTGATTATGTTGGGAAAATCCATTTCTATTAGTCATGTCTAAGTATTTTAATTCAAATTCAAATTTTAATTCTTGACTAAGTTGTTCATCCAAAGTTAGTGAGGTGAATATCTTAATTAATGTCTTAGGAAAAATTTTAAGTACTAAGGACTGTTCCCTAGCTAAGACAATAATAAAATAGGGATCATGCTCACAATCAATATTTTAAAATTTGGGTTCCAATAAACAACTTAGAAGTTATAATAACACTTAGCAATAACTAATTTTAGAAATAAAATTTTCAATTCGTACAATTATCACAAGTCTAATCAATTTCAATCAAGTTTCCAACTTTAAGCTAAAATCACCCAATATAATATTAATATCAACTAAATAACATCAAATACAGCAAGCAAACATATTAAAACACAAGTTTTGCCAATAATAATATGCTGAAATTTTAATGTTACTATAGCAGAATTTTTCATGTTAACATAAATCAATATTTCTAATTTCTAGTTTGCAATTTAATTATCTTTGTAAATCTAATTTTGTGCATATAAATTACAGCATATAATATATGAATTTTAAGCTAAATCCAAGTTCAAACACTCAGCAAATTATCAAGGAAATCCAAGATAAACATACTAGAAAAACCGTATGTAACACCTGAGAATTTTCTATTTCGTGGGTAGCCTTAGGTTAGAAGTGCTAGGAGAGTTCCATTTCTCAAGTTTAGTGGAGTACATTGAGGAGTAAGAGAAGAGAAAATAAAGTGGTTTGACAATTCAAACCAAAGGGTTTGAAAAGTCAAACAACCAATAGGATTTTTCATGCATTAATGGTATGAAAATTATTAAATAAAATGAATGAAAAGTGAAGAGTTGTATGGCATTCACGTTGGGGGTTTTGGGAGAGAAAAGTGTGGGTGGTTTTACAAATTTAAAAAGCTTGGAGGAGGAAAGTTAAAAGGTGGAAGAAAAGTTAGGTTAAAAAGATGAGTTTCCATTTTTTTCTTCACTTCATCGAGCTTCTCTCCTTCTCCTCCATAGCCATCAATCCCCTTCCTCCTTTCTTCATCTATTGAAGACTTTTCAAGGTAATTTCTGTTGGGTTTTGGTTTGTGTACATTTAGATGGAGTTTAGAAGTGTTTTTATGTATTTTGGTTGAGTTTGGTGAATTTTAGGAAACCCTAGGTTAGGGATTCCGAAAAAATTGAGTTTAGATGTTAGATTTCTTTCCTATTTTGGTAGTTTAGTTGTTGAATGGAGTGATTTAGGTTGTTAGAGGGGTTAGATGGAAGATTTAAAAAAGGTCACACAAAAACGGTTTAAGAACCCTTTAGGGCCGATTACTGTCTTTGGGAATTTCGGGCTGGCCAAAGTATTTGTTTGGTTAATTTGAGTGATTCAATGGATAGTAGACGTGTAGAGGTTTCCGAGTTGGGGTGGCACGTCAAAATCTGTTGAAAAACGAGAAAGTTATGGTCGTTTAATGTTGGACGTCGGTAAATTGTCTAAAAATCGGGTTTAGTATTTGAAGTGTGAGGTGTGTTTTAGGTTTGTTAAGTTTTAGTTAAAAAATCTTTTAGAATTTATTGATAGCTTATCAAACTAAGTTTACGTTGTTTTAGGTTATCGAGCGTGTGAATTGGCCGAGTTAAGTGAACAAGTGGAAAACCGAGCGTCCAGGTAAGTAGTGGTAGCTTTCTTTCGCCTTCGGGCCTACACCATGGAACGGTAGGGTTATTTATTTCGTGTTGTGTTTTGTTGGGTTTGGTTGCATAATGGTTGACGTGCATCATAGTTTCCGTAACGAAAATACGAGTTGTTTTGCATGGCTGGTTGTGAGTGTGAACGTAATCAGATAAAATGAATTGTAATGAATCTCAAATAGTGTGCCTTGTCGGGATACGGTGCTTGCAGTGGCACCCCGAAGGGAACTCTATGAGAGACCGACTAAAATACGAGATCTGGAATAGTGTGCCTTGTCGAGATACGGTGCTTGCAGTGGGACCCCGAAGGGAACTCTATGAAGGATGGTTGGCTAAAATACGTAAAGGTCGTGAGTATGAATTCCTAGACGGTTATAGGATTCTACGATCGACGAGGGAGATTATGCATGGCCATCCTAGACGGTTATGGGATGTGAGCTATCTGGTCTTGCTCTGGTGATTCTGAGTTTGGCCGTCCTAGACGGTTATGGGATGTGTGCCTACTCAAATCACACGGCTTATGAAACGAAAAATGTAATGAAAAGCAATGAATAGCAAATAAACACAACTGAGTGGTAGAAACTGCATATATTAGGTTGCTTGCATTGTGGTGTAGTCTCATTCGTTATTCCCTACTTGCTAAGCATTAGACTTACGTTTTGTGTTCTGTGGTGTAGGTGACGAATTCTGTTCAGGTGAGGTTGATGAGACAGCTGAGGTTTAGGCTGCAGTTGGAGGAGTGCGGAGTCCGCCGGTGCAGGCTATTGTTGGGGCGTCTCGATTACTATCATCCTCGGGTATTTTGTGGAAATGTGGTAGATGGTGTGGTAAGAGGTTTGTAAGGCTTTTTGTTTAAAATGACTTTGACTTTTTGGATGTTTAGTATGAATATTTACAAAAATGTTTTAGTAGTGAATTTTTAATGTTTTGAGTTGGGGATATTGTGTTTATGGTTGTAGTATTTGGGAAGTTGAAAACATATATTTTTGGGTGTTTGGTTTCAGGGTTTGGTTTAAAGAAATTTAGGCGTTATGCCGCCCGTTTCGGTTTTAAACTATTTAACGTCGGGTTATGTTTGCTATTTTTTACTTAATCGTTTGAAGTTGGTTTTCTATAAAATTTATGGGATTTGAAGATTTATGTGTCAGGAGTGTATGGTAAAAATTTCGGGATTTTTGGAGATGTCGGGCTCATAGAAAAGTGTAGAAAAGTCGGGAAGGTCAAGAAAAGTCAAAACGGGGTGTTTTGGAGCGTTTTTGAGTGGAAAAACCCTGAGCCGGCCCGATCGATCGGGCATGGGTCACGACCGATCGAGGCCGGGATTATTTTTGGTGAAAATAGCCGAGAGGGCCCGATCGATCGGGCCCAAATCGCGACCGAACGCGATTGGGCACACACGGGGTGTGCCCAGCGCGCGCACCACGTGGGCGCACCGCGCGCGCGTCGCCCAGCAGCAGATTTTTTTTTTTAAAAAAAATTTATTGCGATTTCCACTTTGTTTTAACTCGACTTTTTTCGACATATTTTAAACGTATTTTGGCACGTTTTCCAACAAAAACCGAGGGTTCGAAAAACCCGAAAACTGAGTTGAAAAATTTACGAAAAATCATTTTAAACGTGGTTTAAACACGGGATTGGTTTGTATTGTGACACACCGAGCCCAGGGCGGGTTCGGGGCGTTACAAAGTTGGTATCAGAGCGATAGTAGTCGAGCCGTTCAAAGGATTACCCGACAATACCGGCCGCCGTACAACGTGCTTCACCGACTGTAAGTATTTCTTAACTTTAGTTAGTTTCTTTTCTAAGATTAGAATTTCTAACCTTTACAGGAATAGAAAAGAGAATGCCTAGAAACTCAGGACAGCCAAGACGACCAGGACGACCCCGGAATGAGCCCGAACCACCTGAGGACCCGAATAAACAACTCAGGGATCTCTTAACCATGCAAGCTCAATTGCTCGGTGTTTTTATGAATCAAGGATTACAGGGAGGCCTTGGAGCGGGGTCCAGCTCTAGAGCTGCTCTAGTGGAGAAAGGTTTCGAAGGTTAAAGCCCCCAGCATTTGAAGGAAGCTTGACAGGATCCGATAGCGGCTGAAAATTGGATTTGTACAGTGGAAGAAATGTTTACTGTTGCGGATGTGGAGGATGAGAATAAGGTAAAATGTGCAACGTTTTACCTATCTAACAGTGCCAAAAGTTGGATTTGTACAGTGCGATTTCCACTTTATTTTAACCCGACTTTTTCCGACATATTTTAAACGTATTTATGCACATTTTCCAACAAAAACCGAGGGTTCGAAAAACCCAAAAACCGAGTTGAAAAATTTACGAAAAATCATTTTAAACGTGGTTCAAACACGGGATTGGTTTGTATTGTGACACACCGAGCCCAGGGCGGGTTCGGGGCGTTACACCGTATAAGCAATCAACAAAAGAATCCGATTTTTAAGTAAAAATTTAGAGCCGACTTTCATGCATCAAAATTTCAGAATTAATCTTTAGTTATTGGAACAACATTTAGATGCAAAACATGGTTCAATTATAATCAAAAGATGCCAAGACAAATCAGAAGAATAACATGCAAAACCGAGAAGAAAAGCAACATAAATGAACCAATTTTATAGCTTAATTTTTAGGGCCGATTTATGCATCCTTTAATTCCGATTTTGAAACAAGTTAATAGCACATATCTTAGATGAAATTTCGTGGCTCATTCATAGTAAAGTAGCATAGAAAAATCAAGGCAAAAATAACCATGAAACCGAGGCAAAAGTCTAACAAAATCCGAATAGAATAACACTTCAACAACCGGTTTTTAGAATTAGTTTTAAGCCGATTTTTAAACACCAAAAATTCCAGAATTTTTATATAGTTAATGGACAATATCTAGGTGCTAAAACATGGCTCAAAACACAGCAAATAATATAGAAAAACTGAGGAGAAGATAAGCTTAAATCTGAGAAAAATAAGCAAAAAAACCGAAAAGAAAAATGAGGGATTTGAAGTGTTCACCTTGGCCGATCTTCAAGCACATTGCATACCATATTTTCAAGAATATTTTAAGAATTTAAATGAAAATAATAATGGCAACAAGTAATAAAAATAAAATAGCACAAGTTAGCCAATATTAGTAGGGAAAAATGCTAGAAAATAAAACGAGCCGCTATCCCCGTTTTGTGCCAAATTTTGACTATTGTCATGGCCACTAAAACGCATCGTGGGGAGCCTTTTGGCTCTGATACCACTTGACACAAAATCCCTTAGAAAATGGTTGTGTTTAAACCCACAAATGTATAGAAAATGTGCTCGGTGAGTGTGAATGGAAAATGGCCGAAATAGGGAAAAAATATGATAATAAATGCAAGGAATAAATGAGGTGAAGGTGTGTGCTATGGAGTGTGGCCGAACATGAAGGCGAAGAAATGATAAAAGTACAATAAAAATATAAGAGATTATAGGTGTAAAAATGTGTGTAAGGTGAAGAAAGGGAGATGAAGATGAAGGAAATAAAATGCAAATAAAATAAATGGTGGAGTGTGTGAGTTTGATGGCTGAAATTTAAAGGTGAGAGTGTGTGTGGAAGTGTTGCGGAAATGAAAATAATGGAAATACCTTTGGCGGATCTGTAGAGCGATCTTACGGTTTAAGCTCTCGGATAAACGATTTTCTGAAGAAAATCGACCACCTAGGGCCTGGGTTTTCATCCTAAATCCTAATCCCAATGGAAAAGGTGAGGGAAAAGATAAGAATTAATCTAGCAACCCAAAGCTAGATTAATAATAGAGGGCTACTCGACTTAGTTCAAAGAACCAAGGAAAAATTCTAAAGGCTAACCACCTTGGAGTAGAGAAATAGAAATTTTATAAATGAGCAAAAATTGTCATACATGCACCAATGCCATGAATTTATAGAGTCCTAGGGTGGATTATTAGGGTTTCTATAAGGATGAATGAATGGTGGCCCTTGGATGAAAAAAGATGGATGGCCAAGATCAAAGCAAACAAGCACACATCCTAGGGAGGAGATGAATGCCATGCCTAAAGGGATCAATGGAGGGAATCTTGCCACATCATCAATCCTTGTTGCCACTAACTCTTGTACCTGCAAAATCATACCTTTAAATGTGGGCTCTTCTTTGGGCCATGGCTTCCTTTGGGCTCAATTTGTTGTAGACATTTTCCTTGAATATTTGAGTTGAAATTCTTCAACCCATAATCCACCAACATTCATCTAACCCTAACCACACAATCTAATGCATGCAATGCAATTATAAAATCCATACAATAAAGGCGAATGTATGCCAAATAAGTTTAAAATAAAAATTAAAAATTAAATTGGGCCGGGAAGACAAATTTCCATGGGCCAAATGGTGACTCCTTCAAGTGCTCCTTATGCATTCATTCCATAAATTATTCCTACAAAAGAAAAACAAGTATTAAGTAGGAAGATGATTTAAAGTTTGGGACTTTACTAATTTTCCTTTTAATTGCAACCCGAGGCACGTCACAAATGCCCTTGGCTGACCAACTTTAACCTATTTAACCAACCAATCAAATTCACTAAATTCCATAAAAATAAAAGTTACAAAATGACGTTATTAATTAAATAAGGTGGACAATACCGGTTGCTACATGTTCTCACTTAAAATTTTTCTTTTCATTTCTTTTCTTTTCTTTTCATTGTATTTTTCGTTTCCTTTCCTTCTCATTCGTTTAATCATTAGAGAACGGACTCGGGCTTTCAATCCATATCTAGACATTTGGGCTCTAACTTAACCTTAAGGTTCGTCAACGTTTACATCACTAAAACGAGGTTAAAACTATTTTTCAAAATGTGTTGACTCGCTTTATGGGTCCCTAAAGTCCTTTAAAATACTTGGGAATCACTTGTAAAATACATTTAAAAAGTATCGTAAAAGGTCGGGTTAAAACGTATTTTGAAAAGTCAAATTTTTGAAAAAAATCATGTTGGGGTCAAGTGTGGCGCCGATCGATCGGGACATAAGGCCGATCGATCGGAACCCTTCTGGATTCCCGATTAAAAACAACCATCAACGCCGATCGATCGGGACATAAGGCCGATCGATCGGGCCCTATCTGGATTCCTGATTAAAAACAACCATCAACGCCGATCGATCGGGACATAAGGCAGATCGATCGGGCCCTCTCTGGATACCCGATTAAAAACAACCATCAACGCCGATTGATCGCCCCTCGGGCGCGATCGATCGGGCGGACACCTCCTGGGCGGGCACACAGCACGCCAAGCGTGGGTCCCCCCCGCGCGCGCACGGCCAGCGCGCCTCCAGCGCCTGGCCAGCGCACCACCCGCGCCCTCTTGCCCCTTTTTCTACCATTTTGCCATTTTTCTTCAAATTTTCGTCTAATACACACTTCAAATTTCATCATCAAAACATCTATCAATAATCCAACTAAATTACTCATCCAAAATCCGAACACCCTACCTAAAACCATCAACATCCTATCATCAAAACATCAAAATCTATATCTAATTCATCAAAATTCATCAATACACGGTGGAAGCTAACATGGTCATCAAAATATCAACCTATCTAGATACCAAGCACTCTATAATGGTTTCTATACATTTCATCAAATAGTATCACCCATCAGCCCATTTCATCCCAAAATCCCAAAACACATAACCTATGCTCCCCGCGGGTCGTGCTCGCATTGACTACGCCAACCGCTCCCCGAGCATCCTCCTTCAAGCTGCAGGTTCGTCTGAGGGAGGAAAATCCTCCTCACCTTGCTCATGTCACCTACACCATAAAGACACCTATGAGATAAAAATCTCAGTAAATTCTACGTAAATGCCAATGCATGATCATGTATGCTCAATGCTACGAAAACCGTCCATGTCATTTGATATATCAGTAAGTGTCAGTCTATGGTTATCGGAAACGCTCGACAGATAGATAGGGCACGTCAAGCGATTAGACAGCCCACACCATCTGAAGGGAGGAAAACCCGCTCACCATGGAACGCCAGGTCTGAACCTCATCCCCGATAACCCCATGCCATGTGTTGTTTACTATGATACTTTACTTGCCATTTCATGCATGCAATTCTTTCTCTTTGAAATCCATGCGTAAATTCATTTTTCATGACGTTTTGAAAACTATGATGCGTGAACAGTTCAATATAACATATATAACGTGAATACCATCAAAACATAACAATACTTAACCTATAAAAACAACCAAACGTAAACTACCCAACCAAAACAATTAAACAAACCAAGCACCAACAATCCTCAAAACAAATTCTGACATATGGTGTAGGCCAATCGGCCACAGTAAGTCACGAGAACTTACCTCTCGTCCGGTGCACACCGAGCTCCTCGTCTCGAGCTTGGTCACCTAAATCAATTCATAGCGTCCTTTGTTAAAACCGAGCTTAAACATAAATTTTCGATAATTTACGAAGCTCCTAACTAAAGAAAATTTCCTAAAACTCTAACAAATCTCTCTCAGGCATTTCATCGAGCAACTTACGCTCACAACTAACAATCCTCCATTAATGGAGGTTTTCCAAAGCTCCATACTCGATTTTTCCAAACAAACGACCAAATCATCCATTATTTCAACTAATAACACTCAACAAACGTAAATAGGGTGTTATCTAACAAAACCCGGCTATTTCCAACAAAATCCAACAAAACCCTAAATGTTCAAACCTCTAAAAATCATGATCTAAAGCCAAAAAACCATAGATTCTTACCTAGAATCACGAGGGGAAGAGAAAACGTGAAGAACCTGAGCGATTGAAGAAGAAACGGTGAAGCAAAAGAGGAAGAAACCGTGGAGGAGTCGTAGGGGAAAACGTCGCCAGGGAATGGGAAGAAAACCCTATGGAGAAAATGATAAGTGTTGAGGAATATGGGGTTTTTGTGTTTTAATTGAATTTGACTGGTAAAAAGACGAGTTAGCCCTTTGGTTTAATCCTCCATTAATTCTATTGTTCGACTACCGATTCGGTTTTTCCAAAATTTTCTTATTTCACCAATAATTTCAAGTTATTCCTAGGGCTCTAATAAAACTTTTCGTTCGTCAAACGAATTTATTTTGCTATTTCTATGAATTAAATAGCTATAGGGTCAAAACCAAAAACTTAAACATTATATCTCGGTTTGAATTCCTTAAATTCCCATAATTCTTCCAAAATTCACATTAATTATAAGAATTCCATTAAAACTCTCGGTTCTTAAAACAGACATATTTCGATTATTTACAAAATTGCCCTTGCGCGCTCAATTCAAAAACCCGTAAAACCGGGTGTTACATTCCATCCACCTTAATAGAAATTTTATCCTCAAAATTGATTACACAAATAATTCTGGATACTTAGCCATCATAGCTTGCTGCCTCTCCCAGGTAGCTTCCTCTACTCCGTGATTCTGCCATAACACTTTGACAAGCGGGATTTCCTTGTCTCTCAATACCTTAATAGAGGATTCCAGAATTTGTACCGGCTTTTCCACGTAGGTTAATGTTGGTTGTACCTTAATCTCCCGTGCTTCTACGACATGCGACGGGTCACGCACACACTTCCTGAGCATAGACACGTGAAAGACATTGTGGATGCTCTCCATTGATGCCGGTAGCTATAGTCGATAAGCCATCTTCCCAATTCTCTTCAAAATAGGAAAAGGCCCAACGTAACGAGGATTTAACTTGCCCCGTCTCCCAAATCTCATAACGCCTTTGAATTGAGAAATTTTAAAAAAAAACCTCATCACCTTCATTAAACTCCAACTCTCTTTGTCTATTGTCAGCATAACTTTTCTGACGGCTCTGAGCTATCTCGATGCGCTGTCTAATCACGGCAATCTTCTCCGCCGTTTGCTGTAAAATATCGGGGCCAATGATGCTAGCTTCACCGATCCCGTCCCAATATAGCGGTGATCTACATTTTCGTCCATACAGTGCTTCATACGGAGTCATGCCAACGATAGCTTGGAAGCTATTGTTATATGAAAACTCAATCAGTGGCAAGTACCTACTCCACGAGCCTTGAAACTCTAACACGCATGCTCTAAGCATATCCTCAAGAATTTGATTCGTTCGCTCTGTCTGACCATCTGTCTGAGGATGGAATGCCGTGCTAAAGTTCAACTGAGTTCCCATGGCTTTGTGCAGACTCTTCCAAAATTTCAAAGTAAACCTCGGATCTCGGTCTGAAACTATGGAAACAGGCACCCCGTGCAGTCTAACAATCTCATCCACATAGTGTTCGACGAGCTGATCCATAGAGAATGTTGTCTTAACTGGAAGAAAGTGGGCCGATTTTGTCAAACGGTCCACTATCACCCATATGCTATCATGCCACTTCGTTGTTCTTGGGAGTCCAACAATAAAATCCATTGAAATCTGCTCCCATTTCCGCTCCTGGATCGGCAGGGGTTGCAAAGTTCCTGTCGACCTCTGATATTCCGCCTTAACCTGCTGACAAACCAGACAGATTTCTACATACCTTGCCACCTCTCTCTTCATGTTAGGCCATTAGAAATGCTGCTTTAGATCTCGATACATCTTGGTGCTTCCTGGATGCACCGAATAGGCCGAAGAGTGTGACTCAGCCAAGATTTCTTTCTTCAACTCCTCATTATCAGGCACGTACCACCTATGCCTGAATTTCAAAATACAATCATCTGACAAGTTGAAATCGGACGAGTTCTCGGATGTCATGCTCAAACGGTGCTTGTCACATTCTAAGTCTTCCCGTTGAGCTTCACGTAATTTGTCAAGTATCGTTGGCCTGAGATAAATGTTGGCAAGGATCGTGGACAACTCAGCCACAATCTCTACATCAAACCTCTCAATCTCAGACTTCAACATCACCGATATCGCTGCAAATGAAAGATGGCTCGCAGTAGGCAATCTTCTCAAGGCATCTGCGACCTTGTTTGCTTTCCTTGGGTGGTATTTGATTTCAAAGTCATAATCCTTAACGAACTCCAACCACCTTCGTTGCCGCATATTCAATTCCTTTTGCGTAAATAGATACTTTAAACTCCGGTGATCTGAGAACGCTTCACATTGCTGCCCATACAAGTAGTGTCTCCAGATTTTCAACGTAAAGACAACCACTGCTAGTTCCAAGTCATGCGTCGGGTAATTTTTCTCATACAGCTTCAACTGTCGAGAAGCATACGCAATAACCCTTCTTTCCTGCATAAGCACACATCCAAGTCCAACTTTAGACGCATCACAATATATGCTGAACTTGTCGCCTTTGACAGGCAGTGTCAAAACTGGAGCCGTGGTCAATTTCTGCTTCAGCTCCTCAAAGCTCTTTTCACATGCAGCAGACCAAATAAATTTTTTATTTTTCCTTGTCAAGCGAGAAAGAGGGACCGTGATCTTTGAAAACCCCTCAATAAACTTACAATAATACCCGGTCAATCTGAGAAATCCGCGCATCTCCCGCACATTCTTAGGCTGCGGCCAATCTTTTACAACTTGGATCTTACTCGGGTCTACGAAAATCCCCTCTTGATATATAACGTGGCCGAGGAAGTTTATTTGATCCAGCCAAAACTCGCATTTGGAGAACTTCGGGTAAAGCTGGTGTTTCTCCAAATTTCTCAAGACAATCCGTAAATGCTCTTCGTGCTCCTCCTTCGCCTTAGAATAGACCAAGATGTCGTCAATGAACAAAACAACAAACTTGTCTAAATACTCCTTGAAGACACAGTTCATTAAATCTATAAATGCTGCAGGGGCATTCGTAAGTCCAAAAGACATCACAAGGAATTCATAATGCCTATACCTCGTTCGAAATGCTGTCTTTGGAACATCTTCCCGTCGTACCTTCAATTGATAGTAACCCGAGCGTAAATCAATCCTGGAGAATACTCGGGCACCCTGTAGCTGGTCAAATAAATCATCTATTCGGGGCAATGGGTACTTGTTTTTCATTGTCAACTTATTCAACTCTCGATAGTCGATGCACATCCTGAGAGTTCCGTCTTTCTTCTTAACGAACAAAATTGGCGCACCCCAAGGAGAAAAGCTAGGTCGGATGAATCCCTTATCCAACAACTCTTCTAGATGAGATTTCAACTCCTTTAGCTCGGCGGGCGCTAATCTGTATGGGTTCTTAGAAACTGGTTCAGAACTAGAATAGACATCAATTACGAACTCTATTTCCCGATCCGGTGGCAATCTGGGAAGATCGTCGCAAAAAATCTCCGCGAACTCCCTGACAATCGGGATGTCACCTGGTGTTACCCCATTAAGTAACTGAGTGTCGACCACAGTGACCATAAAAACCGAGCATTCACTTTTAATCTGTTCACTAACCTTCATGGAATAGGAGGTTGGTAGGCTGCTCAATCTTTTCATTGCCTGATAGGCAAACTCCTCTTTACCCGGGGGCCGAAAAGTCACCACCCCTGATCGGCAGTCAATGGTAGCGAAATGGCGAGATAGCCAATCAATTCCCAAGATAAGATCATACCGCTCTATACTCATAACTATCAATCGAGCATAAAGGGTATTGATCTCTATAGGGACAACATTGCCCTGGAAGATGTGATCTGACTGCATAAACTCCTCTGAAGGCAGCATAACTCTATACTTGTACTCTGCTAACTCAGGCACTATCTTCAGTCTATCTACGCATGCAGTGGAAATAAACGAGTACGTAGGACCCGTGTCTATTAATGAAAACACGGCTACTCCCGTGACCAAAATAGTACCTACTATAACTTAGGGCTGGGCCTCGTCGTCAACATCGCCGGGCTCAATAAATACAAATATTCTCTAGGCCACTCTTCTTTGATCGGTAGTCGCCCTTGGACAGTTCTGAGCAAAATGGCCTACCTCTCCACATCTGTAACAACTATTTGTGCCCAATCGACAAGAGCCGTAGTGTTCTTTTTGGCATTTAGGACAAATAGTCTTTTGAGTAGCCTTATGGACTTGCTTCTATTTGCCTTGGTCGCCCTTACCATCATAGGGCCTCTTTGCACCCCTCTGTTGTTGTTGTAGCTGTCCCTTCGGTTGCCAGCCCTTCTTCTGAGGCCGTGGCTGTATCTCCCGAAAGAACCCTCTAGCTGGCTCACTCGGTTTGTCAAAAGTCTTTTCGGCGGCCTCAATGTATAGCGCTCTCGCTACAATCTCAGTATAGGGCACATTCTGCGCCCCAAATATAATGACATTTTTTTTGATCCCCTGACTTAACCCTTGCATAAACCGATGCACCTTGTCCTCATCAACACTGACCTGGCGTGGTGCGAACCGGGATAGGGCCTCGAACCTCCTGATGTATTCGGCAACTGAGCCAACTTGTCTCAATTGCATGAACTCCATCATTTTTGCCTCCCGTACAGTATGGCTAAAATACTTGTCATAAAATATAGCTTTAAACCGCTCTCAGCTCATTGCGGTCACATCTGTGGTCGTCTTGACCATATCCCACCAGAAACGGGCATCTAGTGCCAAGTGATAGGCAACGAACGCGACTTTCTCCCCATCCCCTATGCTTGTGTATGCCAGCATATCCTCCATAGTTCGAATCCATTCCTCGGCTAAAGAGGGATCCGACGATTGTCCGTTGAACACTGGGGGTTGTAATTTCTGAAACCTCTCCATTCCTCGATTACTAGGAGTTGCCACCTCCTGAGCTCTATTGCCTTCTCGGTTAATCAGTGTATCGAGCTATTGGGACTATCTTTCCATATGTTGAGCCTGTCGTTCTAAGTGTTGGGACTATTGGGCAATAAATCCCTTGAGTTGATCTATGGTGTCATCTCTATCGTCTCGATCATTCCCTCGACGCACCATTTTTTTTATAATCCTATAGAAAATAGAAATAATAACTCTAAGAAACAAAACAAATAAAGCTTAAAATGTACTTACAGTTTGAAGAAGTATGTCCGTGAAGTGGCTTGTGTAGTCGAGCAGTCTACAGAACCGATTTTAAAACCCGGGAGCTCTAATACCAACTGTTGTGACGACCACGACTCCGCGTTGGTGCCGCCACGACCTGTGCGGTGCATGCTTACATACATACATGTGTGTTACCCTCGCCCGTTCTCACTTAAATTTTTTTCTTTTCTTTTCATTGCATTTTTTGTTTCCTTTCCTTCTCATTCGTTTAATCATTAGAGAACGGACTCGGGCTTTCAATCCATATCTAGACATTTGGGCTCTAACTTAACCTTAAGGTTCATCAACGTTTACATCACTAAAACGAGGTTAAAACCATTTTTCAGAAATGTGTTGACTCGTTTTATGAGTCCCTAATGTGACGACCCCAACCTTGTCAGGGCCGCCACGGAAAAACCATGACGTAATCTAATTCGTAGACCATCAATATCTGACGTAAAATTTTTCATTTTTTTTTTTACCCAGCACACTAAAGCAACCGGACATATACAATTGACCTTCCCCAATCAATCCTAAATGGGCTAACTTTACTTAACGTGACGGGCATACGAGTTCTCCACTCTTAAATCACTAAAACGAGGTAAAAAGTCCTTTTTCAGAAAAACGTCGACTCGGTTTTTGGGCTCTTAGAATCTTTTAAAATGCGTGGGGGTCGTCCGTAAAATACGTGCTAAAAGTATCATGAAGGGTCGGGTCGAAATGTGTTGTAAAAAGTTGGAAATAAAAATGAATGCACAAGTCAGTCACGATTGATCGCGCCTCGGAGCCCGATCGATCGTGCCAGCTCGGGTTTCCCGACTAAAATTTATCTAAACCACCATCGATCGCACCAAATGCCCGATCGGTCGGGCCCTCTCGGGTGTTTCGATTGAAAATTCATCTAACCCACGATCGATCGCGCCTCAGTCACGATCGATCGTGTGGGCCACATTCCGGGCGCGCCTAGCGCGCACGCCGCGTGGGCCACGCACGGCCAGCGTGCACCAGCGCCTGGCCTGCGCGCGCCCCTCCCCTTTTTCCTTTCCCTTAACTAATTTTTCTTCTCCAAACTCTTACCCTTCACCCGAAATTTTCCTAAAATCATTCTACCCAACATTTAACACAAAATTCTTCATACTCCCGAAGATCACGACTCGAACACATACTCGGACACGTGTTTAAAATTCATGAGAACAAATTGCATGGATCGCCCTAAAACCCGAGCGTACCCATACAATTCAAAACACCTAAAATCATCAAACGACAACCCAACCTAATCCACAATCAATCATCACTAAGAACATTTGAATTCCTAAATCTTTTTCAAACAAATCCATTTATCGATCATTCAAAATACACATCACTCCAATCCATTATCCACCATAAATCATCAAAATATCAAACTTCTCTATAAACCCTAAATTATCATCCAAAATCAATCCACACCACACCTATTTACCACAAAAAGCTCGGAGTAAACCCACGGATCATCCAGCCCAACCAAAACACGCCCCGCCGCCACGAGCTCAAACCACCGACCATCTATGCATGATCATAAGGAAGAGGTTCCTCACCTTCGTGCTCGTCACCTACATCATACGATAAACACATTAAGCCTAATGCTTAGTAAGGAGGTGCACTAAAACATGAGAATACATAATGCATGGTCTTTCAAAAACATGTTCATTTTTTGTTTGTTTACTTTACATAACATATACATATATATCATTAGGCATGAGTAGGCAGGGGCACCACTCGTCTACCCAGTAGACCAAACACTTGCCATGAGTTGCCATTACCATATTTTCGTGCCCTGAGTTGCCATTATCATATTTTCGTGCCCTGAGTTGCCATTTACGTGCCCCGTGCCCTACTCATCCTCTAACTTCATTTAACATCATTTACTTTACTTCGTTTTCTCGAAAACGTGCATGCAAAACATTTCATTAAATCATAAGGGAAAAACATGATGCGTGAAGAAAAGACTCCGAACAATCATCTAGCCATTCATGGCCCACATAAACGAATCTTACTCATATAAGAACCTAACTGAGTACTACTAGGAAACATCCTAGGCTACCCGGCTGGTTTAAGCCCCACAATTAGAAAACATCATAAAACCTAACATCGATACAATGTAGAGCCTGAAGGGCCGGAAACCTAACACCCACTTACCTGGAGTCCTAGCTATGCCGAGCACCGTCCTTTGAGAGCTTGGGTCACCTAAGGCATTTTTGTAACATGTCATTAGTATCGATTCTAAATCGTCAATTTCAAAACTAAACCAAAACCCGAGCTAAGACAATTTTTCCTAAAACTCATATTCACTTCATTCGGGCATTTCGTCGAGCACATTGTGCTTACTAATTCAAAAACCCCATTAATGGCTTCCAACAACCTCATAACAACCAAACTTAACCTTAAACATCCACCCACATCATTAATTCACACCAAATACCACAACAATCATAAATACAACACTATTGGGAATTAATATTGTCAAACTATCGATTTCTACCAAAACCCCCAATTTCTCAACCCTAACTCGAATTAACCCTAACCGAATAGTGCCCTAAAAGAACAACTAAGTTAGCCCAAAGTATAGAACTTACCTAGAGGGTTGATTTGTTGAAGAAAACCAAAGAGAAACTCACCGAAATCGGATGCGTGAGTGATCGACAGAGGAGGAACGTCGCAAGGAGAGGGAGGAGAAAACTTTTGACAAAAGAAGAAACGTGAAGGAGAGGGAAAGGGAGTTTCTTTTTATTAAAATTTTGGGTTGGCTAATTACCTCCTTGACCTTATTTCAATTCCCTTACTTCTTTCAGAATTCGTCTATCGATTTGGTTTCCCGAAAATTTCTTATTTCTCCGAATATCCCAATTTATTTCTAGGGTTCTAACAAAACTTCCAGTTCACCAATCGATTATAATTTACCAATTCTATGTCTTAAAACGATGTAGAGCTAAAAATGGAACTTGGCTCTATACTATACATTTGAATTTTTTAAAAATTTACTTACTCTTCTAAAAATCCCCATATATTCCTAGGATCCCAATAAAATCTCTTGCTCACTAAATGGACCAATATTTCTTATTTGCGAAAATACCCTTGGAGCGAAAACCCGAAAAAGTCGGGTGTTACATCCTACCCTCCTTATTTAGAATTTTGTCCCCAAAATTTCGTACCTGAACAACTCTGGATATCTATCCATCATGTCCTGTTGGCGCTCCCACGTTGCTTCTTCTACATTTTGGTTCCTCCATAACACCTTAACCACTGGAATCGACTTATTGCGTAAAACCTTCGTAGCATACTCCATTATTTGCACTGGCCTCTCTTCATAAGTTAAGGTCGGCTGTATCTCAAGACTAATCGGTTCTACCACGTGCGTCGGATCTCGTACACATTTCCTCAACATCGACACGTGGAAGACATTATGAACACCCTCCATAAACAACGGCAACTGAAGCTTGTAAGCTGTAGCTCCAATCCTCTCTGTAATCGGGAACGGTCCAACAAACCGTGGATTCAACTTCCCTCTCTTACCAAAGCGAACCACGCCCTTGAACGGTGAAACCTTCAAAAATACTTCATCACCAACTACAAACTCCAAATCTCGTCTCCTTCGATCTGCATAGCTCTTCTGACGACTCTGTGCAGTTTCTATTCTTTGTCTGATCAGTGTAACCTTCTTAGATAGCTATTGTAAAATTTCCAGTCCAATCAACTTAGCTTCGCCTACCTCATCCCAGTACAATGGCGACCTAAACTTTCTGCCATATAACGCTTCATATGGAGCCATACCAATCGTGGACTGATAACTGTTATTATACGCAAATTCAACCAACGGTAAATATCGGCTCCAAGATGCTTCAAACTCTAGCACGCACGCTCTTAGCATATCTTCAAGTATCTGAATCGTCCTTTCAGATTGTCCGTCGGTCTGTGGGTGGAAAGCCGTGCTAAAAGTTAACTTAGTACCCATGGTGTTTTGTAAACCTTTCCAAAACCTTGAAGTAAATCTGGGATCCCGGTCTGAAACAATTGAAACAGGAACCCCGTGCATCCTTATAATCTCCTGAACATACAGCTCTGCAAACTGATTCATCGTGTAAGTCATCTTTACTGGAAGAAAATGAGCCGTCTTCGTCAATCTATCGACTACGACCCATATACTGTCATGCCATTTTATTGTCCTCGGCAATCCAACTACAAAGTCCATTGTAATGTGATCCCATTTCCACTTGGGAATCGGTAGAGGTTGTAACATCCCACCTGGCCTCTGGTGTTCTGCCTTAACTTGTTGACAGACAAGGCAGGACTGTACATAACTGGCCACATCACGCTTCATATTCGGCCACCAATAAAGCACCTTCAGATCTCGGTACATCTTGGTGTTACCCGGATGCACTGAGAACGACGAAGAGTGTGCCTCTGCCAAAATCAATTTCCTCAACTCTTCATCCATTGGAACATACCAACGGTCCTGAAATTTCAAAATGCCATCCTCCGAGTAACTGAATTCGGAAGGCGTATCGGTCAACTTAGTCACAATAGCTTCCTTTTCTTCTGAATCCATCTGCTGAGCCTCTTTAATTTTGTCCAAAAGGGTAGGCCTTATAGTCAAATCAGCAAGTAGGGCCGAAAGCTCTGAAACTACTTCGAGTTCATGCCTCTGAATCTCCTTTCTCAATGAAGCTGGCATACAGCAAACAACTGACCCCTTGGTCTTAGGCATCCTACTCAACGCGTCTGCCACCATATTTGCCCTCCCAGGATGGTATTTGATTTCAAAGTCGTAATCCTTCACAAATTCTAACCATCTCCTTTGCCTCATGTTTAAATCTTTCTGCGTAAAGAGATACTTTAAACTCTTGTGGTCTGAAAATACTTCACACTTTTGACCGTAAAGATAGTGCCTCCATATTTTCAACGCAAATACTACCGCTGCCAATTCTAAGTCATGCGTCGGATAGTTTTGCTCATAAGTCTTCAACTGCCTAGAGGCATAGGCAATCACCTTTCCGTCCTGCATCAATACGCACCCCAATCCTACCTTGGATGCGTCACAATAGATACTGAATGTTCCATTCTCCACGGGTAGAATCAACAATGGGGCTGTGGTCAACTTTTTCTTCAAGGTCTGAAAACTTTCCTCACATACCTTAGACCACACATATTTCACTTCCTTCTTAGTTAAATTCGTCAAAGGCTTGGCTATAATTGAGAACCCTTCAATAAACTTCCGATAATACCCAGTTAGGCCAATGAAACTTCGCACTTCACTTGCATTCCTCGGTTGAGGCCACTCCTTCACGGCTTGAACCTTAGCTGGATCTACTGAAACTCCTTCCTTCGAAATCACGTGGCCTAAGAAGTTCACCTGATTCAGCCAAAATCCGCACTTGGAAAACTTAGCATGCAATTGGTGCCGCTTCAAGGTATCCAAAACGGCCCTTAAGTGCTTCGCGTGTTCTTCGTCATTTCGGGAATATATCAGAATGTCATCTATGAACACTATCACAAACTTATCCAGGAACTCTCGAAACACTCTGTTCATAAGATCCATAAAAGCTGCCGGGGCATTTGTCAAACCGAAGGACATAACTCTAAATTCATAGTGCCCATAGCGCCTTCTAAATGCGGTTTTTGTTATATCCTCGGCCTTAATCTTCAATTGGTGGTACCAAGACCGCAAATCAATCTTCGAGAACACACTGGCCCCCTGCAACTGGTCAAACAAATCATCAATCCTCGGTAGCGGATACTTATTTCTGATGGTTAATTTGTTCAGCTCTCGGTAATCCACGCATATCCTCAAAGAGCCATCTTTCTTCTTTACGAACAAGACCGGAGCGCCCCAAGGAGAAATGCTCAGCCGTACAAAACCCTTGTCTGTTAGTTCCTTCAGCTGAACATGCAACTCCTTCAGTTCAACCGGTGCCATTCTATAAGGATTCTTAGATACTGGCGCCGAACCAGGCATAATCTCTATCGTGAAATCTATTTCTTGATCTGGAGGCAAGCCAAGCAACTCGTCCAGAAACACTTCTGTAAAGTCCTTAACTACCGGGATATCACATAACTTCAACTCACTTTTCATGTTCACTTCCTCAACGCTTGCTATAAATCCAAAACATCCATGCTTCATCGAATATAGGGCATTCACAGGCAAACTAGGCAACTCTTCTAAGAACACTTCCTCAAGGTTGTCAACTGCCGAAATATCACATAGCTTTAACTCATTTTATTCCCACATCCACTATACTCGCTACAAAACTAAAACATCTAGGTTTTACCGAGTAAAGAGCACACATCGACATTACTAGAGGCATCCTACTTGAACGGAGGGTTGCTCGAAAGAAATAATCCTCTACACCTGGGGGTCTAAAATCTACCACACCTGACCGGCAATTGATTGTGGCATAATGCCAAAACAGCCAATCGATGCCCAAAATCACATCGTACCCCTTCATACATATGACGATCAGGTTCGCATAAAGTTGCCTACCACCAATAGATATAACCTCCCCTTGTATTGCTTGGTCGGAATCTAAAAGTTCCCCGGAGGGCAACATGACACTATAACTACGATCAGCCGGGGCGGATTGTAGTTTCCACTTAGATACATAATACTGTGCTATGAATGAGTGGGTTGCCCCCGTGTCAATTAAAACGTGAGCTGAATGTCCACAAACCAGAACAATACCTGAAGCAACCGGACATATACAATTGACCTTCCCCGATCAATCCTAAATGGGCTAACTTTACTTAACGTGACGGGCATACGAGTTCTCCACTCTTAAATCACTAAAACGAGGTAAAAAGTCCTTTTTCAGAAAAACGTCGACTCGGTTTTTGGGCTCTTAGAATCTTTTAAAATACGTGGGGGTCGTCCGTAAAATACGTACTAAAAGTATCATAAAGGGTCAGGTCGAAACGTGTTGTAAAAACTTGGAAATAAAAATGAATGCACAAGTCAGTCACGATCGATCGCGCCTCGGAGCCCGATCGATCGGGCCAGCTCGGGTTTCCCGACTAAAATTTATCTAAACCACGATTGATCGCACCAAATGCCCGATCGGTCGGGCCTTCTCGGGTGTTTCGATTGAAAATTCATCTAACCCACGATCGATCGCGCCTCGGCCACGATCGATCGTGTGGGCCACATTCCGGGCGCACCCAGCGCGCACGCCGCGCGCGCCCACTGCGCGCGCGCGCCACGCACGGCCAGCGCGCACCAGCGCTTGGCCTGCGCGCGCCCCTCCCCTTTTTCCTTTCCCTTAACTAATTTTTCTTCTCCAAACTCTTAACCTTCACCCGAAATTTTCCTAAAATCATTCCACCCAACATTTAACTCAAAATTCTTCATACTCCCGAAGATCCCGACTCGAACACATACCCAGACACGTGTTTAAAATTCATGAGAACAAACTGCATGGATCGCCCTAAAACCCGAGCGTACCCATACAATTCAAAACACCTAAAATCATCAAACGACAACCCAACCTAATCCACAATCAATCATCACTAAGAACATTTGAATTCCTAAATCTTTTTCAAACAAATCCATTTATCGATCATTCAAAATACACATCACTCCAATCCATTATCCACCATAAATCATCAAAATATCAAACTTCTCTATACACCCTAAATTATCATCCAAAATCAATCCACACCACACCTATTTACCACAAAAAGCTCGGAGTAAACCCACGGATCATCCAGCCCAACCAAAACACGTGTAACGACCCCAGAGGGATCGTCACATAATCCGTATCTTTCTTAATCATTTAATTCTTATCACTCACACTTTATTCATTTTTGGTAATATATATTTTTTGAAACATAACTTAACTCAAGACATCACACGCGGTTCATTAGGCATCGCTCGGCAGAGGAGTACATTATACTTCTGCCGGCGGGCAGGGTAAAACGCTCCATCCGATAAAAGACTTTAGCTCTTAAGCTGCACCTACCGATGGAGAAATAAACTTGCATCTGCCGATCATACCCAAACAGAATTCTATACTTAATTACTTACTCCTGCCGGTCGCTAAACGACAAGCATGGAGTTCACATCTTCCGGTAGAGAAAGATTTCATCATCCGATTCGTCACGTGAGACTCGTGTGACTCACTTATCACCGCCTAATAGAGGACACCTTCTGATGAGCACGAACTTAACACGTGACCCTTTAAAACTTCACTAAATAGGAGATATCATCCGGTGGGCACGTGCATCACCCGTGGTTCATTAACCTCGTTCAGCATCAGTAATACACTACACATACCGGTCGCTAGACGACAAAATAACTCTCACATCATCCGGTAGCTGGACGACAAGATTAAACTTACATCTTCCGATGGCTTAAACACTCTACATCTACCAGTCACTGGGCGATGAAATAACACTTACATCATCCGGTAATTTAAATACACCTCATCTGCCGATCACTAGATGACAAAATAGCACTCTCATCATCTGATAGCTTAAACGCACTACATCTACCGATCACTAGATGACAAAATAGCACTCTCATCATCCGATAGCTTAAACGCACTACATCTACCGATCACTAGATGAAAAAATAGCACTCTCATTATCCGATAGCTTAAACGCACTACATCTACCGATCACTAGATGACAAAATAGCACTCTCATCATCCGATAGGCATAACCTTCACTGACTTCGAACTTCAGTGGCATGACACTCATACTAATGAAAATCAGTAACTCACCCAGAATTCATATAGCGGAAGACTTAAGCAAACAGACCAACCAATGCTCCTTAAAATTATTTCCAGATTCAGTGGTCAACAAACATGTTTAAAAGAAGACTCAATGTTATAAAATAGACTCATCCTACTTAAACTATCATATTCATTATCATAACTAAAATCATAAAAACATTAACCAGGGGTCTCATTTGCCATCCAGCCACAGATTTGCTCCCTGAACACCTTCCAGCAACCGAACTTAGACATCCTCATTAACTTTGAGATCCTCACCTGAAAACTCGTCACCTACATCATAAGGTTTAAACTATAATCCTAATGCTTAGTAAGGAATGCAATACTAATAAGTATGCATGAATGCTCATTTTGAGAAACAAATGCTCATGAATCTTTTCTTATTCATATTCATACTCAAAGTCTTCATTCTTGTTCATCATTCATATTCATTGTTCATAATCATCATTCATATACATCATTCATGTTCATCGTTCATATTCATTGTTCATAAGCATCATTCATATACATCTTTCATGTTCATCGTTCATATTCTTCGTTCACGTTGTGTGGATTAAGGGAGAATTTGTGCCGGTAAAGGGGGTTTGACAGTGAGAGTGCACATAGTTCCCTTGCGGGTCATATCATGGTCCTTCTTTTGGACAGTGACATACGCCAAACCGCCACCAACCCTCGCTTAATCCACGTTGCACAAGTTTTATATTCTTATCTTGTTAATGCAAAAACATGCTCTTAAAACATTTTCATATGCATAAAACATTCATGATGCATGAACATGAAAGTTCTTAAATCATCAAGCTACAGAACAGAGCACCATTCGACGTGAAATCTTACCATTGAGCTAATCAACAGCATAAACATTAGACAGTAACATAAGGGAAACTTCTAATCATCGTATGAGTTTCTACCTAGCATCCTTTGATGTAGGGTCCTAATGACCGAGAAACCTACACATTCACTTACCTGGTCTCCTTAGCAATTTGAGCTCCTTTCTCTTCAAACTTCTTCACCTAAAACATTTACATTGCAGTATTTAAAACAAAACCCTATTAGTTCTAACCACAAGTCATCCTAGGATCTAATAGCTAAAGTCACTCCCGAATTCGTAGTATAGTTCTCTGTGCAGTTGAAATCCAAAACTGAAAACAGACAGATTCGATTAGCGATAACTCAGGGTTGGTTGTTTAATGTCCAAAATCGATTCGGAATGACATTACCACTTTCAGATTTTAAAATACCCTTACTAATACTAGGCCATTGAAGAATCCAGAACTTCAACATTTAGCTGAAAACAGAGCTTAATGACTAAAAGATAGCTACATTGCCAAACTCGTACCTCGAGCACAAAGTAGCCGAGAAGCAGCAAGGAAATCGATCGTCGAAAGAGGGATTCCCAGTTGACAGAGAGCGAGAGCTCGGGAGGGGAAATCGCCGAGAGTAAGAGATGACAGCTACAGTGGTTTAAATGAGGTTTGAATCCTTTCCTTTTTCTTTAAATACTGGTCTCAATCCTCCATTATTTACAACTTTGCCACTCAACCTAGTTTAAATCCACATGTAATTAATTAAGCTTGGCATAAAATTCTAAATCGTGAAGATTGAATAATCATGGCCGTTAATTCAGTTAGGAAGTCACTTGGTTGAAGTTGTCGGGTGTTACAACACGCCCCGCCGCCACGAGCTCAAACTACCGACCATCTATGCATGATCGTAAGGAAGAGGTTCCTCACCTTCGTGCTCGTCACCTACATCATACGATAAACACATTAAGCCTAATGCTTAGTAAGGAGGTGCACTAAAACATGAGAATACATAATGCATGGTCTTTCAAAAACATGTTCATTTTTTGTTTGTTTACTTTACATAACATATACATATATATCATTAGGCATGAGTAGGCAGGGGCACCACTCGTCTACCCAGTAGACCAAACACTTGCCATGAGTTGCCATAACCATATTTTCGTGCCCTGAGTTGCCATTATCATATTTTCATGCCCTGAGTTGCCATTTACGTGCCCCGTGCCCTACTCATCCTCCAACTTCATTTAACATCATTTACTTTACTTCGGTTTCTCGAAAACGTGCATGCAAAACATTTTATTAAATCATAAGGGAAAAACATGATGCATGAAGAAAAAACTCTGAACAATCATCTAGCCATTCATGGCCCACATAAACGAATCTTACTCATATAAGAACCTAACTGAGTACTACTAGGAAACATCCTAGGCTACCCGGCTGGTTTAAGCCCCACAATCAGAAAACATCATAAAACCTAACATCGATACAATGTAGGGCCTGAAGGGCCGGAAACCTAACACCCACTTACCTGGAGTCCTAGCTATGCCGAGCACCGTCCTTTGAGAGCTTGGGTCACCTAAGGCATTTTTGTAACATGTCATTAGTATCGATTCTAAATCGTCAATTTCAAAACTAAACCAAAACCCGAGCTAAGACAATTTTTCCTAAAACTCATATTCACTTCATTCGGGCATTTCTTCGAGCACATTGTGCTCACTAATTCAAAAACCCCATTAATGGCTTCCAACAACCTCCTAACAACCAAACTTAACCTTAAACATCCACCCACATCATTAATTCACACCAAATACCACAACAATCATAAATACAACACTATTGGGCATTTATATTGTCAAATTATCGATTTCTACCAAAACCCCCAATTTTTCAACCCTAACTCGAATTAACCCTAACCGAATAGTGCCCTAAAAGAACAACTAAGTTAGCCCAAAGTATAGAACTTACCTAGAGGGTTGATTTGTTAAAGAAAACCAAAGAGAAACTCGCCGAAAATCGGATGCGTGAGTGATCGACAGAGGAGGAACGTCGCAAGGAGAGGGAGGAGAAAACTTTTGACAAAAGAAGAAACGTGAAGAAGGGGGAAAGAGAGTTTCTTTTTATTAAAATTTTGGGTTGGCTAATTACCTCCTTGACCTTAGTTTAATTCCCTAACTTCTTTCACAATTCGTCTATCGATTTGTTTTCCCGAAAATTTCTTATTTCTCCGAATATTTCAATTTATTCCTAGGGTTCTAACAAAACTTCCCGTTCACCAATCGGTTATAATTTACCAATTCTATGACTTAAAACGATGTAGGGCTAAAAATTGAACTTGGCTCTATACTATACATTTGAATTTTCTAAAAATTTACTTACTCTTTTAAAAATCCCCATATATTCCTAGGATCCCAATAAAATCTCTTGCTCACTAAAGGGACCAATATTTCTTATTTACGAAAATACCCTTGGAGCGAAAACCCGAAAAACTCGGGTGTTAAACCTAAAGTCCTTTAAAATACTTGGGGATCGCTCGTAAAATACGTTTAAAAAATATCGTAAAATGTTGGGTTAAAACGTGTTTTAAAAAGTCAAATTTTCGGAAAAAATCATGTTGAGGTCAAGTGTGGAGCCGATCGATCGGGACATAAGGTCGATCGATCGGGCCCCTCTGGATTCTCGATTAAATACAACCATCAACGCCAATCGATCGGGACATAAGGCCGATCGATCGGGCCCTCTCTGGATTCCCGATTAAAAACAATCATCAACGCCGATCGATCGGGAGATAAGGCCAATCGATCGGGCCCTTTTTGGATTCCCGATTTAAAACAACCATTAACGCCGATCGATCGCTCCTGGGCGATCGATTAGGGGGACACCTCTTGGGCGCGCACATAGCACGCCCAGCGCGCGTCTGCCGTGCGCGCACATGCCCGGCCAGCGGGTCTCCAATGCCCGGCCAGCGCACCACTTGGGCCCTCTTGCCTCTTTTTCTACCATTTTTCCATTTTTCTTCAAATTTTTGCCTAATACACACTTCAAATTTCATCATCAAAACATCCATCAATAATCCAACTAAATTACTCATCCAAAAACCGAACACCCTACCTAAAACCATCAACATCCTATCATCAAAACATCAAAATCTATATCTAATTCATCAAAATTCATCAATACAAGACGGAAGCTAACATGGTCATCAAAATATCAACCTATCCAGATACCAAGCACTCTATAATGGTTTCTATACATTTTATCAAATAGTATCATCCATCAGCCCCTTTCATCCCAAAATCCCAAAACACATAACCTATGCTCCCTACGGGTCATGCTCGCATCGACTATGCCAACCGCTCCCCGAGCATCCTCCTTCAAGCTGCAGGCTCGTTTGATGGAGGAAAATCCTCCTCACCTTGCTCTATGTCACCTACACTATAAAGACACCTATGAGATAAAAATCTCAGTAAATTCTATGTAAATGCCAATGCATGATCATGTATGCTCAATGCTATGAAAACCATCCATGTCATTTCATATATCAGTACGTGTCAGTTTATGGTTATCGGAAACGCTCGACAGATAGATAGGGCACGTCAAGCGATTAGACAGCCCACACCATCTGAAGGGAGGAAAACCCGCTCACCACGGAACCCCAGGTCTGAACCTCATCCCCGATAACCCCATGCCATGTGTTGTTTGCTATGATACTTTACTTGCCATTTCATGCATGCAATTCTTTCTGTTTGAAATCCATGCGTAAATTCGTTTTTCATGACGTTTTGAAAACCATGATGCGTGAACAGTTCAATATAACATATATAATGTGAATACCATCGAAACGCTACCAATACTATCAAAACATAACAATACTTAATCTATAAAAACAACCAAACTTAAACTACCCAACCAAAACAATTAAACAAACCAAGCACCAACAATCCTCAACACAAATTCTGACATATGGTGTACGCCAATCGGCCACAGTAAGTCACGAGAACTTACCTCTCGTCCCGTGCACACCGAGCTCCTCGTCTCGAGCTTGGTCACCTAAATCAATTCATAGCGTCCTTTGTTAAAACCGAGCTTAAACATGAATTTTTGGAAATTTACGAAACTCCTAACTAAAGAAAATTTTCTAAAACTCTAACAAATCTCTTTCGGGCATTTCATCGAGCAACTTACTCTCACAACTAACAATCCTCCATTAATGGAGGTTTTCCAAAGCTCCATACTCAATTTTTCCAAACAAACGCCCAAATCATCCATTATTTTGACTAATAACACTCAACAAACGTAAATAGGGTGTTATCTAACAAAATCCGGCCATTTCCAACAAAACCCTAAATGTTCAAACCTCTAAAAATCACGATCTAAAGCCAAAAAAACCATAGATTCTTACATAGAATCACGAGGAGAAGAGAAAACGTGAAGAACCCGAGCGATTGAAGAAGAAACGGTTAAGCAAAAGAGGAAGAAACCGTGGAGGAGTCGTAGGGGAAAACGTCGCCAGAGAAGGGGAAGAAAACCCTATGGAGAAAATGCTAAGTGTTGAGGAATATGGGGATTTTGTGTTTTAATTGAATTTGAGTGGTAAAAAGACGAGTTAGCCGTTTGGTTTAATCCTGCGTTAATTCTATTGTTCGACTTCCGATTCGGTTTCTCCAAAATTTTCTTATTTCACCAATAATTCCAATTTATTCCTAGGGCTCTAATAAAACTTTCCGTTCGTCAAACAGATTTATTTTGCTATTTCTACGAATTAAAAAGCTATAGGGTCAAAACCGAAAACTTAAGCATTATATCTCGGTTTGAATTCCTTAAATTCCCTTAATTCTCCCAAAATTCACATTAATTATAAGGATTCCATTAAAACTCTAGGTTTGTAAAACAGACATATTTCGATTATTTATAAAATTGCCTTTGCACGCTCAGTTCAAAAACCCGTAAAACTGGGTGTTACAATATTCATACAATCTGTCGTGCAAATTGTTAGTTCCTTTATCATTTTATTATAGTTTTTTATCAGTTTCTTCTTCTTCGTGATAATAGCTCTATATAATGACTTGAATGTAAAAACTCAGATGAATGATAGAATCAATTTTTTTTTTTACTCTTTTTAATATTTCATAATTTGGTATCAAAGCGCTGAGAGTTTCTATTAGAGAACTATTCTATTATCAATAGCATGACCAGAGGGAAAAAATATTCTTCCAATAATCACGTAGGAAGCTCAAATGTCAATCTTACAAATGCATCCTTAAGGGCTGCTCCTAGCAGATCATTTTGAATGAAAAATTGTGAAGAGTCTTCTTACTTGCCAACTTGAAGTTTCCTTCAAGCGGCCACCTCTCCTTGGTGAGTATTATCCAAGTGTTGAATGTCTTTGTTTGGATTCCACCTTTATGAGAGTTAGTGGACTTCATCTTTGTTGCATCCCTTCTCCACTCTCTTCCTTTAGAGGTGGAAAACCTAGTAAGGGTGTAGAAACTCTCTCATTATAGCAAGCTGGAGAGCTTCTCCTTTCAAAGAGAGCCAAAGAACCAAGAAAGGAAAACCATAGCATTGTTTGGATGAAGATGTACATCTGCGACCATATCTTTACATCTTCATCGCTTTAGCTCTTGATTTGCATCACACCCTGAGTGAGAATCTGTCCAAATTTCAGCTTCATTAGAGCTATAGCGAGAGTCTTGTGTGTTTTAGAACCCATTTATCAATATAAACTCTTTTCTAGCATAGAGCAATTTTGTGCACTTTATCTTCAACCCCCATTTCGTGGCACATCACTCAAGGTCTATGTTGGGCAGAAAGTAACACTGGGCAAGTGCACGTATCGCAAGCAAGTAATAGTGATAAGTAATTGTCGAATTACACAGAGATAAAATTATCAACTTTAAATCTATATAAAACAAAATTGATTTATAATGAACAATCAAGTAAGATTAATTAAGTAGAAATTAAAGCAATAAAACAGAGCACAAGCAATCAGATGAGAAAGTTAGAATAAAATTATGGCCTAGATTCGATTTTTCTTTTCATATGAATGTTATTACTGATATTATTATTATTATTATTATTAATTAAAACAACAGAATGGCTCGAAGCCATTTTGTTGTTTGTGTTCGAGCGCTCCGCGCCGATGACCCAAAAGGAGGGAGGAGACTCGAGCGGCGATCAGCGCTCTGTTCACTGGCGTATTCCAGCGTTCTCCGGCCAGACGACGGCGGCAAGCAGATTCTGGCCCGTCTTCGCGCACAAACCGATGGGTAAGCTTGATTTTGCCCTGTTTTCGGTTCGGTTTGAGGCCGTGAGTGACGAGCCAGATTTGGCTCTGATCACCGGCTGATTTTGGTTGCTTCCGGCATGGGTTTGCCGACCCTTCGACCGGCTATGGTTGCCTGGCCGTGAGGAGCCCTATTTGGGCAAAATTCAGCAAGCCTGATTTGGGCGTTTCGGTTTTGCTGAGTGAAGCCTCGAGATTTTTAGTTAGGTTATGCTAATTGAGGGTATATGTGGTCTATTATTAATTAAACAACAGAATGGCTCGAAGCCATTTTGTTGTTTGTGTGTTCGAGCGCTCGAGCGCCGAGGACCCGAAAGGAGGGAGGAGGACTCGAGCGGCGATCAGCGCTTGTTCACTGGCGTATTCCAGCGTTCTCCGGCCAGGCCGACGGCGGCAAGCAGATTCCGGCCCGTCTTCTCGCACAAACCGATGGGTAAGCTTGATTTTTGCCCCTGTTTTCGGTCGGTTTGAGGCCGTGAGTGACGAGCCAGATTTGGCTCTGATCACGGCTGATTTTGGTTGCTTCGGCATGGGTTTGCCGACCCTTCGACGGGCGCGGCTATGGTTGCCTGGCCGTGAGGAGCCCTATTTGGGCAAAATTCAGCAAGCCTGATTTGGGCGTTTCGGTTTTGCTGAGTGAAGCCTCGAGATTTTTAGTTAGGTTATGCTAATTGAGGGTATATGTGGATGATTGGTGAGGAAACGGGTGAGAATTGATGGAAAACCGAAAATTGAAAAATTTTTGGTTTAGGGCAGATTCGGGTTTTGCCTTTTTTGACCTAGTTGCGGCTGTTTGTTTTAAATTTCCTTTTGGCAAGTTAAACTAGGTTATTAGAGGAGTACGTGGCCGCTGAAATCGTTTGATCCCAATAACCGACGCAAAAGTCACGCGTGTTCGAAGTTTCTGGTCGGTTTTTACCGAACCCAAATTTATGGCCCGTTTAGTTAGGTTTTAGTTGGATTAGGCTAAAAATAGTAGTTTGAGAGTAATTGGTGAATGTAGGCTTGATTTTAATGAAATTTGAATATTTGTCGTAGGTCGAGCCATAGGTGACGTGATGTGCCAAACCCAGTGACCTAAGACGCCAGGTACGTAGAGGAATCCTTTTGTTGCCTTGGGCCTACACCATGGAACGGTAGGATTAACGGTCGGTTTCTTATTGGCGTTGTGTTGTGTTTGCATATTATACTAGCATGCATAGTGTTGTGCACTGTTTTGCATTGTGAGTGTGAATTGTAATAAGATAAAAGAATTGTAAGCATTGGTTTCTCGTAATTTGTCCTTGTCGGGAAGAAGTGCTGGTGTGTAGCACCCCGAAGGGAAATTTTACGAGGAAGCAGTTTGGCAAACATCGTGAGTATGAACTCCTAGACAGTCATAGGGTTCCACAATCGGTGTTGTTATGGCAACCGTGCTTGGCCGTCCTAGACAGTCATGGGACGTGAGCTAACCGGTTTTGATTTGGTGAATCAAGGCGTGGCCGTCTTAGACAGTTATGAGATGTGTGCCTACTTGATCCACACGGCTTATCAAATGACTGGCTAAAATGGGAATGGCCGTCCTGTACGATTTTAGGATGTGAGCTACCCGATCCACAAAGCTTATGAAATGATTAAAGCAACGAACAACAAACAAGCACAATTGAGTGTTAGAACTTGCATGTGTTAGGTTTGATTGCATTGTATGGTCTCATTTGTTATTCCCTACTTGTTAAGTATTAGGCTTACGTTTTGTATTTTATGGTGTAGGTGACGAGGTATACAGGTGAGCTTGATGATGGAACCAAAGATTAGGGGCAGTCGGAGATTTACGGAGCACACCGGTGCAGGTAGTTGTCGGGGCGCCTCGACCAGGATCTTCGGGGAGGTGGGGCATTGTATTTTGGTAGTTTATTGTAGATTTCTGTTTATGGAAATGATGGGAATTCATAACTCTTTTTGGTTGATGTTTGGAAAGTTATAGTTAAGTTAAGGGTGATGTGTCGCCGTATACTATGGACTTTCTTCACTTAGGGATGTTAGTATTATAGTTTCCCTCTTTACTACTATTTGGAGATTTCGTATGCTGGATAGTTGAGTGGATACTGGAGTAAAAGTATTCTGGATCTGGTTGAGGATTGAATCGTTTGTAAGTACCTAGCATATTGGAGGCGCCATTTTCAGGCGTTACTTTGTCAAAATTTTTGGGGAGGACGCCGTGGTACTTAACGGGTAGGATTAAGGAAAATTAGTGAGTCTAGGCAGCTAGGTATGACATAAGAGAGCTTCGGGAGACTTAGCTTTAAATTCTGTGGTGTCCGTTTTTTTATGTTTTGGGGTTTATAAAAATTATTTTAAACGTCGTTTTCATCGGGGTTAGAGTGACCCAAGTAGTGCACCGAGCCGGGGTGGGTTCAGGGGCGTTACAAGATGGTATCAGAGCAAAGTGGTCGAGTCGTTCAAAGGATTACCTGACAATGCCGGCTTCCATGCAACGTGCTTCACCGACTATAAGTATTTCTTTACCTTTAGTTAGTTAGCTGAGATTAGATTGTGTAGCCTTGTTCAGGATTAGAACGAAAATATCGAGAGTCCCGTGACAACCTTGGTGGATCCCATGAGCCAACTTTGTAACGCCCCGAGTTTTCTGAACCCAGTTTGTTACTCATAAACTCGAACTTGACAAAGAAACTTTAGACCAAATTTAAAATTTTGCTCGAAAGTCTAAATTTGACATTTTCTAAAACCTCAAAACATTCAGAGACTTGCAGCGGAAATCATTTGAGCAAAAATAGAACTAAACCAACTATAGAACAATGTTTGAATAATCAGTTGAGATGTCAGGGAACATTCGGCCAAAAGAAATAAAGTTTTATTTCGCGAAATACTTTGAAAGTTGCAAAAGTCAAACTCGTCTGCCGCTGTACAAAGTCAACAAGAGGGTAGAAATAAAACTGAAGGTCTCTACCGATGATGTCAGCCGGAGGAGTCATTCTTCAAGCCTCAGCCGATCGCAAAACGACAAGTTTTTCTACTACATCTATCGGTGACGTCAGCCGTATGATTCGTTCATCCCGCCTCATCCGATCACTAGACGACGAGTCTTTTACTCACGCCTTCCGGTATAAAATACTCGACATCATCCGGTCACTAAACGACAAAACTTCTACTACAACATTCGGTAGAATTAACACTCGAAATCCACCGGTCACTAAACGAAAAAACTTCTACTACATCATCCGGTGGATTTAACACTCGACATCCACCGGTCACAAAACGACAAATTTTCTACTTATATCTTCCGATAGACAACAAAACAACAACTCAGCACCCACTAATACACATCGTCTATCAATAGAGAACAGAGCGGCATTTCAACTACTCCTTGCTATACAAACACAACTCTGACTACGAAAGGAAATTTACTCACTTCACTGTAACAATTCAGAAACAATTCAAAACATTGCATTACTCAAGATCCAGTAAGAACCAACATTAAAATTCAACAAAATACTATTTTCAGAAAGATCTCAAAGGCGTATTCAAAACATTCAAACCACTACTGTCATGAAATCTCAACACGCTTAAATTGAAACATTGTCAACTAAACCTTCACACCAACAGACATCAGTTAAACCGCCTCATCAAGATACCAAAACGTGGCATGAATGTGCTTCAACAACTTCGCCTATTCCTCAGTAAATTCAGAGAACTTTCCAGTAGTTACCTCAACACCTACATCACAAAACTCATCTATTAGCCTAATGCTAAGAAAGTAAAGCAATAATGAAATGATATGATGAAACATAAAACCTAAACATGCAGTTTCTACTTTCTCATCTTAGTTGTACATTCGTTCGTTTACTGATCTGATCCCTCGGTTCCCTTAGGAGTGGGATCGATTCTCCCAATGTTATACATCCTCTACTCGATTAAGGGGCGGATGAATTCCCTTAATAGCTATTCTGATCCCTTGTTTCCCTTGGGAGTGGGATCAATTCTCCCAATGTTATACATCCTCTACTCAATTAAGGGGCGGATGAGTTCCCTTAATAGCTATTACATTTCAATCTGTACTTGCTTTTTCGTGCCACTATATGTAAATTCATTTTCGTATTCTTTCAAAAACATGATGCATGTCATACAAACTCATTTTCACAATGCATAATCCTAATGTTTTGTGATGTAGGCTCGAAGGCACATGCATACTTTACTAACATGGATTCCTGGCGGATACTCGGTTAGGAGTTGCTTCAGAAATGCTCACCTAGAACCATAAACAGAGCATTAAACCAATCCTTACTAATCCTCATTCTAAAGCATTCAGAAAACCTAAGTGGACAGTTAGGAGTTCTATTCACTGAGCATTCCCAAATTTTACACTAAACCCGAATCTAATCTCATTCATAGCATCCGCGAAATCCCCACATTGTAACCCCCTTAGTTATCTAACTGCTTAGACTCGAGATAATTGAGGAAAACTTACCAGGTTGAAAGGGTAATTGGGTGGGAGAATCGCCGAGAGCTCTACTGAGCTTGAGCCGAATATCGAAAGGAGTAAAGATGGAACAGTGGCGGCTATATTGCATTTATCACAAAACTTCTTCCCTTAAATAGGTTATCCACTTACAAATTTTCAAGTTACCCTTATACCCTTGCCTAGTCACTCAATAACTCTACTTTTACTATTACCATTTAAAGTGTGTCATTAATTTTAGAAAGAAAAAGACTTGGTTCTAAAGAAATTTTGGTTAAAAAAACAAAATTTAAAAAAATTAATCCATCTTCTCCCATTTCTTCCTCTCCACTGAACCAGCAGAGTGTGGCGCCTCCCTCCTTCTCCTTTCCATAATTTTTCAAGGTTGAAGGTGAGTTTTGGTTGGGGTTTTTAGTTTTATACACTTAGGGGTTGTTTTTAGTGGTTTTTGGGTAGTTTTGGTGAAGATTGCACAGGGTTTGAAAACCCTAAATGGTGAAGTCCGAATTTTGGGGTTTAATGGTGGTTTTCTTCCTTAATTTCATGATTAAGAGGTTAGATGAATTGGTTTAGGTGATTTATGGAGTTAGATGAAGAATTTGGAAGGAGTTTGGAAAAAAAATGGATTTTTCATTTAAGGTGGCCGATTCTGTTGGCTGGATTTTCGGATTGGCCATTGAGTTTATTTGGTTAAATTGAGTATTTCGATAGATAGTAGACGTGTAGAGGTTTCCGAATTGGGGTGGCACGTCAAAATCCGTTAAAAAACGGAGAAAGTTATGACCGTTTGAAGTTAGACAGTCAATTTTGGGGTAAAAAAATTTGGTTTTGAGTTAAGTTGTGAGTTTAGGTTGAAAAGTGTGATTAGTCTAGTTAGAAAAATCCTTTATAATTTATTTAGGGTTTTCTAAGTGAAATTTTCCTATTTGGTTAGGTAATCGAGCGTGTCGTTTGGTGAGACGAAGTGACGAAACATCTTTGGAGCAACAAGGTAAGTAGTGGAGTGCTTGTTTGTTGCCTTCGGGCCTACACCATAGAACGGTAGGGAATGGTTGTTTGTTTGCTTGTTTTGCTTTGTGTCATGCATCATGTTTCATGCATCATTGTTTTCTAAACTACGAAACCACGTGTTTTGCATACTTGAGTGGTGAGAATGAAACGAAAAGATAAGAATTGATTGCAACGTGGTCTTGGAGTAGAATAGCTTCGTCGGGCTAGTGGCTCGTTGAGCACCCCGCAAGGGATTCTATTCGAGATGCTATGCTAATGTATGTAATGTGTCGTGAGTATGAATGCCTCGACCTGTTCGTGCTTGAAGGCACAATAAGGATTCTACGATCGATTAGGGGAGATTCGTGTTAGGCTGTCCCGGACTGTGTTAGGACGTGTGCCTCAGGTCTTGCTCCGTGAATCAAGGTGTGGCCGTCATGGACTGTGTGGGGGCGTGTGCCTACTTGATTCACCTGGAAGTGAAAGATAAATGCAACCGAAATGAAAAGAAAACAACAGAGTGTGTAGAAACTGCATGTTAGGGTTGAGTCGAGCATTTAGTATGTATCATGCATTATTTCCCTACTTGCTAAGCGTTAGGCTTACCTTTTTGTGTTCTATGGTGTAGGTGACGAGTTCTTCACAGGTGAGATAGACGAGGCCGCTGAGGATTACGCTACAATCGGAGGAGTACGGAGTCCGCCGGTGTAGGCTATTGTTGGGGCGTCTGGATCACTGTTTCCTCGGGTAGTGTGGGAGGTGAACATTTTGATGGATGGGTTTTTAGAAGTGTTTTGGTAAGAATGTGTCTTGAAACTAAGTTCGAAGTTAGAAAAAGTGGAAAATTGTTGTAAATGCTGTTTTAACTATTTTGGAGATTTTGTTGTAAATGATTTTGTTTTGTGAGTCGATTGTGTTCGAAAATATTTTCGTACTGGCCATAAATGTTTAGGGTTTGAAATAGTATGTTTTTGGTTTTACAGTTTCAGGTTTTGGTTTAACGAAGTTTAGGCGTTACGCCGTCCGTTTTGATTTTAAACTAAATAACGACGGGTTATGTTCGCTATTTTTTTTAATTTTTCCTTTTTCTAAATTATTTTAAACGTCGTTTTAAACACGGGTTGGGTTTGAATTGTGACGCACCTAGCTGAGGCGAGCCGGGGCGGGTTCGAGGTGTTACAAAGTTGGTATCAGAGCAAAAGTGGTCGAGATGTTCAAAGGATTACCTGACAATGCCGGCCGTCGTGCAACGTGCTTCACCGACTGTAAGTATTCTTTAACTTTAGTTAGTTCTTTTCTAAGATTAGATTTCCTAACCTTTTTCAGGAATAGAAATGACAATGCCTAGGAATAATGGACCACCAAGACGACCCGGACGACCCCAGACTGAACCCAAACCACCTGAGGACCCGAATAAACAACTCAGGGATCTATTGAATGTGCAATCTCAGCTGCTTGGTATTTTTATGAATCAAGGACTACCGGGAAACGTTGGAGCGGGGTCCAGCTCTGGAGCTGGCTCTAGCGGAGAGAGATTTCGATGGTTAAAACCCCCGGCCTTTGAAGGATGTTTGACCGATTCGATAGCGGATGAAAATTGGATTTGTACAGTTGAAGATATGTTTAATGTGGCGGAAGTGGAGGAAGAGAACAAAGTGAAGTGTGCGATGTTCCACCTGTCAACCAGTGCCAAAAGCAGGTGGGGGTCAGTAAAAGCTACGACAGAGATTCAGAACATGAATTGGGAGGAATTCAAGGAGCTATTTTATGAGAAATACTACAACCGAACGGTCCAAGCTGGGAAACGATTAGAGTTCATGGCCTTGAAACAGACTGGATCCGTTGGAGACTATATTCAGTAGTTTGAAGCATTGTCCAAGTTTGCCAGCCATATGGTTAGTAGAGAGGAAGACAAAATCTTTCAGTTTGTGCAAGGTTTAAAGCCAGAGGTTGAGATGCTGTTGAAGACATTCGGGATTGATGGCATACCGTTTAACCGTGTGGGGGCTAAAGCTCTGGAAGTGGAGGTATCTGCTAGGTAAGATTCTTAAATCTGCTGAAGCACCGAAACAGGATGTTCAAGGATATTACAGCACAGTTTAGCAGAGGCGGCGGATCATCTTCTCAGTTCCAAGGTACGAAACGACCGGGTGGAAATTTGAAAGATCAAAGGGGTGGTAAGAAGCCTCAGCAACAACCGCAACAGAGGAAGTTGTTTCCGCAGTGTCCGAAATGTTTAAAGTCGCACCCAAGAGAATATGGACAGTACGACGGCAAATGTTACAATTGCTTTGAGTCTGGCCATATGTTTCGAGACTGCCCGAAGCCGAAAGTTCTTCGATGTTTTAATTGCAACAAACCTGGTCACATGGCTAAGGATTGCCCAGTAGTGAAGAAAGAACCATTCAAGGCAATGCCCATAATCTTTGCCATGATAGAGCCTGATGGAGAGGATCGAGCTGCTGTTATCTCAGGTACAGTGTTTGTGAATTCAGTGCCTGCATTTACTTTGATAGATTCAGGTGCTTCTCATTCCTTTGTGGCAACTGCATTTGTGGTGAAAGTGAATATGGATGTGAGTCCAGCTGAGTATCTTTATGATGTGAAGCTACCTTCTGGTGAGTGTCTGCATTCAAACTAGATAGTATTGAATAGTTTGATATCAGTTGGAAGGAAGCAACTGCCTGCTGATTTGATAGTTATGGGGATCACCGGGTATGATGTTATACTTGGTATGGATTGGTTGTTCCGTCACCATGCCACCATCGATTGCAGAACAGGGACTGTTAATTTTCATCCTCCGAATGGTGAGAAGCTGACAGTACAGTCTTTGAGGCATGTACAGAAGCTTTTAGTTATGGCTTCGCTCAATGATCGGGGATCTCCAACTGGTGAGTTTGTATGTTTTCTTGCAACGATAGTTGTAACGGCCCAGACCCCGTTCCCGCAGGCCCGAACCGTGCAGTTCCCATCGATGGGCTGCTGCCATGTGGCGGACTCAGCCCCAACCACGTGTACTCACGATCTTCCCTCCCTCTAAAGAGGGTTTTTGCCTTCCCTCCCACTCGAACCTAGGACCTCAGGGACAAGTCCCTGGGCTACGAATGAGGAGTACCACTGAGTTTTTATTGTAACACCCGAGAATTTTTCCTCAATGTGTATTGCTTTAGATTTAATTAATTTAAGTTATATTAGTTATTGGGTTAATTAATTATTTCTCGGAAGTTTTGGTGGAGTTAGACCGAGGGTGAGGTGGAGGAAAATTTAACGGGCTAAGAGCGGGATTTAACGGTGTTTCGGGGGGTCGAATTTACGGGAGGGCAAAACGGTAAATGATTATTTATTAAAACAGTTTTAATAGGAATTATTATTATTATTATTATTTATTTTATTTATTTTATTTTTTTTAAAACACAGAATGGCTTCGAAGAAGCCATTCTACGTTCGAGTGCCCGACGGCTGAAGGAGGCGAGAGAGAGCCGAGCGACGTCTCTCCTCCGACGACCACAGCGATTCCTTGACGTTTTCCTGCCAGACAACGTCGGCGATTCCAGGGCTGCACTTTTCAGCCGTCTTTGCGCTCAACCGAACGGTAAGTCTTCCTCTTCCCCTGTTTCGGTTCTGTTTGAGGCCGTGGGTCGCCGAGCTGCTAGAGCTCCGATCACCGGCCGATTTAGGTGCCCTCAACTTGGGTTTGCCGACCCTTGAACCGGTGATGGCCATTGAACCGTGAGGAGCTCAGATGGGCGAAAATTAGTAAGCTCTCGGTTTGGGCATTTCGGTTTTTACTGTTTGTAGCCTTGGTATTTGGTTAGATTACGTTAATTGGGTGTGAGGGTTATTATTATTATTATTATTATTATTATTATTATTATTATTATTATTATTATTATTATTATTATTATTATTATTATTATTATTATTATTATTATTATTATTATTATTATTATTATTATTATTATTATTATTATTATTATTATTATTATTATTATTATTATTATTATTATTATTATTATTATTATTATTATTATTATTATTATTATTATTATTATTATTATTATTATTATTATTATTATTATTATTATTATTATTATTATTATTATTATTATTATTATTATTATTATTATTATTATTATTATTATTATTATTATTATTATTATTATTATTATTATTATTATTATTATTATTATTATTATTATTATTATTATTTATTTTATTTATTTTATTTATTTTATTTTTTTTAAAACACAGAATGGCTTCGAAGAAGCCATTCTACGTTCGAGTGCCCGACGGCTGAAGAGGCAGAGAGAGCCGAGCGACGCTCTCCTCCGACGACCATTCGGTTTTTACTGTTTGTAGCCTTGGTATTTGGTTAGATTACGTTAATTGGGTGTGAGGGTAGTTGATTGGTGTAATATCCGGCTTGTACGGATTTTTGGATATATTATGTTATATTATTATTATTTCATTATTTAATGGCATTTTTGATAAATATGTCAAATCAGGTCCGTTTTACGAAAGAAAAGCGTCATTACGATCCTAATGAATAATAAGAATTTTCAGGAAATTATAGGAATTTCCGGAGAGTAAACGCTATATTCCGAGTAAATACATTTCTCGTAATGTAAAGGACGTTCACGTAAAAATAGCAAATGAGGTCCAAATCGCGAACGAACAGTTTTAATAAATCCCTAGCAATGAATAGAAGTTATTGGCAAAATATGGAACTTTCGAGAGTCCAAATAGTTGGACGATTAACGAACCGAAGGACGAAACAAAATAGAAATAAGAGCTAAGAGCAATTTGGTAATTTGCCAAATCAAATTATTAAATAACCTAACTTTTCTCTCTTTTCCTCACTTTCTCTCTTTCTCTTCTCTGGAATCCACGAACAGAGAGCTTTCTCTCACGCGAGCCGCCGACGACTTCCAACAATCCGACCTCCGTTCTTCCTCCGTTCTTCGTTATTTTTCCTCCTCTCGCTATCCTAGGTATGAATCTATGACTCCATAGCGTTAGTTTTCAATTTTCGGACCGATTTCGCGTTAGGGTTTCCGTTAGGGTTTTGTCAAAATTGCGAATTAGGGTTCGTAATTAATAGGGTAGCCTTGATTAAGTATATAACGCACGTATTCGACGTTATTGGAGGAGAATAAATCAATTTGTGAAAATGTTAAAAATTGAGAAATCTCGAGGTTTCGGAAAAAACTCGTAAATTGGATTTCGGGGTATCGAGCATAGATTTATAAATTAAACGGCTCGATAAGTTAAGTTGAAATATTAGGAAATTTCTTTAGTTAAGGTTTTTGTCAATTTGGACGTTAGAAGCTTAAATTCGTTTTAACGTCGATGATTCTAAATTGATTTAGGTGAACGACTCCCGTGGACGAAGCTTGAGGTTCTGTGCGCTCAAGGTAAGTTCTCGTGACTTACTCTGGCCAATTGGCCTACACTGTACTTCGATGTCGCGTCGAGGATCTTGGAGGATTGATTGTTTTAACTGCTTTGGTTGGGTAGTTAGGTTTAAACGTTTTGTAGGTTATTTCATTTACAGTCTTGATGGTACGCATGCTTGTTTGTTTACTTTTATATTGAACTGTCCATGCATCACGTATTTTAACTTGGCATGAAAACGAATTTCTGCACTGCACGATGTTTTCTGAAAACCATGTGGCCCAGAAATTGGGGGCTCTTGATCTATTGTGCGGGCCGATTAAGGGTCTGGCCGATACCACATCTCATGTACTGTAATTAATGAACGTAATCTATTATCTGGTAATGCGAGGTGGGGCTCGGGCACGGCTGTACGTGTTGTAAGCGTGTTCCCCCCTCCTCTAACCGCACGGGGTAGTCCGACCGCTGGATGGGCCCCCTTCGGTTAGGGGGATGAGATCTCGGTGATATACTGTCTGCGACGCTCTGTTATGCATGATTTCTGAACTTCATATGCACTGCATGCATCTGCATTTACGTAGGATTTACTGAGCCTGTTAGCTCATAGTGTGTCTGTATGGTGTAGGTGACGTGTTAGGTGACATCGAACCAGGTGAGGACGACGTTCCTCCTCCCGATGTCTGATGCTGTTGATGGAGAATGCCTGCGGGAGTGTGTTGCGCAGTCGATGCTTACCCGACCCGTGGGGACGTATGTATAGATTTTGAGGGTTTTTGGGACTGATAATTGTATAGACATTTTAGGATGCTTGGCTCTGGTAGTGATAGGTTTACGTTAGAGTTTTTAAACGTTTTTGAAAACTGTTTTATAATTGCTTGGGAAGTCTATTTTGGAACTGTTTGGTAATTTGAAAACAGGAGGATTTAGACAACTTTTAAATACATCCATGCCGTTCGTTTTCATGAAATTTAACGTGGATTTAAATCGTTTAATTAGGGTGCAATGCTGATTAATGGAATGGATGAAATGTTGAAATCTGCTCCCTGTATAGTTTGGATTGCTCTCTGGAATCTCGGATTCTAGAGAGGAACAAGGAAACCGGTCGCTGCTTCTTTTTTGGGGGGCAGAATACCAATTCTGCCCTCCCCTTTTCTAAATGTATTTAAGTTATTTTATTAAATGTTTTTAAGTTTTATTTAGTTATTAAATGTTTTGTTTCAAATGATTTCAAGGTTCGATTTCAATTTCGGTTTCAGTTCTGATTTCAACTTCAGTATAAATTCGCGTAAAGTTTTATTTAAAAAGTAAAATAAAAAATAAAAAATTTATACGGGTAAATGGGTACAGTACGAGGGAAGCTAGGATTGGGACGCAGTCGTTGATGTACGCTGTATGCCGGTGCACGCAGTTTTTGGGGCGCTTCGACCATGGTCTTCGGGGGATGTGGGCTTTGTATTTTGGTAGATTATTGTAGATGTCAGTTATGATATAGCTATTTGTATCTGTTGTATATAGTCATAGTTAAGGGTGATTTGTTGCCCTATACTGCGGACTTTCTTCATTTTGGTTGATAGCGTTTCTCGATGATATGTTGATTGTTGGAGATTTCGTAGGTCGGTTAGATGTTTAAGAATATTCTGGATTGGTTGGGACTTGATTTTATGTAGGTAATAAGCATTTTGGAGGCGCCATTTTCAGGCGTTACTTTGTCAAAATTTGCGGGGAGAACGCCGTGGTATTTAATGGTTAGAATTAAGGGAAAATTAATGAGTCTAGGTAGCTAGTTATGACGTAAGAGAATTTCAAGAGACTTAGCTTTAAATTCTGCTGTGTCAATTTTATTTTAAATTATGTTTTAACGTGGGATTAGTTAGCAATGTAGCGCTCCGAGCCAGGGTGGGTTCGGGGCCGTTACAATAGTTGATTCTCAGTCTTTGGTAGAAGTTAAACCTCAGGATGTTTTAGTTGTACGAGAGTTTCCCGAGGTGTTTCTGGATGAATTGCCTAGTCTACCTCCGGATTGGGAAATCGAGTTTGCCATTGACACATATCCTGGAGCTGAGACTGTGTCGAAGAATCCTTACAGGTTGGCTCCTCCTGAGTTGAAAGAATTGAAGAAGCAGTTAGAGGAATTGGTTGACAAGGGCTTTATTCGCCCTAGTTTTTTGCCTTGGGGAGCGCCCGTGTTGTTTGTGAAAAAGAAAGATGGGTCATTTTGAATGTGTATTGACTATCGGGAGCTGAACAAGCTAACTGTGAAAAACAAGTATCCGTTGCCAAAGATAGATGACTTGTTCGATCAGTTGCAAGGAGCTAAGATATTTTCTAAAATCGATCTCAGATTGGGGTATTACCAGTTGAAAGTCAGATTGCAGGATATGCCGAAGACGGCTTTCAGGACTAGGTATGGACATTATGAGTTCCTGGTTATGTCATTTGGTTTGACAAATGCACCAGCTGCATTTATGGATCTGATGAATCGAGTATTCAGAGAGTATCTCGATAAATTCGTGATTGTGTTTATCGATGATATTTTTGTTTATTCAAAGGATGAAGAGGAGCATAAGAAGCATTTGAGGAGTGTCTTGGAAATTCTGAAGAGGCATCAGTTATATGCCAAGTTTTTGAAATGCGACTTTTGGTTGACTAAAGTGCATTTTCTTGGTCACGTCATTTCTAGTGGTGGAATATCATTGGATCCGGCTAAGATTCAGTCGATTAAGGAATTGTAACACCCAGTTCTATCGAACCAGCTCTTTTATTATTAATGGTATACACCTGATTAATCAATAATTTAAGTAGGGTTATTAAAAGACTAGGCAAGGGCACTAGAGTAAATTTACAATTTTCAAAAGTGTATAGCGTATTTAAGGAAAGAGGGTTGGGTTTAATGCACTGTAGCTGCCACCAATTTCATACTTTTCCTCTTCGGGTTTTCAGCTCAAGCAGCCGAGCTCTCTAGGCGATTTTCCTCGCCCGATTCTCCTTCAACTTAGGTAAGTTTTCCTCATTTCTCTTAAGATATAGTTGTTAGTTACCTGAGGGAGTACAATGTGAGGATTTTGAAGGTGCTGAGATTGAGCGTAGGTTCGGGTTCTTGGAGATAAAAGGGATTACACGGGTAGTAGAGTTTCAAATCGGTTTCCTCAATCTTATTATTGATTCTTGGTAAGGTCTAGTGAGAGTTGGATTAATGTATTGCCTTAAACTTAGGTAAGCGAGCTTTTAGAGTAGTTGAAACCGAGCATCACCAGGAGAGCCAGGTAAGTAAAATTTGCTTGTGCCTTCGGGCCTACATCACAAAACGTTAGGGTTTGTTTGCTAGAATATGTTGGTATGTCATGCATCATGTTTTAAAAATAAACGAAAATGAATTTGAATGCATGTCAGCATGGTGAGGATTGAACATATTGAAACAGTTATGTGAATCAGTTTTACTATTAAGGGAACTAATCCGCCCCTTAATGAGACAGTGGATATTTATACTTTGGGAGAATTGATCCAACTTCCAATTTCACAGGGGGATCTGAACATGTGAATCAGATTTACTGTTAAGGGAACTAATCCACCCCTTAATGAGACAGTGGATATTTATACTTTGAGAGGGTTGATTCGACTCCCAACTTCACAGAGGGATCTGAACAGAAACGAAGCATGAACAACTGAGTTGAGAAAGTAGAAATTGCATGTTTAGGAATTTATATTTCAGTGTTTCATTTCATTACTGCTTTACTTACTTAGCATTAGACTAATAGATGAGTTTTGTGATGTAGGTGAAGAAGTGATAGCAGGTGTGTTTTCCGAGTCTACTGAGGACTAGACTGGTTTTGGAGTCCATCTTTGTAACCATCTGGCAGCTGATGGGCTAGTTTAACTGATGTCAGTTGGTGTGAAGGTTCAGTTGACAGTGTTTCAATTTTTGTGTGTTGAGTTTTCATGACAGTAGTGGTTTTCAATATTTCGAATATGTTCTTTTTGAGCTTTCTGATAATAGTATTTGGTTAGGCTTAAATGTGATTTTACTGAATTTGAGTAATGTAAGGATTTTGAACTGTTCTAATGGTTTTAGTGAAGTAAACTCGTCCTTCTCGCAGCTAGAGATGTTTTTGTATGGAATTTGAGTAGTTAAGATATTGTTCTACTTTCTATTGAGTTTTCTGGAGTTACTTGGGGTCAGGGATTTTTGAATGTCTTGAGTAAGTTTGCAAGTTCAACCATCGGCGAATGGGTTCGCCAGTGGATGTTTGGTGTTTGTTCGCCGGTAGACATTGGCGGATCAAATCGTCCGGCTGACGTCACCGGATGATGTCGAGTATTCTACTCACTGGTGGATGTCGTGTGTAAACCCATCGGATGATGTGGAGAGTCTCTTGTCGTTTAGTGACCGGTGGATGTCGTGTGTAAACCCATCGGATGATGTGGAGAGTCTCTTGTCGTTTAGTGACCGGTGGATGTCGTGTGTAACCCATCGGATGATGTGGAGAGTCTCTTGTCGTTTAGTGACCGGTGGATGTCGTGTGTAACCCATCGGATGATGTGGAGAGTCTCTTGTCGTTTAGTGACCGGTGGATGTCGTGTGTAACCCATCGGATGATGTGGAGAGTCTCTTGTCGTTTAGTGACCGGTGGATGTCGTGTGTAACCCATCGGATGATGTGGAGAGTCTCTTGTCGTTTAGTGACCGGTGGATGTCGTGTGTAACCCATCGGATGATGTGGAGAGTCTCTTGTCGTTTAGTGACCGGTGGATGTCGTGTGTAACCCATCGGATGATGTGGAGAGTCTCTTGTCGTTTAGTGACCGGTGGATGTCGTGTGTAACCCATCGGATGATGTGGAGAGTCTCTTGTCGTTTAGTGACCGGTGGATGTCGTGTGTAACCCATCGGATGATGTGGAGAGTCTCTTGTCGTTTAGTGACCGGTGGATGTCGTGTGTAACCCATCGGATGATGTGGAGAGTCTCTTGTCGTTTAGTGACCGGTGGATGTCGTGTGTAACCCATCGGATGATGTGGAGAGTCTCTTGTCGTTTAGTGACCGGTGGATGTCGTGTGTAACCCATCGGATGATGTGGAGAGTCTCTTGTCGTTTAGTGACCGGTGGATGTCGTGTGTAACCCATCGGATGATGTGGAGAGTCTCTTGTCGTTTAGTGACCGGTGGATGTCGTGTGTAACCCATCGGATGATGTGGAGAGTCTCTTGTCGTTTAGTGACCGGTGGATGTCGTGTGTAAACCCATCGGATGATGTGGAGAGTCTCTTGTCGTTTAGTGACCGGTGGATGTCGTGTGTAAACCCATCGGATGATGTGGAGAGTCTCTTGTCGTTTAGTGACCGGTGGATGTCATGTGTTAATCCACCGGAAGATGTAGGAAGTGTTTGGTCGTCTAGTCACCGGTGGATGCAGTATAACGTCGATCATCCGGCTGACGTTACCGGAAGGTGTAGAGAATATTTTGTCGTTTTTTCACCGGATGATGTCTTCCATTTTCTACTTCATCCCCTTTTTGTTGACTTTGTTCAGCGGCGATGCGTTTGACTTTTGAGACTTATGGAGTATTTTGCAATTTAAACCTTTATTCCTTTTTGCTGATCATTCCTTAACATTTCAACTGATTAATCAAGCATCGTACAATAGCTTTGTTTAACCTTTTTTTTTTCATTAAACGATTTCCGCTGTAAGTTCTTGAATGTTTGAAGTTTTAGAAAACATCAAATTTTGACTTTCGTGTAGACGTTTAAGTTTGGTTCAAAGTTTTCCGAGTTTAGTGCAAGATTGTGTAACAAACCGGATTCAGAAAACTCGGGTCGTTACAGTATGGTATCAGAGACATTCAGTTAAACTGTTCAAAAGATTACTCATCAGTGCCAATCGTTGCATGGAAGTACTTCAACAACTGTAAGTGTTTATGTTAACCTTAGTTAATAGATATTTAAGAGTGTAATTAACCCTGTACAGGAATTTAGTACAATGGCCAGACGCCCAGGAAGACCTAGAGTGCCGAGAGAAATGCCAAATGTGAGGGGTGAAGAGGAGCCTAGTGTGATTAGGCAGCTGACAGATTTAGTGCGTCAACAAACTGATTTAGTGCGCCAACAGTCTGACCAACTAAGAGTACTATTGAACCGAGAGGTGCAAGGAAGTGCCAACTCGGGTTCTAGCAATGAACATTCTGGAGATAGATTCCGGAGACTAAGACCACCCACGTTCGATGGACAGTCATCTGATCCAGTAATTGCTGATGGATGGCTTAGGAAGATTGAAAGTATGCTTAGGTGTGCCAACATTGGAGAAGGAGACAAGGTTACATTGGCAACCTTTCATTTAGCTGGTGAAGCTCAACTCTGGTGGGAAATAATAGAGACCACCACTGATGTTTTGGCAATGTCCTGGTCACAATTCAAGGACATTTTCTATGAGAAGTATTTCAGCAGCACAGTCCAGACTGCGAAGAAGTTGGAGTTTCTGAACTTGAAGTAGATAGGGTCTGTGGCCGAATACAGTAGACAATTTGAGTCCTTGTCCAGGTTTGCTGGGCATTTTGCTCACAAGGAAGAGGGTAAAGTGTTTAAATTTATGCATGGACTGAAGCCAGAAATCTACCGTGGAGTTAAATTCTGTGGTATTAAAGGTTTAACATTCAGTGAAGTTGTGTCTACTGCTCTGGAAGTGGAAGAGGCTGAAGGGAAGTGTGCTAGACCAAGGGAGGTCACACAAAGGTTTAACCAGCCACACCAGCATAGGGGAACGAAGAGGCCAAGTGAAGACCAAAATAGCCAAGGAGCGGGTGGGAAGATGCAAAATGTCAGGAAATTTCCCCAGTGTCCTAAGTGTTTGAAGAACCACCCGGGGGAGTGCAGACTGGGCTTTGGGAAGTGTTTCAACTGTGAGGAAGTTGGACACACATACAAAGAGTGCTCGAAGCCTAGAGTCACCAGATGCTACAACTGTAACAAGGTCGGTTACATTAGTAGAGACTGTCAAGTTCCTAAGAGCGTCCCTGCTACGATTAAACCAAGAATTTTCTCCATGATGGAGTCGGGAGATGAAGAACAGCCTGCTGTGGTGTCAGGTACTATATTGATCAACTCTGTGCCTGCTTTTACTTTGATAGATTCTGGCGCAACACATTCATTTATAGCATCTGCTTTTGCTGTTAAGTTAGATGTACAGTTTACCCCTTCCATGCATGAGTTTAACGTTGCATTGCCTTCTGGTGGACGCATGCACTCTAACCAAGTGATGCTTGACAGCGAAGTGTTAGTAGAGAATGTAAGTCTACCTGCTGATCTTATAATTATGGATATAATAGGATTTGATGTAATCCTAGGAATGGACTAGTTGTTTAAACATCATGCCACAATAGATTGTAGGACTGGAATAGTTAGCTTCCAACCCCCTGGTAGTTCGAAACACACCTTTCAAGCTTCAAGGAAGAGTAAGGAAATGTCTGTGATGACTTCTATTAACACAAGACCTTCCTTATGTGGAGAGTATTTGTGCTTCTTAGCTAGCGTTTTAGACACACAGCTTGTAGGAAAAGCAAATCCTCAGAATGTCCTAATTGTCCAAGACTTCCCCGAAGTATTCTTAGATGACCTTCCTGGTTTGCCGCCAGATAGGGAAATTGAATTTGTTGTTGATGTTTACCCTGGAGCCGAGCCTGTGTCTAAGAATCCATATAGACTAGCACCAACAGAACTTAAGGAACTGAAGAAGCAGTTAGAGGATCTGCTGGAGAAAGGATTCATACGCCCTAGTTTTTCACCATGGGGTGCACCTGTCCTTTTTATCAAAAAGAAAGATGGATCAATGCGTATGTGCATTGATTATAGAGAATTGAACAAGTTAACTGTCAAGAATAAGTATCCATTGCCGAGGATTGACGATTTATTTGACCAACTTAATGGTGCAAGAGTTTTCTCTAAGATTGACCTTAGGTCTGGTTATTACTAGTTAAAAGTCAAATCTGAAGATATTCCTAAGACAACTTTTCGCACAAGGTATGGACATTATGAGTTTTTGGTTATGTCCTTTGGATTGACTAATGCGCCAGCAGCATTCATGGATCTCATGAATAGGGTGTTTCATGAATACTTAGATAAATTTGTCATAGTGTTCATTGATGATATTTTAATTTATTCCCGTTCCAAGGACGAGCATGCTAGACACCTGACCTTGGTGTTGGAAGTATTAAAATAGCACCAACTTTACGCCAAGTTTTCTAAGTGTGAGTTTTGGTTGGACCAAGTTCACTTTTTAGGACATGTTATCTCTGGAGATGGGATATCCGTTGATCCAGCTAAGGTTCAAGCAGTTAAGGAATGGCCCCAACCAAGGAATGCTACAGATATTCGAAGTTTCCTTGGATTAGCAGGATATTATAGAAAATTTATTGAGGGATTTTCAAAGATTGCTACACCTCTTACTAAGTTAACAAGGAAAAATGTGATGTATAGATGGACTGATGAATGTGAGCATAGCTTTTAGACCTTGAAACAGGAACTGACAAATGCTCCAATTCTGACCCTTCCTGTCGATAATGGTAAGTTTAGCATTTACTGTGATGCTTCCAAGATTGGTCTTGGATGTGTGTTAATGCAAGATGGTAAAGAAATAGCTTATGCCTCTAGACAGTTGAAAACTCATGAGAAGAATTACCCTACCCATGACTTAGAACTAGCTGCTGTTGTATTTGCACTTAAGATTTGGAGGCATTACTTGTATGGACAGTCTTGCGAGATATTTTCAGACCATAAAAGTCTGAAGTATATTTTCACACAGAAAGAATTGAATATGAGGCAACGTCGGTGGTTAGAATTTGTCAAAGACTATGCCTTTGAAATAAAATATCATCCTGGCAAGGTAAATGTGGTGGCAAATGCCTTGAGTAGAGTAACAACATCAACCCCAACTATGGTTTTCAGTATGCCATTAGCTTTAGAGTCAGAATTCCTAAAGTTTAATGTAGAAGCAGTATCCAGTGTATCAGCTATACTTTCAGCCATAACCTTAAAGCCTACCATTCTGGAGAAAATAAAGGAAGCCCAGACGAATGATGATGAGTGTAATAAGTACAAGTCAAGCATGGATTCTACGGACAAGTCAGATTTTAACCACTCCACCGATGGAATCCTTAAGTTTAGAAATAGATGGTTTGTTCCTGCCATTAAGGAACTTCGTGATGAGATCCTTTCTGAGGCACACTCTTCCAGGTTCTCTGTTCACCCTAGGAGCACCAAGATGTACAAGGATCTTAAATAGCATTATTGGTGGCCAAGCATGAAGAGAAGTGTGGCAGAATATGTAGGATCGTGTTTGTTCTGTCAGCGGATTAAGGCCGAGCATCCTTTGGAGCATTGCAACCCTTACCAGTTCCTGAATGGAAATGGGAACAAATAACGATGGAATTTGTTGTTGGATTACCTAGGACAGCAAGGAGACATGATGCAATTTGGGTTATAGTTGACCGTCTAACCAAATCTGCTCATTTTCTGCCAATTAAGATAACTTACTCGATGGATCAGCTTGCTGAATTGTACATGCAAGAGATTGTTAGATTGCATGGGGTTCCTTGTACCATAGTTTCAGATCGGGAATTCCAGATTCACATCTAAGTTTTGGAAGAGTCTACACAAAGCTATGGGAACACAGCTTAGTTTTAGCACAGCTTTCCACCCTCAAACAGATGGACAATCCGAAAGAACCATCCAAACATTAGAAGATATGCTCCGTGCCTGCATATTAGATTTTCAAGATCTTGGAGTAAATATTTATCATTGTAGAGTTTTCTTATAATAACAGTTTTCAGACAACAATAGGAATGGCACCGTATGAAGCTTTGTATGGGCGAAAATGCAGATCACCTTTGTACTGGGATGAAGTTGGAGAAGTGCAGTTTCTTGGTCCTGACCTTGTGCAACAAACTATTGAGAAGGTTGCCCTCATCCGTCAGAGAATTTTGGCAGCTCAAAGTCGACAGAAGAGTTATGCAGATTGCAGGTGTAGAGAATTAGAATTTGTGATCGGTGATGAAGTTTTTCTCAAGGTGTCACCATTCAAAGGAGTTGTGAGATTTGGGAAGAGAGGAAAGTTGAACCCCAGATTCATTGGACCATTCTCGATCTTGAAAAGGGTTGGGAAGACAGCCTACCAGTTACAGCTACCAACCTCTATGGAAGGAATCCATGATGTGTTTCATATCTCCATGCTTAAGAAATGTGTACGAGATCCTTCTCAGATTGTGGAACAGCAGAGTATTGAAGTTCACCCTACTCTTACATATGAGGAGAAACCTGAAAGGATCTTAGACTATGCAGTGAAGGTTTTGCGCAACAAAGAGGTTCCACTAGTGAAAGTCTTATGGCACAACCAGAACGTAGAGGAGACAACTTGGGAGCGCCAGCAAGACATGTTGGACCAATACCCAGAATTATTCAGGTACTGAATTTTGAGGACAAAATTCTTTTAAGGAGGGTAGATTGTAACACCCGGTTCTATCGAACCAGCTCTTTTATTATTAATGGTATACACCTGATTAATCAATAATTTAAGTAGGGTTATTAAAAGACTAGGCAAGGCCACTAGAGTAAATTTACAATTTTCAAAAGTGGATAACGTATTTAAGGAAAGAGGGTTGGGTTTAATGCACTGTAGCCGCCACCAATTTCATACTTTTCCTCTTCGGGTTTTCAGCTCAAGCAGTCGAGCTCTCTAGGCGATTTTCCTCGCCCGATTCTCCTTCAACTTAGGTAAGTTTTCCTCATTTCTCTTAAGATATAGTGGTTAGTTACCTGAGGGAGTACAATGTGAGGATTTTGAAGGTGCTGAGATTGAGCGTAGGTTCGGGTTCTTGGAGATAAAAGGGATTACACGGGTAGCAGAGTTTCAAATCGGTTTCCTCAATCTTATTATTGATTCTTGGTAAGGTCTAGTAAGAGTCAGATTAATGTATTGCCTTAAACTTAGGTAAGCGAGCTTTTGGAGTAGTTGAAACCGAGCATCACCAGGAGAGCCAGGTAAGTAAAGTTTGCTTGTGCCTTCGGTCCTACATCACAAAACGTTAGGGTTTGTTTGCTAGAATGTGTTGGTATGTCATCCATCATGCTTTAAAAATAAACGAAAATGAATTTGAATGCATGTCAGCATGGTGAGGATTGAACATATTGAAACAGTTATGTGAATCAGTTTTACTATTAAGGGAACTAATCCGCCCCTCAATGAGATAGTGGATATTTATACTTTGGGAGAATTGATCCAACTTCCAATTTCACAGGGGGATCTGAACATGTGAATCAGATTTACTGTTAGGAGAACTAATCCACCCCTTAATGAGACAGTGGATATTTATACTTTGGGAGGGTTGATCCGACTCCCAACTTCACAGGGGGATCTGAACAGAAACGAAGCATGAACAACTGAGTTGAGAAAGTAGAAATTGCATGTTTAGGAATTTATATTTCAGTAGTTTCATTTCATTACTGCTTTACTTACTTAGCATTAGGCTAGTAGATGAGTTTTGTGATGTAGGTGAAGAAGTGATAGCAGGTGTGTTTTCCGAGTCTACTGAGGACTAGACTGGTTTTTGATTGCATCTTTGTAACCATCTGGCAGCTGATATGGCGGTTTAACTGATGTTAGTTGGTGTGAAGGTTCAGTTGACAGTGTTTCAATTTTTGTGTGTTGAGTTTTCATGACAGTAGTGGTTTTCAATATTTCGAATATGTTCTTTTTAAACTTTCTGATAATAGTATTTGGTTAGGCTTAAATGCGATTTTACTGAATTCGAGTAATGTAAGGATTTTGAACTGTTCTAATGGTTTTAGTGAAGTAAACTCGTCCTTCTCGCAGCTAGAGATGTTTTTGTATGGAATTTGAGTAGTTAAGATATTGTTCTACTTTCTGTTAAGTTTTCTGGAGTTACTATGGGTCAGTGGTTTTTGAATGTCTTGAGTGAGTTTGCAAGTTCAACCATCGGCAAATGGGTTCACCGGTGGATGTTGGGTGTTTGTTCGCCGATAGACATTGGCGGATCAAATCATCCGGCTGACGTCACCGGATGATGTCGAGTATTCTACTCACCGGTGGATGTCGTGTGTAAACCCATCGGATGATGCGGAGAGTCTCTTGTCGTTTAGTGACCAGTGGATATCGTGTGTTAATCCACCGGAAGATGTACGAAGTGTTTTGTCGTTTAGTGACCAGTGGATGTCGTGTGTTAATCCACCGGAAGATGTAGGAAGTGTTTTGTCGTTTAGTGACCGGTGGATGTCGTGTGTTAATCCACCGGAAGATATAGGAAGTGTTTGGTCGTCTAGTCACCGGTGGATGCAGTATAACGTCGATCATCCGGCTGACGTCACCGGAAGGTGTAGAGAATATTTTGTCGTTTTGTCACCGGATGATGTCTTCCATTTTCTGCTTCAGCCCCTTTTTGTTGACTTTGTTCAGCGGGCGACGCGTTTGACTTTTGAGACTTATGGAGTATTTTGCAATTTAAACCTTTATTCCTTTTTGCTGATCATTCCTTAACATTTCAACTGATTAATCAAGTATCGTACAATAGCTTTGTTTAACCATTTTTTTTTCCTTAAACGATTTCCACTATAAGTTCTTGAATGTTTGAAGTTTTAGAAAACATCAAATTTTGACTTTCGTGTAGTCGTTTATGTTTGGTTCAAAGTTTTCTGAGTTTAGTGCAAGATTGTGTAACAAACCGGGTTCAGAAAACTCGGGTCGTTACATAAATGGCCTCAACCGAAGAATGTCAGCGAGATTCAAAGTTTTCTGGGGTTAGCTGGCTATTATAGAAGATTTATTGAAGGGTTTTCTAAAATAGCATCACCTATGACTCGTTTGACATGAAAAGACGTGAAGTATGAATGGTCTGAAGAGTGTGAGCTAAGTTTTCAGACGTTGAAGCAGAAAATGACATCAGCTCCGGTTTTGACGTTGCCTGTAGCCGAGGAGAAGTTCTATATTTATTACGATACCTCTCGGATTGGTTTGGGTTGTGTGCTTATGCAAAATGATAAGGTGATAGCATATGCTTCGAGGCAGCTAAAATCTTATGAGAAGAATTATCTGACCCACGACTTGGAGTTAGCTGCTGTGGTGTTTGCTTTGAAAATCTGGCGGCATTATTTATACGGTCAGCAATGTGAAGTATATTCAGATCACAAAAGTCTAAAGTATATCTTCACTCAGAAGGAGCTGAATATGAGGCAGCGACAGTGGTTAGAATTTGTGAAGGACTATGATCTGGAAATTAAATACCACCCAGGGAAAACCAATGTAGTTGTAGATGCTTTGAGCCGTGTTTCAACTTTAGTTTTAGCCATGAAAGTGGAGATGTCCAGGGAGTTTCAAAGATTTGATTTAGAGTTGATTTCAGACGTGACTGTCGTGTTATCAGATCTTTCTCTGAAGCCTACCATTCTGGAGAAAATTAGGGAAGCTCAGCAGAGAGATTTGGAGTGTAACAAATTTAAGCTGAGTATGGTGTCTGATGATCGGACGGAGTTCAGTTACTCGGATGACTGTATTCTGAAGTTCCGTAATTGGTGGTATGTTCCGAGCAATTAGCAGCTTCGGAAGGAGATTTTAGTTGAAGCTCATTCTTCAAGATTTTCTGTTCATCCTGGCAGTACGAAGATGTATAGGGACCACAAGCAGCACTATTGGTGGCCCGGTATGAAGAAGTCAGTGGCTGAATTTGTAGAGACATGTTTGATTTGTCAGTAGGTTAAGGCAGAGCATCAGAGACCTGCTGGAAAATTGCAGCCATTGTCGGTTCCTGAATGGAAGTCGGACCAGATCTCCATGGACTTCGTTGTTGGATTGCCTAGGACGACGAAGGGATTTGATGGCATATGGGTGATCGTTGATCGTTTAACAAAGTCAGCCCATTTTCTACCGGTGAAGATGACGTACAGTATGGATCAGTTTGTTGAGCTGTATATTCAGGAGATTATGAGATTACACGGTGTGCCGACTTCGATTGTATTAGACAGGGACCCGAGGTTCACTTCAAAATTTTGGAAGAGTCTGCATAAGGCGATGGGGACTCGGTTGAATTTCAGCACTGCTTTTCATCCTCAGACGGACTGACAATTTGAGAGTACTATTCAGATTCTTGAGGATATGCTCCGAGCGTGTGTGTTGGAGTTTCAGGGTTCTTGGAGTAGGTATATACCTTTGGTGGAGTTCTCGTATAACAATAGTTATCAGGATACTACTGGAATGGCTCCATACGAGGCTCTATACGGAAGGAAGTGCAGATCCTCTCTTTATTGGGATGAGGTCGGAGAATCTAGTTTGATTGGCCCGGAGATCTTTCAGCAAACAACAAATAAAATCCAGTTCATTCGGCAACGTATTCTGACAGCTCAAAGCAGACAGAAGAGTTATGCAGACGGTAAGAGACGGGAGCTGGAATTTGAGGTAGGCGATGAGGTTTTTCTGAAGATCTCGCCATTTAAGGGTGTGATGAGGTTCGGGAAGAGAGGGAAGTTGACTCCGAGATATGTTGGACCGTTCCCGATTGTGAAGCGAGTAGGAAAGACGGCGTATCAGTTGGAGTTGCCTACTGCAATGGAGGGTGTGCACAACGTTTTCCATGTATCGATGCTACGAAAGTGCCTAAGAGATCCATCTCATGTCGTGGTACAGGAGGAGATCGAAGTACAGCCTACATTGTCCTACAAGGAGAAGACCGTGGGCATCTTGGATTATGCAGTGAAGAAATTGCGCAATAAAGACATTCCACTGGTGAAGGTGCTATGGCGCAACCACAACGTCGAGGAAGCGACGTGGGAGCGACAGCAAGACATGATGGAGCGTTACCCTGAGCTCTTCAGGTACGTAAATTTTGAGGACAAAATTTTTGTAAGGAGGGCGGATTGTAACAACCGAGAATTTCCTTGTAACGCACGTATGTCCTAGAATATACGGTTAGGAGGGTTTATTGTTAAAGGGTAAAAGGATTGGAATTAAGTCATGCAAGCAAAAGAAGAGAAATGGTTTGACAATTCAAACCAAACCATTTTGAAAAGTCAAAAGTTTTGATAACCAATAGAAATTTAACAAATTATGAAATAAATGAATTAAAAGTGGGGATAAAAGAAGCCAATCACGTTAGAAGATTGAGGGACAAAAGGTGTGGATGATTTTAGAATTTTAAAGAAATTTGTGGTGGGAATTAAAAAGTGAAAAGAAATTTTGGTTAAAAAGACAAAATTTAAAAAAATTAATCCATCTTCCCCCCTTTCTTCCTCTCCACGAACCAGCAGAGTGTGGCGCCTCCCTCCTTCTCCTTTCCATAATTTTTCAAGGTTTAAGGTGAGTTTTGGTTGGGGTTTTTAGTTTTATACACTTAGGGGTTGTTTTTAGTGGTTTTTGGGTAGTTTTGGTGAAGATTGCACAGGGTTTGAAAACCCTAAATGGTGAAGTCCGAATTTTGGGGTTTAATGGTGGTTTTCTTCCTTAATTTCATGATTAAGAGGTTAGATGAATTGGTTTAGGTGATTTATGGAGTTAGATGAAGAATTTGGAAGGAGTTTGGAAAAAATTGGATTTTTCATTTAAGGTGGCCGATTCTGTTGGCTGGATTTTCGGATTGTCCATTTAGTTTATTTGGTTAAATTGAGTGTTTTAATGGATAGTAGACGTGTAGAGGTTTCTGAATTGGGGTGGCACGTCGAAATCTGTTGAAAAACGAGAAAGTTATGACCGTTTGAAGTTAGACAGTCAATTTTGGGGTAAAAAAATCGGGTTTTGAGTTAAGTTGTGAGTTTAGGTTGAAAAGTGTGATTAGTCTAGTTAGAAAAATCTTTATAATTTATTTAGGGTTTTCTAAGTAAAATTTTCCTATTTGGTTAGGTAATCGAGCGTGTCGTTCGGTGAGACGAAGTGACGAAACATCCTTGGAGCAACCAGGTAAGTAGTAGAGTGCTTGTTTGTTGCCTTCGGACCTACACCATAGAACAGTAGGGAATGGTTGTTTGTTTGCTTGTTTTGCTTTGTGTCATGCATCGTGTTTCATGCATCATTGTTTTCTAAACTACGAAACTACGTGTTTTGCATATTTTGAGTGGTGAGAATGAAACGAAAAGATGAGAATTGATTGCAACGTGGTCTCGGAGTAGAATAGCTTCGTCAGGACTAGTGGCTCGTTGAGCACCCCGCGAGGGATTCTATTCGAGATGCTATGCTAATGTATGTAATGTGTCGTGAGTATGAATGCCTCGACCTGTTCGTGCTTGAAGGCACAATGAGGATTCTACGATCGATTGGGGGAGATTCGTGTTGGCTGTCCCGGACTGTGTTAGGACGTGTGCCTCTGGTCTTGCTCCGTGAATCAAGGTGTGGCCGTCCTGGACTGTGTGGGGGCGTGTGCCTACTTGATTCACCTGGAAGTGAAAGATAAATGCAACCGAAATGAAAAGAAAACAACAGAGTGTGTAGAAACTGCATGTTAGGGTTGAGTAGAGCATTTAGTATGTATCGTGCATTATTTCCCTACTTGCTAAGCGTTAGGCTTACCTTTTTGTGTTTTATGGTGTAGGTGACGAGTTCTTCATAGGTGAGATAGACGAGGCCGCTTAGGATTAGGCTGCAGTCGGAGGAGTACGGAGTCCGCCGGTGCAGGCTATTGTTGGGGCGTCTGGATCACTGTTTCCTCGGGTAGTGTGGGAGGTGAACATTTTGATGGATGGGTTTTTACAAGTGTTTTGGTAAGAATGTGTTTTGAAACTAAGTTAGAAGTTAGAAAAAGTGGAAAATTGTTGTAAATGCTGTTTTAACTATTTTGGAGATTTTGTTGTAAATGATTTTGTTTTGTGAGTCGATTGTGTTTGAAAATATTTTCGTACTGGCCATAAATGTTTGGGGTTTGAAATAGTATGTTTTTGGTTTTACAGTTTCATGTTTTGGTTTAACGAATTTTAGACGTTACGCTGTCCGTTTTGATTTTAAACTAAATAACGTCGGGTTATGTTCGCTATTTTTTTAAATTTTTCCTATTTCTAAATTATTTTAAACGTCGTTTTAAACACGGGTTGGGTTTGAATTGTGACGCACCGAGCCGAGGAGAGCCGGGGCGGGTTCGGGGTGTTACAAATTTAATCTCTCGAATGACCATTGATAATTGTTGTACGTCATTATTGTTTTACAGAGAGGTACTTGAAAAAGAAACAAATAGAAGTATAAAAAGAAAATTTGAACGTTTCACAAAGATAAAATCATCCCCGACAACGACGTCGAATTTTTTTTTTGCAAAAAGTAACACTAAGTAACTGCACATATCTCAAACAAGTTTTATAGTTGTAAGTAAGTGTCGAATCCCACAGAGTTAAAATTATCAACTTGAAATCTAAGTAACACAAAATTGATTTATGATGAACAATTGAGTAAGATGAATTAAGTAAAAATTAAAGCAATAAAAAAGAGCGCAAGCAATTAGATGAGAAAGTTAGATAATGAAAATATGGCCTAGATTCAATTTCCCTTTTTATATGGATGTCATTACTAATGTTGTGAGAATGCTACAACAAAACAAATTAGATGATATAAAAATTCAAATTTAATACAAATCTTGCTAAAGTTGCTTGATTAATTCCTATAATATTTTTTTCATGCTTATGAAAGACAAGTATCTATATATATATATATATATATATATATATATATATATATATATATATATATATATATATATATATATATATATATATATATATATATATATATATATATATATATATATATATATATATATATATATATATATATATATATATATATATATATATATATATATATATATATATATATATATATATATATATATATATATATATATATATATATATATATATATATATATATATATATATATATATATATATATATATATATATATATATATATATATATATATATATATATATATATATATATATATATATATATATATATATATATATATATATATATATATATATATATATATATATATATATATATATATATATATATATATATATATATATATATATATATATATATATATATATATATATATATATATATATATATATATATATATATATATATATATATATATATATATATATATATATATATATATATATATAAGAATCAAACAAAACGATGTGTAAAATCGTTCAGCCACTGTCAGCATGTAACACCCGGCTTTTTACGGGTTTTAGTAATTATATATATATATATATATTAGCATTTTTGTAAATATGTGAAATTAAGTCTGTTTTGCAAACAGAAAGCGTTATTAGGATCCTAATGATTAACTTGGATTTTGAGAAAATTCCAGGAGTTTTAGGAGTTTAACGCTAATTTTACGAGAATTACGTTTCTCGTAATATAAATGACGTTTTAATAAAAGTAGTAAACGAGGCCCGTTTTGCGATCGGATGGTTTTAATAAATCCCTAACGATAAGTTTGAGTTATTGGCAAAATGAGGAAATTAGGAGAAACCCGAATCGTTAGCAATTAACGAAACAAAGGACGAAACGAATATAAAAATAATGGGAGGGCAAAACGGTAATTGGCATTTATTATTTTGTTTTTGTTTTAAAAGAAAACATTTTGTTTTCTTTTAAAACAATCGAATGGCTTCGCGATGAAGCCATTCGATCGTTTCTGCGGGCAGCGAGCAGGGCCGAGCAGAGGAGCGGCGATCGGCGGCCTGAACCACCAGCGATGTCCGACGATCTCCGGCCAGACGATGGCGGCGAGCAGTGTCTGGGCCGTCTCCACGCACAAACCGAACGGTAAGCCTCCTTTTCTCCCTATTTCGGTTCTGTTCTGGGCCGTCGGCGACGAGCTTGATTAAGCTCCGGTCATCGGCCGTTTTTGGCCGTTCTCGACGGTGAATGGCTGAGCTTATGGCCGGCGAAGGTCTCCTGGCAAAGGAGAGCTCAATTTGAGCGAAAACTGTGAACTCCAAATTTGGGAGTTTTGGTTTTCGGTGTGATGCCTCGGGATTTCGATTAGTTTAGGCTAATTGAGACTAATTGGGGTTGATTGGTGAGGAAATGGATGGAAATCGATGAAAAATCGAGTTAGGGGAAATTTCTGGGTGAAGGGCAGTTCGGGTTTTGCTGCATTTGACCTAGCTACGGTCGATTGTTTTAAAATTCCTTTTGGCAAGTTAAAATAGGTTATTAGAGGAGTACGTGGCCGCTGGAATCGTTCAATTCCGATAACCGACGCGAAAGTTACGCGCGTTCGAAGTTTCGGGTCGGTTTTACCAAACCCGAATTAGTGGCCCGTTTAGTTAAGTTTTAATTGGATTAGGCTATAAATAATAGTTTGAGAGTAATTGGTGAATGTAACCTTGAGTTTAATAAAGTTTGAATATTTGTCGTAGGTTGAGCCATAGGTGGACAGATAACCGAGCATCCCCAGCGAGCTGCGGATGACAGGTAAGTTCTCGTGACTTACTCTGGCCGATTGGCCTACACCGTATTTCGATGTCGCGTCGAGGATGTCAAAGGATCGTTTGTTTTAATTGCTTTGGTTGGGTAGTTAGGTTTAAACGTTTTGTAGGTTATTTCATTTACAGTCTTGATGGTATACATGTGCCTGTTTGTTGTATGTTTATATTATGCTCATATCTGTTCATGCATCACGTATTTCAAATGTCATGAAAATGAATTTTCGCACGTGTTTTAAGAAAAGGAAATGAACCTCTGTAATGAATGAACGTAATCTGTCTGTATCTGGTCACGCGAGGTGGGGCTCAGGCACGGCTGTGCGTGTTGCAAGCGTGTACCCCCCTCCTCTAGCTGGAAAGAGTAGTCCGACCGCAGGATGGGCTCTCTCCGGTGAGTGGGTTGCGATCTCGGTGACAATCTGTCTGTCTGCGACGTAATGAATCTGTATCTGAATTTGAATCTGCATGTTTTCTGAGTGGCATACGCACGCATGCATCTGCATTTACGAAGCTTACTGAGATTTCATTATCTCATAGATGTCTGTATGGTGTAGGTGACGTTCTAGGTGACATAGATCCAGGTGAGGACGACGTTCCTCCTTCTGATGTTTGAGGCAGTTGATGGATGATGGCCCGTGGGAGTGCGCTGAGCAGTCGGCGCGTTTTTGACCCGTGGGGATGTGTACGTATTTTGGGAACTATTAGAATGTCTAGGTTGATTTGTATAGACATTTTAGGTTGTTTGGATTAAGTAGTGGATAGGCTATATTTGATGACTTAAACGTTTTGGAAATCTGTTTTATAAACTGTATATTGAATGGTTTTGGTTTAATCCGTTAGTTAAATGTTATGAAAATGTTTTGAAATGTTTTTAGGTTGTTACAGATAGGCTCGGTTTTTTAGAGATATCCACGCAGTTGGACTTCGCAAAGTCTGCTGTAAGTTAATTGAGTTTAGAACACGTTTTAGTTGAGTTTAAATGATAAATTGATAGTGATGGAATTGGAAAATGTTTAAATGTAGAGTGATGTTTTGCTCTCTGGAATTTTTAGAGAGTACTTGTAAAACATTAGGGAAACGAGGTAGAAGATCGAGGGAGAGGGGGAAAATGGTCGCTGCAATGACGACCAGTCGCTGCAATGTGTAGCGACCAGTCGCTGCAATGTGCAGCGAATGGGCACTGCACAATGCTGCGCTCGATCGCTGCAATGTGCAGCAATCGGTCGCTGCACACTGCACAATGCAATGTGCAGCGACTGGGCACTGCACAATGCTGCGCTCGATCGCTGCAATGTGCAGCAATCGGTCGCTGCACACTGCAGCGATTGCAGCGATCGGGCGCTGCAATGTGCAGCGCCTACAGCGATCAGTCGCTTCTCTGTTTTTCCGGTTTTGCCCCTCTGTACTATTTTAAATAATTTTAATTATTTTACATAGTTTATTTTAATTGTTTTTAAGTTCGTTTTAAAAGCTTCGAAGTTAGATTTAATTTCTGATTTCGATTTCGGTTCAGTTTCCGCTTAAAGTGTAAAATAAAATGAAAAAGTTATACAGGTAAATGGGTACAGTTTTAGGGGTGTTACAGTTATGGTATCAGAGCTCCCGGGTTTTAAAATCGGTTCTGTAGACTGCTCGACTGCACAGCCACTACGCGGACATCCTTCATCAACTGTAAGTATATTCTTTAGTTATGCTTGATTTTTCTATTTGCTTTGTTATAATTGAGGGTGTTAGAATAGTTAAGAAAGCATCATTGTTCGAGGAGTTAATTGTTGTCACACTATGGCTTATAGGTTAGTCGAAAAGTTCAAGTAAAGATAACTAGGTATTTGGGTGAATATAAATTTGATTATTTAAGGAAGTAGGAAATAACATCGGACGTTAAAGATGACAATCACCCTGAGATCAAGTGACGAGTGCATGGATTTCCATATTAAGGCGAGAGTTAGATTCATTACTAGCAAGGGGTTAACTTTTATAAGGAAGAAGTTAGAAAACTAGATGCAGAATTTTATTGGATCATTAAAGTAAAGTACTCAATTATGAGGAAACTTTGAGATCGAAGTTTTGATTAAGGGTTATTAAAGACTAAGACCATTGTAGCCATTGTAGATAGAAGTAACAAAAATGAGTTTGCTCAATTCGTGTTGAAGGCCATTATTTGAGACGTAAGAGACTCTTTGGGAGGAATTACAAGTTTTGGGTCAATTTCAATTTTTCATTCTGAAGGTACTCAGTTGATTTCCACTAGTTATCCATAAGACTGAATTCTAAAATTTTGGACTAATCTAAATGGGTCAGGTACCTAGGTTCGCATTTATGTTTTAATGATTGGACTCCCGTCAGTAGAGTTTTCCCTTTTAGTTCAAGGAAGCATAAATAATGAGTCAATTTCCCAGCCACAAGTGATTTCGCTAAGAATGATTCACTTATTTTATCTAATCGAGTGGTTTAGATCGTTGCAAGTATACTTTTGCAAAATGATAGATTCCTTGATGTTCCAACTGATTATGAATCTAAAAACCAAGTTGGTTCAGTAAACCAGATGTAAGGTTCTACTTCACAACTTCCGAGTTGAGGGTCTTAGAATACAAACTTCGTACAACAAATTATGTAACCTAATACCACTAGAGGAAATGTGGATGTTTAGAAGTTTCTTTTACCTTATGATTAGAGGAACACAACTTATGAGATAAGTTAGGAATAATTAAGCACGAATTCTAGTAGACGGATTCCCTCGAAGTTTGGCTAATCATACAAAGAAAATTTAGAAGCTTAAATATGAACTTGTGCAGATTAATCATCAATTGAGACAACAAGGAAGTTGCACCAAGGATAATTACCCCGATCGAAGACAAGAATAATGCCCAACATTCAGCTGTTTCAGTTAGAGCTTTATCTCAACAGTTATTGGAGTTATAACGTTAGAGTGAAGATGTAGTATAGAGTAAGGATTTGACTATAATAATTATGCGATAGATCAAAGTAGGTTGGAAAATAGAGAGGTAAAAATATAATAGAAGGTGGGTAAGAAGGGTTACTAGGCAAACTAGTAAGAGAGGACAATAGGCTAAATATAGAACGATGTGGACCTCATAGAAAGGGAATTGTGCGTTAATAGGACTAGCCTGACTTAACCACAAGAATTATGCATTTAGAATTCGGATTACTATTAGAGGGGTGCAATTTATGAGATCTAAAATTTAAAGAGATAGAAACTGAACCTAGTCGACAAATCCTTGGAGTTTTATAGTACGACGAATCAGAGATAAGTTTGAAACTTAGATATGAACGTATCGAGGAATGCTTTGGATTGCCAAGGTATAATAAGTGCACGTAAGCAAATAAGGGTAATTACTCGGAGTTGGAAGGTTAACGAATTCGAGACAATAAAGGGTTAGAGTTATATGAAAAGTAATATGCAAGTGATACTCAGGTTACTAAAATTGGTCATTTTCTAGGAAATAAGTGCCGTCCTAGTAGACTGACAAATAAAGGACAATTGTCAGCTCGTGAAAAGACTTTGATCGACGAGTTGGGGACACGTCAGACAATTAGTGTTTGAGGAACGTTTCAAATTATTGGAGAATAAAAATGGTAGGATTTGAGGACTTAAGGAGAACTGGAATAAATGCGTAAACTTACCTACAACAAGTTTGCTAACAAGAAGATCGTGAGATAAATCGTTGCAAGGGAACAAAGTAGAATATTCAGAACCGACTAGGAGGAACGAAAGAGGGTAAGGTCATTCAGTAACGTTAAGGTAATCCTCGTGCAATATTAGGGATAGGTGAAGGAGATTGTTGGATTCTATGAGAGATTGAGATTTGAAGTTAGAATAAAGAGAATGATGATTTTCATAGAAATCATTTAAGTAAACTTAAGTAAAATGATGATTTTCAGAGGTTCGACTCGTGTTTGACCAGTCGGGACCAATGGATACCCAAGTGACTTAAGGTTATAAGGAATAGTTTAGAGAACACCGATGGTAGAACTTATGGACTTGACGCTACTCGGAGCTAATAGAGATTTAAGTTAGACGAATGAGCATAATGTAGGAGGTAAGAGAGTTTTAGCTAAGAGCATAGCGAGAGGGCTCGCTAATGTGACTTAGAAGGAAAAGTGATACTTATAGGACCTTATTCACAAAGGAATGAGAGCCTTAAGAAAATAACTGTTGGACTCAGTGAGATTTTGAAGAATTTTGAGGATATAGTTTGAGGTAGTTGTGAAACCCGCCCTGAAATAATTATCGAGAAGGGTAAATTGCCCAAGGTAGTGGGTGACTAGGGGTAATATTGGTGAAAAGGTTTAGGAGGAATCATCGTAAAGGAAACTGAGGTAGATGAAATTTCGTAGATGTTGGCTTACAATTCGAGAGTTTGCGGAAACTTTTAGATGTTAGTCAAATCAAAAGATGATAGGAAGCTTAGGTAGGGCTACTGCCTAATAAGTAACCAGAGAAAACCTGAACATGAAGTTAATCAGAATAAGTTAGAGAGAGAGTTTAATGTTTTGGATGATTAAATATAGATCGACGCGTGCGCGAGTCGTCAGGCGTCGAGTACCTAGTTAGAGATCGCTCGATTGAGGACTGAGGAAATTTTGTAAGACTCGATGCGTAAGCAAGGACACATGTAAGCCAATTAAAAGTGAGGAATACGATTACGAAGTTAATACAGAAATTGAGTTGGTGTGCATCCCGACTGGAGACAGAGTTGATGAAACTATGTTTAAGTTTGGGTTACAGCCCAGGAGTTGAAAGGGATTTTTTTTTTAGATGATATTCGATCTAACTGATGTAAGGAAATTTGGACATAGATGCGATATAAAATAATAGCTGAGAGAAGCTTCGATGGGAGAAGATTTTGAGTTTGCTTCGTTAGGAAATTGAGAACTTGAATTAGGCTTAGATCGGGGAAGCCTGAACATAAGGCCAAGTCAAAAGAGTAAGGAAGTTTAACTTATGGACGATTAAGTGGAAACTAACGTGTGTGTAAATTATTTACGTACATATCAGTGCAGTTGGGTTATGAAAATTTGAGACGTGAGGATTACTAGCACGTGGTGCACAATCGAAGGTTTAGTTAATCAAATCAAACGCACTAGGCATGGTTAAGAGGTTAATGATGCGTCATTTGGTTTTAGGGATTCTGGTTTAGAACCGTGGAGATTAACCCTAAGTATGGGCTAGAATCGAAGCCCTTGTGTGGGAGTTAGAAATTTCAGAGGGTTGAAGAAATAGAGAGGAGACACTTGAAGAGAACAGAGTATTATGAGTTGAGGTATAAAGCTGCAAGACGTGAAACAAGGATACCAAAGACCATAAGCTAAGTCAAATTTTGAGGACAAAATTTTGAATAAGGTGGATGGAATGTAACACCCGGCTTTTTACGGGTTTTAGTAATTATATATATATATATATTGGTATTTTTGTAAATATGTCAAATTAAGTCTGTTTTGCAAACAGAAAGCATTATTAGGATCCTAATGATTAACTTGGATTTTGAGAAAATTCCAGGAGTTTTAGGAGTTTAACGCTAATTTTACGAGAATTACGTTTCTCGTAATATAAAGGACGTTTTAATAAAAGTAGTAAACGAGGCCCGTTTTGCGATCGGATGGTTTTAATAAATCCCTAACGATAAGTTTGAGTTATTGGCAAAATGAGGATATTAGGAGAAACCCGAATCGTTAGCAATTAACGAAACAAAGGACGAAACGAATATAAAAATAATGGGAGGGCAAAACGGTAATTGGCATTTATTATTTTGTTTTTGTTTTAAAAGAAAACATTTTGTTTTCTTTTAAAACAATCGAATGGCTTCGCGATGAAGCCATTCGATCGTTTCTGCGGGCAGCGAGCAGGGCCGAGCAGAGGAGCGACGATCGGCGGCCTGAACCACCGGCGATGTCCGACGATCTCCAGCCAGACGACGGCTGCGAGCAGTGTCTGGGCCGTCTCCGCGCACAAACCAAGCGGTAAGCCTCCTTTTCTCCCTATTTCGGTTCTGTTCTGGGCCGTCGGCGACGAGCTTGATTAAGCTCCGGTCATCGGCCGTTTTTGGCCGTTCTCGACGGTGAATGGCTGAGCTTATGGCCGGCGAAGGTCTCCTGGCAAAGGAGAGCTCAATTTGAGCGAAAACCGTGAACTCCAAATTGGGGAGTTTCGGTTTTCGGTGTGATGCCTCGGGATTTCGATTAGTTTAGGCTAATTGAGGCTAATTGGGGTTGATTGGTGAGGAAATGGATGGAAATCGATGAAAAACCGAGTTGGGGGAAATTTCTGGGTGAAGGGCAGTTCGGGTTTTGCTGCATTTGACCTAGCTACGGTCGATTGTTTTAAAATTCCTTTTGGCAAGTTAAAATAGATTATTAGAGGAGTACGTGGCCGCTCGAATCGTTCGATTCCGATAACCGACGCGAAAGTTACGCGCGTTCGAAGTTTCGGGTCGGTTTTACCAAACCCGAATTAGTGGCCCGTTTAGTTAAGTTTTAGTTGGATTAGGCTATAAATAATAGTTTGAGAGTAATTGGTGAATGTAACCTTGAGTTTAATAAAGTTTGAATATTTGTTGTAGGTTGAGCCATAGGTGGACAGATAACCGAGCATCCCCAGCGAGCTGCGGACGACAGGTAAGTTCTCGTGACTTACTCTGGCCGATTGGCCTACACCGTATTTCGATGTCGCTTCGAGGATGTGAAAGGATCGTTTGTTTTATTGCTTTGGTTGGGTAGTTAGGTTTAAACATTTTGTAGGTTATTTCATTTACAGTCTTGATGGTATACATGTGCCTGTTTGTTGTATGTTTATATTATGCTCATATCTGTTCATGCATCACGTATTTCAAATGTCATGAAAATGAATTTTCGCACGTGTTTTAAGAAAAGGAAATGAATATCTGTAATGAATGAACGTAATCTGTCTGTATCTGGTCACGCGAGGTGGGGCTCAGGCACGGCTGTGCGTGTTGCAAGCGTGTACCCCCCTCCTCTAGCTGGAAAGAGTAGTCCGATCGCAGGATGGGCTCTCTCCGGTTAGTGGGTTGCGATCTCGGTGACAATCTGTCTGTCTGCGACGTAATGAATCTTTATCTGAATTTGAATCTGCATGTTTTCTGAATGGCATACGTACGCATGCATCTGCATTTACGAAGCTTACTGAGATTTCATTATCTCATAGATGTCTGTATGGTGTAGGTGACGTTCTAGGTGACATAGATCCAGGTGAGGACGACGTTCCTCCTTCTGATGTCTGGGCAGTCGGCGCGTTTTTGACCCGTGGGGATGTGTACGTATTTTGGGAACTATTAGAATGTCTAGGTTGATTTGTATAGACATTTTAGGTTGTTTGGATTAAGTAGTGGATAGGCTATATTTGATGACTTAAACGTTTTGGAAATCTGTTTTATAAACTGTATATTGAATGGTTTTGGTTTAATCCGTTAGTTAAATGTTATGAAAATGTTTTGAAATGTTTTTAGGTTGTTACGGATAGGCTCGGTTTTTTAGAGCTATCCACGCAGTTGGACTTCGCAAAGTCTGCTGTAAGTTAATTGAGTTTAGAACACGTTTTAGTTGAGTTTAAATGATAAATTGATAGTGATGGAATTGGAAAATGCTTAAATGTAGAGTGATGTTTTGCTCTCTGGAATTTCCAGAGAGTACTTGTAAAACATTAGGGAAATGAGGTAGAAGATCGAGGGAGAGGGGGAAAATGGTCGCTGCAAAGTGCAGCGACCAGTCGCTGCAATGTGCAGCGACTGGGCGCTGCACAATGCAGCGCCCGATCGCTGGAATGTGCAGCAATCGGTCGCTGCACATTGCAGCGATTGCAGCAATCGGGCGCTGCAATGTGCAGCGCCTACAGCGATCAGTCGCTTCTCTGTTTTTCCGGTTTTGCCCCTCTGTACTGTTTTAAATAATTTTAATTATTTTACATAGTTTATTTTAATTGTTTTTAAGTTCGTTTTAAAAGCTTCGAAGTTAGATTTAATTTCTGATTTCGATTTCGGTTCAGTTTCCGCTTAAAGTGTAAAATAAAATGAAAAATTTGTACGGGTAAATGGGTACAGTTTTAGGGGTGTTACACAGCAGCAACCCTTAAAAATTTTAGCAAATTCATCATCAAAAGAACGTTGTGAAAAATGTAAATTTACATAACAAACTCAAATGCAAGGTACCTTTTGTCGATATAAAATAAATATTCAATCACATCCCGACTCGGTCTCTCTGTCTCTCTTTAATACTTCTAAAAACTACAACCATGAGTCTTGACATTCTACTTCAACCACTGTGATAGCAACGGGATAAATGTCATCGTTATCGTCAATGCTAATGACTGTAAGTAATTGCCCTGCATATGAGTAATTCTGATAACAGTTGTCCAAACATATGATAGGTATACCCCATCGGATCAAACATCTCTTACATGCGGCTAGTGTAACACCCGAGATAACGGCCAGGTGATTTTCCTAACTGTATTAACGGTCATAAATATTTAATCTTCGCAGTTTAGGATTTTATGCCAAGCTTAATTAATTACATGTGGATCCAAACTAGGTTTAGTGGCAAAGTTGTAATATTGGAGGATTGATGCCAGTATTTAAAGAAAAAGGAAAGGGTTCAAACCTCATTTAAACCACGGTAGCCGACACCTTCCTTTCCGGCGATTTCTTCTCTCGCAAGTTCTTACTCTCTGCTATCAGTGTCTTCCTCGCCGACGACCGGTTTCTAGCCCGCATTCCTCTGCGAATCCGCACCCGAGGTATGAAATGGACAATGTAGTTATCTGTTTGTGTTTGGAGCTCTGTTTTCAGCTCGGCATTTGAACTCGGATTTTATCAATGGCCGAGTAGTATTAGAACATTTTAGAACCCGAGAGTAGTAATGTTAACCCGAATCGATTCTGGACATTTTAAGTAACCAACTCAGATTTAATCGATAGTAGAACCTGTTTGTTTTATTTTGGATTTCAGATTTTACACAGTATATCAAACCAAGGATTCAGGAATGACTTTATCTAATAGATCCTAGGATGATTTATGAGTAGAGTTTTAGGATTTTGATTTAACTACTGTAATGCACATGTTTTAGGTGAAGAAGTTGAAGAGAAGAGGTTCAGAGTGCTAAGGAGACCAAGTAAGTGAATGTATTAAGATTTTCGGCTAATAGAGCCCTACATCGTGGGAGTACTAGGTTGAGATGTCTAATGTTTACCTTATGATAAGGAGCTTGTCTGCACTTGAAGGATTTATGTATGTTACGAGTTATACTATTTGATGACCTGCTAGTGAATGTGAAGTTGTCTGCTCTGGTATGATCCTTGTCATAGTTTGATGAGTTCAAAATTCTCATGTTCATGCTTCATGAATGTTTCTCAAGCATAAGAAAATGTTTTAACGCATGTTTTCCATGAACAAGATATATATATATATATATATATATATATATATATATATAAGATTTATGCAACGTGGATTAAGTGAGGGTTGGGTGCGGTTCGGCGTATGTCACAGTCCAAAGAAGGACATATGAATACGACCCGCAGTAGGAAACAAGATCAAACTCACTGTCGAACCCCTTTTACCGGCACAAATCCTCTCTTGATCCACAAAACCCAAACAAAGAATATGATCGAAGACTATGAATGATGATTATGATCAATGACTATGAATGATGATTATGATCAATGACTATGAATGATGAATATGATCAATGACTATGAATGATAAATATGATCAATGACTATGAATGGAATATGATCAATGACTATGAATGATGATTATGATCAATGACTATGAATGATGATTATGATCAATGACTATGAATGATGAATATGATCAATGACTATGAATGATGATTATGATCAATGACTATGAATGATGAATATGATCAATGACTATGAATGATGATTATGATCAATGACTATGAATGATGATTATGATCAATGACTATGAATGATGATTATGATCAATGACTATGAATGATGAATATGATCAATGACTATGAATGATGATTATGATCAATGACTATGAATGATGATTATGATCAATGACTATGAATGATGATTATGATCAATGACTATGAATGATGAATATGATCAATGACTATGAATGATGATTATGATCAATGACTATGAATGATGAATATGATCAATGACTATGAATGATGATTATGATCAATGACTATGAATGATGATTATGATCAATGACTATGAATGATGATTATGATCAATGACTATGAATGATGATTATGATCAATGACTTATGCGCAATGTGTTTTTCCCAAATATGCACTCATGCATCCATGTTAGTGTTGCATTCCTTACTAAGCAGTAGGCTATAGATGAACTTATGATGTAGGTGAAGAGGAATACAGGTGAAGATACTAACTTCAAAGAGGATATTTAAAGCTGGTTGCTGGAGGGTACTCAAAGTGACAGTGTGGGACTGGAGAGGCGATTATGACCCCTGGTTATTGCTCCCTTATGTCAGTAAGAATATAAGAACTGGAATTATGTAGGATGGTGTTAGTATTGTTTGAGTTAACTTTTGAGTCTGGGATTGGATATGAGGATATGTTTCCTTTTAAAGGATTTATGTCATGCAAGTCTTCCGCTATTTATACTCTGAATGAATTTGTTATACCAGTACAGAGCCTTTCTTAGCTAAGTTGTGTTATGTGAAAGTTGGATGAATCTTTTGTAGGAGTTTCTACCGGAAGATGTGTTTTCTCCTATCGGTAGAAGTAAGTAGTAATTTTGTCGTCTAGCGATCGGCAGATGTAGAGTGTTTAGCCATCGGATGATGAAAGTATAGTTTTGTCGTCTAGCGATCGGTAGATGTAGAGTGTTTAGCCATCGGATGATGAAAGTGCTATTTTGTCGTCTAGCGATCGGCAGATGTAGAGTGTTTAGCCATCGGATGATGAAAGTATAGTTTTGTTGTCCAGCGATCGGTAGATGTAGAGTGTTTAGCGATCGGCAGATGTAGAGTGTTTAGTGATCGGGTGATGTAAAGCTTATAAGCTATCGGAAGATGTCTTAGATGAACACGTGAATTTCACATGTCTATCGGTAGATGTTTCAATGAGTCACGAGAGCTGCACGTGTCCATCGGTAGATGTGCACTACCGGATGATGTTTTAAGTGATCACGTGAGAAGCACGTATCGGTAGATGTTTTTTGCCCGGCGTCGGTGAGAGAGTTGTGTGAAGTGCACGATACAAATCGGATGGTGCAAGCTCTTATGCATGCAAACCCATGCAATCCGAGATCGATAAAGTCGAGCGACTTGAGGGCAATTCATCTCCGCCCGACTATGTCTTAGAACCGATGATCGTGTACGGTCGCTCGTGTCTGTGAGCGATTAAGTAAGTAATATCATGAAGAAGTCAGGTACAAGGGATTAATTCTCCATCAGATAAGTTGAAGTCTTTAAGTCTGCTAGATACACTGTTAAAAAAAAAAGAGAAGAGAGTCCAATTATGAATTAAAGTTTTATGACAAGTCACGAATTTTGTGGCGATCCTCCCAGGGTCGTTACAATTATGGTATCAGAGCAAAACCGGGTTCTAAAACCGATTATGCAGACTGCCTTCCAGTACTGACTGTCACATGAGCACACTCCAACAACTGTAAGTATTTATGATTTCAGTATATGTCATTAAGTTAAGATATATCTGAAATGATTTGTCTAGGAATCCCTAAAATGGTTAGAGGTCAGCAGAGAGAGACCAATGAGGATAGCAATGCTATTGCTCAGTTGACAGAGTTGGTCATGCGCCAATCTCACCAGATCGAACGACTGATGACTGCTAGAGAGGAACAAGGCAACTCCAGTACTAATGCAACTCATGATCATGGGGGTGAGCGTTTCCACCGGCTTTGACCCCCGGTGTTTAATGGACATGTTTCAGATCCTATTTATGCTGAGGAGTGGGTTCGAAAGATAGAAGACATGTTTAAGTATGCAAAGGTTGATGAAGGAGATAAGGTCACCTATGCTGTCTTTCATTTGGAGTTAAGTGCAAGGCATTGGTGGGACTCGATCCAGAACACTGTTAATGCCGAAGCTATGACCTGGGTGATGTTTAAGACTGCTTTCTTTGACAAGTACTTCAATAGGACTGTTCGGGCCAACAAGAAGAAGGAGTTCATGAATCTACGACAAACTGGCTCTGTGACGGATTACATATGCAAATTTGATGCTTTATCACGGTTTGCTCCCCGTATGATTGAGGATGACGAGAACAAGATTTACCAATTTGTTCAAGGACTGAAACCGAGTCTGTACATGAAGGTAAAGACTGCTGGAATACACAATGTACCTTATGGTGAAGTGACGGCTAAGGCCTTGGAGCTGGAAGAGGCAGAAATGACAGCATATGCACAGCGTGAGCAGCCAAGAAAACTCACGAAGGACACTCAGCCGCCACCACGTCAGAACAAAGGTTGGCAGCCGCAACAGAACAGGGGACCACAGCAACAACAACAAGGAATAAAGAGACCCCTCAACCAGAATGATGACCAAGGAAAAGGAAAGAGGCCTCTGGCGCCCTTATGCCCCACCTGTCAAAAGAACCACCCCGGCGAATGCAAGTTGCGTTCTGGCTGCTGTTTCAGATGTGATAAGGTTGGACATATAGTCAGAGACTGCCTCATGCCGCCAGATCCGAACCGTGCAAGGGTAGCACCTAGAGTCTACGCAATGATGGAGGATGAGGAAGCCGTGCAGCATACAGTCATAACAGGTACCATTATGATCTGTGGTTTTGCTGCTTACACACTTATAGATACGGGAGCCACACACTCGTTTATATCAACACTGTTCGTATGCCAACACAACTTAGAACTTTTACCTGCCGAAAGACCATATGATGTTATGTTACCATCAGGGAAGTCCCTACATTCTGAACAGATTGTTAAAGGTGATGTTGTGTCCTTAGGAAGTAAGAAACTATATGTAGAACTGATTGTAATTGACATGAAAGGATACGAGGTGATATTAGGAATGGATTGGTTATTTAGGCATTATGCCATAATAAGTTGTAGATCTGGGATGGTTGATTTTCGACCCCCAAATGGTGATCATTATTCTTTCCAAGCTATTCCTAAGATAAGCAAAATACCGATTATATCCTTACTAGAAATTTACCGGTTACTGAAAAATGGTTGTGAGAGTTACTTAGCTAGCATAATGGATGTTCGGGTGAAGAATAAGATGGAGTTACAAGATATCTCCATAGTCAGAGAGTTCCCTGAGACGTTCTTGGATGATTTGCCAGGATTACCACCTGATAGAGAAATAGAGTTTGTAATAGATACGTACCCTGAGGCTTTACCGGTATCTAAGAATCCTTATCGGATGGCGCCTGTTGAGCTAAAAGAGTTAAAAGTTCAACTGCAAGAATTAGGAGACAAGGGATTTATACGCCCTAGTAGTTCCCCTTGGGGTGCACCTGTCTTATTTGTCAAGAAGAAAGATGGTTCCCTTAGAATGTGCATAGACTATAGAGAGCTAAATAAGTTGACAATCAAGAATAAGTACCCCTTACCTCGGATTGATGATTTGTTTGACCAATTGCAAGGAGCAAAGGTGTTTTCAAAAATAGATTTGCGTTCGGGTTATTACCAACTGAAGGTTAAAGAAAGAGATATACCAAAGACAACCTTCAGAACCCGTTATGGACACTACGAATTCTTGGTCATGTCATTCGGACTGACCAATGCACCTGCAGCCTTTATGGACTTAATGAATCGAGTGTTTCGTAAGTATTTGGATAAATTTGTAATTGTGTTCATAGATGATATCCTGATATACTCACGGACAGAAGCTGACCATGCAGAGCATTTAAGAATAGTTTTGACAACATTGAAGGAGCACCAGCTCTATGCCAAATTGTCCAAGTGTGAATTTTGGTTGGACAAGGTTAATTTTCTTGGCCATGTAGTTTCTGCTAATGGCATATCAGTGGACCCGACCAAAATTCAGGCAGTAAAGGATTGGCCACAACCAAAGAATGCCAGTGAAGTCCGCAGTTTCCTTGGATTGGCAGGCTATTACAGGAAGTTCATCAAAGGATTTTCTATGATAGCTAAGCCTCTGACGAATTTGACAAAGAAGGACCATAAGTATTCTTGGACCGAAGCTTGTGAGGATAGCTTCTAGACATTGAAGGTGAAGTTAACAACAGCCCCGATATTGACCCTTCCAACCGAAGGAGGAAAGTTTAGCGTATTTTGTGATGCATCAAAAGTTGGTTTGGGCTGTGTTTTGATGCAAGTAGGCAAAGTTGTAGCATATGCCTCTAGGCAGTTAAAGAATTACGAACAGAACTACCCCACCAATGATTTAGAATTAGCTGCTGTTTTTTTTACTTTGAAGATTTGGAGACACTATTTGTATGGACGGCAGTGTGAAGTATTTTCTGACCATAAGAGCTTGAAATATCTTTTCACTCAAAAGGAATTAAACATGAGGCAGAGGCGTTGGTTGGAATTTGTTAAGGACTACGACTTTGAGATCAAGTATCACCCGGGTAAGGCTAACTCTGTAGCTGACGCATTGAGCGGGATGTCCACGACAATGCAACCTGTTGTAGCAACCATGTCTATACCTTTGAGGACAGAAGTTCAGAGGTTTGAATTGGAGATAGTTCCAGAGTTATCAACCTTACTTGCCGATTTGACCATTCAACCAACGGTTTTAGAAAAGATCAAAGAAGCACAACAGAAGGACTCAGAGGAGAATAACAGTATGATGAACAAGGTGAAGGACACCACCTCCGAGTTTAGTCTTTCCAAGGATGGGATTTTGAGGTTTAGAAATAGATGGCATGTCCCTAATGATGAAGAATTACGTAAGTTAATCTTGGCTGAGGCGCACTCGTCTCCCTTTTCTGTACATCCTGGCAGCACCAAGATGTATCGAGACCTGAAGTTACTCTATTGGTGGCCAAACTTAAAGAGAGATGTTGTGTAATATCCGGCTTGTACGGACTACAGATTTAATATATTATATTATTATTTTATTATATAATGGCATTTTTGGTAAATATGTCAAATCAGGTCCGTTTTACAAGAAGAAAGCGTCATTGCGATCCTAACGATTAATAGGAATTTTAGGGAAATTATGAGAATTTTCGGAGAGTAAATGCTATATTCCGAGTAATTACCTTTATCGTAAAGTAAATGACGTTTTAGTAAAAATAGCAAACGGAGTCCAAATTGCGAACGGATAGTTTTGTTAGTTACCAAATAATAAGTTAGACATATTGGTGAAGGACGTTTGGAGAAGTCGAATGGCTAGACGATTAACGAACCGAAGAACGAAACTAATATAAAAACTAAACAAGGGCAAAATGGTAATTTTGCAAATCAATTATATTAAAAACTAAACAATTTCTTTCTCTCCCTCACCTTCTCTCTTTTCCTCCTGCCTTCTCACGATCCAGAGAGCTCTCTCTCTCGCAAATCCTCTCTGGCCGTCGATGATCTCCCTCATCCGACCTCCGTTTTTCCTCCCGTTCGTTCCGATTTCTTCGTGCTTCCTCCTCCAATCGACGTTCTAGGTATGTCTCTATAGTTTTAGAACGTTAGATTTCGAGTTTCGTAACGTTTAAATAATTAGGGTTTCGTTTAGATTTCGATAAAAATGTCGATTTAGGATCCGAAACTAATAGTTTGAGTATGATTGACGATATAAAAGACGTATTGACGTTATTGGACGAAGTTATATCAATTTGTGAAAATGTTAAAAATTAGGGATTTTCGAGATTTTAGGAAAAACTCGTAAATTGAGAATTTAGGTGCTGAGCGTAAATTTATCGATTTAATAGCTCAATGAATTGGATTAGAACTTTAGGAAAGTTTCCTTAGTTAAGGTTTTGTGAATTTGGACGATCGATAGTTTAAACTCGTTTAACTTTGATATTGTGTTTTGCTTCAGACAAACTACGCTCGTGGACGGAGCTTGAGCTGCTTTGGACGCGAGGTAAGTTCTCGTGATCTTCTTTGGCCGATTGGCCTACACCGTACGTCGTGGTCTCGAGGAGTTTGGTGACGCACTAGTTTTATTGCTTTGGTTGGGTAGCTAGGTTTATTTGTTTTATAGTTTATGTTTTACAGTCTTTGATGGTACCCATTATTGTTTGTTTACTGTAAGTTATTGAACTGTTCACGCATCACTTGTTTTAAAGAAAAGCATGAAAATGAATTTCCGCACAGAGTTTTAAAGATAACGAAATTAATGCATCGGCCGAAGGGCTTATTGTGCATTTGCCGCAAGGCGTATTGTTTATTGGCCAAATGGCGTATTGTTTATTGGCCAAATGGCGTATTGTTATTGGTCACGCGAGGTGGGGCTCAGGCACGGCTATACGTTTTGTAAGCGTGCACCCCCCGCCTCTAGCTGGAAAGAGTAGTCCGCCCGCTGGATGAGCTCTCTCTGGTTAGAGGGATAGGACTTCGGTGACACCTATTGTATTGAGCATTGCATTGTAAGATAAAATAAAGCATGGTTTTATTGAACTCATACGCACAGCATGCATCGCATTTACTAGAGCTTACTGAGATTTTTATCTCATAGTGTATTGTATGGTGTAGGTGACCTAGATATCGAGGAACCAGGTGAGGATGGGATTCCTTCTCCTGAGGCATAATTCAGTTGACGGAGGATGGCTGTGGTGGTGTGCTGGCGCAGTCGAGGCTCACCTGACCCGTGGGGACGCATGTATAGGTTTTGAGGGTCTTTTTTGGGATGTTTGATGACTTTATAAACATTTTAGGATGTTATGTAATAACGTTTATCTTGAAATTCTGGAACTGTTTGGTTGTGTAGTGTTTTAAATGATTTAGTAAACTGTATTTGAATTGTTTTAGGTTTGATAAGGGTATGTTCAATATTTAGGTATATCCACGCAGTTGGATTTCGCAAAGTCCGCTGTAAGTTAATTAAGTTTAGAAGACGTTTTAATTGGTTGAGTTCAGGTTATAAGTTTATTGAAATTGTAGGTGTAAAGAATATTGAAATTGTAGGTGTAAAGAAATAGAAGTTTTGCTCTCTGGAAATCGGATTCCAGAGAGCTAATTGATGGGTTTTATGGCGTGAAATGTTGTTGTGTTGAAGTGTTGAAGTGTGAAGAATGTGTGAAAAGTGTGAAGGGGGATCGCTGCAAGTAATGCAGCGATCGATCTCTGCTGCAAAGCAGAGATCGATCGCTGCCACAGCTAGCAGCGATCGATCTCTGCTCTGCTGCAGAGATCGATCGCTGATGCTGTGAAGCAACGCAGCGATCGATCTCTGCTGCAGCGCAGAGACCGATCGCTGCCTTGGCGCAGCGATGTAGCGCTCAGTCGCTGCATGTAGCAGCGACTGGTCGCTGCCACATTTGCCACGGTTGGACGGTTTTGTCCTCCCGTTTTAAATTAAAGTTTTATTAAATGTTTAACAGATTTAATTGTTTTAATTATATTTGTTTTAAGTTGTTTTAAAAGTTAGATTTAAATTCCGATTTCGATTCTGGTTTCGATTTCGGTTTAGGTTCCGCTTAGAGTCTATTTAAAGTATAGAGTTTATTTAAAGTAATTATTGGGATAAAAAATAAATAAATAATATGGGAAATACGGGTACAGTATTAGGGTCGCTACATGTTGCTAAGTATGTAGAGTCATGTTTGGTTTGCCAACAAGTTAAAGCCGAGCACCAACGTCCAGGAGGTACCCTTCAGCCTTTACCTATTCCCGAGTGGAAGTGGGAACACATAGCTATGGATTTCGTTGTAGGATTACCTAAGACAATTAAAGGACATGATAGTATTTGGGTTGTGATTGATAGATTGACGAAATCAGCCCATTTCTTACCAGTAAGGACAACCTACTCGATGGACCAGCTTGCTGATCTTTATGTACAAGAAGTTATTAGGTTGCGTGGAATTCCTGCATTTGTTGTCTCTGATCGCGATCCTAGATTCACCTCGAGGTTTTGGCAAAGCTTACAGGGCACATTAGGTACAAAGTTGTCCTTCAGCACTGCTTTCCACCCACAGACAGATGGTCAATCTGAAAGGACTATTCAGATACTTGAAGACATGCTGAGGGCGTGTGTACTAGATTTCCAGTCATCCTGGAGCCGATACTTACCTTTGGTTGAGTTCTCTTACAACAATAGTTACCAGTTACCATTGGTATGACACCTTATGAGGCGGTAGGAAATGTAGATCACCTCTGTATTGGGATGAAGTTGGTGAAGCAAAACTCATAGGTCCTGAGATGTTGCAACAGATGTCAGACAAGATTGCCACTATTAAGAGGAGGATGATTACTGCACAAAGCCGACAGAAAAGTTATGCAGACCAAAGGAGGAGAGATCTTGAATTTGCCGTTGGTGATGAAGTTTTCCTGATGGTTTCACCATTTAAAGGAGTACTAAGATTTGGCAAAAAGGGAAAGCTTAATCCACGATTTATTGGACCATTCCCTGTTTTGGCTAGAATCGGTAGAACAGCTTACAGACTGCAGTTGCCTCCATCATTGGATAAAGTTCATAATGTTTTCCATGTGACAATGTTAAGAAAATGTATATGGGACCCTACACAAGTTGTTGAACTAGTGGATTTTGGGATTGAGCCGACGCTAACATATGAAGAGAAGCCAGTGCAGATATTGGAATCCGCAATTAAGACTCTGAGGAACAAAGAGATTCCGTTGGTCAAAGTTTTATGGAAGAATCATGGCATTGAAGAAGCCACGTGGGAGCGACGACAGGACATGTTAGACAAGTATCCGGAGTTATTTGTTTGATCAATTTTCGGGGACGAAAATTTTGTTTAAGGAGGGGTGGATGTAACACCCGAGATAACGGCCAGGTGATTTTCCTAACTGTATTAACGGTCATAAATATTTAATCTTCGCAGTTTAGGATTTTATGCCAAGCTTAATTAATTACATGTGGATCCAAACTAGGTTGAGTGGCAAAGTTGTAATATTGGAGGATTGAGGCCAGTATTTAAAGAAAAAGGAAAGGGTTCAAACCTCATTTAAACCACGGTAGCCGACACCTTCCTTTCTGGCGATTTCTTCTCTCGCAAGTTCTTACTCTCTGCTATCAGTGTCTTTCTCGCCGACGACCGGTTTCTAGCCCGCATTCCTCTGCGAATCCGCACCCGAGGTATGAAATGGACAATGTAGTTATCTGTTTGTGTTTGGAGCTCTGTTTTCAGCTCGGCATTTGAACTCTGATTTTATCTATGGCCGAGTAGTATTAGAACATTTTAGAACCTGAGAGTAGTAATGTTAACCCGAATCGATTCTGGACATTTTAAGTAACCAACTCAAATTTAATCGATAGTAGAACCTTATAACACCCCGATTCCCTGAACCCGGTTTGTTACTCAAAACCCCGAATATTACTAAGAAACACTTGGGCCAAATATAAAACTTCGTTGAAAATTTCAGAATTTGAAATTTGACAAAACATGAAAACTTGCAGCGGAAATCGTTTAAACAAAAGTAAAATTAAACAAAGCCATGTTAAAATAATCGTTGGCAATATTAAGAATCAATCAGTTGAGAAGCAAAGGTTTAACTCGTAAAATAATTTAAAGATTTCAAAAGTCAATTCCATCGACCGCCGAACAAAGTCAATAAAAGGGAAAGGCTACTCGAAGACATCCACCGGTGACTAAACGACAAAGCACAAGATTTGTCATCCGGTCACTAAACGACAAAACATAAAATTTGTCATCCGGTCCCTAAACAACAAAACATAAAATTTGTCATCCGGTCACTAAACGACAAAACATAAAATTTGTCATCCGGTCACTAAACGACAAAACATATCCTCCATCTACCGGTGACGTCAGCTGGATGATCTCTCTCATCCGATCGACTTTACCCTACATCTACCGGTGACGTCAGCCGGATGATCCCTCTCATCCGGGCACTAGACGACAAACAAAACACCTATATCATCCGGTAGAAAAGAAACACAACACTATCCACAGAAAAGAATTTACTTACTTCCCAAAGACCATTCAGGAACGACTCAAGCCATAACATTAATCAAATCTGATAAAAACCAACATTTAAAACTCAACAGACTGCTAAAATCAGTAAATTTCAAAACGTATTCAAAATGCTAAAATTCCTACTGTCATGAGAACTCAACATACTCAGACTGAATCCTTGACTACTAGTCCTTCACACTGACAGACATCAGTTAAACCGCCCCGTCAGCTGCCAGAACATTGAATAAGTGTACTCCTCCAACCCGACTAGTCCTCAGTGAACTCAGTAAACACACCTGCTGTCACTTCTTCACCTACATCACAAAACTCATCTATTAGCCTAATGCTAAGTAAGTAATGCAAAATGAAATGAATTACTGAAACATAAACTCCTAATCATGCAATTTCTACTTTCTCCTCTCAGTTGCTCATTCATCATTTCTAATTCAGATCCCCCTTTGAAATTGGGAGTCGGATCAACTCTCCCAAAGTATGTATCCACTGACTCATTAAGGGGCGGATTAATTCCCTTAACAGTAAATCTGATTCACATGTTCAGATCCCCCTGTGAAATTGGAAGTTGGATCAGCTCTTCCAAAGTATATATCCACTGTCTCATTAAGGGGCGGATTAATTCGCTTAACAGTAAATCTTATTCACTTTGCTGTTTCATCACATTCAATCCTCTCCATACCAATGTGTATTCAAATTCATTTTCGTATACATTTTGAAAACATGATGCATGGCATACAAACATATCCAAGTAAAAACAAACCTAACGTTTTGTGATGTAGGCCCGAAGGCACAAGCAAACATTACTTACTTGGATCTCCTAGAATTGTCTGGGTAGCTAACCACTTCGGGTATTGCTCAACCTAAAACCGTAGACAGAGCATATATTAAATTTCCTCTAATCTTCATTCTAGACCACTATAAATCTAAGGGAAACTCTAGTCATTGTGCATTCTCGATTTCGACTTAAACCGAACTAACCCTCACTTACTGTATTCTCCAAAACCTCAATATCATCCCTCCCACCAACAATAGATACAATGTAGCTAGAAATAGAGGCAAAACTCACCAAGTTCGGAAGAAGTCGCTGGAGATAGTCGAAGGGGGGTCTCCTATCGTGCTCTGCTAGGCTGAGGAGCTGAGAATGGGGAGGAAATAGAATAAAACAGTGGCGGCTACTTCAATAATAGTTTCCTTAAATACGTTATCCACCCTTAGATTTCTAATTACCCTTATACCCTTGCTTAGTCATCCACTAACCCTACATTTAATATTGTCATTAGTTTTAAAAAGAATAGAGAAACGGTTTAACAGGACCGGGTATTACAAACCTGTTTGTTTTATTTTGGATTTCAGATTTTGCACAGTATATCAAACCAAGGATTCGAGAATGACTTTAGCTAATAGATCCTAGGATGATTTATGAGTAGAATTTTAGGATTTTGATTTAACTACTGTAATGCACATGTTTTAGGTGAAGAAGTTGAAGAGAAGAGGTTCAGATTGCTAAGGAGACCAGGTAAGTGAATGTATTAAGATTTTCGGCTAATAGAGCCCTACATCATGGGAGTACTAGGTTGAGATTTCTAATGTTTACCTTATGATAATGAGCTTGTCTGCACTTGAAGGATTTATGTATGTTACGAGTTATACTATTTGATGACCTGCTAGTGAATGTAAAGTTGTCTGCTCTGGTATGATCCTTGTCATAGTTTGATAAGTTCAAAGTTCTCATGTTCATGCATCATGAATGTTTCTCAAGCATAAGAAAATGTTTTAATGCATGTTTTCCATGAACAAGATATATATATAATATTTATGCAACGTGGATTAAGTGAGGGTTGGGGGCGGTTCGGCGTATGTCACAGTCCAAAGAAGGACATATGAATACGACCCGCAGTATGGAATAAGATCAAACTCACTGTCGAACCCCCTTTACCGGCACAAATCCTCTCTTGATCCACACAACCCAAACAAAGAATATGATCGAAGACTATGAATGATGATTATGATCAATGACTATGAATGATGATTATGATCAATGACTATGAATGATGAATATGATCAGTGACTACGAATGATGAATATGATCAATGACTATGAATGAGGAATATGATCCATGTCTATGAATGATGATTACGAGCAAAAACATGAACAAGAAAAGACTTATGAGCATGTGTTTTTCCCAAATTATGCACTCATGCATCCATGTTAGTGTTGCATTCCTTACTAAGCATTAGGCTTATAGATGAACCTTATGATGTAGGTGAAGAGAATACAGGTGAAGATACTAACTTCAAAGAGGATATTTAAAGCTGGTTGCTGGAGGGTACTCAAAGTGACAGTGTGGGACTGGAGAGGCGATTATGACCCCTGGTTATTTCTCCCTTATGTCAGTAAGAATATAAGAACTGGAATTATGTAGGATGGTGTTAGTATTGTTTGAGTTAACTTTTGAGCCTGGATTGGATATGAGGATATGTTTCCTTTTAAAGGATTTATGTCATGCAAGTCTTCCGCTATTTATACTCTGAATGAATTTGTTATACCAGTAAGAGCCTTTCTTAGCTAAGTTGTGTTATGTGAAAGTTGGATGAATCCTTTTGGTTGGAGTTTTCTACCGGAAGATGTGTTTTCTCCTATCGGTAGAAGTAAGTAGTAATTTTGTCGTCTAGCGATCGACAGATGTAGAGTGTTTAGCCATCGGATGATGAAAGTATAGTTTTGTCGTCTAGCGATCGGTAGATATAGAGTGTTTAGCCATCGGATGATGAAAGTGCTATTTTGTCATCTAGCGATCGGCAGATGTAGAGTGTTTAGCCATCGGATGATGAAAGTATAGTTTTGTCCTCCAGCGATCGGCATGAAAGTATAGTTTTGTCGTCTAGCGATCGGTAGATATAGAGTGTTTAGCCATCGGATGATGAAAGTATAGTTTTGTCGTCTAGCGATCGGTAGATATAGAGTGTTTAGCCATCGGATGATGAAAGTATAGTTTTGTCGTCTAGCGATCGGTAGATATAGAGTGTTTAGCCATCGGATGATGAAAGTATAGTTTTGTCGTCTAGCGATCGGTAGATATAGAGTGTTTAGCCATCGGATGATGAAAGTATAGTTTTGTCCTCCAGCGATCGGCAGATGTAGAGTGTTTAGCCATCGGATGATGAAAGTATAGTTTTGTCCTCCAGCGATCGGCAGATGTAGAGTGTTTAGCCATCGGATGATGAAAGTATAGTTTTGTCCTCCAGCGATCGGCAGATGTAGAGTGTTTAGCCATCGGATGATGAAAGTATAGTTTTGTCGTCTAGCGATCGGTAGATATAGAGTGTTTAGCCATCGGATGATGAAAGTATAGTTTTGTCGTCACGTGAGAAGCACGTATCGGTAGATGTTTTCTGTCGGGCGTCGGTGAGAGAGTTGTGTGAAGTGCACGATATAAATCGGATGGTGCGAGCTCTGATGCATGCAAACCCATGCAATCCAAGATCGATGAAGTCGAGCGACTTGAGGGCAATTCATCTCCGCCCGACTATGTCTTAGAACCGATGATCGTGTACGGTCGCTCGTGTCTGTGAGCGATTAAGTAAGTAATATCATGAAGAAGTCAGGTACAAGGGATTAATTCTCCATCAGATAAGTTGAAGTCTTTAAGTCTGCTAGATACACTGTTAAAAAAAAAGAGAAGAGAGTCCAATTATGAATTAAAGTTTTAAGACAAGTCACGAATTTCGTGGCGATCCTCCCCGGGTCGTTACAGCTAGACACTTATACATTCTTTCTAAAATGGGATTTGGTGTAGAATCATTCCTATCTACATTGACAACAATGTGTTGCCTAGATTTCTTCTACGTACGATCATAATAGCTTGTATTCTTCGTATCCCTTTCTTTCGTTGAGTCTTCAGCTTCATTTCTTACCCATTTACCAAGACTTTATGCAATGTTCATATTAAAGGTTTTCCTGACTATCTCAATTATAGAAGGAACTTTCCATGCATACTAGCTTTTGATTCTATCAAGTATTGATTTGCCACCCATTTGGCCGAAACACGTCGAACTTTCCATCTTTTGTGAACATGTGTGCACATTGTTAAAACTCTTTGTTTGAAATGTAACTTCATATTGAATCTTCGAAGCGTGCATTTGCCAGTTGCATCTTGTATCACACACCGTCGTCAGTCATTGGGATTCACTTATAATGAATTTAACGACGTACTTGTAACGCCCGGTTTTACGGGATTTCATAATTCCACTATATAATGGTATTTTTGTAAATATGTCAAATTAAGTCTGTTTGGTGAACGAAAAGTTTTAATGAAACCATAGTAACAAATTGGAATTTATGGCAAAATAAGAAAATTTGAAGAAAACGGATCGATAGGTCAATTAACAAAAAATAGGCGAACAAACAAATAGAAAATCCAAGGGAGGGCAAATTGGTCATTTAACCACTCAAGCTTTTATTAAAAAGCAAATGCCTTCAACGATCGATTTTTCATTTTGAAAAATTGTTCTCCAGAGGACTTAGGCGATTTCTTCCCCTCCCGTGTTCTCTTTTCCGACAACCGAAGTTTCACTTCGATCATCGGTTTTTTTCGCGCTTTGTTCTTCCATCACGATCCTAGGTAAGACTCTAACATTTTGGAAGTTATTATCCGAGTTCTCTAAAACTATTAATCGTCTAGAGTTTCTTAGGGTTTCGTTTGAATTTGCTGCGTGAATATAGAAATTATTGGCTATAGAATTGTGGATGATAATGAGTTGTTTACAATTATGGAGGATAGATAAGTAAAACTAATGGAGTCTGATTGGTTTAGACTCGATTATAATGCCGTGTGTTATGAATTGGTTTAGGTGAACAAAGCTCACGGATATTGCTCGGTGTGCTGAGGAACAGAGGTAAGTCTCCGGGACTTTTTGGCCGATTCGGCCTACATCATGGATGAGCTTTGTTGATCGAGGATAATTGATGAATTTGTTGTTTAAGTATAGGTTGGATGGGTAGTTTAGGAGAATTGTATGTTAGAACATTTTTAATTAGGTTCTATGTATTGTTTATGCTTTCCTTACTTTTATTATACAAATCCATGTCCATGCATCATGTTTTACGAACTAGCATGAAAAATGAATTTCCGCAAATGTTTTTCATGAAAAGAAATGCTAAATGAAAAGATATGAAATGCTTGTAATCCCGATCACGTTGGGGTGGGGTTCAGACATGGTTGTCCTGAGAGGAGGAGCATGTTTTCCCCTTTGCAGATGAAAAGGGCTATCTAATCGTGAGATGTGCCCTCTCTATCTGGTGAGTCAACCCTCGGTGACACCTCCCGCTATGAAACTAAATGGTGAAAATGTAATGCATGTTTTTACAAACCCTTCACGCATAACATGCATTCCCATTTAAGAGACTTGCTGAGCTCTGTAGCTCATAGTTTATTTTCTATGGTGTAGGTGACTTCGAGACAGGTGAGAATGAGATCCCTCCACCCGAGGAATGAGCAGGTTGAAGAAGGTTGGCCCGTGAGAGTGCACTGGGCAGTCGGTGCTTATTATGACCCATGGGGATGTAAGTAGGTGTTTTGAGGATTTCCGGGATATTTTGGGCTGATGGTTGATTAGATAGGAGATTTGTATAGATAGAATCATTTTAGGATGTCTGGTACCTGGATAATTGATAGATAGATGTTTTAATGTTTTAGAAAACTTTGTTGTCTCTGGAGATTTTACGATATATGTTTCTGTTGGGAGAAATGTTTATGTATGTTTGGAGATTGATGAACTGGGTTGATTGATAATTGAAATAGATTAGATTTTAATGAATTGAATTAGTTTAAGGTTGGTAATAGGTTTGATGATTTGAGTTGAGAAGTGACGTTTTAGGTTATTTGATGATTTTAGATTATGCAGGGGGAAGATGGTGAAAACAGCTCTCTGGACAAAATCCATAGAGCTAGCCGATCGATCGCCAGAAAGGGGCGATCGTTCAGGTAATGGGTGAAACAGGGGGAAAATTGTATGAGTTTCGGTTAAGTATTTCTGTAAGAAAGTCATCGTCCAAAGTCTGTGGACGATAAAGTTCAGTTAAGTGTTTCTATAAGAAAGTCATCGTCTAAAGTCCGTGGACAATAAAGTTCAGTTAAGTGTTTCTGTAAGAAAGTCATCGTCCAAAGTCAATGTCCAAGTCCCGTGGACGAATAAGCCTCGAGGACAAATAGAGCCCGTGGACGAATAGGGTTTAAGTAGCCTGAGTCTCATGGACGAATAAGTCACGTGGACGAATGTGGACGATAAAGTTTAGTTAAGTATTCTGGCAGAGAAACTCAGTCGTCCACACTGCCTACAGTTTTCAGTCGTCCACACTGCCTACTATTTTTAGTCGGCCACACTGCCTACAGTTTTTGTCGTCCACGCCTCCTAAGGTTTTTGTCGCCGATAGAGAGAAATATCCTCCTCCACTATTTAAATTGATGAAACCCGAGAGGTATTTCCTTTTGTTTCCGTCGTCCAAACTCGATAGAGAGAAACATCCTCCTCCACTGCTTAAATTGATGAAACCCGAGAAGAACTAAGTGATTATTTATTCCAAGAGAAATTAAGTGATAGAACCCGAGAGGAAATTTTCACACATGAATAGTCTTCTGCTGAACGGGGTTGAGCAACCTTATGCATGCATGATCAAAATACGAATAAAAGTTTAAATTTCATGGGATTTTTTTAGGAATAGTACAAGGGTTTAATTACGGTTCGTTACAGTACTCATTTTTCAAGGAATACTCTAATATTTCTTCTCTAATGGCTTTCAACAAATTATTTTTTTTTTCCAAAAAAAGGTCTAGTGAATGTGGTTCTCGTACCAGTATACTTTCACACGCATTATCATTTGAGTCGCATAAAAAATGAAGTTCATTGTCTAGAGTCACTGAGGTTGAACAATTTCTGCCTCTATTTCTATATCAACAGCTTCACCATCAAATACACGAAGTTCACCATATCTAAGTCCGGAGTATGAATCCTCATCCATGTTGGGATTTAAATCTTTGTGATCACTTATTAGTGAGCCAAAATTCATTAACGCAAACTGAACAACATTCTGGCTTATGTTAGGGTTCAAAAAATTGGCCAAAAATTGCTTGAGAAAATGCATAAAGTGATTATGAGGAGGGGTTGGTCGTCGATTTGGTTCAAATATCCTGAGGGACATTAGAGGTTTACAGGTTTTAGGGTTTTTCTTCTTGAACGGGAGGAGAATTTTTTTTCTACTTTATAGTCACACAAAATGGGAGCTTGTGCTCAAAGGGCTCCCATTTTCGAGTGTTCTAGCAAACAGGCTCGAACGTTCCAGAGAAAGTGCTAGGGCACAAGGCCCCATTCTTGAAAATGGGCTCCCGTTCTCGAGCGTTCCAAAGCAAGTGTTCGGGCACAAATTCTCGTTCTCGAGAACGAGCTCCTGTTCTCGAGCCTTCAAGATAAAGTGCTCGGGAATGGGCTTCTATTTGCCAGCTCTCCATATAAAGTGGCGGGAACATAAGCCAATTCTTGAGAATAGGAGTTCGCTAAGATTTGTTTTGTTAACAAACTGATAGTTTGAGGTCAATTTTGTCAACGAATATAGTTTAAGAGCAATTTTGTTAATGACTACATAGTTGTTGGCAAAATATGCACGCAAGTATACGTATCGTATATAAGTAATATAGAGTAAGATCAAATTATCGATCCCACGACGACAATGTAGATTTAGTTGATTCACGCAACAAACAATGAGATACAAATTCATGATTGAAAATGAAATAATTAGATTTAATATAATTAAATATCAGATAATTGACCGAAATAAATTGAAATGAAATTCAAATTGATTAAGCAGCTGGTTGAGGTCGATTTCTCTGTACATGAATTTTACAATAAATGTTGTAGCATCACTACAACATCTCTTTCGAACAACGAGATTTTATTTAGATCCTAGTGTTCAACCAAACTGCCTAGATTCATACTTCTATTAGTTCTTTCGCGATTATTGGAAAGAAAATAATATTTGAACGATATTATAAACTTAATCTCAATGCCACATGAATCGGATTAAAACAACATGTAAATCCTAATTCACATAAATTTATATGCACATTAAGAATTTAACTATCTATCGATAAGATAAATATGTGTGTGTTAGACTTTGCCTCTCGACACAAGTCTAACTACAACTGTAACGCCCAGAATTATATAAACTCAGTTCGTTACTCATAATACTGAACCACGCTATGACATTCTAAGAAAATCCTAAAATTTCACTCAAAAATCAAAATTTGATTCTTAACGTAAAAACTTGCAGCGGAAAAATATTTGTATAAAACAACACTCATTAAATAATTAAAATATTAAAGACTGTTGGTTGAAAGAAGAAAAAAGAAAAACAGAACACATCTACCGCTGAATAGTTCCAGCAGTATTATTAGAGATAGAATAGTCTCGGCGGTGGAAACAAGAATAGGAGACATCCACTGCTAAGCAGTATCGGCGGTAGAAGCAGAAACAAAAGGCTCCTTCTGCTACCAACGTCCACCGGTCACGTCAGCCGAACGACACGTCGACTTCACACGCGTCCACCGGTCACGTTAGTCGAACGACGCATCGTGTAACACCCGAGAATTTCTTTAACGTGCGTAGCCTAGGTTCGACGTAGAATGAGTTAGCCTAGGCTAGAAATGTATGAGAATTTATTGTTGTTGAAGGGTATTAGAAGTGTTATGAGAAGTGAAAGTTGGAAAATTCAAAGGTTGAAAATGTTGAAGTCAAAGTTGTACCAACCAATCATAAATTAATTAAACTTTAATGGAAAGAAAGTGGTGAATTGTTGAAGCCTATCACGTTGGAGAATTCAAGTGTGATAGGGGGGGGGAGTAATTTTCAATTTTAGAAAATACTTGTGGAGGAAAATAAAAAGTGAAAAGAAATTTTGGTTAAAAAGACAAAATTGAACAAAATTAATCCATCTTCTCCCCTTTCTTTCCCTCCACGAACCAGCAAGGTTGGCGCCTCCCTCCTCCTCCTTTTCCATAGCTTTTTCAAGGATTAAGGTAAGATTTTAAGTGGGTTTTATGTTTGATGCAACTTAGGATTGGTTTTTAGTGATTTGGAGGAGTTTTTGTGTAGTTGTGTTAGGGTTTGGAAACCCCAGAAATGGAGCTACGAAATTTTATGTTTTTGCTGTGCTTTCTTCATATATTTGAGGGTTTAAGCTTTAGTTAGGTTAGTTTAGGTTGGTTAAGGAGTTTGATTAGAAATTGATGAAAGTGTGTGAAAACCGGTTTTGGAGAGAAAGTTGGCCGAAACTGTTGAGGGGTTTTCTGATTGGCCATGGTGTTTGGATGGCTGATTTGAGTGTTTCAACGGATAGTAGACGTGTAGAGGTTTACAGATTGGGGTGGCACGTCGAAATCCGTTGAAAAACGAGGGAGTTACGATCGTTTGAAGTTTGACGGTCAAAATTGTGCACAATTCGGGTTTTGTGTTTTGGAGAATGAATTGTGTGGTAGTTTTAGTTAAGAATTTCTTTCGAGTTTGTTAGTAAATTACTAAGTTGAGTTTTTATTATTTTAGGTAATCGAGCGAGTAGTTCGGTTGGACGATAGAAAATCTAGGAATTTTGGGTTTTGTGTGTTAGGTTGAAAAGTTGGTTAAAACGTATGGTTCTAGTATTACTAAGTGATTTCTCTTTTATTATGTTAGGTTGTCGAGTGGACGGTTGGGCTAACCGGGCATATATTTAAGAGCACGCACAAGGAATCTAGGTAAGTAGTGGATGTGTGTGGTTTGCCTTCAGGCCTACACCATGGAACGGTAGGGATTGGTTGTTTGCTTTGTTTGGTTGTTTTGTTTAGTTTTGTGTTGAGTAATTGTGTGACACGCACCACGGTTTTCAAACTACGAAAAACGAGTTTTAAGCATGGTTTTGCATGGTGAGCTTGAACCGTAAGGGATGGTGTGAGTTGAATCGTAAGGTGGTTTCTGTTAGAGTCGCCTAGTCGCGTTAGGGTAGCACCTGCGGGTAACTCCATGGGAGTTGTCACGTCGCGTTAAGGTGGTACCTGCGAGGGACTATAGTTGAGTTGCCTAGTCGCGTTAGGGTAGCACCTGTGAGTAACTCCATGGGAGTTGTCACGTCGCGTTAAGGTGGTACCTGCAAGGGACTATAGTTGAGTCGTCTAGTCGTGTTAGGGTAGCACCTGCGGGTAACTCCATGGGAGTTGTCACGTCGCGTTAGGGTGGTACCTGCGAGGGACTTTAGTAGAGTCGCGCAGTCGCGTTAGAGTGACACCTGCGAGGGACTCCAGTGGAGTTGCCCAGTCACGTTAGGGTGGCACTTGCGAGGGACTCTATGTGAGTTGGACACCTGCGAGGGACTCCATCTGAGTTGCCCAGTCGCGTTAAGGTGCGATGTTAGCATGTGTGATGAGCTTCGGTTCTGTGAATGAACAACGAAAAGCAAACGAAACAAGAGCAACTGAGCGAGTAGAAACTTCATGTGTTAGGGGTTTTGTTGGCATTATGTTTGTCGTATGCATTTATTCCTACTTACTAAAGCATTAGGCTTATGTTTTGTGTTCCGTGGTGTAGGTGTAGACAGGAGTACATGTGAGGGCCTAAGGAAGCTAGGATTGGAGCGCATTGGTGATGTACAGGGCATGCCGGTGCAGGCAGTTGTCGGGGCGTCTCGATCATGGTCTTCGGGAACTGCGGGTAACTCCATGGGAGTTGTCACGTCGCGTTAGGGTAGCACCTGCGGGTAACTCCATGGGAGTTGTCACGTCGCGTTAGGGTAGCACCTGCGGGTAACTCCATGGGAGTTGTCACGTCGCGTTAGGGTAGCACCTGCGGGTAACTCCATGGGAGTTGTCACGTCGCGTTAGGGTAGCACCTGCGGGTAACTCCATGGGAGTTGTCACGTCGCGTTAGGGTAGCACCTGCGGGTAACTCCATGGGAGTTGTCACGTCGCGTTAGGGTAGCACCTGCGGGTAACTCCATGGGAGTTGTCACGTCGCGTTAGGGTAGCACCTGCGGGTAACTCCATGGGAGTTGTCACGTCGCGTTAGGGTAGCACCTGCGGGTAACTCCATGGGAGTTGTCACGTCGCGTTAGGGTAGCACCTGCGGGTAACTCCATGGGAGTTGTCACGTCGCGTTAGGGTAGCACCTGCGGGTAACTCCATGGGAGTTGTCACGTCGCGTTAGGGCGATGTTAGATGGCTTCGGTTCTGTGAATGAACAACGAAAAGCAAACGAAACAAGAGCAACTGAGCGAGTAGAAACTTCATGTGTTAGGGGTTTTGTTGCATTATGTTTGTCGTATGCATTATTCCCTACTTACTAAAGCATTAGGCTTATGTTTTGTGTTCCGTGGTGTAGGTGTAGACGAGAGTACATGTGAGGGCCTAAGGAAAGCTAGGATTGGAGCGCAATTGGTGATGTACAGGGCATGCCGGTGCAGGCAGTTGTCGGGGCGTCTCGATCATGGTCTTCGGGAAGTTGTGAGTGATGGTTATTTTGGTATTTTTGATGTATCTGGTTGGTGATGGGGAGATTTGATACGTGTTGGCACGTTGTTTTTTATAAAGGTTTTCGTAATGAATTTTTAAAGATTTCGAGTCATTGGGCTGTTGAGTAATGGTGGTGGTATTTTGGGAATTTAAACTATATAATCTCGGGTTTTATATTGCAGGTTTTGGTTTTAAAGGATTTAGGCGTTATGCCGTCCATATTAAATTTAAAACAAACGACGTCGGGTTTAAGTACGCTATTTTTATTAATATGCAGTTGAAGTCGGTTTTCTAAAATTTTTACGGGATTTGAAGGCTCGAGTGTCGGGGAGGTATGGTTAAAGTTTCGTGAATTTTGGAGGTGTTCGGGGTGGAGAAATATGAGGAAAAGTGGGGAAAGGTCAAAAGGGGTCAAAATAGAAGGTTTTTAAGTGTTTTGGGTCGAGAAAACCCGAGGAGGCCTGATCGATCGGGCCTCGGACCGTGACCAGTCGCGGTGGGGCGCGCACAGCGCGTGTGGCGCGCGCAGCGTGCACACAGAGCACGCACAGCGTGTGCGCTGGCGAACTGCCTGGGCGCGCGCGGCGCCCAGCGCCTCTTTGAGCCCATTTTCGGTTTTTTTTCAAATTTTCCCTATTTCTACAATGTTTTAACCCGACATTTTTCGACATATTTTAAGCGTATTTTGAGCCTGTTTTCCAATGAATTTCGAGGGTTCGAAAAACCTAAAAACGAGTTGTAAAAATTTACTAAAATTATTTAAATGATATTTTAAACGCGGGATCGGTTTGCAAACGTAGCGCACCGAGCCGGGGTGGGTTCGGGGCGTTACACATCGACTACGCACGTCCACCGGTCACAAAACGACAAACTCTATTTCTCACATCTACACTCACATCCACCGGTAATAAAACAACAAAAGCCTAACACTTACATCCACCGATCATAAAACGACAAAAGCCTAACGTTCACATCCACCGATCATAAAATGACAAAAGCCTAACATTCACATCCACCGATCACAAAACGACAAAAATCTAATACCCACATCTACCGATGGGCAACATCCACCAATAGATGAAAACACTCAACGTCCACCAATGGACTACATCCACCGATAGACAAAAACAAGCAACATAAACCGGTGGACTACATCCACCGATAGACGATAACACTCAACATCCACCGATGGACATCATCCACCGATGGTTGAGCTTGCACATTTCAAAACATTCAAAATAACCTGACCCTATGAAACTTCTGAAATATGACAAATAACAATTTAAAACCAACATTTGTATCATTATCCAATAAAACTCCGAAATAGCAATCTGTAACAAAACCAAATCAGGTCTTCATAATCAGGAAAAACTCAAGACATTCTAAAACCTTCAACTATTGCTATCATCAAAATCCTCTGCACCCCTCAATAGAACATCTGAAAAGTTAGACTCCACATACAGACAAAAGTTAAACCGCCTCATCAGAATCACCAAACCGTGGCATTGAAGTGCTCCCCCAACCAGCCTAGTCGTCAACATGCTCAGAGAACACACCTTCTGAAGCTTCTTCACCTACATCACAAAACTCATCTATTAGCCTAATGCTAAGCAAGTAAAGCAATAATGAAATGATATGCTGAAACATAAATCCTAATTATGCAGTTTCTACTTTAACATCTCAGTTGCATTCACGTTCTTTCTCTGATTTGATCCCTCGGTTCCATTGGGAGTTGGATCATTTTTTCCAAACTCATACATCCTCTTCATAAATTAAGAGGCGGATTAGTTCCCTTAACAGCTGATCTGATCCTAAATTCCATTGGGAGCGGATCAATTTTCCCAAAGTCATACATCCTCTTCATAAATTAAGGGGCGGATTAGTTCCCTTAACAGCTGTTCTATTACATTCCATTCATACCTTACCATGCCATTACATGTAAATTCATTTTCGTTTACTTTCCAAAAGCATGATACATGACATACAGAAAACATTCAAACAAGCATAAACCTACTGTTTTTTTATGTAGACCCGAAGGCACACACATACTCTACTTACCTGGTTTCTTGGAAAAGCTTGGTTGCAACCTACTTCGGGTTTTGCTCAAACCTATAGCCGTAGACAGAGTATTAGTTAAGCTTCATTCTAAACTATCCTCAAATCTACCAGAACTCATAAGGAAACTTGTTTAGGAACTCAGATCATCAAGCATTCTTGATATGCCCCAAACCCGAACTAACTCTCACTTACAACATTCTTAACGCTCGCATTTAAAATCCCCTCTAACATCGATAGTTACAATGTAGCAAGAAATTGAAGTAGAACTCACCTAGCTTGGAGAGAATGGGAGGGAAAATCGCCAGGAGAAACTCTGCTTAGTTACTGAATGCCGAGAAAGGAAAATGAGAAAACAGTGGCGGCTAAACCTCATTCAACCCTCCTTTAAATACGTTATCAACTATAAATCTCAAAATACCATTGTGCCCTTACTTAGTCACTCATTAACCTAATCAATAATTCTCCCAATTTCATCTATAAAATGTACACTATTAGTTGACAAGGTAAAATCGGTTCAATGGAACCGGGTGTGACAATCTACTCTCCTTAAAAGAATTTTTTCCCTAAAATTCAATACCTGAATAACTCTGGATGTTGGTCCATCATGTCCTGCTGGCGCTCCCAAGTTGTCTCCTCTATGCTCTAGTTACGCCATAACACCTTCACTAGCTGAACCTCCTTGTTACGCAGTACTTTTGTTGCATAGTCCAAAATTTCCACTGGTTTCTCCTCATAGGTAAGGGTAGGATGAATTTCAATGTTCTGTTGTTCCACAACCTGAGTTGGATCCCGCATACACTTCTTCAACATGGAAACATGGAACACATTATGGATTCCTTCCATAGAGGTTGGTAATTGTAATTGGTAAGCTGTCTTCCCAATCCTCTTCAAGATTGAAAAGGGTCCAATAAATCTGGGGTTTAACTTACCTCTCTTACCAAATCTCACAACTCCTTTGAATGGTGATACCTTAAGAAAAACCTCATCACCAACTTCAAATTCTAATTCTCTACGTCTTCTATCGGTATAGCTTTTCTGTCGACTTTGAGCTATTAAAATTCTCTGTCGGATAAGGGCAATCTTCTCCACTGTCTGTTGCACAATATCAGGACCAAGCAAACGTGATTCACCAACTTCGTTCAAATACAAAGGAGATCTACATTTTCATCCATACAGTGCCTCATACGGTGCCATTCCTATTGTTGCCTGAAAACTGTTGTTATAAGAAAATTCCACCAATGATAAGTACTTACTCCAAGAACCCTGAAAATCTAATATGCACGCATGAAACATATCTTCTAATGTTTGAATAGTTCTCTCTGATTGTCCATCTGTTTGAGGGTGAAAAGCTGTGCTAAAATGGAGTTGAGTACCCATATCCTTGTGCAGACTCTTCCAAAACTTAGATGTAAATCTAGAATCTCTGTCTGAAACTATAATGCTTGGAACTCCATGCAGTTAACAATCTCATGCACATACAACTCAGCAAGTTGATCCATCGAGTATGTCATCTTTATTGGCAGGAACTGGACAAATTTGGTTAAGCGATCAACTACCACCAAGATTGCATCATGTCCTCTTACTGTTCTAGGCAATCCCATGACAAAATCCATTGTTATTTATTCCCATTTTCATTTGGGAACTGGTAATGGTTGTAATGCTCCTGTAGGCCTCTGATGTTCAGCTTTAACTTGTTGGCAAACTAAACACAATCCTACGTACTCGGCCACACTTCTTTTCATATTTGGCCACCAATAATGTTACTTAAGGTCTCTGTACATTTTTGTACTTCCAGGATGGACAGAAAATCTAGAGAAATGAGCTTCTGAAAGGATCTCTTCTCGGAGTTCTTTATTGGCCGGAACAAACCATCTATTTTGAAACTTGAGAATTCCATCAACAGAATGGTTAAAATCTGACTTATCAATAGAATCCATGTATGACTTATACTGGTTGCACTCAGCATCAATCGCCTGTGCTTCCTTTATTCTTTTCGAAATAGTAGGCTTCAAGGTTATAGCAGAGAGCATAGCTGACACGCCAGTCACGGCTTCCAAATTAAATCTTTGGAACTCTGCCTCTAAGGCTAAAGGTATGTCAAGAATCAATGCAGAAGCCGATGTTGTCACTCTACTCAAGACATCAGCCACTACATTCGCCTTACCGGGGTGGTATTTAATCTCAAAATCATAATCCTTAACAAACTCTAACCACCGACGTTACCTCATATTTAGCTCTTTCTGTGTGAAGATATACTTCAGGCTCTTATGATATGCAAATATCTCACAAGATTGTCCATACAAGTAGTGCCTCCAAATTTTCAGCGCAAAAACTACTGCAGCTAATTTTAAGTTGTGTGTAGAGTAATTCTTCTCGTGTGTTTTCAACTGCCTAGAAGCATAAGCTATTACCTTTCCCTCTTGCATCAAGACACAGCCAAGTCCAATCTTGGATGCATCACAGTAAATGCTAAATTTACCATTCTCAACAGGGAGTGTTAATATCGGAGCATGGGTCAACTTCTGTTTCAAGGTCTGAAAACTCATCTCACATTCCTCAGTCCACACATACATTACATTCTTCCTTGTTAACCGAGTGAGGGGTGTTGCAATCTTTGAGAATCCTTCAATAAATTTCCTATAATACCCTGCTAATCCAAGGAAACTCCGAATATCAGTGACATTTTTCGGTTGGGGCCACTCCTTAACTGCTTGAACCTTGGCTGGATCGATAGATATTCCACCACCCGAGATCACATGACCCAAAAAGTGAACTCTGTCCAACAAAAACTCACACTTGAAAAACTTGGCATAAAGTTGGTGCTGCCTTAGTAATCCTAACACCAAGCTCAAATGCTTTGCATGATCATCCTTTGTACATGAGTAGATTAGGATATCATCAATAAATACTATGACAAACTTATCCAAATACTCATGAAACACCCTATTCATAAGATCCATGAATGCTGCTGGTGCATTTGTGAAACCAAAAGACATAACCAAAAACTCATAATGTCGATATCTTGTGCAAAAGGCTGTCTTAGAAATATCTTCTGATTTTACTTTCAATTGGTAATAACCGGACCTTAGGTCAATCTTAGAGAAAACAAGTGCACCATTAAGTTGTCGAATAAATCATCAATCATCGGCAATGGATACTTGTTCTTGACAGTTAACTTATTCAATTCCCGATAATCAACACACATACGCATTGATCCATCCTTCTTCTTAACAAAAAGAACTGGTGCACCCCACGGTGAAAAGCTTGGGCGTATGAACCCTTTTTCCATTAGTTCCTCAAACTGTTTCTTTAATTCCTTAAGCTCCGTAGGTGCTAATCTATAGGGATTCTTAGATAAAGGTTCGGCGCCTGGGTAAACATCTACAACAAATTCAATATCCCTATCTGGCGGCAAGCCAGGAAGGTCATCTAAAAATACTTCTGGAAAGTCTTGGACAACTAAGACATTTTGAGGACATGCATTTCCTACTAACTGTATGTCTATAACGCTGGCCAGAAAGCATAAATACTCTCGGCATGAAGAGGGTTTAGTGTTGATAGAAGTTATAACAGACATTCCCTTACTCTTCTTTGAGGCTTGAAAGGTATGCTTCAAACCACCTGGGGGTTGAAAACTAACTACTCCAGTCCTACAATCAATTGTGGCATAATACTTGAACAACCAATACATTCCTAGGATTACATCAAATCTCATTATGTCTATAATAATGAGATCAGCAGGTAAATTCTTATTTCCTACTAACACAACACTAACAAACATCACATGGTTAGAGTGCATGCGTTCACCAGAGGCTAACACGACATTAAACACGTTCTCAGTAGGGGTAAACTGTACATCTAACTTGACAGCAAAAGCAGATGCTATAAATGAGTGTGTTGCACTTGAATCTATTAAAGAAATAGCAGGTATAGAGTTGATCAAAACGGTACCTGACACTACAGCGGGTTGTTCCTCATCGCCCGACTCCATCATGGAGAATATCCTCGGCTTTATCTTAGCAGGGCCACTCTTCAAAGCTGGACAATCTCTGTGAATATGGCCGACTTTGTTACAGTTGAAGCATTGGGTGATTCTGGGATTCGCGTAATCCTTGTATGAGTGTCCAACTTCCTCACAGTTGAAACACTTTCCCGTCCCAAACCTGCACTCGCCCAGGTGACTTTTCAAACACTTCGGGCACTGGGGGAACTTCTTGGTGTCCTGCACCTTCCTTCCTGTTCCCTAGTTATTCTGGCCTTCACTTGGCCTCTTCATTCCTCTCTGCTAATACGGCTAGATAAACTTTCGCGGGGCTTCCTTTGGCCCAGTGTAACACCCCTAATACTGTACCCGTATTTCCCGTATAATTTTTCATTTTATACTTTTTACTTTTCTATGTTTTAAATAAAACTTAATGCGGAATCTAAACCGAAGTTGAAATCAGAACTGAAGTCGGAATTAAAACTGAACTTTAAAAGCAATTAAACAAAACCTTTAATAAATAATTAAAACTAAAACATTTAATAAAACTTAAAAATAAACAAACAAAAGAGGGGAGGGCAGAATTGGAATTCTGCCCTCGTGAATGGAGCAGCGCACGGTCGCTGCCCTATGCAGCGACCAGGCGCTGGTCGCTGCAATGTGTGCAGCGACTTCGCTGCACACAGCAGCGACTTCGCTCTCTGGAAATTTTTATTTCCAGAGAGCAACCAACCTTTTTACTCTAACATTTCCACCACTCTGGAACGTGATTCCAGAGAGCAGAATTCAACATTTTTCCTCTATCCTTCCTGCTACGCTCTCTGGAATCCTGAATTCCAGAGAGCAAATTTCTGTTACTTCACGCCAACGATCACCATAATTCACAACCTAACTCAACCAATTAAAACATAATATAAACTCAATCGACTCGCGTCGGACTTTACGAAGTCCAACTGCGTGGATAGCTCTAAAAACCGAGCTATCCGTATCAACCTAAAAATAGTTCATAACACTTAATTTAAACCAAACAGTTCCAGAATTTCTATAACGTTTAAATAACTGTTTAAACCAAAACATTTTATAACATTTATCAAAGCAGTTTAAACCAAAACATTTTTACATACAATTACCAAAACGTTATCTAACCCCTATCCAGATCCAAACAACCTAAATATGTTCTATACAGTTTATCATCAATCCAAAATATCACAAAGAACCCCCAAAACCTTAACATACACCCCCCACGGGTCAAAACGCGCCTCGACTGCTCAGCGCACTCCCACGGCCATCATCCATCAGCTGCTCCTACGTCAGGAGGAGGAATATCATCCTCACCTGGGTCAACGTAACCTAGAACGTCACCTACACCATACAGACACATATGAGATATTGAAATCTCAGTAAGCTACGTAAATGCAGATGCATGCGTGCGTATGCCATTCATAAAACGTGCAGATTACAGATTCATATTCAGATACATTTTCATTCTTTTCATTACGTCACAGACAGATTGGATTGTTACCGAGATATCAGCCCTCTAAATGGAAAGGATACATCCCGCGGTCGGACTACCACTTCGATTTAGAGGAGGGGGGGTACATGCTCACAAACCCTACAGCCATGCCTGAGTCCCACCTCGCGTAACCAGATACAGATACAGATACAACAAGACCCTCAAGGATCCTTGACAACAACGATGAGTAGGTGTAGACCTTTCGGTCAAGCAAGTCACGAGAACTTACCTTGACGCGCTGGATCTCAAGCTTCGTCCCTGGATCATACAGATACAGATACAGATACAGATACAGATACAGATACAGATACAGATACAGATACAGATACAGATACAGATACAGATACAGATACAGATACAGATACAGATACAGATACAGATACAGATACAGATACAGATACAGATACAGATACAGATACAGATACAGATACAGATACAGATACAGATACAGATACAGATACAGATACAGATACAGATACAGATACAGATACAGATACAGATACAGATACAGATACAGATACAGATACAGATACAGATACAGATACAGATACAGATACAGATACAGATACAGATACAGATACAGATACAGATACAGATACAGATACAGATACAGATACAGATACAGATACAGATACAGATACAGATACAGATACAGATACAGATACAGATACAGATACAGATACAGATACAGATACAGATACAGATACAGATACAGATACAGATACAGATACAGATACAGATACAGATACAGATACAGATACAGATTTCCTTAAAACACGTGCGGAAATCCATTTTCTATGACATTTGAAATACGTGATGCATGAACAGTTAATCAGCGGAAAGTAAACAAACAGCATACATATCAACAAGACAATACAACATAACCTATAAACAACCAACCTAACTACCCAACCTAAACAACGTAAAACAAGGAACCCTCAAGGATCCTTGACACAACGATGAGTATGGTGTAGACCTTTCGGTCAAGCAAGTCACGAGAACTTACCTTGAGCGCGCTGGATCTCAAGCTTCGTCCACTGGAGTCGTGTGTCTGAGGAAAACACGATATCCACCGTTAAAACCAATTTGAATTATAAACGTTCAAATTATAAAATCCTCAACTAATGAATTTCCTAAATTCCAACTTAGCTAATTAAAGCATTTAGAACGTCAATTAAGGCTCGATAATCCGAAATCTCAATTAACGAGTTTTTCTCAAAAACCCGGAAATTTACCAATTTTTAACTTTTTCACAAATTGATTTTTCTTCGTCCAATAACGTCAACTACTTTCAATACATACTTAATCACGGCTAACCTATTAATTACGAGCCTTAATTCGACATTTTTATCGAAACCCTAATCGAAACCCTAACGTTAAATCGACCTAAAACTTGGAATTTAACGCTCAAAGACCGAAGCTACTTACCGAGGGTAGCGAGAGGAGAAGAAACCGTGAAGAAATCGGAACGAACAGAGGTCGGACGGAGGTCGGAATGTTGGAAGTCGTCGGCGGCCGAGAGAGGAGAAGCTCTCTGGTTTCGTGGGCGGCAGAGAAGAAAAGAGAGAAGTGAGAGAAAGAGAGAAAATTTAGGTTATTTAATAATTTGATTTGGCAAATTACCAAATTGCCCTTAGCTCTTATTTCTATTTTGTTTCGTCCTTCGGTTCGTTAATCGTCCAACTATTCGGATTCTCGAAAGTTCCATATTTTGCCAATAACTTTTATTCATTGCCAGGAATTTATTAAAACTGTCCGTTTGCGATTCGGACCTCGTTTCCTATTTTTACGAGAACGTCTTTTATACTACAAAAGGTGTATTTACTCGGAATATAGTGTTTGATCTCCGAAAATTCCCATAAATTCCTTAAAATTCTTATTATTCGTTAGAATCGTAATGACGCTTTCTTTTTGTAAAACGGACCTGATTTGACATATTTACCAAAAATGCCATTAAATAATGAAATAATAATATAACATAATATATTCAAAAATCCGTACAAGCCGGATATTACATTCTCATCGCTAAATGAAAGGTAGCATACGCCACCTTGCTCCCGTTCCCTACCTCGGCGTAAGCTAACATGTCCTCCATAACTCGGATCCATTCCTCGGCTCGTGTCGGATCCGATGACTGGCCCTCGAATACTGGAGGCCGTAGGCTTTGAAACCTCTGCATACCCAGATTACTGGGGACTACCAGCTCCTGAGCTCTCTGGGTCTACCGCTGGTTCTCTCGATTCACTAAATCTGTAATTTGCTGCGCTTGCCGGTCCATATGCTGAGACTGGCGGTCTAACAACTCCGTAAGTCGATCCATCGCGTCATCTCTAGGATCCCTTCCTCGAACCATAATTATAAAACTCCTATAAAATTTAAAACATGTAACCTCTAAGAAACAAAATCGAATAAAGGTGTAAACAGACTTACAGTTGATGAAGGATGTCCGCGTAGTGGCTGTGCAATCGAGCAGTCTACAGAATCGATTTTAAAACCCGGGGGCTCTGATACCATACCCAGTGCACTTCATCTCCACTTCTTCCACCTCCAACGCCCTGGACACAACCTTACTAAAGGACAAACCTTTAATACCATAAACTTTTACTCCTCTGTACATTTCGGTCTTCAATCCTTGCATAAATTGAAACACCTTATCTTCATTTCTATGAATAAGGTGTCCAACGAACCTTGACAGTGACTCGAATTGTCTGCTGTACTCAGCCACAGATCCTGTTTGCTTCAATTGCAAGAACTCTACTTTCTTTGAAGTTTGGACAGCACTACTGAAATACTTCTCATAGAAGACCTCCTTGAATTCCTCCCAAGACATTGCCAAGACATCAGTAGTGGTCTCTATCGATTTCCACCAAAGTTGTGCATCACCTGCTAGATGGAATGTTGCCAAGGTAATCTTGTCCCCCTCCCCAACATTGGCATACTTGAACATGCTCTCTATCTTCCTAAGCCATTCCTCTATGACAATCGGGTTGGACGACTTTCCATCGAATGTGGGTGGCTCTAGCTTCCGGAATCTGTCTCCTGAATGCTCATTGTTGAAACCCGAGTTGGCACTTCCTTGTACTTCTCGGTTCAACAACACTCCTAACTGGTCAGATTGCTGACGCACCAAATCTGTCTGTTGGCGCACCAAGTCTGTCAGCTGTCTAATTACCTAGGGTCCTCCTCACTTCTCAAATTTGGTATCTCTCTCGGTACTCTTGGTTTTCCTGGTCGTCTAGCCATTTTGCTATATTCCTAGACAAAGTTAATTACTCTCATAAATATCTAATAGCTAAGGTTAACATAAACACTTACAGTTGTTAAAGTACTTCCATGCAACGATTGGCACTGATGAGTAATGTCTCTGATACCATACTGTAATGCCCAGAATTATATAAACCCGGTTCGTTACTCATAATACTGAACCACGCTATGACATTCTAAGAAAATCCTAAAATTTCACTCAAAAATCAAAATTTGATCCTTAACGTAAAAACATGCAGCGGAAAAATATTTGTATAAAACGACACTCATTAAATAATTAAAATATAAAGACTGTTGGTAGAAAGAAGACAAAAGAAAAACAGAACACATCTACCGCTGAATAGTTCCAGCGGTATTATTAGAGACAGAATAGTCTCGGCGGTGGAAACAAGAATAGGAGACATCCACCGCTAAACAGTATCGGCGGTAGAAGCAGAAACAAAAGGTTCATTCTGCTACCAACGTCCACCGGTCATGTCAACTGAATGACACGTTGACTTCACACGCGTCCACAGGTCACGTTAGTCAAACGACGCATTGACTACGCACTTCCACCGGTCACAAAACGACAAACTCTATTTCTCACATCTACACTCACATCCACCGGTAATAAAACGACAAAAGCCTAACACTCACATCCACCGATCATAAAATGACAAAAGCCTAACATTCACATCCACCGATCACAAAACGACAAAAATCTAATACCCACATCCACCGATAGACAAAAACACTCAACGTCCACCGGTGGACTACATCCACCGATAGACAAAAACAAGCAACATCCACCGGTGGACTACATCCAACGATAGATGATAACACTCAACATCCACCGATGGACATCATCCACCAATGGTTGAGCTTCCACATTTCAAAACATTCAAAACAACCTGACCCTATGATACTTCTGAAATCCGACAATTAACAATTTAAAACCAACATTTGTATCATTATCCAATTAAACTCCGAAATAGCAATCTGTAACAAAACCAAATCAGGTCTTCATATTTAGGAAAAACTCAAGACATTCTAAAACCTTCAACTATTACTATCATCAAAATCTTCTGAACCCCTCAACAGAACATCTGAAAAGTTAGACTCCATATACAGACAATAGTTAAACCGCCTCATCAGAATCACTAAACTGTGGCATTGAAGTGCTCCCCCAACCAGCCTAGTCGTCAACATGCTCAGAGAACACACCTTCTGAAGCTTCTTCACCTACATTACAAAACTCATCTATTAGCCTAATGCTAAGTAAGTAAAGCAATAATGAAATGATATGCTGAAACATAAATCCTAATTATGCAGTTTCTACTTTCACATCTCAGTTGCATTCACGTTCTTTCTCTGATCTGATCCCTCGGTTCCATTGGGAGTTGGATCATTTTTCCCAAAGTCATATATCCTCTTCATAAATTAAGGGGTGGATTAGTTCCCTTAACAGCTGATCTGATCCTAAATTCCATTGGGAGGGAAAATCGCCGAGAGAAACTCTGCTTAGCTGCTGAATGTCGAGAAAGGAAAATGAGAAAACAGTGGCTGCTAAATCTCATTAAACCCTCCCTTAAATACGTTATCCACTATAAATCTCAAAATACCATTATGCCCTTACTTAGTCACTCATTAACCTAATCAATAATTCTCCCAATTTCATCCATAAAGTGTACACTATTAGTTGACAAGGTAAAATCGGTTCAATGGAACCGGGTGTTACAACAACATATAATAACATAAAAATTTATTAAAAGGAAAAATGTAGAAAAAGGCTAAGCATTCATAGTGAAATACATACAAATACTCTATCTCAACCAACTAAAAGAGAATTAGTTCATGTTCATCATATTAAAACGCAGAAAAATCATAAGAATTAAAATGATAAAATAGAGAAGAGAATGAAGAAGAATTCGATACTCTCGCCTTTTGTCTCTCTTCGTGCCTTCTCTTCTTCTTCCTTTTTTTTCTCTTTAATTTTTTTCTTTTTTTGAATTTCCTTAATTCGCTCTTCCCTATCTCTTTTTTTTCTATTTATGCCATGATTTTCTCATTTTTAAATAATTTGCTTAGATTTTCTCTTAGTTGTGCTTTTTCTTCCTAATGTCTCTGAAAATAAACACTGCGTAACTATGTAATATTTCATTTATAAATTCAAAGAAATAGTTTGAAATTAATAAAAACCTAAAAGCTATTGTTAAATGTTGTAGTAAATGTTGCACCATTTACACGAATTTGCATAGATATTATTTAAGAATCGACTAACTTTAATGCATCTTACACACATAAAGATGACTATTTTTAGGAGTCAACAATAGTTTAGGGTTGTAACACCTGACATTTTTGCCATGTAAATATTCCTTGAATTATTAGACAGAATTAATGGGAATATTTATACAATGTATGTTTTTATGAATTTACCGATGGTTTCAATTTAATGTGAGTGATTCGTAAAATCGATTTGACGAACTAAATAGTAATTTAGTTAAAAACCAATGGAAGGGCAATATAGGAAACCAATTAAGGTAGGTGGGAGGGAACTAATGAGTGTTTGACACTTGGCAAACTTGTTGGAGAAGCCAAGCTTCTCTTCCTCCTTTCCTCCTACGTGAAAACACTCAAACTTGCAATTTTCATCTTTTCTTCTCTGTTCTCTCTTTCAGGCGCCTGAGACAAATTTCCAAAAATTTGTTTCTCCTGTTTCTTTCAGTAAAGGTTCACGAACCACAGTTGACGTTTGTGCAAGCTTGCTGCATTTCGAACAACAGGTAAGTTCATGCGTATAAGATGGCCCTTAAGGCCCTACAGCACGGAGATACTAGGTTTTGGTTTGGGTAGTTAGGTCGTAGGTTATGTTTTGAGTAAAATTTGTTCTGTTTCATGTTTGCTTTTATCCCATCGCCTGTATACGTTGAGTTTAAGCACCGTATCTGTTCATGGATACACGTTTTCTGGAAAACCATGAAAATGTTTTTCAGCACTAGATTTGAAGTTATGAAAGTTAAAAATGTGAATGTAATGTATGGTTAAGTGTGGACGAGGACTCACATTCTATCATGTACTCCTGTTATGCTCTATTGTGGCATGTAATCCTGTTGCGCCAGCTCTTCTTCCCACTTATACCTTCATGTCCAGTGAAACGTAATGTAATGTAATGTAATGTTCATGTTCTTACTAAGCTCTAGGCTCATAGTTGAACTCCTTGTTGTAGGTATGGATTCTCCAGATGAGGACTTCGTGCCTCAAGCTAATGAATAAATGAAGTTGGCGGATCGAGCTCATGGGGATTGGTTGCTACAGTCAGATAAATTTTATTCCTGTGAGAATGTATTTTTGAATGTTATGTCAAGTCCTGTATAGCTTTTGAAATCCTAAAACCGATGTATAGAATTCGTGTTGATGTTTTAAAACCTCTATTTTGACAGTTGAATGTATGTATGTTTCGAAATATTCTGGAATTGCTTGGGATTTTCTCTGATTTTAGAGCTATCCATGCAGTCTGGTTTCTTAAACTTCTGTCATGTTTTCTGATATGTCCAAAATCATGTTTTCAATCGGTTTCTGAAGTTGAAGTTTTTATGCCTTCTGTTTTCTTGTCTTCTTGTTAAAACAATCGTCTATTCTACCCTTTAAAAACAGTTGTCCATTCTGCCTTTAAAACAGTCGTCCACGCCTTCTGTAAAACAGTTGTCCATTCTGCCTTTAAATTAGTCGTCCACGCCTTCTGTAAAACAGTCGTCCACGCCTTCTGTAAAATAGTTGTACACAGCTTCTACACTTCATTTGTCCATAGCTCCTGCACTTCAGTCGTCCACAGCTTCTGCACTTCAGTCGTCCACAGCTCCTACACTTCTGTTGTCCACAGCTCCTGTACTTCAGTTGTCCACAGCTTCTGCACTTCAGTCTTCCACAGCTTCTGTACTTCTGTTGTCCACAGCGTCCACAGCTTCTGTACTTCTGTTGTCCACAGCTTCTGTACTTCTGTTGTCCACAGCTTCTGCACTTCAGTCGTCCACACTCCCACATCGCTTGGGGAAGTATGTGGAAATGAAACATATGTAAAGAGACCCTCCCAATATAGTAAGATGCATTTTTAGAGCACAATTGGCAACGGATCCCATAAGAACTCCGAAGTTAAAAGTGCTTCGACAAGAGCAATTCCAGGTTGGGTGACCTTCCAGGAAGTTCTCGCCAAACAAAGCCGTGAGGGGAGGATATTGGGCTACGGCCCATTCCCCAGAGCGGACAATATCTTGTTGGGATAAGGGGTCATTACAAATGGTATCAGAGCCTGTACCTAACTGGAAATGTGGCCAACGACAACGTTGGGCCCCCGAGAGGGGGTGATTGTGATGACCCGAATGTGCATGTATGGGGAGGATATTGGGCTACGGCCCATTCCCCAGAGCGGACAATATCTTGTTGGGATAAGGGGTCATCTTCGACCCCGATCGGGTCGGGGGGTGTGATGACCCGAATGTACACGTATGGTACGATGGCTGTACGAACCGGAACCCGGATGGAGGTACATTCGCGCAGGCGAATCGGAAGGTGACAGGTTGTAAAAAGGGGGTCGTCACAATCCCACATCGCTTGGGGAAGTATGTGGAAATGAAACATATGTAAAGAGACCCTCCCAATATAGTAAGACGCGTTTTGGAGCACAATTGGCAACAGATCCCATAAGAACTCCGAAGTTAAAAGTGCTTCGACAAGAGCAATTCCAGGTTGGGTGACCTTCCAGGAAGTTCTCGCCAAACAAAGCCGTGAGGGGAGGATATTGGGCTACGGCCCATTCCCCAGAGCGGACAATATCTTGTTGGGATAAGGGGTCATTACAAATGGTATCAGAGCCTGTACCTAACTGGAAATGTGGCCAACGACAACGTTGGGCCCCCGAGAGGGGGTGATTGTGATGACCCGAATGTGCATGTATGGGGAGGATATTGGGCTACGGCCCATTTCCCAGAGCGGACAATATCTTGTTGGGATAAGGGGTGATTACAAATGGTATCAGAGCCTGTACCCAACTAGAAATGTGGCCAACGACAATGTTGGGCCCCCGAGAGGGGGTGATTGTGATGACCCGAATGTGCATGTATGGTACGATGGCTGCACGAACTGGAACCCGAATGGCGGTACGTCCGCGCGGGCGAACCGAAAGGTGACAGGTCGTAAAAAGAGGGTCGTCACAATCCCACATTGCTTGGAGAAGTATGTGGAAATGAAACATATGTAAAGAGACCCTCCCAATATAGTAAGATGCATTTTTAGAGCACAATTGGCAACGGATCCCATAAGAACTCCGAAGTTAAAATTGCTTCGGCGAGAGCAATTTCAGGTTGGGTGACCTTCCGGGAAGTTCTCACAAAACAAAGCCGTGATGGGAGGATATTGGGCTACGACCAAATCCCCAAAGCGGACAATATCTTGCTAGGAAAAGGGGTCGTTACAGGGGGGTTGTCATAATTATGGTATTAGAGACACCAGGTTTTAAAAGCGATTCTGTAAACTGTCTGACTGCGCAATCCGCCACGTGAAATCCCTCCACCAACTGTAAGTGTTTAGGTTCCCGTAAAAGTTTTGTTTACTAAATTTAGTTATTCTGTTTATAGGATTTACATAGAAATGGTGAGAGGACACCAAGGTGAGCCAAATGATAGGGGCGACGCCCTTGACCGTTTAACCGAGTTGGTCGGCATTCAGTCTCGCATGATGGAGCGCATGATGGCTGATAATGGGAATAATAACCATGCTAATGCTCCACGTGACACTAGTGGAGAAAGATTCTGGCAACTCCAACCGCCTATGTTCGATGGATTATCAACAGATGCTGCTCACGCCGAAGAATGGATCCGGCAGATCGAACGTATGTTCAACTATGCAGAAGTGGAGGAAAACAAGAAGGTGATATGTGCCTCGTTCCAGCTCACCAAAAATGCTTGATTTTGGTGGGACACGGTGCAGTCATCTACCGGGGCATTTAGTTGGGAAGGATTAAAAAGACTCTTCTACGAGAAATACTTTGACCGCAGTGTGAGGAAGGAAAAGATGATTGAATTCTCTCGATTGCGCCAATTTAGTTCGGTGGCCGAATATGTTCAGAAGTTTGAGTCACTATCCCGTTATGCACCTCATCTAGTGGCCACCGACGAGAATAAGGTACACCAATTCATTCAGGGTCTGAAGATGGACCTTTTACTAGGGATCACAATCGGGAGATTTGATGAGGCCCCGTATACGAAGGTAGTGGCCAAGGCTTATCAGTTGGAGGCCTTAGAGGTGAAGTCTCAGAGATATAGAGATACATCAAAGAGAATCCTACATGATGCCCCTCAACAGCCACAACAAAGGGGTCAGTTTGGGCAACCACGGCAACAATAGAACAGGGGTGTTAAGAGGCCCAATGAGATTGCTGTTTATCAAGATAGAGGGAAAAGACTAATGGGAGCTCCTCAGCTTCCTGTATGCCCGAGTTGCCAGAGGAATCATACTGGGGAATGCAGGCTCTTCACTGGCCGATGCTTCCGATGCGACAAGGAGGGCCATCAAGTCCGGGATTGTCCGATGCCTGACACAAGGCCGAATCGTGCCATGCCGAGGGTTTTTGCAATGATAGAGGAAGATGATGACGCCCAACACACAACGATCGCAGGTACAATATTGATTTGTAATGCACCTGCTTATACTTTGTTGGACACGGAAGCCACACATTTGTTTGTGGCAATGGACTTTGTGGGTAGGGAGAACTTATGTATTGTGCCGTTAGATCAACCCTACAGTGTCATGCTACCGTCCGGAGAGTTTATGCACTCCGAGCAGGCAGTGCAGGGTGATATGTTAGTTGGAGACCAGAAATTGTATGCCAATCTTATCATCATCGATATGAAAGGATACAAAGTAATTCTGGGGATGGACTGGCTATTTCGACATCACGCCACCATCAACTGCAGGTTCGGGCTCGTGTCTTTTAAGCTCCCGAAAGAGGTAGAGTTCTCCTATCAAGCAATTCCAAAGAAACACAATATGCCTGTTATATCCTTCTTGAAAGCTCAACAGCTGATGAGGTCAGGATGCGTCGGATTTCTTGCCCACGTAGTAGATGTTCAAAGACAAGGTGAGGTGGAACTTCAAAATATTCTGGTAGTTCAAGACTTCTCAGAGGTTTTCTTAGATGACTTACCGGGATTGCCACCTGATCGTGAAATCGAATTTGAGATTCATATATGTCCTGATGCTGAACCGGTATCAAGGAATCCATACCGTATGGCGCCAATAGAGCTGAGAGAGTTAAAGGCTCAACTAAAAGAATTGGTGGACAAGAGCTTTGTGCGCCCTAGCTTCTCTCCGTAGGGTGCTCCAGTCTTATTCGTTAAGTAGAAGGATGGGTCCCTACCTATGTGTATTGACTACCGTGAGCTGAACAAGTTAACTATCAAGAATAAGTACCCGTTGCCGAGGATCGACGACCTATTTGACCAGCTACAAGGGGCTCGGGTATTCTCAAAAATTGATTTACGCTCCGGTTATTACTAGTTGAAGGTCAGAGCTGATGACATTTCAAAGACCGCATTCAGGAATCGATACGGACATTATGAGTTCTTAGTGATGTCGTTTGGGTTGACTAATGCCCCGGCAGCATTTATGGACTTGATGAACAGGGTATTCCAGGATTTTCTAGACAAGTTTTTGATCGTCTTCACTGACGACATCTGGTTTATTCTCAAAATGAGGTGGAGCATGAAGAGCACTTGGCTATTGTGCTGTCAACTTTAAAACAGCATCGATTGTATGCCAAACTGTCAAAGTGTGAATTCTGGTTGAGCAGGATTAACTTCCTAGGCCATGTGGCGTCTGCAGAAGGAGTGTCTGTGGATCTAGCCAAGATTCTGGCAGTGAAAGAATGGCTGAGACAGAGAAATGCCAGTGAGGTACGGAGTTTTATCGGGTTAGCTGGTTATTACAGAAAGTTTATCAAGGAATTTTCTATGATAGCGAAGCCTATGACCAGTTTAACGAGGAAAGATACCAAGTACTAGTGGTCTGAAGCTTGTGAATTAAGTTTTAAGACACTTAAACAGAAGTTGACCACTGCTCCTTTGTTAGTATCGCCAGTTGAAGATGACAAATTCAGCGTATACTGTGATGCGTCCAAAGTTAGCTTGGGATGTGTATTAATGCAAGAAGGGAAAATGGTGGCATACGCATCCAGACAATTGAAGAGTCATGAGCAAAACTACCCTACTCACGATCTGGAGTTAGCGGCAGTTGTTTATGCACTGAAGGTATGGAGACACTACTTGTATGGGCAATCATGTGAGGTGTTTTCAGATCACAAAAGCTTGAAGTACATATTTACCCAGAAAGAGTTAAACATGAGACAAAGGCGGTGGTTATAATTTGTGAAAGATTACGATGTTGAGATTAAATACCACCCAGGGAAAGCTAACGTGGTAGCCGATGCATTGAGCAGGATGGCAGCTACTATGCAACCAGCTATGTCGGCCGTATCAATGCCTTTGAGGACAGAGATTCAGAAGTTTGTTATGGAGATAGTTTCTAGGCTATCGGCCATGCTACCGGACTTGACACTACGGCCCACCATCCTGGACCAAATTAAAGAAGACCAGAAGACCAATTCAAAGGAAATGACTGATATAGTAAGCAAGTTACCTATGGCCTCTTCCGATTTCAGTTATTTGGGAGATGGTATTCTGAAGTTCAAAGATAGGTGGTACGTTCCGAGAGATGAAGAGCTGCGAAGGGACATTTTATTGGAAGCCCACTCATCTTCTTTCTCTGTGCATCTTGGAAGCACGAAGATGTATCAGGACTTGAAACTTCACTTCTGGTGGCCAAATATGAAGAACGAAGTAGCCAAGTATGTGGAATCTTGCATGATATGTCAACAAGTCAAAGCTGAACATCAACGACCAGATGGAACGCTTCAGCCTCTTCTGATCCCAGAATGGAAGTGGGAAAATATCACGATGGACTTCGTTGTTGGCCTACCGAGGACGGCTAAGGGCCATAATAGCATATGGGTCATAGTAGATAGATTGACGAAGTCGGCCCATTTTTTACCTATGAAGACGACGTTCTCCGTGGATCAGTATGCAGAGCTATACATTAGCGAGATCATCAAGCTGCATGGGGAGCCAGTATCAATTGTATCTGACCGAGACCCTAGATTCACGTCGAGGTTCTGGAAAAGCTTGCAACACTCCTATGGTAGCAAGTTAAACTTCAGCGCAGCCTTTCATCCACAGACTGACGGACAATCCGAGAGAACGATCCAGATACTGGAAGATATGTTAAGGTCGTGCGTGCTGGAATTTCATGCTCCTTGGAGTAGATACTTGCTGTTAGTGGAATTCGCTTATAATAATAGCTACCAGGCTACGATCGGCATGGCTCCATATGAAGCTCTTTATAGTAGGAAGTGTAGATCCCCATTGTGTTGGGATGAAGTCAGAGAAGCCAAGCTTATCGACCCTGAGTTATTACAGTAGATGTCCGAGGTGATTGCTGCTATCAAACAACGAATAAAATTGCTCAGAGTCGACAGAAGAGTTACGTGGACCATAGGAGAAGAGACTTAGAGTTTGCTGAGGGCGATGAAGTATTCTTGAAAGTGTCGCCTTTCAAGGGCGTAATGAGATTCGGTAAGAAAGGAAAGCTCAGCCCACGGTTCATTGGACCTTTTCTCATCTTGAAGCGTGTGGGAAGCATGGCGTACAGACTACAGCTGCCAGCGTCCATGGATGGAGTTCACAACATTTTTCATGTTTTGATGCTGAGAAAATGTGTACGAGATCCAACTCAGATCGTGGAACAGGTGGACTTTGATATCATGTCGACGCTGACATATGAAGAAAGGCCCATACAGATTTTGGATACTTCAATCAAAGTGCTGCGAACAAGGTGGTCCCATTGGTGAAAGTTTTATGGCGCAATCATAACGTGGAGGAAGCCACATGGGAAAGACAACAAGACGTTAGAGCCCAATATCCGGAGCTATTCAATTAAGCAAATTTTGGGGACAAAATTCTGTTAAGGTGGGTGGGATGTAACACTCGGCATTTTTGCCATGTAAATATTCCTTGAATTATTAGACGAAATTAATGAGAATATTTATACAATGTATGTTTTTATGAATTTACCGATGGCTTCAATTGAATATGAGTGATTCGTAAAACTGATTTGATGAACTAAATAGTAATTTAGTTAAAAACTAATGGAAGAGTAATATATGAAATCAATTAAGGTAGGTGGGAGGGAACTAATGAGTGTTTGACACTTGGAAAACTTGTTGGAGAAGCCAAGCTCCTCTTCCTCCTTTCCTCCTACGTGAAAACACTCCAACTTGCAATTTTCATCTTTTCTTCTATGTTCTCTCTTCCAGGCACCTGAGACAAATTTCCAAAACTTTGTTTCTCCTGTTTCCTTCACTAAAGGTTCAGCGAACCACAGTTGACGTGTGTGCAAGCTTGCTGCATTTCGGACAACAGGTAAGTTCATGCGTATAAGATGGCCCTTAAGGCCCTACAGTACGGAGATACTAAGTTTTGGTTCAGGTAGTTAGGTCGTAGGTTATGTTTTGAGTAAAATTTGTTCTGTTTCTTGTTTTCTTTTATCCTGTCGCCTGTATACGTTGAGTTTAAGCACCGTATCTGTTCATGCATACACGTTTTCTGGAAAACCATGCAAATGTTTTTCAGCACCAGATTTTAAGTTATGAAAGTTAAAAATTTGAATGTAATGTATGGTTAAGTGTGGACGAGGACTTGCATCCTGTCATGTAATCCTGTTATGTCTTGTTGTGGCATGTACTTCTATTGCGCCAGCTCTTCTTCCCACTTATACCTTCCTGTCTAGTGAAACGTAATGTAATGTAATGTTCATGTATTTGGAAAAATGTTCATGCACAGCATATGCATCACTGTATTTCATATTCTTACAGAGCTCTAGGCTCATAGTTGAACTCCCTGTTGTAGGTATGGATCCTCTAGATGAGGACCTTGTGCCTCAAGCTAATGAATAAATGAAGTTGACGGATCGAGCTCATAGGGATTGGTTGCTGCAGTCAGACAAATGTTATTCCTGTGAGAATGTATTTTTGAATGTTATGTCAAGTCCTGTATAGCTTTTGAAATCCTAAAATCGATGTATAGAATTCATGTTGATGTTTTAAAATATCTGTTTTGATAGTTGAATGTATGTATGTTTCGAAATATTCTGGAATTGCTTGGAATTTTCTCTTTTAGGTTGTGCATAGATTTTCTCTGATTTTAGAGCTATTCATGTAGTCTGGTTTCTTAAACTTCTGTCATGTTTTCTGATATGTCCAAAATCATGTTTTGAATCGCTTTCTGAAGTTGAAGTTTTTATGCCTTTTGTTTTTATGTCTTCCTATTAAAACAGTCGTCCATTCTGCCATTTTAAAACAGTTGTCCATTCTGCCTTTACAACAGTCGTCCACGCCTTATGTAAAACAGTCGTCCAAGCCTTCTATAAAACAGTCGTCCACGCCTTTTGTAAAACAGTCGTCCACGCCTTCTGTAAAACAGTCGTCCACGCCTTCTGTAACAGTCGTCCACAGCTCCTGCACTTCAGTTGTCCACAGCTCCTGCACTTTAGTCGTCCACAGCTTCTGCACTTCAATTGTCCACAGCTCCTGCACTTCTGTTGTCCACAGCTTCTGCACTTCAGTTATTTACAGCTTCTGCACTTCAGTTGTCCACAGCTTCTGCACTTCAGTTGTCCACAGCTTCTGCACTTCAGTTGTCCACAGCTTCTGCACTTCAGTTGTCCACAGCTTCTGCACTTCAGTTGTCCACAGCTTCTGCACTTCAGTTGTCCACAGCTTCTGCACTTCAGTTGTCCACAGCTTCTGCACTTCAGTTGTCCACAGCTTCTGCACTTCAGTTGTCCACAGCTTCTGCACTTCAGTTGTCCACAGCTTCTGCACTTCAGTTGTCCACAGCTTCTGCACTTCAGTTGTCCACAGCTTCTGCACTTCAGTTGTCCACAGCTTCTGCACTTCAGTTGTCCACAGCTTCTGCACTTCAGTTGTCCACAGCTTCTGCACTTCAGTTGTCCACAGCTTCTGCACTTCAGTTGTCCACAGCTTCTGCACTTCAGTTGTCCACAGCTTCTGCACTTCAGTTGTCCACAGCTTCTGCACTTCAGTTGTCCACAGCTTCTGCACTTCAGTTGTCCACAGCTTCTGCACTTCAGTTGTCCACAGCTTCTGCACTTCAGTTGTCCACAGCTTCTGCACTTCAGTTGTCCACAGCTTCTGCACTTCAGTTGTCCACAGCTTCTGCACTTCAGTTGTCCACAGCTTCTGCACTTCAGTTGTCCACAGCTTCTGCACTTCAGTTGTCCACAGCTTCTGCACTTCAGTTGTCCACAGCTTCTGCACTTCAGTTGTCCACAGCTTCTGCACTTCAGTTGTCCACAGCTTCTGCACTTCAGTTGTCCACAGCTTCTGCACTTCAGTTGTCCACAGCTTCTGCACTTCAGTTGTCCACAGCTTCTGCACTTCAGTTGTCCACAGCTTCTGCACTTCAGTTGTCCACAGCTTCTGCACTTCAGTTGTCCACAGCTTCTGCACTTCAGTTGTCCACAGCTTCTGCACTTCAGTTGTCCACAGCTTCTGCACTTCAGTTGTCCACAGCTTCTGCACTTCAGTTGTCCACAGCTTCTGCACTTCAGTTGTCCACAGCTTCTGCACTTCAGTTGTCCACAGCTTCTGCACTTCAGTTGTCCACAGCTTCTGCACTTCAGTTGTCCACAGCTTCTGCACTTCAGTTGTCCACAGCTTCTGCACTTCAGTTGTCCACAGCTTCTGCACTTCAGTTGTCCACAGCTTCTGCACTTCAGTTGTCCACAGCTTCTGCACTTCAGTTGTCCACAGCTTCTGCACTTCAGTTGTCCACAGCTTCTGCACTTCAGTTGTCCACAGCTTCTGCACTTCAGTTGTCCACAGCTTCTGCACTTCAGTTGTCCACAGCTTCTGCACTTCAGTTGTCCACAGCTTCTGCACTTCAGTTGTCCACAGCTCCTGCACTTCTGTTGTCCACAGCTTCTGCACTTCAGTTGTCCACAGCTTCTGCACTTCAGTTGTCCACAGCTTCTGCACTTCAGTTGTCCACAGCTTCTGCACTTCAGTTGTCCACAGCTTCTGCACTTCAGTTGTCCACAGCTTCTGCACTTCAGTTGTCCACAGCTTCTGCACTTCAGTTGTCCACAGCTTCTGCACTTCAGTTGTCCACAGCTTCTGCACTTCAGTTGTCCACAGCTTCTGCACTTCAGTTGTCCACAGCTTCTGCACTTCAGTTGTCCACAGCTTCTGCACTTCAGTTGTCCACAGCTTCTGCACTTCAGTTGTCCACAGCTTCTGCACTTCAGTTGTCCACAGCTTCTGCACTTCAGTTGTCCACAGCTTCTGCACTTCAGTTGTCCACAGCTTCTGCACTTCAGTTGTCCACAGCTTCTGCACTTCAGTTGTCCACAGCTTCTGCACTTCAGTTGTCCACAGCTTCTGCACTTCAGTTGTCCACAGCTTCTGCACTTCAGTTGTCCACAGCTTCTGCACTTCAGTTGTCCACAGCTTCTGCACTTCAGTTGTCCACAGCTTCTGCACTTCAGTTGTCCACAGCTTCTGCACTTCAGTTGTCCACAGCTTCTGCACTTCAGTTGTCCACAGCTTCTGCACTTCAGTTGTCCACAGCTTCTGCACTTCAGTTGTCCACAGCTTCTGCACTTCAGTTGTCCACAGCTTCTGCACTTCAGTTGTCCACAGCTTCTGCACTTCAGTTGTCCACAGCTTCTGCACTTCAGTTGTCCACAGCTTCTGCACTTCAGTTGTCCACAGCTTCTGCACTTCAGTTGTCCACAGCTTCTGCACTTCAGTTGTCCACAGCTTCTGCACTTCAGTTGTCCACAGCTTCTGCACTTCAGTTGTCCACAGCTTCTGCACTTCAGTTGTCCACAGCTTCTGCACTTCAGTTGTCCACAGCTTCTGCACTTCAGTTGTCCACAGCTTCTGCACTTCAGTTGTCCACAGCTTCTGCACTTCAGTTGTCCACAGCTTCTGCACTTCAGTTGTCCACAGCTTCTGCACTTCAGTTGTCCACAGCTTCTGCACTTCAGTTGTCCACAGCTTCTGCACTTCAGTTGTCCACAGCTTCTGCACTTCAGTTGTCCACAGCTCCTGCACTTCTTGATGTTTTGAAACGATTACATATAAATATTCCATTAGTCAAGACATTAGAACAAATATCAAGCTACATGGATGTTGTACTATCAAAGAAAAGACGAGTAAGTGAATTTAGAACGCGTGTACGACATAGGCTATCTTAGATAATAAACTTCCATCTAAAATGAAGGATATCATTCCATTTGCAATTGGAAAGAAATTTATAGCAATTAAAAGAAATAATATATAAATATTCCACTACTTTTGGTGTAATATCCGGCCTGTACGAAATTTTATATTATAATATATATTAGTATTTTATAAATATGTCAAATCAAACTCGTTTTACGAAAAAGAAGCGCCATTATGATCCTAATTATGAATTTGGAATTTTAAGGAATTTACGAGAATTTTCGGAGTAATAACGCTATATTCCGAGTAATTAAGTTTCTCGTAATACAAAGGACGTTTTAGTAAAAATAGTAAATGAGGTCTGATTTGCGAACGGACAGTTTTAATAAATCTCAAATAATAAGTTGGACATATTGGTGAAATAAGGAGATTTGGTGAAACCGAATAGCTAGTTAATTAACTAAACGAAGGACGAAACAAATAGAATTAAGTGCTATGGGCAAGATGGTAATTTGCAAAGTAAATTTTATAAAATAACCTAAAAATCCTTTCTTCTTCATTTTTCTCTTCTGCGATTTCCAGAGAGCACTTCTCCTCTCGGCTCTCTCCCTCTCCCGTGACAAAGTTCTCCATTTCCAACCTCCGTTCGTCCTCCAATCGTTCCGTTATCTTCGCGCTTTCTCCTCCATTCGACGCTCTAGGTATGATTCTAAAGTTTTAGAGCGTTAGTTTTTGGTTTTCGCAAAGTTATACGGTTAGGGTTTCGATTAGGGTTTTGTTAAAAATCGAGATTTATGGTTCGAAATTGATAAATTGTTGTAGATTACGAATGTATAGGACGTATTGAACGTTATTGGACGAAGTTAGAGTGATTTGTGAGAAATGTTAAAATTGGAGAATTTTCGGGTTTTTAGGAAAACTCGTTAATTGGAATTTTAAACTATCGAGCGTTAATCGTTGTTTAAATACTTCGATTAGTTAGGTTGAGATTTTAAGAAATTCCTTAGGTAAGGTTTTGGTTAAATTTGGACGTTTAGAAGTTTAAACTCGTTTTAACGATAAACGTTGTGTTTTGCTTCAGACAAACAATGCTCGTGGACGGAGCTTGAGCTGCTTTGGACACGAGGTAAGTTCTCGTTATCTTCTCTGGCCGATTGGCCTACACCGTACGTCGTGGTTGTCTCGAGGAGTTTTGGAGACGTGTTTCGTTTAATTTCTTTTGGTTTGGGTAGTTAGGATTAGTTGTTTTGTATGTTGTTTGTTTATCGTCCTGATGGTACATATGTGGTTGTTTACTTTGAAATATAAACTGTTCACGCATCACGTGTTTTAAAAAAAAGCATAAAATAACTTTTCCCGCCCGTGTTTTAAAGATAATGCATAGAAAAACAGCCGTAAGGCATACAGTTTACAGGCCGAAAGGCATACAGTTTACAGGCCGAAAGGCATACAGTTTACAGGCCGAAAGGCATACAGTTTACAGGCCGAAAGGCATACAGTTTACAGGCCGAAAGGCATACAGTTTACAGGCCGAAAGGCATACAGTTTACAGGCCGAAAGGCATACAGTTTACAGGCCGAAAGGCATACAGTTTACAGGCCGAAAGGCATACAGTTTACAGGCCGAAAGGCATACAGTTTACAGGCCGAAAGGCATACAGTTTACAGGCCGAAAGGCATACAGTTTACAGGCCGAAAGGCATACAGTTTACAGGCCGAAAGGCATACAGTTTACAGGCCGAAAGGCATACAGTTTACAGGCCGAAAGGCATACAGTTTACAGGCCGAAAGGCATACAGTTTACAGGCCGAAAGGCATACAGTTTACAGGCCGAAAGGCATACAGTTTACAGGCCGAAAGGCATACAGTTTACAGGCCGAAAGGCATACAGTTTACAGGCCGAAAGGCATACAGTTTACAGGCCGAAAGGCATACAGTTTACAGGCCGAAAGGCATACAGTTTACAGGCCGAAAGGCATACAGTTTACAGGCCGAAAGGCATACAGTTTACAGGCCGAAAGGCATACAGTTTACAGGCCGAAAGGCATACAGTTTACAGGCCGAAAGGCATACAGTTTACAGGCCGAAAGGCATACAGTTTACAGGCCGAAAGGCATACAGTTTACAGGCCGAAAGGCATACAGTTTACAGGCCGAAAGGCATACAGTTTACAGGCCGAAAGGCATACAGTTTACAGGCCGAAAGGCATACAGTTTACAGGCCGAAAGGCATACAGTTTACAGGCCGAAAGGCATACAGTTTACAGGCCGAAAGGCATACAGTTTACAGGCCGAAAGGCATACAGTTTACAGGCCGAAAGGCATACAGTTTACAGGCCGAAAGGCATACAGTTTACAGGCCGAAAGGCATACAGTTTACAGGCCGAAAGGCATACAGTTTACAGGCCGAAAGGCATACAGTTTACAGGCCGAAAGGCATACAGTTTACAGGCCGAAAGGCATACAGTTTACAGGCCGAAAGGCATACAGTTTACAGGCCGAAAGGCATACAGTTTACAGGCCGAAAGGCATACAGTTTACAGGCCGAAAGGCATACAGTTTACAGGCCGAAAGGCATACAGTTTACAGGCCGAAAGGCATACAGTTTACAGGCCGAAAGGCATACAGTTTACAGGCCGAAAGGCATACAGTTTACAGGCCGAAAGGCATACAGTTTACAGGCCGAAAGGCATACAGTTTACAGGCCGAAAGGCATACAGTTTACAGGCCGAAAGGCATACAGTTTACAGGCCGAAAGGCATACAGTTTACAGGCCGAAAGGCATACAGTTTACAGGCCGAAAGGCATACAGTTTACAGGCCGAAAGGCATACAGTTTACAGGCCGAAAGGCATACAGTTTACAGGCCGAAAGGCATACAGTTTACAGGCCGAAAGGCATACAGTTTACAGGCCGAAAGGCATACAGTTTACAGGCCGAAAGGCATACAGTTTACAGGCCGAAAGGCATACAGTTTACAGGCCGAAAGGCATACAGTTTACAGGCCGAAAGGCATACAGTTTACAGGCCGAAAGGCATACAGTTTACAGGCCGAAAGGCATACAGTTTACAGGCCGAAAGGCATACAGTTTACAGGCCGAAAGGCATACAGTTTACAGGCCGAAAGGCATACAGTTTACAGGCCGAAAGGCATACAGTTTACAGGCCGAAAGGCATACAGTTTACAGGCCGAAAGGCATACAGTTTACAGGCCGAAAGGCATACAGTTTACAGGCCGAAAGGCATACAGTTTACAGGCCGAAAGGCATACAGTTTACAGGCCGAAAGGCATACAGTTTACAGGCCGAAAGGCATACAGTTTACAGGCCGAAAGGATGTTTGAGAACTGGTAGTTGATAGGTTTACGCTTTGAGGTTTTAAACGTTTTGAAAACCTGTTTTTATAAACTGCTTGGACGTTTTAAAACAGGAGGAAAAGTATAGTTTTAAATATACCCATGCAGTTTGTTTTCATAAAGTTTGACTACGTTTTGAGTTAAATGTTTGGACGATTATGAGGTGTTTAGTATGTTAATTGAGGATGAAATTGGAGATGTGTTAAAGTTGATGTGTGCAGGGGATAAATATTGCAAAGGATGCTTTGCTCTCTGGAATCGGATTCCAGAGAGCTGATTGTAAAAGAAATGCAAAGGCCAACTCTCTGGAAGAAATTCTAGAGAGCTTGGCGAGCGATCGCTGGAGGAATGACGATCGCTCGCTGGCCAGTGAAAATCGCCAAGGGCGATCGGACGCCGCGCGAGGGGCGCGAGGGACGAACGATCGCCCCTCGCCATTTTGTGCTTGGCGATCGATCGCTAGTTTTGGGCGATCGATCACCGTTTCCTTTTTGCTCGCCTCTTTCCGATTTCGCCCCTGGCCGATTGATAAATGTTTTTGTTATTTTTATTAATTGTTTGTAAATTGTTAAGTTTTATTAATGCTTTAGGATAGTTTTAAATGATTTAAAACATAGAATTTCAATTCCGATTTTTTGGTTAATTTTCGCCCTAAAGTATAGTTAAAGTTAAAAGTGTAAAGGATAAAAAAAAATATATAGTACGGGTAAATTGGATACAGTGATAGGGTCGTCACAGTTATGGTATCAGAGCCCCTGGGTTTTAAAATCGGTTCTGTAGACTGCTCGACTGCACAGCCACTACGCGAACATTCTTCATCAACTGTAAGTACGTTAATAGTTTCATTCGATTTCTAGTTTTCTTAGAATATTTGTTTTAACTTTTTATAGGAGTTCTTTATAAAAATGATGCGTCGAGGAAATGACCGAGACGACCGAGACGATACGATACACTCTGAAGGATTTTATTGCCCAGCAGTCTCAGCATATGGAGCGACAGGCTCAGCAAATGGAGAGACAGTCTCAACAGCTGGGTACTCTTATAGACCGAGAGGGAACTAGAGCTCGGGAGGCAACTATTCTGGGTAACCGGGGGATGGAGGGATTTCAGAAGCTCCAGCCCCCTATATTTAATGGACAATCTATGGACCCCTCTTCAGCCGAGGAGTGGATTCGCACTATGGAGGACATGCTGGCGTATGCTAGCATAGAGGACGGAGAGAGGGTTGCACTGGTGACCTACCACTTAGCACTGGACGCTCGGTTTTGGTGGGATTCCATCAAGACGACCACCGATGTGACGATTATGGGTTGGGAGCGATTCAGAGAGTTATTTTATGACAAGTATTTCAGCCATACCGTACGGGAGGCGAAGATGGTTGAGTTTATGCAGTTACGGCAGGTCAGTTCTATTGCCGAGTACGTGAGGAAGTTTGAAGCCCTTTCTCGATTTGCGCCACGCCAGGTCAGCGTGAATGAGGACAAAGTACGCCGGTTTTTACAGGGACTTAGTCAGAAATTCCGGATGCGCCTTACTATATCTGGGGTACGAAATGTATCCTATGACGAGATTGTGGCCAAGGCGCTTGACATAGAGGCAGTTGACAGAGATTCTATTAAACCGAGGGAGCCAGCTAAGGGCTTCTTCAAACAGATTCGCCCTCAGTCACGAGGTTGGCAACTGAGAGCACAGCCTCAGCAACAACAACAGAGGGGTGTTAAAAGACCTCTAGAGGGAGGCAGTGATCGAGGGAAAGGCAAGCAGGTACAGGGGGCTCCTCAGAGACCTTTTTTCCCTAAATGTCAGAAGGAGCACCGTGGCCAGTGCAGAGTGGGCACGGATGTGTGCTATTGGTGTGGAGAACAAGGCAATTTTGTTAAAGATTGCCCGAAGAAGGGCCGAGATCAGTCAGGCAGCGATCAGAGGAGGATTACGCCGAGGATCTTCGCATTTATTGAGCCTGGTGATGTCGACAACGAGGCTCGTCCCTCCGTGATAGCAGGTACTATGCTGATTACGGGCGTAGCTGTATTTTCTTTGTTAGACACGGGGGCTACACACTCTTTTGTTTCCACTTCTTGTGTGTCTAGATTGAAGCTTGCGCCTGAGTTAGCAGAATGCGAATATAGCGTGATGCTACCTTCAGGAGAGCGTATGCAGTCAAGTCATGTTGTCTAGGGCAATATTATCTCGATTGGGGACAGTACCCTCTATGCTCGCCTTATTGTTATGGGCATCGAGTGTAACGACCCCGGCCAGGAGCCGTCACGTGTTCATAATCTTTCATTAATCGTTCGCTTGACTTTTACTATTATTACATCTTTTCTATTTCTCGACAGACATTCACATTTGCATATATTTTTATTTAAACTGGAAACAGAGATGTAGAACCATCAAGGAAGACGAATCCTCTCGTGCTCGATTTCCTACACCTCGTCGGCTCAAACTCTCACAGAGTCGAGCGACTAGGCTCAGTCATCGGTTTCTTGACAAATTCGGGCAAGGAAGGAATGCCCTCAACTCTCTTAAAATGATTCTACTCGGGTTTGCATGGGTTGCATGTGTTGACAATCCACAGAAATTCCATCGTCCGGTCATCACGTGCATTGTGCGTGACTCGCTTAACACCGCCTAAAAGGAGACATCTTCCGGTGGGTACGTGGGCCTCGCGTGCTCAATTAAAACATCATCCGGTGACATCCACCAGTCACTAGACGACCAAACACATTCTACATCTACCGGTGACGTCATCCGGAAGACTAAACCATCGAACTACTATCATTCGGCATCTGCTGATGACGTCAGCCGGAAGACTAAACCATCAAACTACTATCATTCGGCATCTGCCGATGACGTCAGCCGGAAGACTAAACCATCAAACTACTATCATTCGGCATCTGCCGATGACGTCAGCCGGAAGACTAAACCATCAAACTACTATCATTCGGCATCTGCCGATGACGTCAGCCGGAAGACTAAACCATCAAACTACTATCATTCGGCATCTGCCGATGACGTCAGCCGGAAGACTAAACCATCAAACTACTATCATTCGGCATCTGCCGATGACGTCAGCCGGAAGACTAAACCATCAAACTACTATCATTCGGCATCTGCCGATGACGTCAGCCGGAAGACTAAACCATCAAACTACTATCATTCGGCATCTGCCGATGACGTCAGCCGGAAGACTAAACCATCAAACTACTATCATTCGGCATCTGCCGATGACGTCAGCCGGAAGACTAAACCATCAAACTACTATCATTCGGCATCTGCCGATGACGTCAGCCGGAAGACTAAACCATCAAACTACTATCATTCGGCATCTGCCGATGACGTCAGCCGGAAGACTAAACCATCAAACTACTATCATTCGGCATCTGCCGATGACGTCAGCCGGAAGACTAAACCATCAAACTACTATCATTCGGCATCTGCCGATGACGTCAGCCGGAAGACTAAACCATCAAACTACTATCATTCGGCATCTGCCGATGACGTCAGCCGGAAGACTAAACCATCAAACTACTATCATTCGGCATCTGCCGATGACGTCAGCCGGAAGACTAAACCATCAAACTACTATCATTCGGCATCTGCCGATGACGTCAGCCGGAAGACTAAACCATCAAACTACTATCATTCGGCATCTGCCGATGACGTCAGCCGGAAGACTAAACCATCAAACTACTATCATTCGGCATCTGCCGATGACGTCAGCCGGAAGACTAAACCATCAAACTACTATCATTCGGCATCTGCCGATGACGTCAGCCGGAAGACTAAACCATCAAACTACTATCATTCGGCATCTGCCGATGACGTCAGCCGGAAGACTAAACCATCAAACTACTATCATTCGGCATCTGCCGATGACGTCAGCCGGAAGACTAAACCATCAAACTACTATCATTCGGCATCTGCCGATGACGTCAGCCGGAAGACTAAACCATCAAACTACTATCATTCGGCATCTGCCGATGACGTCAGCCGGAAGACTAAACCATCAAACTACTATCATTCGGCATCTGCCGATGACGTCAGCCGGAAGACTAAACCATCAAACTACTATCATTCGGCATCTGCCGATGACGTCAGCCGGAAGACTAAACCATCAAACTACTATCATTCGGCATCTGCCGATGACGTCAGCCGGAAGACTAAACCATCAAACTACTATCATTCGGCATCTGCCGATGACGTCAGCCGGAAGACTAAACCATCAAACTACTATCATTCGGCATCTGCCGATGACGTCAGCCGGAAGACTAAACCATCAATACTACTATCATTCGGCATCTGCCGATGACGTCAGCCGGAAGACTAAACCATCAAACTACTATCATTCGGCATCTGCCGATGACGTCAGCCGGAAGACTAAACCATCAAACTACTATCATTCGGCATCTGCCGATGACGTCAGCCGGAAGACTAAACCATCAAACTACTATCATTCGGCATCTGCCGATGACGTCAGCCGGAAGACTAAACCATCAAACTACTATCATTCGGCATCTGCCGATGACGTCAGCCGGAAGACTAAACCATCAAACTACTATCATTCGGCATCTGCCGATGACGTCAGCCGGAAGACTAAACCATCAAACTACTATCATTCGGCATCTGCCGATGACGTCAGCCGGAAGACTAAACCATCAAACTACTATCATTCGGCATCTGCCGATGACGTCAGCCGGAAGACTAAACCATCAAACTACTATCATTCGGCATCTGCCGATGACGTCAGCCGGAAGACTAAACCATCAATACTACTATCATTCGGCATCTGCCGATGACGTCAGCCGGAAGACTAAACCATCAAACTACTATCATTCGGCATCTGCCGATGACGTCAGCCGGAAGACTAAACCATCAAACTACTATCATTCGGCATCTGCCGATGACGTCAGCCGGAAGACTAAACCATCAAACTACTATCATTCGGCATCTGCCGATGACGTCAGCCGGAAGACTAAACCATCAATACTACTATCATTCGGCATCTGCCGATGACGTCAGCCGGAAGACTAAACCATCAAACTACTATCATTCGGCATCTGCCGATGACGTCAGCCGGAAGACTAAACCATCAAACTACTATCATTCGGCATCTGCCGATGACGTCAGCCGGAAGACTAAACCATCAAACTACTATCATTCGGCATCTGCCGATGACGTCAGCCGGAAGACTAAACCATCAAACTACTATCATTCGGCATCTGCCGATGACGTCAGCCGGAAGACTAAACCATCAAACTACTATCATTCGGCATCTGCCGATGACGTCAGCCGGAAGACTAAACCATCAAACTACTATCATTCGGCATCTGCCGATGACGTCAGCCGGAAGACTAAACCATCAAACTACTATCATTCGGCATCTGCCGATGACGTCAGCCGGAAGACTAAACCATCAAACTACTATCATTCGGCATCTGCCGATGACGTCAGCCGGAAGACTAAACCATCAAACTACTATCATTCGGCATCTGCCGATGACGTCAGCCGGAAGACTAAACCATCAAACTACTATCATTCGGCATCTGCCGATGACGTCAGCCGGAAGACTAAACCATCAAACTACTATCATTCGGCATCTGCCGATGACGTCAGCCGGAAGACTAAACCATCAAACTACTATCATTCGGCATCTGCCGATGACGTCAGCCGGAAGACTAAACCATCAAACTACTATCATTCGGCATCTGCCGATGACGTCAGCCGGAAGACTAAACCATCAAACTACTATCATTCGGCATCTGCCGATGACGTCAGCCGGAAGACTAAACCATCAAACTACTATCATTCGGCATCTGCCGATGACGTCAGCCGGAAGACTAAACCATCAAACTACTATCATTCGGCATCTGCCGATGACGTCAGCCGGAAGACTAAACCATCAAACTACTATCATTCGGCATCTGCCGATGACGTCAGCCGGAAGACTAAACCATCAAACTACTATCATTGATACACCGTGTTGCCAGAAATCCAAAAATAGGCAGGCAGGTTCTACCATCGATTGAAACTGAGTTGATTACTCTAAATGATCAGAATCGATTCGGGAAGGACGCTACCACACTCAGTTTACACAATGTTCTAATATCACACGACCATTGATAAGACCGAAACTCAAACGCCGAGCTGAGAACAGGGTAACAAACTAATAGATAGCCACAATGTCAATGTATACCTCGGATACGGATTCGTAGAGGAAATGCAAGCTGAAACCAGCCGTCGGTAAAGGAAAGTTCTGGTAGCCGAGAGCAGAACTTGGGAGAGAAGAAATCGCCGAGAGGGAATGTCGGCTACAGTGGTAATAAATGATGGTTTAAGGTTTCCATTTCCTATTTATACTCAATCCATCAATTTTTAATTACAAATCTGCCACCCAACTTAGTTTACTCAACTTGTAATAATTTTGTCTTAACATTAAATTTAAATCATAAAGGTTAAATAAGAGGGGGTGACAATGAAAATGGTCAGAAAATCACCTGTCCGAAATGTCGGGTGTTACATCCACCCCTCCTTAAACAAAATTTCGTCCTCGAAAATTGCTCAAGCAAATAACTCAGGATATTTGTCCAACATCTTCTGCTGTCTTTCCCATGTGGCCTTTTTCAATGCCGTGATTTGTCCATAAAACTTCACCAATGGAATCTCTTTGTTTCTCAGAGTCTTGACCACATATTCCAATATCTGTATCGGTTTCTCTTCATACTCCAGTGTCGGCTCTAAAACCAATATCCGATGGCTGGATGGACTTGCATTGGATCACGCATGCACTTCCTTAACATTGACACGTGGAAGACATTATGAACTTTATCCAATGATGGAGGCAGTGCAGTCTGTAAGCTGTACTCCCGACTTTTGCCAAGACAGGGAAGGGTCCAATAATCTCGAATTAAGTTTTCCTTCTTGCCAAATCTTAAAAACTCCCTTAAATGGTGACACCTTTAAGAATACTTCATCTCCTACTGCAAACTCGAGCTCCCTTCTCCTTTGATCTGCATAACACTTCTGCCGGCTTTGTGCAGTCATCATTCTTTTCCGAATAATGGCAATCTTATCTGACATTTGCTGCAGAATATCGGGTCCAAGAAGTTTTGTTTCACCAACCTCATCCCAGTAAAGAGGTGACCTACATTTCCTACCGTACAGTGCTTCATATGGTGCCATACCAATGGTGGACTGATAACTGTTATTGTAGGAGAACTCAACTAGCGGTAAATGTCTACTCCAAGTTGTCTGAAAGTCAAGTACACATGCTCTCAACATATCTTCGAGTATTTGAATAGTCCTTTCTGATTGGCCATCGGTCTGTGGGTGAAAAGCTGTGCTGAAAGATAACTTTGTACCTAATGTACCTTGCAGACTTTTCCAGAATCGAGAGGTAAACCTGGGGTCACGGTCAGAGACAATGGATACAGGGATTCCATGCAACCTAATAATTTCCCGAACATAAAGATCAGCAAATTGGTCCATCGTATAGGTGGCCCTTACAGGTAAGAAATGGGCTGATTTCGTCAGTCTATCCACCACAACCCAAATACAATCATGCCCTTTTGTCGTCTTAGGTAGTCCTACTATGAAATCCATAGCTATGTGTTCCCACTTCCATTCGGGAATAGGCAACGGCTGAAGAGTACCTCTTGGGAGTTGGTGCTCGGCTTTGACTTGTTGGCATACTAAACAGGACTCTACATACCTAGCAACATCCCTTTTTAGGTTAGGCCACCAGTACAGTAACTTCAGGTCTCGGTACATCTTGGTGCAGCCAGGATGTACAGAAAAGGAAGAGGAGTGCGCCTCAGCCAAGATCAACTTACGCAATTCCACATCATTAGGAATGCACCACCGATTCCTAAACCTCAGGATTCCATTCTTGGAGAGACTGAACTCGGAGGTGGTGTCGTTCAACTTATTCATCATGCTGATATTTTCCTCTGAATCCCTCTGTTGCGCATCCTTGATCTTTTCCAAAATTGTTGGTTGAATAGTTAACTCAGCGAGCAGGATTGATAACTTTGGAACTATCTCCAAGTCAAACATCTGAACTTCTGTTCTCAAAGGTATAGACATGGTTGAAACCACGGGCTGCATTGTTGTTGACATCCTACTAAGTGCATCAGCTACAGAGTTAGCCTTCCCCGGGTGATACTTGATTTCAAAATCGTAGTCCTTGACAAATTCCAACCAACGTCTCTGTCTCATATTCAACTCCTTCTGTGTGAAGAGGTACTTTAGGCTTTTATGGTCAGAAAACACCTCACATTGCTGTCCATATAAATAGTGTCTCCAAATCTTCAAAGCAAAAACGACAGCAGCTAATTCTAGATCATGGGTGGGGTAATTTTGCTCATAATTCTTTAGCTGTCTAGAAGCATACGCTATAACTTTACCCTCTTGCATCAGGACACAACCTAACCCAACTTTAGACGCATCGCAGTAAACACTAAATTTTCCTTCTTCGGTTGGGAGGGTCAAAACAGGGGCTGTCGTTAACTTCAGTTTCAATACCCGAAAGCGATCTTCACAGGCTTCGGTCCAAGAATACTTAATGTCCTTCTTCGTCAAACTCGTCAGGGGTTTAGCTATCATAGAAAATCCCTTGATGAATTTTCTGTAATAGCCTGCCAATCCAAGGAAGCTGCAGACTTCACTGGCATTCTTTGGTTGTGGCCAATCCTTTACAGCCTGAATTTTGGTCGGGTCCACTGATATTCCATTAGCAGAAACTATATGGCCAAGGAAATTAACTTTGTCCAACCAAAATTCACACTTAGACAATTTGGCATAAAGCTGGTGCTCCTTCAATGTTGTCAAAACTACTCTTAAATGTTCTACATGGTCAGCTTCAGTCCGCGAGTATATCAGGATATCATCTATAAACACAATTACAAATTTGTCTAAGTACTCCCGAAATACTCGATTCATTAAGTCCATAAAGGCTGCAGGGGCATTTGTCAATCCAAACGACATGACCAAGAATTCATAATGTCCATAGCGGGTTCTGAAGGCTGTCTTTGGTATATCTCCTTCCTTAACCTTCAGTTGGTAGTAACCCGAACGTAAATCTATCTTTGAAAATACCTTAGCTCCTTGCAATTGGTCAAACAAATCGTCAATCCTAGGCAAGGGGTACCTATTCTTGATTGTCAACTTATTTAGTTCCCTATAGTCTATGCACATTCTAAGGGACCCATCTTTCTTCCTTACAAATAAGACTGGTGCACCCCAAGGAGAACTGCTGGGGCGAATAAATCCCTTGTCAACCAATTCCTGCAGTTGGACCTTCAATTCTTTCAACTCAACAGGTGACATACGGTAAGGATTCTTAGATACAGGAGATGCCTCAGGGTATGTATCAATTACAAATTCTATTTCCCTATCAGGTGGTATACCCGGTAAGTCATCCAAGAATGCCTCGGGAAACTCTCAGACTATAGGAATATCCTGCAGCTCAATTTTATTTTTCACCCGGTCATCCTTCACACTAGCCAGGTAGCTCTCGCAACCACATCTCAGCATTCGATATACTTCTAGTGAGGATATAATTGGTATCTTACTTATTTTAGGAATAGCTTGGAAGGAATAATGATTACCATTTGGGGGTCTAAAATCAACTATTCAAGATCTACAACTTATTGTGGCATGATGCCTAAATAACCAATCCATCCCTAATATCACTTCATACCCTTTCATGTCAATAACAATTAGTTCCGCATAGAGATTCTTATCCCCTAAGGACACAACGTCACCCTTAACAATCTGTTCTGAATGTAGGGACTTTCCTGATGGTAACATGACACTATATGACCTTTCAGTTGGTAATGATCCTATGTCATGATTGCATACAAACAAGGTTGATATAAACGAGTGTGTGGCCTCTGTATCTATAAGTGTATAAGCAGCAAAACCACAGATCATGATGGTACCTGATATGACTGTATGCGGCACTGTGTCTTCATCTTCCAACATAGCGTAAACTCTGGGTATTACTCTTGCACGGTTCGGGTCTGGCGGCATGGGGCAGTCTCTGACTAAGTGTCCGGTCTTATCACACCTGAAGCAACGGCCAGAAAGCAACTTGCACTCACCAGGGTGGTTCTTCTGACATGTAGGGCATAGAGGTGCCAAAGGTCTCTTTCCTTTTCCCTGGTCACCATTCTGGTTGAGGGGCCTCTTTATTCCCTGCTGTTGTTGCTGTGGTCCCTTGTTCTGTCGCGGCTGCCAACCTTTGTTCTGACGTGGTGGCGGCTGAATGTCCTTCATGAGTTTCTTTGGCTGCTCGCGCTGTGCATATGCTGTCATTTCTGCCTCTTCCAGCTCCAAGGCCTTAGCCGTCACTTCACCATAAGGTACATTATGTATCCCAGCAGTCTTCACTTTCATGTACAGACTTGGCTTCAGTCCTTGAACAAACTGGTAAATCTTGTCTTCCTCATCCTCAATCATACGGGGAGCAAACCGTGATAAGGCATCAAATTCGCATATGTAATCCGTCACAGAGCCAGTTTGTCGTAGATTCATGAACTCCTTCTTCTTGTTGGCCCGAACAGTCCTATTAAAGTACTTGTCAAAGAAGGCAGTCTTGAACATCCCCCAGGTCATAGTTTCGGCATTAGCGGTGTTCTGGATCGAGTCCCACCAATGCCTTGCACTTAACTCCAAATGAAAGACAGCATAGGTGACCTTATCCCCTTCGTCAACCTTTGCATACTTAAACATGTCTTCTATCTTTCGAATCCACTCCTCAGCATGAATAGGATCTGAAACATACCCATTAAACACCGGGGGTTGAAGCCAGTGAAAGCGTTCACCCCCATGATCATGAGTTGCGTTAGTACTGGAGTTGCCTTGTTCTTCTCTAGCTGTCATCAGTCGTTCTATCTGGTGGGATTGGCGCATGACTAACTCGGTCAACTGAGCAATAGCATTGCTATCCTCATTGGTCTCCCTCTGTTGACCTTTAACCATCTCGGGATTCCTAGACAAATCATTACAGGTATAACTTAACTTAATGACATACATGAAATCATAAATACTTACAGTTGCTGGGGTGTGCTCAAGTGATAGTCAGTGCTGGAAGGCAGTCTACAGAATCGGTTTTAGAACCTGGTTTTGCTCTGATACCATAATTGTAACGACCCCGGCCAGGAGCCGTCACGTGTTCATAATCTTTCATTAATCGTTCGCTTGACTTTTACTATTATTACATCTTTTCTATTTCTCGACAGACATTCACATTTGCATAATATATATTTTTATTTAAACTGGAAACAGAGACGTAGAACCATCAAGGAAGACGAATCCTCTCGTGCTCGATTTCCTACACCTCGTCGGCTCAAACTCTCACAGAGTCGAGCGACTAGGCTCAGTCATCGGTTTCTTGACAAATTCGGGCAAGGAAGGAATGCCCTCAACTCTCTTAACATGATTCTATCGGGTTTGCATGGGTTGCATTGTGTTGACAATCCACAGAAATTCCATCGTCCGGTCATCACGTGCATTGCGCGGTCACCGCTTAACACCGCCTAAAAGGAGACATCTTCGGTGGGCACGTGGGCCTCGCGTGCTCAATTAAACATCATCCGGTGACATCCACCGGTCATCGTACGACCAAAACACATTCTACATCTACCGGTGGACGTCATCCGGAAGACTAAACCATCGAACTACTATCATCGGCATCTGCCGATGACGTCAGCCGGAAGACTAAACCATCAAACTACTATCATCGGCATCTGCCGATGACGTCAGCGGAAGAATAAACCATCAAACTACATCATTCGGCATCTGCCGATGACGTCAGCCGGAAGACCTAAACCATCATTCGGCATCTGCCGATGACGTCAGCCGGAAGACTAAACCATCAAACTACTATCATTCGCATCTGCCGATGACGTCAGCCGGAAGACTAAACCATCAAACTACTATCATTCGGCATCTGCCGATGACGTCAGCCGGAAGACTAAACCATCAAACTACTATCATTCGGCATCTGCCGATGACGTCAGCCGGAAGACTAAACCATCAAACTACTATCATTCGGCATCTGCCGATGACGTCAGCCGGAAGACTAAACCATCAAACTACTATCATTCGGCATCTGCCGATGACGTCAGCCGGAAGACTAAACCATCAAACTACTATCATTCGGCATCTGCCGATGACGTCAGCCGGAAGACTAAACCATCAAACTACTATCATTCGCATCTGCCGATGACGTCAGCCGGAAGACTAAACCATCAAACTACTATCATTCGGCATCTGCCGATGACGTCAGCCGGAAGACTAAACCATCAAACTACTATCATTCGGCATCTGCCGATGACGTCAGCCGGAAGACTAAACCATCAAACTACTATCATTCGCATCTGCCGATGACGTCAGCCGGAAGACTAAACCATCAAACTACTATCATTCGGCATCTGCCGATGACGTCAGCCGGAAGACTAAACCATCAAACTACTATCATTCGGCATCTGCCGATGACGTCAGCCGGAAGACTAAACCATCAAACTACTATCATTCGGCATCTGCCGATGACGTCAGCCGGAAGACTAAACCATCAATACTACTATCATTCGGCATCTGCCGATGACGTCAGCCGGAAGACTAAACCATCAAACTACTATCATTCGGCATCTGCCGATGACGTCAGCCGGAAGACTAAACCATCAAACTACTATCATTCGGCATCTGCCGATGACGTCAGCCGGAAGACTAAACCATCAAACTACTATCATTCGGCATCTGCCGATGACGTCAGCCGGAAGACTAAACCATCAAACTACTATCATTCGGCATCTGCCGATGACGTCAGCCGGAAGACTAAACCATCAAACTACTATCATTCGGCATCTGCCGATGACGTCAGCCGGAAGACTAAACCATCAAACTACTATCATTCGGCATCTGCCGATGACGTCAGCCGGAAGACTAAACCATCAAACTACTATCATTCGGCATCTGCCGATGACGTCAGCCGGAAGACTAAACCATCAAACTACTATCATTCGGCATCTGCCGATGACGTCAGCCGGAAGACTAAACCATCAAACTACTATCATTCGGCATCTGCCGATGACGTCAGCCGGAAGACTAAACCATCAAACTACTATCATTCGGCATCTGCCGATGACGTCAGCCGGAAGACTAAACCATCAAACTACTATCATTCGGCATCTGCCGATGACGTCAGCCGGAAGACTAAACCATCAAACTACTATCATTCGGCATCTGCCGATGACGTCAGCCGGAAGACTAAACCATCAAACTACTATCATTCGGCATCTGCCGATGACGTCAGCCGGAAGACTAAACCATCAAACTACTATCATTCGGCATCTGCCGATGACGTCAGCCGGAAGACTAAACCATCAAACTACTATCATTCGGCATCTGCCGATGACGTCAGCCGGAAGACTAAACCATCAAACTACTATCATTCGGCATCTGCCGATGACGTCAGCCGGAAGACTAAACCATCAAACTACTATCATTCGGCATCTGCCGATGACGTCAGCCGGAAGACTAAACCATCAAACTACTATCATTCGGCATCTGCCGATGACGTCAGCCGGAAGACTAAACCATCAAACTACTATCATTCGGCATCTGCCGATGACGTCAGCCGGAAGACTAAACCATCAAACTACTATCATTCGGCATCTGCCGATGACGTCAGCCGGAAGACTAAACCATCAAACTACTATCATTCGGCATCTGCCGATGACGTCAGCCGGAAGACTAAACCATCAAACTACTATCATTCGGCATCTGCCGATGACGTCAGCCGGAAGACTAAACCATCAAACTACTATCATTCGGCATCTGCCGATGACGTCAGCCGGAAGACTAAACCATCAAACTACTATCATTCGGCATCTGCCGATGACGTCAGCCGGAAGACTAAACCATCAAACTACTATCATTCGGCATCTGCCGATGACGTCAGCCGGAAGACTAAACCATCAAACTACTATCATTCGGCATCTGCCGATGACGTCAGCCGGAAGACTAAACCATCAAACTACTATCATTCGGCATCTGCCGATGACGTCAGCCGGAAGACTAAACCATCAAACTACTATCATTCGGCATCTGCCGATGACGTCAGCCGGAAGACTAAACCATCAAACTACTATCATTCGGCATCTGCCGATGACGTCAGCCGGAAGACTAAACCATCAAACTACTATCATTCGGCATCTGCCGATGACGTCAGCCGGAAGACTAAACCATCAAACTACTATCATTCGGCATCTGCCGATGACGTCAGCCGGAAGACTAAACCATCAAACTACTATCATTCGGCATCTGCCGATGACGTCAGCCGGAAGACTAAACCATCAAACTACTATCATTCGGCATCTGCCGATGACGTCAGCCGGAAGACTAAACCATCAAACTACTATCATTCGGCATCTGCCGATGACGTCAGCCGGAAGACTAAACCATCAAACTACTATCATTCGGCATCTGCCGATGACGTCAGCCGGAAGACTAAACCATCAAACTACTATCATTCGGCATCTGCCGATGACGTCAGCCGGAAGACTAAACCATCAAACTACTATCATTCGGCATCTGCCGATGACGTCAGCCGGAAGACTAAACCATCAAACTACTATCATTCGGCATCTGCCGATGACGTCAGCCGGAAGACTAAACCATCAAACTACTATCATTCGGCATCTGCCGATGACGTCAGCCGGAAGACTAAACCATCAAACTACTATCATTCGGCATCTGCCGATGACGTCAGCCGGAAGACTAAACCATCAAACTACTATCATTCGGCATCTGCCGATGACGTCAGCCGGAGCCGTACATATCATCAACTCGGCCTCCGCCAGTGGGAGAATCCGCGAAGCCATACATACCATTAACTCGGCCCTCCCCCAGTGGGAGATTTCGCGAGTCATACATGTCATAGTCTTTTCCCCCGTTCTGCACTTAATCATGGTTACATTTTCTTTTCATGTTCTCAACTTAGTCATAACGTGGACACAGTGCATAGACATAAAGTTCATAGAGAGAAGTCATATCATAATCAACAGACTAACATCTCAATGATTTCCTAATACCCTTGCGGTGTAGGGCCCTAGTGGCCGGAAACCTTAATACATTCACTTACCTGGATTCCTTAGCAATCCGAGCTCCTTCCCTTTAAACTTCTTCACCTAAAACATGTACATTACAGTAGTTAAAACAAAGGTCCTAATAGTTCTAATCATAAATCGTCCTAGGACTCTAATAGCTAAAATCATTCCTAAATACTCTGTTTGATACACCGTGTTGCCAGAAATCCAAAAATAGGCAGGCAGGTTCTACCATCGATTGAAACTGAGTTGATTACTCTAAATGATCAGAATCGATTCGGGAAGGACGCTACCACACTCAGTTTACACAATGTTCTAATATCACACGACCATTGATAAAGACCGAAACTCAAACGCCGAGCTGAGAACAGGGTAACAAACTAATAGATAGCCACAATGTCAATGTATACCTCGGATATGGATTCGTAGAGGAAAGGCAAGCTGAAACCAGCCGTCGGTAAAGGAAAGTTCTGGTAGCCGAGAGCAAGAACTTGGGAGAGAAGAAATCGCCGAGAGGGAATGTCGGCTACAATGGTAATAAATGAGGTTTAAGGTTTCCATTTCCTATTTATACTCAATCCATCAATTTTTAATTACAAATCTGCCACCCAACCTAGTTTTACTCAACTTGTAATAAATTTTGTCTTAACATTAAATTTAAATCATAAAGGTTAAATAAGAGGGGGTGACAATGAAAATGGTCAGAAAATCACCTGGCCGAAGTGTCGGGTGTTACATCGAGCACTATGATCTTATCTTAGGGATGGATTGGCTAGCACAACACTTCGCCACCATCGATTGTCGATCCAGGATTGTGACCTTCCGACCCCCGGGTAAAGCCGAGTTTTCTTATTAGGCGATGAACAGATTGAGTAGCTCGCCTATTTCTTATTCTATGAAGGTCAACGAGCAGTTTAAAGGTGTGTGCTCTATTTACTTGGCCTCAGTATTTGATATTCAGTTGCTTAGCAGAGTGAAGCCGAGCGACATTCCTATAGTCAGAGAGTTCTCTGGTATATTTCTCGATGATCTTCCCGGGTTACCGCCGGACCGGGAGATTGAGTTTACTATTGATGTTTATCCAAATGCCGCGCCAAGGTTTAAGAATCCTTATCGGTTGGCACCAGCTGAGTTGAGAGAGCTGAGGACTTAACTTGATGATTTGTTAGAGAAGGGTTTTATCTGACCCAGTGTTTCACCCTGGGGTGCGCCCATTCTATTTGTCAAGAAGAAAGACGGGACCCTCAGGATGTGCATCAATTACAGAGAGCTGAATAAGCTTACAGTGAAGAATAAGTATCCAATGCCCCTGATTGATGATTTATTTGATCAGCTGCAAGGTGCCCGAGTATTTTCGAGGATTGATCTACGGTCGGGTTACAATCAGTTGAAGGTCTAGAAGGATGATATACCGAAAACGGCATTCCGAACGAGGTATGGGCATTACGAGTTCCTTGTCATGTCTTTTGGACTTACTAATGCCCCTGCAGCGTTTATGGATTTGATGAACCGTGTCTTCAAGGAGTATCTGGACAAGTTTGTGGTTATTTTCATCGACGATATACTGATATATTCAAAGACGAAGAAAGAACACGAGGAGCACTTGAGAATAGTTCTGAGGATTCTATGCCAGCACTAGTTGTATCCAAAGTTCTCTAAGTGCGAGTTCTGGCTGGATCGAGTCAGTTTTCTTGGCCACATTATATCAGAAGAAGGGGTTTCTGTAGATCCGAGCAAAATTCAGGTGGTCAGAGATTGGCCACAGCTGAAGAACGTATGAGAGGTGCGCGGATTTCTCGGGTTAGCCGGTTATTACCGGAAGTTCATAGAGGGATTTTAAAAGATCGCAGTTCCTCTTTCGCGTCTGACTCGGAAGAACGAGAGATTTATATAGTCGGCTGCTTGCGACAGCAGTTTTATGGAGTTAAAGTAGAGATTGATCACCGCTCCAGTATTGGCGCTACCTGTTGAAGGTGACAAGTTGAGTATTTATTGTGATGCGTCTGGAGTTGGACTCGGTTGTGTATTGATGCAGGAGGGGAGAGTTACTGCTTATGCTTCTCGGCAGTTGAAGCCGTATGAGCAGAATTACCCTACGCACGACCTTGAGTTAGCAGCTGTGGTCTTCGCACTGAAGATATGGAGACATTATTTATATGGGCAGCAGTGCGAGATATTTTCCGACCACAAGAGATTGAAGTATCTATTTACGCAAAAGGAGCTGAATATGCGACAGAGACGATGGCTTGAGTTCGTCAAAGATTACGATTTTGATATCAAGTACAATCCAGGAAAGGCGAACAATGTTGCTGATGCTTTGAGTAGAGTGCCTTCTACGAGTCAGCCTTCATTAGCAGCGATGTCAGTTACGCTGCGGTCTGAGATTGAGAGGTTCGACGTTGAGATAGTGGCAGAGTTGTCCAGTATGCTCACCAACATTTCTCTCAGGCCGACTATTCTGGATCGGATACGTGAGGCTCAACAGAATGATACGGAGTGTGAGGAGCTTCGATCCAGCATGACATTGGGAGACTCGTCAGATTTTCATTTATCAGAGGATGGTATTCTAAAGTTCAGGCATAGGTGGTACGTGCCTAACGACGAGGATCTGAAGAAGGATATATTGGCCGAGGCACATTCTTTGGCATATTCTGTACACCCGAGAAGTACTAAGATGTACCGGGATTTAAAGCAACACTTCTGGTGGCCGAATATGAAGAGAGAGGTCGCCAAGTATGTCGAGACCTGTCTAGTCTGTCAACAGGTAAAGGCAGAATACCAGAGACCGGCCGGAACATTATTGCCACTGCCGATTCCGGAGTGGAAATGGGAGCAGATCTCCATGGATTTCATTGTGGGGCTCCCGAGGACGACGAAGGGCCACGACGGCATATGGGTTATTATGGACCGATTGACAAAGTCGGCCCACTTCTTATCTGTGAGGATGAAATCTTCTATGGATCAGCTCGCCGAGCTTTAGGTGCAGGAGATTGTTAGACTGCATGGGGTGCCAGTTTCTATTGTCTCGGATCGTGATCTGAGATTTACTTCAAAGTTCTGGAAGAGCCTGCATAAAGCTATGGGGACTCAGCTTAATTTCAGCACAGCATTTCATCCTTCGACTGATGGTCAGACAGAGAGGACGAATCAGATTCTTGAGGATATGCTTAGAGCTTGTGTGCTGGAGTTTCAGGGCTCATGGAGCCGATATGTGCCTCTAATTGAGTTCTCGTACAACAACAGCTTCCAGGCTACCATTGGCATGGCACCGTATGAGGCTTTGTATGGTCGGAAGTGTAGGTCTTCGTTATATTGGGACGAGGTAGGCGAGGCCAGCGTCGTTGGTCCAGAGATTCTACAGCAAACGGCAGAGAAGATTGCCATTATCCGACAGCGTATTGAGATAGCTCAGAGCAGACAGAAGAGCTATGGTCATACGAGACGTAGAGAGCTAGAGTTCGAAGAAGGTGACGAAGTTTATCTAAAGGTTTCTCTGTTTAAAGGCGTTGCGAGATTTGGAAGGAGGGGCAAGTTAAACCCTCGTTATGTGGGGCCCTTTCTTATTCTGTAGAGGATCGGGAAGTTGGCCTACAGACTACAGCTTATGGATTCTATGGAGGGTATCCACGATGTATTTCACGTATCGATGCTTCGGAAGTGCCTACGCGATCCATCACATATCGTCGAGACTACAGAGATCGAGGTACAACCTACCTTGACTTATGAGGAGACGCCGGTACGTATTTTGGAGACTTCCATCAAGGTGTTACGCAACAAAGAGATTCCACTAGTCAAAGTCCTATGGCGGAACCACGAGGTAGAAGAAGCTATATGATGACTAAGTATCCTGAGCTATTTGTGTAGTTAAATTTTGCGGACAAAATTCTAAATAAGGTGGATGGAATGTAATATCCGGCCTGTACGGAATTTTATATTATAATATATATTGGCATTTTTATAAATATATCAAATCAAACTCGTTTTACGAAAAGGAAGCGCCATTATGATCCTAATTATGAATTTGGAATTTTAAGAAATTTACGAGAATTTTCGGAGTAATAACGCTATATTCCGAGTAATTAAGTTTCTCGTAATACAAAGGACGTTTTAGTAAAAATAGTAAATGAGGTCCGATTTGCGAACGGACAGTTTTAATAAATCTCAAATAATAAGTTAGACATATTGGTGAAATAAGGAGATTTGGTGAAACCGAATAGCTAGTTAATTAACTAAACGAAGGACGAAACAAATAGAATTAAGTGCTATGGGAAAAATGGTAATTTGCAAAGTAAATTTTATAAAATAACCTAAAAATCCTTTCTTCTTCATTTTTCTCTTCTGCGATTTCCAGAGAGCACTTCTCCTCTCGGCTCTCTCCCTCTCCCGCGACAAAGTTCTCCACTTCCAACCTCCTTTTGTCCTCCAATCGTTCCGTTTTCTTCGCGCTTTCTCCTCCATTCGACGCTCTAGGTATGATTCTAAAGTTTTAGAGCGTTAGTTTTCGGTTTTCGCAAAGTTATACGGTTAGGGTTTCGATTAGGGTTTTGTTAAAAATCGAGATTTAGGGTTCAAAATCGATAGATTGTTGTAGATTACGAATGTATAGGACGTATTGAACGTTATTGGACGAAATTAGAGTGATTTGAGAGAAATGTTAAAATTGGAGTATTTTCGGGTTTTTAGGAAAACTCGTTAATTGAAATTTTAAACTATCGAGCGATAATCGTTGTTTAAATACTTCGATTAGTTAGGTTGAGATTTTAAGAAATTCCTTAGGTAAGGTTTTGGTTAAATTTGGACGTTTAGAAGTTTAAACTCGTTTTAACGATAAACGTTGTGTTTTGCTTCAGACAACAACGCTCGTGGACGGAGCTTGAGCTGCTTTGGACACGAGGTAAGTTCTCGTTATCTTCTCTGGCCGATTGGCCTACACCGTACGCGTGGTTGTCTCGAGGAGTTTTGGAGACGTGTTTCGTTTAATTTCTTTTGGTTTGGGTAATTAGGATTAGTTGTTTCGTATGTTGTTTGTTTATCGTCCTGATGGTACATATGTGGTTGTTTACTTTGAAATATAAACTGTTCACGCATCACGTGTTTTAAAGAAAAGCATGAAAATGAATTTCCGCACAATGTTTTAAAGATAATGGATCGAAAAACAGCCGTAAGGCATACAGTTTACAGGCCGAAAGGCATACAGTTTACAGGTCACGCGAGGTGGGGCTCAGGCACGGCTGTACGTGTTGTAAGCGTGCACCCCCCTCCTCTAGCTGAAAGAGTAGTCCGCCCGCTGGATGAGCTCTCTCCAGTTAGGGGGATAGGATCTCGATGACACCTACAGTGCATATAAAGTAAAGAAAATAACGCATGGTTTAAAAGCTCACACGCATAGCATGCATTTGCATTTACGAGTGCTTGCTGTGATTTTTATCTCATAGTGTGTTGTATGGTGTAGGTGATTACGAGGAAACAGGTGAGGATGAGATCCTTCCACCTAAGGAGTGACACAGTTGACGGATGATGGCTCGCGGTGGTGTGTTGGCGTAGTCGAGGCGCTTTTGACCCGTGGGACTCATGGTTAGGTGTTTTGATGTTGTTTTGGGAATTGTCGGGCTGAAATGAATGATTGTATAGACATTTTAGGATGTTTGAGAACTGGTAGTTGATAGGTTTACGCTTTGAGGTTTTAAACGTTTTGAAAACCTGTTTTTATAAACTGCTTGGACGTTTTAAAACAGGAGGAAAAGTATAGTTTTAAATATACCCATGCAGTTTGTTTTCATAAAGTTTGACTACGTTTTGAGTTAAATGTTTGGACGATTATGAGGTGTTTAGTATGTTAATTGAGGATGAAATTGGAGATGTGTTAAAGTTGATGTGTGCAGGGGATAAATATTGAAAGGAAGCTTTGCTCTCTGGAATCAGATTCCAGATAGCTGATTGTAAAAGAAATGCAAAGGCTAGCTCTCTGGAAGAAATTCCAGAGAGGTTGGCGAGTGATCGCTGGAGGAATGGTGATCGCTCGCTGGCCAGTGAAAATCGCCAAGGGCGATCAGACGCCGCGCGAGGGGCGCGAGGGGCGCGAGGGGCCAACGATCGCCCCTCGCCATTTTGTGCTTGGCGATCGATCACCAGTTTTGGGCGATCGATCGCCATTTCCTTTTTGCTCGCCTCTTTCCGATTTCACCCCTGGCCGATTGATAAATGTTTTTATTATTTTTATTTAATTGTTTTAAATTGTTTATGTTTTATTTAATTGATTTAGGATATGTTTTAAACGATTTAAAAACATAGATTTCAATTCCGATTTTGGTTTAATTTCCGCCTAAAGTATAGTTAAAGTTAAAAGTGTAAAGGATAAAAAAAAATATATAGTACGGGTAAATTGGGTACAGTGATAGGGTCGTCACATTTGGTCAAACTCAATCTACCAATGGTATGCCCCTTGTAAGTTAGAGTTCAGATAATCCTAAACCTAAAGAAATAACTTGAACTGTACGGTTGTTACTGTACGGTGGTTACTTAAGTGTCATATTGACCTCAGTTACTTACCAAGAAAAGGTTTGAGAAAATCTGGAGGACACTCTCGTTGAACATTCATATTAAATAAATATTGCATTCATGTAAAAAATTATATTCATCTAATATCTAAAAAAAAATCTAATATCTAAAACAAAAGTAGAAATACTTAATTATAATGATGTAACATCAGTCCATTTGTTATCTTTTATCATCGCTCGAATATCAAATATAAAAATAATTTAAATGATTTATTTTAAGATACTATAAATAAAGATATTAGGAAACAATCATAAAAATTTATGGCATTATGAAAAAAAGTTGTCCAACCAAATTTGGTAACGAAATTTTTGAAATTTCAACATCAGTTTGATGTATTTTCTCAAATGAGATTGGATTTTAAACATTTGACTTTCAAAATTTAATAAATTAACCTTTCAATTCAGAATCCAAATGGAGGGCGCACGTGATGGCTCATTGCAAATGTCTCTTGAAAATTACTTTCAAGGTACATGAGACATCCACGACTGACATCATTAATGTAAGTGTTTATGTTAAAAGAAAGGGTAAAAACAATTTTTAAAAAAACTCTTAAAATATTAACCATAACAAAACAAATTTTAAATTATAAAAAACTCAACAATTTAAATATCGTTGGACGCCCAACAGTCTCCTGTTCCGCATTTTACAAAGAGAACGGGCGACCGTTCTCCAAACGCGGTTCCCCATTCTGTTCGGGGGACAACGCGGTGGTGTAGAACCCCCGCGCACATGTAGAACGAGGGACCGATCTAAAAGGAACAACCACTCGTTCTATCCGGGGGTCGATGTAGGGATGAAGAACCCCGCACACGTGCGCACGTGGAAACAACACAGAGGGCCGTTCATTTTAGCTCATCCTTCTGTGTTACAGAGCAATTTTAAAATGGAGGTTCGTGCTTTAGGACATGGTCCCGCGTTCTTCGGCTTGTGATCAACGAGAACGAGGGGGGCCAAGTCTGGCAAACGTCCCCCTGTGCTCCGACCCGTGATCAATAACACGAGGGCCGAGTTTCAAGAATGATCTGCCGTTTTTCGGCTCGTGATCAATAATGGGTGTCGATCTCCTTGATTATTTAAGGAGATCAGCCCTCCACTCTCACTCAAAACCTTCATAAAACTCTAAAACCTCGCAAATATTTTCTTGCTCCGATGAATTTTCTCTGTATTAGTGACGATGATGGATTCTGATTCAGGTCGATCAGTTGATTTTGATGAGACAACAACTTGTGATGCCGATATGAATTGGTAATCATAGGACACGTCTGCATATAATGATCTTTGAGCATTTGATCAGTTAGATGGAAATAAAGAAATAGAGGTGTATTCGACCTCCAGAACTCTAGACGATGAGTTTCGAACACCGGTCGGTTCGGGGGATGATGAGGTAGAAAGCATACCGGTAAGAGAATAAATTTCAATGAGATTTTGTTTGGGAAAAAAATATAGTTATTTAAAGGAAATCAGAGTAGAAATAGTCGAATAATTTTTAAAAAATGGTTATGGGATCAAATTCACCAAAAGTTAAAATCGGCAACTGACAGCTGAGTGTGAAGACGGGTGTGAGTGGCGACTACATGCTTCTAAGATACAAGAAGAGCATAAGTTTCAAATAAAGAGTTTGATCGATGCTCACAGTTATTCGAGAAAAATTGAGAATCGACACGCTAGAGCAAAATGAGTGACAAATCATTATCTAGATAGGTTCAAAAGTCAACCTATGTGGGACATCTCTTCCATTATCGAGACAGTGGGGAAAGATTTCACTGTCAACTTTATACCCAGTCTTGCCAGAAAAGCAAGAAGCGTAGCTCGAACACTTAACGAAGGCAAGGGCGACGAACAGTACAAGATAATCTGGTCGTACGCAACAAAAATATGTAGATCAAATCCAGATTGCACATTATAAATACCTACATCCGAGATGAGGTTTGATTCATTGGTATGCCAAAAAATGTATATGTGCATGGCTGCTTGCAAGGTAGGTTTGCTGCAGTATGGTCCCTATTATCTATTTGGATGATTGTTATCTGAAGGGCTCGTGTCCTGACCAATTACTCACATCCGTCAGTATTGATGGCAACGATGAAATATATGCGGTTGTTGTTGCCAATGTTGAAAAAGAGTGCACGGACACATGGACGTGATTTTTGCAACATTTGAAGTGAGACCTAAACATTGGATCAGACGACAGATGGAAAATTATTTCAGATCGACAAAAGGTATAATGCATTTACGGCGTGGGATCGCATCTGCAATTATTTCTCGTACCACTTATTTAGTAGTGTAATTGTACTGTGTAAGGAAGTTCTGTCTAGGAGACTGGATTTTAAGTGGGACCGTTTGTGACTCTTCTAGCCTTTCCTAGGAACTTACTTGGAAAGTTAATTCTGTCTAGGAGATTATTCAGTACAGTCTTTCTTGGGAATTATCTTATCAGTATTCTCCATGTTTACAGCGGTGGTATTATTATTATTGTTCCCACCACTTTTATTATTTTCCCAACATAAATATTGAGACGTTGTGGTCGTTATATTGTTTTATGTTGACTCTATTTTTCTTTTAAATATTAGGGTTTGGTGAAGGCTGTGGAAGATCAATTTAAAGAAGCTGAACACCGCTATTGCCTTCGGCATATATACGCAAATTTCAAAAACTAATTTCGGGACAGAGCGTACAAAGATGCAATGTGGAATGTAGTCAGAGCAACCACAAGTTATCATTTCGAGATAGAAATGAGGAAACTGCATCAGCTTAACCCAGATGCCCACGCGTGGCTTCGAGAAGAATAGCGTACATATTGGGCAAGTCATGACTTCTCTTCGATCCTCAAGTACAAAATGGGCTTGAATAATTTGTGCAAGTCATTTAATGCAGTTCTATTACCGGCCATGCACATACCGATCTTGACTATGTTTGAGATGATCCGAAAGTACTTGAGAGTAGCACCGAAGAATTACGTACATCAATACTGTAACACCCCTAATACTGTACCCATTTTTACCCGTATAAATTTTTTATTTTATTTTACACTTTAAGCGGAAACTGAATCGGAATTTAAGTCGTTAGTGTTGTTTGGAAAACCATTTAAAACATACATAAAATTGTTTAATAAAACAATCAAAACTATTTAATTAAAAACTAATTTTAATTAAAACAATCGGGAGGGCAAAACTGTCCAGCCATGAAAACAGAGGGCAGCGACCAGACGCTGCAGCATGCAGCGCCTGATCGCTGCATGCTGCACAGCATGCAGAGATCGATCGTTGCACACTCTGTGCAGCGATCGCTGCACACTCTGTGCAGCGATCCACCAGCGATCCTCCATTGCCTTCGATCGCCATCTCTCTTTCTCTTCTCTTCTCTTTTCTCTCTTTGTTCTCCAAGTACTCTCTGGAAACTCCAGAGAGCAAAACCACAATTTTGCTCTCTGGAATCCGATTTCCAGAGAGCAATACTTCTACAAATAAAACCTAAAAATCAACTTCCATAATTTAACGTAATACTTTAAAAGTGATAAAATTTCCTAAAAACAAACGGCGTGGATAGCTCTAAAACTCGAGCATATCCGTACCAATCCTAAAACATTTCAAAACATTTTTAACAAAACATTTTACATACCGTTTACCAAAACATTTAAAATATCAAACGTAAATCTATCTCCTATCCAGATTTCCCAAACATCCTATTATAATCGTCTATACATACGTATCATCCTTTAAAATCCCCCAAAATACTTACACAGACGTCCCCACGGGTCAGAAACGCGCCGACTGCTCAGCGCACTCCCACGGGCCATCATCCATCAACTGCCTCAGACATCAGAAGGAGGAACGTCGTCCTCACCTGGATCTATGTCACCTAGAACGTCACCTACACCATACAGACATCTATGAGATAATGAAATCTCAGTAAGCTTCGTAAATGCTGATGCATGCGTGCGTATGCCATTCAGAAAACATGCAGATTCAGATACAGATTCATTACGTCGCAGACAGACAGATTGTCACCGAGATCGCAACCCACTAACCGGAGAGAGCCCATCCTGCGGTCGGACTACTCTTTCCGGCTAGAGGAGGGGGGTACACGCTTGCAACACGCACAGCCGTGCCTGAGCCCCACCTCGCGTGACCAAATACAGACAGATTACGTTCATTCATTACAGAGGTTCATTTTATTTTCTTAAAACACGTGCGGAAATTCATTTTCATGTCATTTGAAATACGTGATGCATGAACAGATATGAGCATAATATAAACATACAATAAACAAGCGCATGTATACCATCAAGACTGAAATAGAATAACCTAAAACAATTATAAACCTATCTACCCAACCAAAGCAATTTTAAACAAACAACGCTTCAGGGATCCTCGATACGACAACGAAGTATGGTGTAGACCAATTGGTCAGAGTAAGTCACGAGAACTTACCTTGAGCGCACAGATTCTCGAGCTTCGTCCAAGAGAGTCGTTCACCTAAGCAATTCAAAGCGTTTATCGTTAAAACGAATTTAAACTTCTAAACGTCCAAATTCAACGAAACCTTAACTAAGGAATTCCTTAAAACTTCTAACTCATCAAATCGAGATACTTAAACGACTAATTCATGCTCGATGGTTCGAAATTACAATTAACGAACTTTTCCAAAAATTCCTAATTTTTAACCTTTTCACGATTTGATTTAACTTCGTCCATTAACGTCAAATACGTGCAATATATACTTAATCAAGGCTAACCTATTAATTACGAACCCTAATTCGCGTTTTTAATGAAAATAAACCGAAACCCTAAACGGAAACCTAACGCTAAACCGGTCCGAAAACTGAAAACCGCTGCTTTAGAATTATAGATCCATACCTAGGATAGCGATTGGAGGAGAAATCACGAAGAAAACGGAACGAACGGGAGGCAAAACAGAGCTCGGCGTGGGTCGGCAGAGAAGAAATCGCACTCGGCCGTGGGAGGAAAAGAAATTTCCAGAGAAGAAGTGTTCTGGCGAGGGAGAGAGAAGTAATTTCTCATTTTATTAAATTTAGATTTGCAAAATTACCATTTTGCCCTTAGCTCATGTTTCGTCCTTCGTTTCGTTAATTGGCTAACGATTCGGATTCTCGAAAACTCCATATTTTGCCAATAACTCCTATTCATTGTCAGGGCTTTATTAAAACCGTCCGTTCGCAATTTGGACCTCGTTTACTATTTTTACCAAAACGTTCTTCATATTACGATAGAAGTAATTACTCGGAATATAGCATTTAATCTCCGAAAATTCCCATAATTTCCTTAAAATTCCTATTAATCGTTAGGATTGTAATGATTCTTTCCATTTGCGAAACTGATTTGATTTGACATATTTATGAAAAATGTCACATATATCTAAAATATGAATATAATATATTAAATCCAAAATCCGTACAAGCCGGATATTACAAATACTATCATCGGGCAACTTACCTGCAGATGTTCTCACACTTTATTCAACTCGTGAGTGGCCACCAAATATGACCACAAATACCAAATCTGAAGGAACTCATCTCGCCTAGAAGATATCGTCAACCTGGTAGGCCGTAGAAAAAAACAGTTCGAGATGTCGATGAGCCTTCAAGTTCGATAATTAGTAAGAATAACTCAAAGATGTTGTGTAGTATATGTGGGCAGCAGGGGCATAACAGTCACATTTGTCCTCACCGGGGATCGACTTCAGACATTCTTTTTTAATATAGTTTTCATTATGTGCAGGAATTTGCGACGCACAGCCGAGATAGAAATTATTGACTTTTGTAATTTATGTTTGAAAATGAAAAGAAATAAGAAATCGAATAGAAATGTGTTCGTTGGATGGGGATCGAGTGAGCTTCAATCCATTTTTGTAGGAAAAAGATTAACCGTAACGAGATACATAACATGCTTGATTCACATTTTGCTGATTCAGATTGATTATCAGAAAAATGTAAATCCAACATGTCATGTATCTCGTTACGGTTAATCTTTTTCCTACCAAAAATGGATTGAAACTCACCCGATCCCCAGCCAACGAACACCTTCCTATTCGATTTCATCTTTCTTTTCATTTTTAAACATAATCAATCCATGTTATATTTATTTCATTTTCACGTAATTTCAAAATATAATTATTTATTATAGTTTATTTTAATAATATTTATTTATTTTAGGTTAAATTAAAATTATTTATTTATTTCAGTTTATTTAAAAAAATTAAAATTAAAATTAAAAAATAGAAAAAAAAATTGTTTGTTTTATGACAACTCTATAGCTATCTTCAAACATTTCCTACAAATTCAAATAACAAATATATACCCAGCAGCCAGTATCCAGTACAAATAATAAACATCAAGATATAAAATTAAAGTACATCAAATTTACAGATGAAAAGTAAAGTACATAAAATGAAATACAAAATCTAAACTATACTACTCTGGTGGGACATCGTCGTCTCCAGTCGGCATCAAATCCCTCATCCTCACAGTCAGCTCTCTAAGGGACTCACTGAGATAGTCATGTGACTCAACCACCTTTTTCTGGCTTACGGCGAGCTCCTCGACTCTGCTTATGAGGAACTCCATCCTTTGCTCCATCTGCTGTTGCATCTGCTGGTGCACCTGCTGCCTCTGATCCAGCTCCTGCTGCATCTCATACATCTGCTGCATATGCTGCATTATGTCCTAGCTACTATCAACTTGATGAGCAAATGGCGGCGCGGTTGCGGTGATGGTGCGTTCTCCTCCATCGGAACATCGCGAGATGGGGAGGCCCGTGATCTCTCTTCAGCATCCAAGACCCGGCGAATTTGACATGGCCCATCCGAGTCAAATGAAGCATGTGAAATACATCGACTGATCTCGGAGCTCTCCACTGCTCTACAATGGGCAACTGAACTTGAGATTGCTCCACGAACTTCCAAATTAGTGTCCCATATGGCAGATTTTTGTTCCGTGTTCGCAAGATCACTTCCATGTGACCTAAAATCATGTACATCGTGTCGTTGTAGAGCTTTACTGAGATATAGAGAATCATCCAACTCACAAGATCTCTATGTCCATCCCTAGGCAACAGGGTGTGGCTGATCAGGTTGTGAATAACCCAAGCTTTTACATTCAAGTCCTTCGATTTCAGTTTGATGAAGGTTGCAATGTCCAAATTGCGGTGAATCTACTTAAGGAACTACAGGTCATCTGCTGATCTTGCAAAATCACACTATCGGGAAGCATAATAGTATCTGACTGCGTCTTCTGCTGCAAATCCGAGCAATTCGTTCACATCACCTGCACCTACAACAATATCTGTACCAAATAGGTACGTCTTCAAGTACCCCTCCCTCCCGATAGTTCAAATTCGTGTAAAATAAGTGAACAATTTTTTTAGAGCTATCTCCCCGCATGTCTTAGACCCCGTACAAGGAGATGCGGTCAAACATCTCATTGATTTCCAAAGACTCCCAACCACTGAAATTGACAGTCTTTCCATAAATAATCGAGCGGATTGACATATCCAGCTCGAACTGTTGTTGACACCCCTAGCTTCGAATTTCCATCGACAAATAACCAGGCGGCGGTCACGGCACTTAATCCAGAGTACCTTGTGACGAAGGTGCCCAGTTTGATATGCCAGCTTGTGTCGAGGGGAGCCTTTCGGTTGAAAAAATTTTTGGGGCCCATTACAAAGAGTTGGGTTTCGGATTTTTGGCAATTAGGAGGCTCGGGTTTGGGATTTTTGGCGATTATGATGCTTGGGTTTCAGATTTTTGCTGATTGAGAGGCTCGGTTTCAAATTTTTGCCGATTGAGAGGCTAGATTTCGGATTTTCAACTGTGGAAGTCTTCTGTTTGGGTTCTCGACGATGAGACTTTGAATTTTGGGATTTTGGGCGGCTAGGGCTGATATTTGAAGATTTTTTATGATAAAAATCAAGGATTCGACGCTATTTCTCTCGATTTCAGACGTAGGAAGGTGCACAGGGGGCCGGTGTTATATATACTATAGGGGGATCGGCCCCTCGTTTGAGGGAGAACGACCCGTTATCAGCCCTAGGGCTGAACACGCCCACTTTGCGTCAACCCCTGAATAGAATTAGGGGCCGTGTTTATATAGATCGTTCCCCCGTTCTACAACTGCAACACACGTGCGCGGGGGTCTACACCCCCGCGTCGACCCCCGAACAGAATGGGGGGCTGCGCTTGGAGAACGGTCGATTATTCCCTTTGTAAAATGCTTAACAGGGAGCTATAGGGCATCCGTCGGGGTTTAAATTGTTAGGTTTTTTTATAGTTTGAGCTTTGTTTTGTTAGGGTTAATTTTTTTAAATCGATACTTTGAGGTTCAAAATGATTTTCACTCGCAAAGAAACAAAACTACAATTAGAAATAAAGTCATATCAAAATGAACCTTTAATGCTAGGGAGTTTTTCAATTGACACCTCAAGTTCACGAGGAGACAGCGGTGGACAGCTTTGCCATTAAGGTCGGCTAATCTCCGTGAACAAAGTCTGTTGAGACTGCCTCCTCCGTCTTTCCTTCCTTCCTCCCGCCATGTCTCTTTTCGAGAAAAATCAAGCAACTCGGCAAAGACGCTGACGCAGATGGAGATAGAAGGGGAGGAGGGAGAATGGTGACTGGAATTTCCTTTCTCGATGAGTTCGATTTCTTCTCCAATTGCATCACAGAATCTGTCAAACCACAGTCCATAAGACGTTTCATAACATTTTCCGGCTCGATTTAGGTAGTATTATGTCACAAACGCCGTCAACAAATTACTCATTTCATCGGAAAATAGAAAAATATTCATAGATAAAAAATGGCATTTTACCTTGAATCCTCTCAGATTCAACAATGAGCTCACGAGCGATCGTTTCTTTAATGCCATGGAACAGAATGAGAAAATAATCTTGCAAAAAATTACAAACTCAAAACACTCAAAATTTCCACATTTATTGTTTTTCATACCACTCAGAACAAATCTAAAGAATGATAAACAACCTACAATCGTTTCGCATTGTAATTTGCATTCAAATGGCAATCTTCAATGCGTCTGTGAGACCCTTCGATCCCACCATGGTGTTATAAGTGCAAAAAATAGGAAAAATAAGCGCAGATCCCCTCAGACGGCTGAATGTTCTCGAGCGGCTGAAATTTTTCGGTGACAGAATTCCACCGGTGGAGAACAAAGGCTAAGAAGAAGAATCAGCAATGGCAGGTTCTGATCTGTATAGTTTCTTCATCGATTCAATTTAGTTCTTGCACTGCATCTGCGTCTTCGCCGACTTGCTGGAATTTTCTCAAGAAGAAACATGGCAAGCGACGTCTTTCCAATCATGCCTCTTCAATTTTGCCCTATTTCTCATAATCCATTTGCTTCGTAGTCGGCATTGACTCCGTAGACAAGCCACCGCTAGAACCACAAAATTAACATGAACTTTTACTGATTTAATGGAGATTTTAATCAACGAACTAATTGCTAACACCTTGAACTTCTCAAACTTTGAAATATTTATTGACGAAACTAAACCTTAAAGGCATCAATTAAAATACTCTATTTACTTCGACGTCTATTTTGATAATTACTAATTACCTTAAAAAAATATTTTTTTTTAATAATCTATAATTGAAATTCAATTGCAAATATGATGCTGATAATAAAAGCCAAGTATCATATACCACCGTCTCAAGGAACAAAAGATCAACTTCACGAGTTACATAAATTTCAAACTTCAAAAGTTGGTGAATTCAATCACAATATATAAATATTTTTAGGTCCTTTATTCACAAAAATGATTAGTCATAAATTTGTCCATTTAATAAATTCATTCATCGAAACATAATTGCTTAGCTCTAATGAAGCTAACAATATCCTCTTTTCTTATAATGACAAATTTATTATACCTTAAAAAATTTGCAAATGGACTTCCACAATTACTCCGCCTAAACTTATGCAGTAACTTAAACAACTCCCTTTTTGTGTATGCCAAATCAAGTTAATTTGTTTTGTATTTTTCATAAATTTTGATAGAGTGGCACTTAAATTTTCCTCCCCCTTTCTAATTAGCAAAAAAGAAATACCACTCTAAAACACCGAAGGCTTATTAATCCTAAAGAGACAACATTTTAAATGTATAAACATAAACCAATTAGTCAATCCTTAAGACAGTAATCATCATGCTTTATATCAAAACAGAATATAGAGATGATAAAAAAGCTATGTATGATCAAAAGGAAGAAACAATTAGAAAACTATCCATCAATACCAACCACCATAATAATTAAAAAAATGTCAAACAATGTATCAAATACAAGGATTAGGCTGCAATAAGAGAAAGTTAGATTCTCAAACATCGATCATAGGTCAAGATCAATACTAGGATCTATGCTTGGTCCTGCATCAGAGTTGGGAAAGAGCTAGAAAGAATCATCCAAGTGATCTAGTAAACAAGGTAAATCATTTCTCACCCCGAGAGAATAATGGGCCACAAAAACCTAACTCTAGGCAAATACCATGAAGACTAACTGATAGGTTCCAGGCCTGCAATGGGGTTAGAAATGCACATGCGGAAGACAGAAAATAAACAAGAGGATCGGTGCTCTAAGGAACACCCCAAAACAGAACAGAAAATCGATAAACAGAGCAACCAAAATTGAAAAATGGCGAGAGGGAGAGAAGAATGATACCGAGCTTTCCTTGAAGTGGGTGAGGTTGTAAACTCCTCAGAGTTTGCCGATGGAGTGGAAGGAAGACCCTCAGCTGGCCGAACATCAAAGATCTTTGCTTCGGCAATTTGTTCTTCCATGGAAGAACAGCAGCGCTCGGGCAATGGATTTCGCCACCTTTGCCCTTCCTTCTAGCTCCGGCGAGAGGGAGAAGCGACAGAGGCGACTAAGAGCTCCGCCTAGCAATCCAGGGCTCGCGGGGCACTCTGGTGAAGCCATCAGGAGCTAAGCTCCGGCTGAACACCGACGACGATCGAAAATGGAAGAAAACTCTTCTGTGATTTCCAAAAATATGTATTACTGGCTTAAAAAAATTACAGAGGTGAAATGAAGCTTAAATACAACAAGGAGAAACATGAAGGAGGAGGAGAAGAGCTCTGCCGAGAAATCCATGGACAACGGCTAGAAAACTAACCGTTGGTGCGCTCTGCTGAACGATGCGAGCCGGTTCACGGGTGATTGCTTCTCCAGGCTGGTTCACTTCTATGGATTATGGTTCAGTTTCATTCAGATCGGTTCAGCCCTTCTTTCCACTTGACTTGGCCGGTTCAGCCTTGGTTCAGCATTCTTTTGCCTTGGTTCACTTGGTTCAGCTTTTGGTTCACCTTGGTTTAGCATCACCTTTTAAAGACTATTACAAACATACATTTTAAAAGGCTAAAGTTTGCCAAATAACAAGTTTTAAACAAAACTAAAGTTTCCTAAAAATATACAAATTAAATACAAGAATTGTTTACATAATTTGAATTAAAGGAAAACAAATTCCTTCTTCATTCCAAGCTTCGGAAAGCCAACTTACCTACATAATTCCACAAGTCCATTAGATAGATAAAATAAATAAATAAATACATACATTGACTTGTTCTCGATGGATCGAGACCGTGGGCATATCATCCCCTCCCGGTTCTTGAGGATTTGACCTCAAATCCAACAGTTGAATATCATGGAGGATGGTACAACACTTAGGATAAAATTTCTACTAAAAATATTTAAGCACATTCCACAGTAGGCACAAAACATAGTTATCCTAAAGTTTAAAAATCATTTCACTATCCACAGTGGTCTCACTAATTTCAAAAATTTAAAATGTTCATGTAAACAATTTAAAATCAAACATACATGATAATGACATAAGATTCAAGCAAGCATAAATGAACAATTTCATTTTCTAGCTAAGCTAACAAGTCAATAGTGAACCATAAATATGAAAATTACCATTTTATAAACAACACTTGGTTCACCCAAATTTTAAATCCATCAAAAGAATAAGAGTTTAATATCAAGCTTAGCATAAGTTCAACTTAAATCCAAAATTCAAGAAAGTAATTTCTCCTTTTAAAGAGAGTTAGGATTTATCACTTCAAAAAAAAAATAAGAAGCAACAATAATTTGATCACAAAACTATTCTCTAGTTCTTTTAAAAAAATTTAATCAAGCTTAGACAAGGAATATTAAACATGATATCCAAATTATAGCAAGAACTTACAAGAAAGATTTGATCTCAAACATATAGTTCATCCAATCAACCCACTATTCAACTAATTTCAAAAGAAATTCAAGTAAGGTTTCATGGATACATACCTTGTTGCCAAAAATCTATCCAACTCCTTGGTTCATCCATAGCTAATGCTCAAAATTGGAGTAGAAAGCTAAACAATCCTCAAAAGATAAAACAATATGCATATATTTTGATTTTACATTTACCTTGGCCAACAACAATTAAACTAATTGACCAAGCACTAGACTTTAAAGTGAGACTCTAAATTTTAATTCCTAAACAAAGACAAACAAACAACACAAGCAACTAAGTCACAAGACTCAACCTAAAAGTCCTAAACATTTAATCAAACAGCATAACAAATCAAGCAAGTTAATCAAAGAAAATAGACTTGCAACTAATATCAATGATAAGCTATTGGGTCTAGGCAACCCTCTAGAACTTTTGTGGAAATCGTCACACTATCCCACACCCTTTATAGGCGACTGCCTCACACGGCGATCTGTCGGGCCCAATGGCCAGCGGTAAACTCAAAAAAAAAAAAAAAAAAAAAAAAAAAAAAAAAAAAAAAAAAAAAAAAAAAAAAAAAAAAAAAAAAAAAAAAAAAAAAAAAAAAAAAAAAAAAAAAAAAAAAAAAAAAAAAAAAAAAAAAAAAAAAAAAAAAAAAAAAAAAAAAAAAAAAAAAAAAAAAAAAAAAAAAAAAAAAAAAAAAAAAAAAAAAAAAAAAAAAAAAAAAAAAAAAAAAAAAAAAAAAAAAAAAAAAAAAAAAAAAAAAAAAAAAAAAAAAAAAAAAAAAAAAAAAAAAAAAAAAAAAAAAAAAAAAAAAAAAAAAAAAAAAAAAAAAAAAAAAAAAAAAAAAAAAAAAAAAAAAAAAAAAAAAAAAAAAAAAAAAAAAAAAAAAAAAAAAAAAAAAAAAAAAAAAAAAAAAAAAAAAAAAAAAAAAAAAAAAAAAAAAAAAAAAAAAAAAAAAAAAAAAAAAAAAAAAAAAAAAAAAAAAAAAAAAAAAAAAAAAAAAAAAAAAAAAAAAAAAAACAGCGGACAATACCAACGGCCCACAGATGAAAGCTCTTGGCCACAAACACAGATCACTCGACGTACAAGTGAATCCTAAGTGACTAACAAGATAGTATATGACATGCTCTTGTTAAAAGGTCGGACATAGCCCTAAACAAACAAAATCACTCAACTTGATGCAATCAATAAGAGTTTAAACAGAATTATAAAACATGGTGAAATAGAATTTGCCAAGCTCTATTTAACATGCAATTTAGTTCTTGCTTTTCATTCTAAATTTAACTTAACATCAAGGAATCAAAGACTTGACACTAAACACAATTAGACACTAATACAATTAGACACACAAGTTAAAAACAAATGCCAAATCAATTTGGAAAAACACCAAACAGAAAATTTCAATAAAAACAATCCTAAAGGTACTAAACAGAAACTTTACACAATTCTCATCCAATTAACATGAAATTTTAACAGATGATAGTTAACATTATGAGTGAAATGCTATCAAAATTTCAGGTTCAAATTCATTATGAGCAAGGAATTATGCAAGTGCAAAGTTGTAACAAAAAAAAGAAAAACCCTAAAAACAGCTTCTAAACAACCTAGATTCCTAAACAGAAAGTAGCACAATTCAACTCCAAATAATCTGAAATTTTAACAGGGGTTAGTCCACAATATGATGAACATGCTGTAAAAATTTCAAATCAAAATTCATTACGAGCAGAAAATTATGCAAGTCCAAAGTAGTAACAAAAACTAGAAAAACCAGAAATCCTAAACCAGAATTTTAATCTAAACATCCTAGAAAAGTCTAAACAAAACAATGCCAATTTGGACAACAAATTAGCACATCAAACTCTCCTAAACATGGAACATGTAAAAAGATTAAACAAAACAAAACACATACTAAAAAAACATTTGGAAAACACCAAAACAACACAATAATTTCAGCAAATATAAACTAACATGAGAACTCAATTTTAGCATTCATTTTTAAATCCATTCTCTATGTAAATTAATTTTGCCAACACAACCTAAACAACGAAACATGGTTATAAAAACAGAAACAAATATCTATAAACATTCACCTAAACGAAATCGAAATTATGACTCAAAACACAACATTAGAACATGCTTTTATTCAAGAATAACATCCCGAAATTAAACAGATATGGGCCATGGTTAGTTCATGCTTGCTTACCAGAAACATGAGGTTAAGATGGTAAAGTCATATCATATAATTTCACAGTAATGAAATCCAAATAAACAGCAAATGCAAACACAAACAAAAGAACATGCTTTTCAGGAAAACATTCTGAAATTAAACAGATACGGACCATGGTTAATTCATGCTATCTAATCAGTAACATGAGGTTAATATGGAAAAATCATATCAGGTAATTATCATAACAATGTAATCCAAAGAAACAAGTTCAGACACAGACAAACATAAAACACAAGTTGCTCTCGGTCAACAGTTCCGAAGAGTCTCCCAACACATCAGAAAATAAACACTAAATATAATTTGCTCTCGGTCAACAATTCCGAAGAGTCTCCCAACAGTCCTAAACTAAAAGTGGACAGAAAAGTACCTTTTAAGCAAAGCGATTGATAGCTCCAAAATTGCCAATTAAGGAAGCCTCTTGCCTTGGGAGATAGGTACAAAAACTGCAAAACAAATGTTACGAAAAAACACACACACAACAGAGACTAAGATATGCAAAAACAACAATCTAGAACTAAACAATAATGCAAGGTTCAAATGCTAAACCTCTTAGCAATTTGAACAACAAACAAAACACCTAAACATAATTGGTCCTAAACTAAACCACAAATTCAGCAAAGAATGCTCCACAACATGATCATCCTAGAACAACCAAAACACTAACATTATCTTAATCCTAAACAGGTCACTAAACAACAAGAAACTGATTTGAAACACACAAGAAAACAGTAAAAAAGACTCAAGTAAACAACAAAGAAAGTATGCTGAAAACGTCAATTAAAACTCAAGAGAACACCTAAGACACATGCTGAAAAACAGCAAAGGAAAACAAAGAAAACAGCAAAAAGAAACAGCTAAAATTCTGAACAGAGCTATCACCAAACAATACATATACTATCAAATATGAGGCATTAAAGTGCAGCAATTAACCATGGTGAATGGACACTAAACTGGAGCAAAAAGATGCTGAAAAACTGACTCAAAACTGGGGAAAGAAATGCAGAAAAACAGATTTGAAATCATCCTAAAAAGCTAAACAAACTTTCACCACAACCAGAAAATGGATGTTGCAAATTTAACAATTAAAGTTCAGCATTTTCCCTTCGTGATTGACTCTGAAAGAGCAGCAAAGGAGCTGCAAAAACCTCAAGAAAACAGACCAAAACAAGCTGCAAAACACAACACACCATTGCCAACAATCTGCTCCAGAAATTACAGCAAAACAGAAAATAAAAATACAAAGAACAGCAAATCAGCTAAGAAACAGGAACAATTCATGCTGCCAACTTCCTTGATCATACGTTCAATTTATCCAAGCAGGTTTCATGCTAAACTGTTGGAAAACAGAGAAGCAACTATCCTAAAACAAAGCTAAAATGCAACACATCAGAACATACATGCTTGACACAACAGAACAAGAAAACAGTTTTGCAAAAAAAAACTCAGAAAAACAGATTTCTGAAATTTTCCAACACCAACACAAAACAGAAACAAATCCTAAGCTAAACATGCTGCCAAATTTTGCAAATGAAACTCAGCATAATCCTACGCCATGCTAACACATGCTGGACAACGAAACACTATAGCTCAGAAACAGAAAAACAACACAGAACAGAAACATGCAACAAGAAACTGGACACAAAAAATCAAAGCAGAACACAAGACACAACAGTTTTAAACAGTGAACATAAACTCTTAAACTAACATGCTTGACACATTCTAGAAACAGAGAACAACATGCTAACTCACCTAAACAGAAATGCAGACAAGAAAAATGCATGCTGACAGAAAACAACAACAAGCCGAGAAGACACTCAGCAAAAAAAATAGGAACAACAGAAACAGGGGAAAAACAGAACCCGAATTTTGCAAACAATAGCACTTACTCTCTGATACCACTTGATAGGTTCCAGGCCTGCAATGGGGTTAGAAATGCACATGCGGAAGACAGAAAATAAACAAGAGGATCGGTGCTCTAAGGAACCCCCCAAAACAGAACAGAAAATCGATAAACAGAGCAACCAAAATTGAAAAATGGCGAGAGGGAGAGAAGAATGATACCGAGCTTTCCATGAAGTGGGTGAGGTTGCAAACTCCTCAGAGTTTGCCGATGGAGTGGAAGGAAGACCCTCAGCTGGCCGAACATCAAAGATCTTTGCTTCGACAATTTGTTCTTCCATGGAAGAACAACAGCGCTCGGGCAATGGATTTCGCCACCTTTGCCCTTCCTTCTAGCTCCGGCGAGAGGGATAAGCGACAGAGGCGACTAAGAGCTCTGCCTAGCAATCCAGGGCTCGCGGGGCACTCTGGTGAAGCCATCAGGAGCTAAGCTCCGGCTGAACACCGACGATGATCGAAAACGGAAGAAAACTCTTCTGTGATTTCCAAAAATATGTATTACTGGCTTAAAAAAATTACAGAGGTGAAATGAAGCTTAAATACAACAAGGAGAAACATGAAGGAGGAGGAGAAGAGCTCTGCCGAGAAATCCATGGACAACGGCTAGAAAACTAACCGTTGGTGCGCTCTGCTGAACGATGCGAGCCGGTTCACGGGTGATTGCTTCTCCAGGCCGGTTCACTTCTATGGATTATGGTTCAGCTTTCATTCAGATCGGTTCAGCCCTTCTTTCCACTTGACTTGGCCGGTTCAGCCTTGGTTCAGCATTCTTTTGCCTTGGTTCACTTGGTTCAGCTTTTGGTTCACCTTGGTTTAGCATCCCCTTTTAAAGACTATTACAAACATACATTTTAAAAGGCTAAAGTTTGCCAAATAACAAGTTTTAAACAAAACTAAAGTTTCCTAAAAATATACAAATTAAATACAAGAATTGTTTACATAATTTGAATTAAAGGAAAACAAATTCCTTCTTCATTCCAAGCTTCGGAAAGCCAACTTACCTACATAATTCCACAAGTCCATTAGATAGATAAAATAAATAAATAAATACATACCTTGACTTGTTCTCGATGGATTGAGACCGTGGGCATATCACTAACGTTATCTCTTACTTCTCTTTATTTTGTAGGAAAAATGATTTGCAAAGAAGTAAGGGAGAGCCTCCACCATAGAACCATAAGGAGGTGTCACAGCTTACACCTAAGAGGAGCTCCAAACATCCAAAGCAAATGTTAGTGTGAGAGCCAAGATGAAACAACTAAGGGCTCAATATTTCGGCCATGTTAGATTGTTTGGGCCGAGGCTCTTTTCTCTCTTGAGGAACTTGAAGACCATCCCTTTGACCTACTCTTTTTGGTTTAAGTTGTGTTATTTTATCATTGGACTTTATTTCAGTTCTTTACACTTTGTGAACCAAATTTACTAGGTGTAACTTCCTTTCGGCTCACCCTAGTTGGCCGAGTGGATTTTGTGTTGTATTTTAATTTTGAACCTTAAGCTTGGTGTATTAGAATGCTAGAAAGAATATGCCGAGTGCTAGAGAAGACACCTTAATAGGATAAAAAGGTCAAGGACTAGCCTTAGACCTTTTTTGTGCTCGATTACTTGGAGTAATCCTAGCCAAATACTCCATTTTATTTTTCGGTTTGTCTTTGTAAAACAGCCATTAGGGTTGATGAGAATCAAGTTGTCACCAAGCCCAAGCCCAAAATCAATGCCCCATTACAACATGAGCAAATACTAATAATTATGCTATGCCTCATTACAACATGAGCAAATACCAATAATTATGCTAAGTATGAGGATTGAAGCAAATAAGGCAAAACAATGCATGAAGAGACAAGATGGCGCAACATTTAGCCGCCAGTGAGCGCACGTGACGCAACTAGTTTTGTAATACCCGGCTTTACGAGATATTAATATTTCAAAATATATAATGACATTTTCGTAAATATGTCAAATCGAGCCCGTTTTACAAAAAGAAAGCACCATCATGATCCAAATTATTGATATGGATTTTAAGAAAATTTTGGGAATTTTAGGAGTTGCAACTCTTAATTTCGAGTAATTACGTTTCGCGAAATAGAAAGGGCATTTTAGTAAAAATAGTAACGTGGTCCGATTTGCGAACAGGACAGTTTCGATAAATCTCAAATGATAAGTTGGACTTATTGGTGAAATAAGGAGATTTGGTGAAACCGAATGACTAGTCAATTAACGAAACGATGGACGAAACGAATAGAAAATATGAGGAAGGGCAAAATGGTCATTAAGCAATTAAATTTATAAATAAGGCAAATGCCTTAATCGATTTTCATTGTTTGAAAATCGATTTCCAGAGAACCAAAGTTCTCCTCTCCCTCTCGGCTTCTTCTCTCTGCCCGCGACGAGTTCTCAACGCCGACCTCCGATTTGTCTTCCGATCGTTCCGTTTTCTTCACGCTTTCTTCTCCAATCAACGCTCTAGGTATGATTCTATAGTTTTAGAGCGTTAAATTCCGAGTTTCGTAGAGTTTATCGTTAGGGTTTTCGTTTAGGGTTTCGATAAAAATGTCGATTTAGGGTTCGTAATTAATAAGTTTATCGTGTTTAAGGATATAAAGGATATATTGGACGTTATTGAACTAATCTAGTTGATTTAGGAAAAATGTTATAATTTGTGAAATTTCGAGATTTTAGGGAAAACTCGTAAATTAGGAATTGTGGTGTCGAGCGTAATTTGCTCGAATAAATAGTTCAATAAATTGGATTAGAACTTTAGGAAGTTCCTTAGTTAAGGTTTTGTAAATTTGGACGATCGATAGTTTAAACTCGTTTTAACTTCGATATTATGTTTTGCCTCAGACAAACATCGCTCGTGGACGGAGCTTGAGCTGCTTTGGACACGAGGTAAGTTCTCGTGATTTTCTCTGGCCGATTGGCCTACACCGTACGTCGTGGTTGTCTCGAGGAGTTTTGGAGATGCGCCTGTTTAATTTTGCTTGGATGGTTAGACAGGTTTAGTTGTTTTATAGGTTATAGATTATGCATTTATAGTCTTGATGGTACCCGTTATTGCTTGTTTACTTTATGATATTGAACTGTTCATGCATCACGTGTTTTAAAGAAAAGCATGAAAGTGAATTTTTGCACAATGTTTTAAAGATAATGTAAAGAATAAAAATGGGCCGTAATCGTCACACGTAGGTGGGGCTCAGGTAACGGCTGTACGTGTTGTAAGCGTGTACCTCCCGCCTCTAGCTGAAAGAGTAGTCCGCCCGCTGGATGAGCTCTCTCCGTTTAGGGGTAGAATCTCGTGACACCTACAGTGCATAGCATAGCACAGCATGAGCATAGCATAGCACAACATAGCATAGCATAGCATAGCATAGCAGTTGTATTTACGAGTCTTGCTGAGATTTTTATCTCATAGTGTATTGTAGTGGTGTAGATGATTTCGAGGAAACAGGTGTGGATGAGATTCCTCCTCCTGAGGGCTTGAGTCCAGTGGGCGGAGGATAGCTGCGGTGGTGTGCTGGCGCAGTCGACGCTTAAAAAGCATGGGCCGTAAGGCATATAGTTAAAATGGGCCGTAAGGCATATAGTTAAAATGGGCCGTAAGGCATATAGTTAAAATGGGCCGTAAGGCATATAGTTAAAATGGGCCGTAAGGCATATAGTTAAAATGGGCCGTAAGGCATATAGTTAAAATGGGCCGTAAGGCATATAGTTAAAATGGGCCGTAAGGCATATAGTTAAAATGGGCCGTAAGGCATATAGTTAAAATGGGCCGTAAGGCATATAGTTAAAATGGGCCGTAAGGCATACAGTTAAAATGGGCCGTAAGGCATATAGTTAAAATGGGCCGTAAGGCATATAGTTAAAATGGGCCGTAAGGCATATAGTTAAAATGGGCCGTAAGGCATATAGTTAAAATGGGCCGTAAGGCATATAGTTAAAATGGGCCGTAAGGCATATAGTTAAAATGGGCCGTAAGGCATACAGTTAAAATGGGCCGTAAGGCATACAGTTAAAATGGGCCGTAAGGCATATAGTTAAAATGGGCCGAAAGGCATACAGGCCGAAAGGCATATCGGCCAAAAGGCATATTGGCCGAAAGGCGTATCGTTTATCGGTCACGCGAGGTGGGGCTCAGGTACGGCTGTACGTGTTGTAAGCGTGTACCTCCCGCCTCTAGCTGGAAAGAGTAGTCCGCCCGCTGGATGAGCTCTCTCCGGTTAGAGGGATAGAATCTCGGTGACACCTACAGTGCATAGCATAGCACAGCATAGCATAGCATAGCACAACATAGCATAGCATAGCATAGCATAGCATTTGTATTTACGAGTCTTGCTGAGATTTTTATCTCATAGTGTATTGTATGGTGTAGATGATTTCGAGGAAACAGGTGTGGATGAGATTCCTCCTCCTGAGGCTTGAGTCCAGTTGGCGGAGGATAGCTGCGGTGGTGTGCTGGCGCAGTCGACGCTTAACCGACCCGTGGGGAAGTATGTATAGATTTTGAAGGTTTTTGGGACGTTTTGGGCTCACAATTGTATAGAATATTTTCGGATGCTTGGATTCTTGTAGTTGATAGGTTTACGTTTTGAGGTTTTAAACATTTTAAAAACATGTTTTTTTTAAACTGCTTGGGCGTTTTAAATCAGGAGGAAAGATACACTTTCAAACATACCCACGCCATTTGTTTTTACAAAAGTTTGAATTGTGTTTAAGCCGAATAGTTGAGCTGATAATTGGTGAAGTATATATGTTTCAGGATATATGAAATGAGGAATTAGAGTGCATGTTTAAGTAAAGAATTGTACAGGGGATGTGAAGTTTTGCTCTCCAGAATCTAATTCCAGAGAGTAGGATTAGGCGCTGCAATATGCAGCGACTTGTCGCTGCAATATGCAGCGCTTGCAGCGACCAATCGCTGCTTTTCTTTTTCCTCTGCCTTCCGGTTTTGCCCTTAACCGATTTGATAAATGTTTTAATTATTTTATTAATTGTTTTAAATAGTTTTAAGGTTATAAATGGTTTTGTTTTAAATGGTTTAAAATATAGATTCCGATTTCGAATTATATTTCGCTTTAAATTCCGTCTAGAGTTTATTTAAAGTATAGAGAAAAAAAAATTGTACGAGAAATTGGGTACAGTTTTAGGGATGCAACAAATTATGGTATCAGAGCCCCCGGATTTTAAAATCTGTTATGTAGACTGCTCGACTGCACAGCCACTACGCGGACATCCTTCCTCAACTGTAAGTACGTTTTCTGCTTTGTCTGATTTAGATTTCTTAGAATTGTTTGCTTTGATTTTATAGGAGTTATAAATTATGGTTCGAGGAAAAGATCCTCGGGATGACGCGTTAGATCGACTTACGGAGTTGCTAGACCGTCAGGTCCAGCATTTAGACCGACAAGCTCAACTTATAGCTAGGCAATCTCGTCAGATCGAGATATTGACAAACCAGGAAAGCCCAAGGGCCCAAGGAGTGGTCACTCCCAATAATCGGGGTACGAAGAGGATGGACGGAGAGGAAACCAAACAAAGCCGACACAAGCGCGTACAAGGAACTTCTCAGAAACCTCTTTGCCCTAAATGCTAGAGGGAGCATAGAGGACAGTGCAGAGTAGGCACGAATGTGTGCTATTGGTGTGGAGAACCAGGTCATTTTGTTAAAGACTGCCCAAATCAACATGGCGGAGATCAAAGGAAAGTTGTGCCGAGAGTCTTTGCATTCATCGAGCCTGGCGACGCCGACGATGGGGCCCAGCCTTCTGCAATTGCAGGTATTGTTTTAATTACCTGTATGACAATATGCATGTAATAGATAAAAACCTGAAATTAGTAAGGAAGAGAATAATAGGTGGGTAAGGATGGTTACTAGGCGAACCTCAAAGAGAAAACAGTAGACTATGTATAGGGCAGTAAAGACCCAATAGGAATATAGTTATACATTAGAGGAATCCAGCATATGAAAAATGGTTTTCAAGTAGGTAGAAATTATGACTAATTGACAACCCCTTAGAGTATCAGAATACGACTAATCGAGAAAGATGAAAGTTTAGATATAAAAGGTGAAGTACAGTAGAACTCGTACATTGGAGATTCGTGTGAAGTTAAGAGTGCCTGGTTTAAGGTAGAAGGAGCAACGATGGTAGACTAGTCGGCGAACTCGAAATAGCCTTGAGGAAGTTAGAGAAAGGTGAAGTAGATCGTTGGATTAAATGAGAGGTTAGGTTAGAAGCTTAGATTGGCGTTTAAAGGCCATCAAATTGTGAAATTTACGAATGTTAGAATAAAGAGAACGAGAATTTTCACTGAAAATATCTAAGTAAGCTTAAAAGTAAGGCTAAGTTAGCAAATTTTCAAGTGTTCGACTCGTGTTTGGCAAGTTGAGACCAAATAATGCATAAATGACTTAGGTTAGAATGACTAGTTTAGAGCGCATCAATGAGGAGATTTAGAGACTTGACCGTGCTTAGGGCAAATAGAGATTTAAGTTAGACAAACCAACATAATTTAGATAGTATGAAGAAGTCAGTTAAAGAAATAACGAGGAAAGTTCATCAACGTAGTTAAAATGACGTATGACGTTCATAGGATGTTATTTATAAAAGAGATAGGATCCTAAGTAAGTAGTGACTGTACCTCCTAGTTTGACTCACATAGACCAAGTAGTGTTATAGTCGCATAGTTGCAGAGTATAACAATGAGGACTTAATTAGGAAACCCGCACCGAAATAGTCTCCAAAGGTCAATGGGTTACCCAAGAAGATAGGTAACCAGGAAGTCCTATGGGTGATACAGTTACAAGGAATCGTTACCCGAGCGAATATAGAAGTTTGGGTCGACATGAGTTTCGACTACAGACGAAACCAACGAAGTTATGGAGAAGATTGGCAAATTGATTGAGATTTAAGAACTTAACTAAGCTCAGTACTTTAGTAAGGGAGTGTACGATCAGATCGAAGGTAGTGAATGCAAATTTAATGCCGATATTAGAGGGTACAGTGGAGAGTTTTGGTTAAGAACCACGAAGAATGACCGTAAGTACAGATGATAATCGAAGTATAAGGCCGTATGACATGAAACATTAATGTCAAAGACTATATGTTAGGGCAAATTTTGAGGACAAAATTTTAAATAAGGTGGATGGAATGTAATACCCGGCTTTACGAGATATTTATATTTCAATATATATAATGGCATTTACATAAATATGTTAAATCGAGCCCGTTTTACAAAAAGAAAGCGCCATCATGATCCAAATTATTGATATGGATTTTAAGGAAATTTCGGGAATTTTAGGAGTTGCAACTCTTAATTTCGAGTAATTTTGTTTCACGAAATAGAAAGGGCATTTTAGTAAAAATAGTAAACGTGGTCCGATTTGCGAACGGACAGTTTCGATAAATCCCAAATGATAAGTTGGACTTATTGGTGAAATAAGAAGATTTGGTGAAACCGAATGGCTAGTCAATTAACGAAACGATGGACGAAACGAATAGAAAATATGAGGAAGGGCAAAATGGTCATTAAGCAATTAAATTTATAAATAAGGCAAATGCCTTAATTGATTTTCATTGTTTGAAAATCGATTTCCAGAGAACCAAAGTTCTCCTCTCCCTCTCGGCTTCTTCTCTCTGCCCGCGACGAGTTCTCAACGCCGACCTCCGATTTGTCTTCCGATCGTTCCGTTTTCTTCACGCTTTCTCCTCCAATCAACGCTCTAGGTATGATTTTATAGTTTTAGAGCGTTAAATTTTGAGTTTCGTAGAGTTTATCATTAGGGTTTTCGTTTAGGGTTTCGATAAAAATGTCGATTTAGGGTTCGTAATTAATAAGTTTATCGTGTTTAAGGATATAAAGGATATATTGGACGTTATTGAACTAATCTAGTTGATTTAGGAAAAATGTTATAATTTGTGAAATTTCGAGATTTTAGGGAAAACTCGTAAATTAAGAATTGTGGTGCCGAGCGTAATTTGCTTGAATAAATAGCTCAATAAATTGGATTAGAACTTTAGGAAGTTCCTTAGTTAAGGTTTTGTAAATTTGGACGATCGATAGTTTAAACTCGTTTTAACTTCGATATTATGTTTTGCCTCAGACAAACAACGCTCGTGGACGGAGCTTGAGCTGCTTTGGACACGAGGTAAGTTCTCGTGATCTTCTCTGGCCGATTGACCCACACCGTACGTCGTGGTTGTCTCGAGGAGTTTTGGAGATGCGTCTGTTTAATTTTGCTTGGATGGGTAGACAGGTTTAGTTGTTTTATAGGTTATAGGTTATGCATTTATAGTCTTGATGGTACCCGTTATTGCTTGTTTACTTTAAGAAATTGAACTGTTCATGTATCACGTGTTTTAAAGAAAAGCATGAAAGTGAATTTTTGCGCAATGTTTTAAAGATAATTTAAAGAATAAAAATGGGCCGTAAGACATACAGCTAAAATGGGCCGTAAGGCTATAGTTAAACTCCGGTTAGAGGGATAGGATCTCGGTGACACCTACAGTGCATAGCATGGCATGGCATAGCATAGCACAGCATAGCATAGCACAGCATTTGCATTTACGAGTCTTGCTGAGATTTTTATCTCATTAGGCCGTAAGGCATATAGTTAAAATGGGCCGTAAGGCATATAGTTAAAATGGGCCGTAAGGCATATAGTTAAAATGGGCCGTAAGGCATATAGTTAAAATGGGCCGTAAGGCATATAGTTAAAATGGGCCGTAAGGCATATAGTTAAAATGGGCCGTAAGGCATATAGTTAAAATGGGCCGTAAGGCATATAGTTAAAATGGGCCGTAAGGCATATAGTTAAAATGGGCCGTAAGGCATATAGTTAAAATGGGCCGTAAGGCATATAGTTAAAATGGGCCGTAAGGCATATAGTTAAAATGGGCCGTAAGGCATATAGTTAAAATGGGCCGTAAGGCATATAGTTAAAATGGGCCGTAAGGCATATAGTTAAAATGGGCCGTAAGGCATATAGTTAAAATGGGCCGTAAGGCATATAGTTAAAATGGGCCGTAAGGCATATAGTTAAAATGGGCCGTAAGGCATATAGTTAAAATGGGCCGTAAGGCATATAGTTAAAATGGCTCTCTCGGTTAGAGGGATAGGATCTCGGTGACACCTACAGTGCATAGCATGGCATGGCATAGCATAGCACAGCATAGCATAGCACAGCATTTGCATTTACGAGTCTTGCTGAGATTTTTATCTCATAGTGTATTGTATGGTGTAGGTGATTTCGAGGAAACAGGTGTGGATGAGATTCCTCCTCCTGAGGCTTGAGTCCAGTTGACGGAGGATGGCTGCAGTGGTGTGCTGGCGCAGTCGACGCTTAACCGACCTGTAGGGAAGTATGTATAGATTTTGAGGGTTTTTGCGACGTTTTGGGCTGACAATTGTATAGAATATTTTAGGATGCTTGGATTCTGGTAGTTGATAGGTTTACGTTTTAAGGTTTTAAACGTTTTGAAAACCTGTTTTTTTTAAACTGCTTGGGCGTTTTAAATCAGGAGGAAAGATACAGTTTCAAACATACCCACGCCATTTGTTTTTACAAAAGTTTGAATTGCGTTTAAGCCGAATAGTTGAGCTGATAATTGGTGAAGTATATATGTTTCAGGATATATGAAATGAGAAATTAGAGTGCATGTTTAAGTAAAGAATTGTACAGGGGATGTGAAGTTTTGCTCTCCGGAATCCAATTCCAGAGAGTAGGATTAGTCGCTGCAATATGCAGTGATCGGGCGCTGCATTATGCAGCGACTGATCGCTGCATAATGCAGCGCTTGCAGCGACCAATCACTGCTTTTCTTTTTCCTCTGCCTTCCAGTTTTGCCCTTAACCGATTTGATAAATGTTTTAATTATTTTATTAATTTCTTTAAATAGTTTTAAGGTTATAAATGGTTTAAAATATAGATTCCGATTTCGAATTATATTTCGCTTTAAATTCCGTCTAGAGTTTATTTAAAGTATAGAGAAAAAAAAATAGTACGAGAAATTGGGTACAGTTTTAGGGACGTGACAAGTTTGCTAGTGTGTACCTACAACAAAACACAGCATGTGCCTAGCCTAACCACGGCCTTCACCTGAGCACGCACCCTGTTAAATCCTCACGTACGTGCCCACGTCCGCGCGCACAGCGCCCAACATGCCCAGCACGCTCCATGGCCCATCCGCTTGTAACGACCCTTAGTGCTAAACCTCGATATTCCCATATAAATTTTTCTTTTTATAACACTCATAGTAAATTGTTGACTTCTTCACTCTAAATCATAGTCTAAGTCGTCAAAACCATTTAAAGGAACATATAAAACCGAGGGATTGAAATTGTTTAAAACCATTCAATAAAGTCTTTGAAATTGCTTGAAAATCATTTGAGGAAATACATAAAGTTGAGGGAAAACATCACGCAGAAGCCAAGGGCAAACATGTCCAAGGCAAGAAAACAAAGAGGCGATCGATCGGCCACTTGACAGCCGATCGATCGGCCCTTGACAAGCCGATCGATCGCCCCCTTTCTGACGATCGATCGGCTGCTGCTCTGGAAGGAATTCCAGAGCGTAGCCTGCAAGAGCCGATCGTTCGCCCCTTTACAGGCGAACGATCGGGAACTTCTCTGGAAAACCAGAAAGTCTGGCGATTGATCGCCCCCCTTCTGGCGATCGATCGGCTCACTCTCTGGAGTTTGAACTCCAGAGAGTTGCCCCTCCTCCTTCTTCATCCGTCTACCTCCTCACACACACTTCACAATTCTCCCTCACATTCATTTCTCCCATCAACCATCCACTTCTAACATCACTTAACATATCAAAACACCACTACCCTCTTACATTTCTTACTCCACCAATCACCCAAAAACTAACTCGAAACGTATTTAAAATGTGGTAAAACTTCGTGAAAACGAACTGCGTGGATCAGTTTAAAAACTAAACAATTCCCCCTGTTTAAAAGAAAGCTCCAAGCAATTCCAGTAAAATTTTAAAAGTATCAATAACTAACCTATACAATCGGAAGTTAACAATCGTACAAAAACGACTCAAAATAAAATCCATCCACAATTCATCATAATTTCTAAGCTAATCCATCAAAATACACTATCTATACAATCTGTACCCATCTCTAACCCAAAATACCTATACGTCATCCCCCACAGGTCAAAATAGCACCTACTACGCCAGCACACCCCCACGGGCACCCTTCTTCAACTTGCTTATACGTCGGGTGGAGGGATGTCATCCTCACATATGTCAAAGTCACCAACCCATAGAGATATTCTATGAGCTAAAGGCTCAGTAAATCTACGTAAATGAGAATGCGTGCAATGCATATGCAGTTCATAAAATCATGCATCATTTGCATTCTTTAGTTACATAGCATGGGCGTCACTGGGGGTTGACTCTCACCAGATGGAGATGGCACATCTGGAGGTTAGATAGCCATTTCCATCTACTGGGGGAATACATGCTCCTCCTCTCAGGACAGTCATGTCTGAACCCCACCCCGACATGACTGCTATTACATACATTCATATCTTTTATTAGTCGTTTCTTTTCATGAAAACGTATGCGGAAATTCATTTTTCGTGTTAGTTCGTAAAACATGATGCATGGAGATGGATTTGTGCAATAGAAGTAAAGAAAGCATAAACAATACATAGGGCCTAAGAAAACGTTCTAACATAACAAATATCATAAACTACCCATCCAACCTACACTAAATAATAATTTCTTCAAATATCCTCGAACAATTAAAATCTACTATGGTATAGGCCGGATAGGCCAAGCGAGTCACGAAGACTTACCTGTCGTCCTTAGCGAGCCGAGTACCGTCTGTAAGCTTCGTTCACCTAGAGCTTAATTACGGAAGAAAAATCGAAAGAAAATCGGACAACGGAGGAGAAGAGCGATCGACTGTGGAGGAAATTGAGATCGCCAGGGAGAGAGAGGCATTTCCTCTCTGTGAAATCGTGAAACAGAATGGAGAGAAAGGGGGGGTTTAGTTTTTATTTAATATTTTCCTTCTTAAATTACATTTTTGCCCTTTTTCTTAATCGTTTACTTATTTCGTTATTTCTCCTGTCGATTAGGTTTCTCTAAATCTCCTTATTTCACCAATAATTTTGATTTACTCCTGGAGCTTTAATAAAACTCTCCGTTCACAAAACGGACCTAGTTTACTAAAATATCATTTACATTACAAGAGATACCAAACTCATAAACCGGGCGTTACACCTCCAAAAATTCTCTTATTCCTTCCAATACTCCAATTCACCTATATAGGTCTAATAAGACTTCCCGTTCTCAAAACGAGCTAAATTCTCATGATTTACAAAATTGCCATTACATAGAGGAATTTCTAAAGTCCCGTAAAATCGTGTGTTACACCACGTGCCCAACATGCCCATCTGCGAATAACCTTTAGTTTTTAGGGTTTCTTTAGTTTATTTTATTTTATTTATTCGTGTTTTACTTATTTAAACATATGAGTTAGACTTTGTTTAGGAAATTTTTTACAATTAATAAAAATTAGCTTTTTTGCTTCTTGAGAGATTCGTGATAATTCTTCTCTATAGTTCTTTGTGAAGAACTTGATTTTCATCAATTATTGACTTGATAGATCACCTTTGATAACTTTAGTTCTTACCAACGAATTTGGTTTGGATCAATCTCCTTTTTTGGATAACTTTGGTTCTATAGGCAAGATTTGATTGGGGTCAAGTTCTCATCTTTTCTTGAATTACATGACGATCCTATCGTTTATTCTGCGTTGTTGATGGGTCTCGAATTTCCTGCATTTGAGGTTCACACTGAAGGGTTGCAACTCTAATTCCCTCTAAGGGTACTATATAACCCTCTGTATTGCTGTTATACAATCTAATTTTGAATGTGAAGAAATCATTGATGAAGTTTCAACTTCAAGTTTGAAGTTTCCTTCAAGTTGTTGTCTTTCCTTGATGAGTAATATCCAAGCATTGAGTGTGTGTTATTTAGTTCCACTCTTTGTGAGTGTAGGTGGAATCCTTCTCTTCCTCTCTCCATGGAGGTTGAATACTTAGCAAGTTGAAAGCTTCCTTCCAAAGAAGCCAAAAGAACACAAGGAGGTGCAGACGTAGTATCTCTAGACCAACATGCACTCCCGAGACTATATCTTTCCATTTACAATGATTAAGCCTACTTTTTTGGATAAATTCACCCTCACACATACAGTTTCATCATGTCTCAAAAATGACATTCATAGGACTTCAAACGAGTGAGTTATGCATCTGCAAAATTCACCAATTTTCCTTGTTGGATTGGTATTGTTCCTTTCTGACACCACCCACTCTTTGTAGCAAAACTTTCCCCTAACGCATCCTTTCGCCCTCAAAATTTAGAGAACATTTTATTCACTCCCTTTGCAAGAAGCTACAAAAATTTTAGCTCCAAATTCCAAGTATTGAAAGAGTTGTGCTTGTGGGAAGTTACTAATACCTCGGCGAAAACAGTGCATAGCCGAGAACACAACTTTTGTTCTGTTAACTTCCACCCCCATTTTGTAGCATGTCATTTGATAACAGAGCTCTGTTTCTTTCTTGCTATTTTTGCTATTTTTTCTATTGCCAAAATGATGCCAAGAGGTGTAGCTTAATCTACCCAAAGTCGTGAAGCAAAAAGCCAAACAACCATGCAACATTCACTGATGAGAGGTAAGTTGAGTAGTCTATAATTGTTTGATAAGATACAATCTTTGATGCTAGACATAGCTCAAAAACTACAAGAGTTACAATACAAGCATGTTAAGACTCTTCAAGTCCCAAGTTCACGAGGAGAAGTGGGAGAAATGATTGAAGAAGATGAATGAGATGAAACTGAAATGAAAAAGTTAATATTGGTTTTAAAGAGATCCATACAACTAGCGACTCCAATGACACTTTTGCCATTTTAGAGCATTTCGAAGAGGCTCTTCATGAAGTGGAGATTATAGACACTTCCTTGACAGCAAGCCATGAGGAGTTGGATGAATAAGTCATTTTGGCTCATGAAGGACCTATACTCGAATTGGAACATAAATTTGTCATAACAATTTGTGCAATCACACAAGTGGCCGATGACATCCTTGGGGAGAATGACATCTCTTTCTTGGCAGCAACCATTGAAGAAGAGTTTAAATATGTAGAGTTGTTAGAAACTCAAGAGAAGTCGCCCCTCATTATGGTTCAAAGATCTCCAACAACCCAAGAAAAGGATTTTAAAAGTGAAGATGATTGTTCCTAGTCGAGCCTGGAATAAAGATCACTCTTACTCTTTGTTTATTATTGAAAGATTTTTTTTCAATGAAGCCTCTAAGGTTTTTGGGGATAAACTTGGCTTGAAGTTATTTTAGGGATCAACATTCTTACAAATCATAGTGGGTTGAAGTCTTTGCAGATTTTTCTTGCATCAAGAACTACAAAACTAGAAAGCTAGTCAAAGTGGTCGTGGCTTTGTTAATGAGGCACCTACTTATTAATCACTTTGATAATAGACTTCTTGGAGTTCTATGTCATAAAGAGTCTTATGAAATTGTTCTTGATTGGGTTGGTTGGGAATATAATTGTAACAAGTGGTAAGGATGTCGTGGATGAACTTAGTGGTTGTTTTTGAAATGGTTATATGTTCTACTTGCCAAGTTATGGTAGCTTATGAGTTGATGGGGTAGTGTCGACAGTATTCCGCATTATTGTTTGCTCAAAATGTAAGGGAAGACATCAAGGTAACCGTGAAGGTTTTTTTTTTTATATTTGGCAAGAACTTTGACAAGGTGTATCCAATATGTTGTCGTTTAGTGCTAATCATGTTTTTCTTGGAGAACCATTGCTTATATTTGGAGGAGGGGAAAAAGTGTCGCAATACCTATTGAAGATTTGTGATGAAGTTAGTTTTTAGAGTTATAAAATCACTTACTTTACAAGGAGAAAGATGGAAACTAGTGTTATTGGTGACAACGTTTATGGTGGCTCAACAAAGGGGAAGGAATCATATGAAACTTGGCCACTGGCCGATTGCACACTTTTAGATTGTGTTTGTTTTTTTGGATTCCCAATCTTCCTCGGTATGAATTTACCATGAGTTTGTTTTAAAATCATGAAAAAAAAAACCAAAGAAGAATTTGCCATGGTGGGGTTGGAATAAGTTACAAGGAATTTGTGTGGAGGTTAATTTACTAAAACCAAGGATTTAAGGGCAAATCATTTCTCACAACGAGAAGATGATGTGGCACGAAAACTTAACTCTAGAAAAATACCATGGAGAAGACACCTTAATGGGGTAAAGAGGTCAAAGGCTAACTTTAGACCTTTTTCTGCTCGTCCTATTTGGAGTAATCGTAGTCAAACACTTCATGTCCTTTTTTGGTTTTCCTTTGTAAAAGGGCCATTCAGGTTAAAACTCTACCATGGAGTAAACAAAAGTTTACTCGCGATAATTCGATTTACTTAACCAAAATCTCATAACTCAACTACACGAAATTTCACAAAATTTCACAAAATTTGACGAATGATCAAACGCTTCAGGAATTTTCTTCTAACAAACTTGATGAAAAAATACTAATTTACTCCCCACGGCCTCAGAATCTCGTTACGCAGGACACCAAAATTATCAGTTTGACTAAATTGATTGAAAAATTACACGTGGCCAAATGCCAACAAGACAAGATAATTCGAGCCAATATGGAACAAGTTGACCTTGAATAACGAAAAAAATTGACCCAAAAACATAATGGATAGTAAATTAACGGATATTACAATTTATCTCTTTCTTTGGTGAGGAATTTTTTTTCTTCTTATTTCTTGCTTGTATAAATTATTGGTTGTTTAGTACTTTATTTCCTGCTAAGCATTTCTTTGAACTAATTGAGTTTTATACTATCTTATTTTATATGATCATTATTTGAAATTTGTCCTATTATTTGTGGATCAAGGCACAATCTAAGTTCAAGTCTTCTCCATTAAGCTTAGCCTTGGACTGGGTGATTGGGGTCTCTCTGAGAATCTGGTCACTCAACCCTGCATTTCTTTCTTGTCTCACCTTAGGGTCGTGATAGTACTTCCATCCAACTCTGCCGTCAAACTTAACAAAAAATTCCATGTGCTATATTTCATCCAAGTCATCATTCTACGTTAAAATTTTTTGTTTGGTTTGGTCTGATTTTTTAAAAATCAACTAATTTAATCTTTTAAAAATCAACAACTCTCTTCTTTTTTTCCTTCTTCGGCAAAGACGCATTTCGTTCAACTTGTAGCTTTCTTTTCATTAAAAAAAAAAAGAAGAGAAGTTTCTGTTGTCATCTAAAGAAAATATCAAACAAAATATTCTTTGATAAAAAGAGAAGATAAAAACTAAAAGCATTCATCATTTAGTGTTGGAATTTTAATGTTGTAGTGGATTAGGTCGGTGGAGATTAATCTATTTGCGTTTCATATCCAACAGTTTTTGTCATTCTATAATTCATTCAATCTTTTTTATTTTTCTTTTCCGATTAGCTCTTCTTCCACTTCTTTCTTTTCAAAATTTCTTGATTTTTCTGATATAATCTCATATCATCATTTTTTATATAATAATTACTGGTATTATCTTTTGATTTCATTAAAATTATTTTGTTGGAGGAAATCCACTTAATTATTTATAGTTTTGATGAATGTGGCTCTAAAACTTTCTGTAGATTGAGGTACCACGAAAGAGGGTAAGAAAGAAGAGGGTAAACTATTGCGGAAGGAGAAAAATGATTGGGTGAGTGAAAAGAATATGTTACGTTTATTCTTTTATTCTATATTCTTAAAATACTCGATGACGTGTCAATCAATGATTGATATATTTACTGTATAATTAATAAACATAGTATTATTTGAGAGAAAATCAACACGAGAAAAAAAAAAGTGTTACAGCTTTAATTTTGAAATATTAAGACAAACTAAAAATGTTATTTCAATTAAACGATGACAAGGATGAAATTATATCCACATGGAATTTTTTGTGAAGTTTAATACCACAGTTGGACGAAATAACCATTTAAAAACAAAATTTAAAATACAGCCACGTGAAATTTTCTATTAAGTTTGCTCTATTATTAATCCCAGCTCAATACAATACATCAATTTAATCATTTAATCATCAAAATAAATGTATTTAACTTATATTAATCTAACAATCTCCCATTTTTTAGGATGAAAAATTTGCCTAATTCTTAAATTTTTAGACAATCTCTCCCCCTCAACCTATACAATTAAATATATTTCTCTCCCTTAATGTATGCAAACATTAGTTATAGGGGTGGGCAGAACCGGTCCGAGGACCGAGGACTAAGAACCGAATTGGACCACCGATTTCGGTGTCAAGTGGCTAGACCATGATCCGATCCTCTGTCCAAACTTCAAAATTCCATCAATTCTCGGTCCGATCCTCGGTCCATAGCCAAAAATCTTGAAAAATGGGGACCGGACCGATTGTTGAAAAATCATTCCGCAAACTGGGACCGAAAAGTTTTCACTATCACCGAAGCTCTCGCTCTGGTTTCCGTCGCCCTTGCCCCCCATCGGCGAAGAGTCTTCACTCTTTAGTTCTTTAGTCGCACAGACACAGACTCGTCAATCATCACTCTCGCCGAAGCTCTCGCTCTGGTTTCTGTCCCTCTGCCTCTGAACAATGTCCTCCCATTCTTTTTTATCTCCCTCATTAGGTTAACTTATAACCTAATTCTGTGATAGATTAGATGTTCTGCTTAAATTCAGATTAAAAACTTTAATCGCACAGCCGATTGATTGCCTGAGATTTGGCCGAACGTTCGGCTATGCTTATGCTCGATCTTCATCTTGTAATCACGCAGCCGATCGATCGGCACTTTATCTGCTCAACGAACGTCTCTTCTGCCGATTGATCGCCTAGGACGAACTGGGACCGGACCAAAATTTTTGGTTCGGTCCCGATTCCTCCCAGGGCCGGTTCTTGTCTTCGAGAAAAAAATCTCGAAAGACTCGGTCTGGTTTTGGTCCGGGCTCAAGACCGAACCAAACTGGCCCATGCCCACCCTTGATTAGTTAGAAAGAGTTAAGAATTCACAAAAAATTAAGTAGAGTTTTTTTTTTTATATATTTTCTCTCCTTTTGTCATTAGCCAAAAAGTTCAACTTCAATAGGAGACAATGTCAGTCTATCTAGAATCCAAACACATGTTTTTCAAGATTTTAAAAATGTAAACCAAAGCATAGCCATAAATTCAATTACCAACCAAATATCGGAAAAATAGCATTCGGTTGTCAAGCTGATTTAGAGAACATAAACAAGGTAAGGCAGGCAGACATTAAAATACTTACAAACCAAAGACAAAAGAAGTTGTTTAAAGTAAATACGATGTGGACAAACAACATGATCAAAGAATCAGTCCTAAATAAGAAATGCTCCAACAGTAATCCTAATCATCTATTGTCAAGAGACATCAAAAGTTGCAGGAGGCATCCTAGGGTTAGCTGAAGTGTCATGATCTGGCATCCTTGACTTGAAGGTAAAGGTTGGATTCATGTAGGAGTCTGTAATTGGGTGAGACACCGGTCTATCGCATCAAATCGTGCATGATCTCTGACAGTTAACTCATAAGAGAGGCACTCTATGTCACAACCCGAAACCCGACGGGTCGAGAATTTCGTATAAACATATTCATAATCAAAATGTCAACCCAAATTCTTTTTTTTTTTTATAAATAAATATGTTTTTAAAGAAATTTCAATCAAATTCGAAGACGTTTAAAAATCATTTGGGGGAGTGTCTATTTAAAGAAAGAATCAATAGACAATCTAATTAACCTCTGTTGTTTACATCCACTGCTCATTTCTATCGAGCGTCATCCACCGCTCAACAGTAAAAATCTCGCATCTACCGATGATGTCAGCCGGGTGACACAATCACCCAGCATCCACCGATCAGACCACGTGTTATCTGTGACGACCCTAAGACTGTACCTAAATTCCCGTACATATATATATTTTTTTTATACTTATCATTATAACTTTGAACCTAATCTTAGGCGGAAACTAAACCGAAATCGAAATCGGAATTCATTTAGAAAATCATTTAAAACATATCTCAAATCCATTTATTAACACTTAAAAACATTTAATAAAACAATTAAAGTTAAATCAGAGATAGAAGGGAGGGCAGAATCGTCAAAAGACGTGACAGGGAGAGAGGCGATCGATCGCTGCATTGCTGCAGCGATCGAGCGCTGCATTGGTGCAATGCTACAGCGATCGGTCGCTGCATTGCTGCAGCGATCGAGCGCTGCATTGCTGCAGCGCTGCAGCGATCGGTCGCTGCATTGCTGCAGCGAACGATCGCTGCACACTCTGGGTTCCAGAGTGCAGCGATCATTCAGTTTGCTCTTTGGAATCCAATTTCCAGAGAGCAAAACTTCATCCATTCACATGCATTTTTCCATCCTTGTACGCCATAAACTCTGGACATTTCAACACAACTTCACTCTCATTCCAATTTATCAAATTTCGACTTAACGAAATAAACCTACATTAAAACGTGTTTAAAACATAACAAACTTTCGTGGATATGTTTAAAACCGTACTATTCCTCCTATTAAAATCATCCAGCAATTCCATAAAAACTTTACAAGAAAAATAGTTTATAAAATAGATTTCCGAAAACATTTAAAACCTATCAACTAACAGATCCAAACATCATAAAATGTCTGTATAACCATCATCCCAAAACATCCCAAAAACCCCAAAACCTATACATACATCCCCACGGGTCAGGTAAGCGTCGACTGCGCCAGCACACCACCGCAACCATCCTCCGTTAACTGGATCACTCCTCAGGTGGAGGGATCTCATCCTCACCTGTTTCCTCGTAGTCACCTACACCATACAGACACCTATGAGATAAAAATCTCAGCAAGCTCTAGTAAATGTACATGCGTGCAGATGCGTATGTCTTTCATAAAACATGCAGATAACAGATTCAGATTCAGATTCATGCAGATAACAGATTCAGATTCATGCAGATAACAGATTCAGATTCATGCAGATAACAGATTCAGATTCATGCAGATAACAGATTCAGATTCATGCAGATAACAGATTCAGATTCATGCAGATAACAGATTCAGATTCATGCAGATAACAGATTCAGATTCATGCAGATAACAGATTCAGATTCATGCAGATAACAGATTCAGATTCATGCAGATAACAGATTCAGATTCATGCAGATAACAGATTCAGATTCATGCAGATAACAGATTCAGATTCATGCAGATAACAGATTCAGATTCATGCAGATAACAGATTCAGATTCATGCAGATAACAGATTCAGATTCATGCAGATAACAGATTCAGATTCATGCAGATAACAGATTCAGATTCATGCAGATAACAGATTCAGATTCATGCAGATAACAGATTCAGATTCATGCAGATAACAGATTCAGATTCATGCAGATAACAGATTCAGATTCATGCAGATAACAGATTCAGATTCATGCAGATAACAGATTCAGATTCATGCAGATAACAGATTCAGATTCATGCAGATAACAGATTCAGATTCATGCAGATAACAGATTCAGATTCATGCAGATAACAGATTCAGATTCATGCAGATAACAGATTCAGATTCATGCAGATAACAGATTCAGATTCATGCAGATAACAGATTCAGATTCATGCAGATAACAGATTCAGATTCATGCAGATAACAGATTCAGATTCATGCAGATAACAGATTCAGATTCATGCAGATAACAGATTCAGATTCATGCAGATAACAGATTCAGATTCATGCAGATAACAGATTCAGATTCATGCAGATAACAGATTCAGATTCATGCAGATAACAGATTCAGATTCATGCAGATAACAGATTCAGATTCATGCAGATAACAGATTCAGATTCATGCAGATAACAGATTCAGATTCATGCAGATAACAGATTCAGATTCATGCAGATAACAGATTCAGATTCATGCAGATAACAGATTCAGATTCATGCAGATAACAGATTCAGATTCATGCAGATAACAGATTCAGATTCATGCAGATAACAGATTCAGATTCATGCAGATAACAGATTCAGATTCATGCAGATAACAGATTCAGATTCATGCAGATAACAGATTCAGATTCATGCAGATAACAGATTCAGATTCATGCAGATAACAGATTCAGATTCATGCAGATAACAGATTCAGATTCATGCAGATAACAGATTCAGATTCATGCAGATAACAGATTCAGATTCATGCAGATAACAGATTCAGATTCATGCAGATAACAGATTCAGATTCATGCAGATAACAGATTCAGATTCATGCAGATAACAGATTCAGATTCATGCAGATAACAGATTCAGATTCATGCAGATAACAGATTCAGATTCATGCAGATAACAGATTCAGATTCATGCAGATAACAGATTCAGATTCATGCAGATAACAGATTCAGATTCATGCAGATAACAGATTCAGATTCATGCAGATAACAGATTCAGATTCATGCAGATAACAGATTCAGATTCATGCAGATAACAGATTCAGATTCATGCAGATAACAGATTCAGATTCATGCAGATAACAGATTCAGATTCATGCAGATAACAGATTCAGATTCATGCAGATAACAGATTCAGATTCATGCAGATAACAGATTCAGATTCATGCAGATAACAGATTCAGATTCATGCAGATAACAGATTCAGATTCATGCAGATAACAGATTCAGATTCATGCAGATAACAGATTCAGATTCATGCAGATAACAGATTCAGATTCATGCAGATAACAGATTCAGATTCATGCAGATAACAGATTCAGATTCATGCAGATAACAGATTCAGATTCATGCAGATAACAGATTCAGATTCATGCAGATAACAGATTCAGATTCATGCAGATAACAGATTCAGATTCATGCAGATAACAGATTCAGATTCATGCAGATAACAGATTCAGATTCATGCAGATAACAGATTCAGATTCATGCAGATAACAGATTCAGATTCATGCAGATAACAGATTCAGATTCATGCAGATAACAGATTCAGATTCATGCAGATAACAGATTCAGATTCATGCAGATAACAGATTCAGATTCATGCAGATAACAGATTCAGATTCATGCAGATAACAGATTCAGATTCATGCAGATAACAGATTCAGATTCATGCAGATAACAGATTCAGATTCATGCAGATAACAGATTCAGATTCATGCAGATAACAGATTCAGATTCATGCAGATAACAGATTCAGATTCATGCAGATAACAGATTCAGATTCATGCAGATAACAGATTCAGATTCATGCAGATAACAGATTCAGATTCATGCAGATAACAGATTCAGATTCATGCAGATAACAGATTCAGATTCATGCAGATAACAGATTCAGATTCATGCAGATAACAGATTCAGATTCATGCAGATAACAGATTCAGATTCATGCAGATAACAGATTCAGATTCATGCAGATAACAGATTCAGATTCATGCAGATAACAGATTCAGATTCATGCAGATAACAGATTCAGATTCATGCAGATAACAGATTCAGATTCATGCAGATAACAGATTCAGATTCATGCAGATAACAGATTCAGAT